>CM023486.1:115413979-116013979 GCA_013339685.2 Hyalomma asiaticum
TAGCCCAGGGAAATATGAAAATCGAGTAAATACGATATCTTGTATTTCGGCCATTTCTGTTCGATTCGAAGGGGTCCCGTTTTTCCTCAGAAATGGCAAGTGTATAGCCCAGGGAAATTAATGAAATCGAGTAAAATACGATATCCTTTGTATTTCGGCCAGTTTCGTTCGATTCGAACGGGGTCCCGTTTTTTCTCAGAAATGGCAGTCTATAGCCCTGGGAAATTAATGAAAATCGAGTAAAATACGATATCCTGTATTTCGGCCATTTCTGTTCGATTCGAACGGGGCCCCGTTTTTCTAGAAATGGCAAGTGTATAGCCATGGGAAATTGATGAAATCGAGTAAAATACGATATCTTGTATTTCGGCCAGTTTCGTTCGATTCGAACGGGGTCCCGTTTTCTACAGAAATGGCAAGTCTATAGCCTTGGGAAATTAATGAAATCGAGTAAAATACGATATCCTTGTATTTCGGCCATATTGTTCGATTCGAACGGGGCCCCGTTTTCTCAGAAATGGCAAGTGTATAGCCTGGGAAATTAATGAAAATCGAGTAAAATACGATATCTTTGTATTTCGGCCAGTTTCGTCGATTCGAACGGGGTCCCGTTTTCTCAGAAATGGCAAGTCTATAGCCTTGGAAATTGATGAAAATCGAGTAAAATACGATATCCTTGTATTTCGGCCATTTTCGTTCGATTCGAACGGGGTCCCGTTTTTCTCAGAAATGGCAAGTCTATAGCCCTGGGAAATTGATGAAAATCGAGTAAAATACGATATCCTTGTATTTCGGCCAGTTTCGTTCGATTCGAACGGGGTCCCGTTTTTCTCAGAAATGGCAAGTCTATAGCCTTGGGAAATTGATGAAAATCGAGTAAAATACGATATCCTTGTATTTCGGCCAGTTTCGTTCGATTCGAACGGGGTCCCGTTTTTCTCAGAAATGGCAAGTGTATAGCCCAGGGAAATTAATGAAAATCGAGTAAAATACGATATCCTTGTATTTCGGCCAGTTTCGTTCGATTCGAACGGGGTCCCGTTTTTCTCAGAAATGGCAAGTCTATAGCCTTGGGAAATTGATGAAAATCGAGTAAAATACGATATCCTTGTATTTCGGCCATTATTGTTCGATTCGAACGGGGCCCCGTTTTTCTCAGAAATGGCAAGTGTATAGCCCAGGGAAATTAATGAAAATCGAGTAAAATACGATATCTTTGTATTTCGGCCAGTTTCGTTCGATTCGAACGGGGTCCCGTTTTTCACAGAAATGGCAAGTCTATAGCCTTGGAAAATTGATGAAATCGACTAAAATACGATAGCCCTGTATTTTGGCCATTATTGTTCGATTCGAACGGGGCCCCGTTTTTCTCAGAAATGGCAAGTGTATAGCCCAGGGAAATTAATGAAAATCGAGTAAAATACGATATCCTTGTATTTCGGCCAGTTTCGTTCGATTCGAACGGGGTCCCGTTTTTCACAGAAATGGCAAGTCTATAGCCTTGGAAAATTGATGAATCGACTAAAATACGATAGCCCTGTATTTTGGCCATTATTGTTCGATTCGAACGGGGCCCCGTTTTTCTCAGAAATGGCAAGTGTATAGCCCAGGGAAATTAATGAAAATCGAGTAAAATACGATATCCTTGTATTTCGGCCAGTTTCGTTCGATTCGAACGGGGTCCCGTTTTTCTCAGAAATGGCAAGTCTATAGCCTTGGGAAATTGATGAAAATCGAGTAAAATACGATATCCTGTATTTCGGCCATTATGTTGGATTTCGAACGGGGTCCCGTTTTGCTCAGAAATGGCAAGTGTATAGCCCAGGGAAATTAATGAAAATCGAGTAAAATACGATATCTTTGTATTTCGGCCAGTTTCGTTCGATTCGAACGGGGTCCCGTTTTTCTCAGAAATGGCAAGTCTATAGCCTTGGGAAATTGATGAAAATCGAGTAAAATACGATATCCTTGTATTTCGGCCAGTTTCGTTCGATTCGAACGGGGCCCCGTTTTTCTCAGAAATGGCAAGTGTATAGCCCAGAAAAATTGATGAAAATCGAGTAAAATACGATATCTTTGTATTTCGGCCAGTTTCGTTCGATTCGAACGGGGTCCCGTTTTTCACTGAAATGGCAAGTCTATAGCCTTGGGAAATGATGAAATCGACTAAAATACGATAGCCCTGTATTTTGGCCAGTTTGATTCGATTCGAACGGGGTCCCGTTTTTCTCAGAAATGGCAAGTGCTATAGCCTAGGGAAATTAATGAAAATCGAGTAAAATACGATATCCTTGTATTTCGGCCAGTTTCGTTCGATTCGAACGGGGTCCCGTTTTTCACAGAAATGGCAAGTCTATAGCCTTGGGAAATTGATGAAAATCGAGTAAAATACGATATCCTTGTATTTCGGCCAGTTTCGTTCGATTCGAACGGGGTCCCGTTTTTCTCAGAAATGGCAAGTCTATAGCCTTGGGAAATTGATGAAAATCGAGTAAAATACGATATCCTTGTATTTCGGCCAGTTTCGTTCGATTCGAACGGGGTCCCGTTTTTCTCAGAAATGGCAAGCCTTGGGAAATTGATGAAAATCGAGTAAAATACGATATCCTTGTATTTCGGCCAGTTTCGTTCGATTCGAACGGGGTCCCGTTTTTCTCAGAAATGGCAAGTCTATAGCCTTGGGAAATTGATGAAAATCGAGTAAAATACGATATCCTTGTATTTCGGCCATTTTGTTCGATTCGAACGGGGCCCCGTTTTTCTCAGAAATGGCAAGTCTATAGCCTTGGAAATTGATGAAAATCGAGTAAAATACGATATCTTTGTATTTCGGCCAGTTTCGTTCTAATCGAACGGGGTCCCGTTTTTCACAGAAATGGCAAGTCTATAGCCTTGGAAAATTGATGAATCGACTAAAATACGATATCCTGTATTTCGGCCATTTCGTTCGATTCGAACGGGGCCCCGTTTTTCTCAGAAATGGCAAGTGTATAGCCCAGGGAAATTAATGAAAATCGAGTAAAATACGATATCTTTGTATTTCGGCCAGTTTCGTTCTAATCGAACGGGGTCCCGTTTTTTCAGAAATGGCAAGTGTATAGCCAGGGAAATTGATGAAAATCGAGTAAAATACAATATCCTTGTATTTCGGCCAGTTTCGTTCTAATCGAACGGGGTCCCGTTTTTCTCAGAAGTGGCACGTCTATAGCCTTGGGAATTGATGAAATCGAGTAAAATACGATATCCTTGTATTTCGGCCAGTTTCGTTCGATTCGAACGGGGTCCCGTTTTTCTCAGAAATGGCAAGTCTATAGCCCTGGGAAATTGATGAAAATCGAGTAAAATACGATATCCTTGTATTTCGGCCACTTTCGTTCGATTCGAACGGGGTCCCGTTTTTCTCAGGAAATGGCAAGCCTTGGGAAATTGATGAATCGACTAAAATACGATAGCCCTGTATTTTGGCCAGTTTGATTCGATTCGAACGGGGCCCCGTTTTTCTCAGAAGTGGCAAGTCTATAGCCTTGGGAAATTGATGAAAATCGAGTAAAATACGATATCCTTGTATTTCGGCCAGTTTCGTTCGATTCGAACGGGGTCCCGTCTTTCTCAGAAATGGCAAGAGCCTTGGAAAATTAATGAATCGACTAAAATACGATAGCCCTGTATTTTGGCCATTATTGTTCGATTCGAACAGGGCCCCGTTTTTCTCAGAAATGGCAAGTGTATAGCCCAGGGAAATTAATGAAAATCGAGTAAAATACGATATCCTTGTATTTCGGCCAGTTTCGTTCGATTCGAACGGGGTCCCGTTTTTCTCAGAAATGGCAAGTCTATAGCCTTGGGAAATTGATGAAAATCGAGTAAAATACGATATCCTTCTATTTCGGCCATTTTTGTTCGACTCGAACGGGGCCCCGTTTTTCTCAGAAATGGTAAGTGTATAGCCCAGGGAAATTAATGAAAATCGAGTAAAATACGATATCCTTGTATTTCGGCCAGTTTCGTTCGATTCGAACCGGCGTCCCGTTTTTCTCAGAAATGGCAAGTCTATAGCCGGGGGAAATTGATGAAAATCGAGTAAAATACATATCCTTGTATTTCGGCCATATTTGTTCGATTCGAACGGGGCCCCGTTTTTCTCAGAAATGGCAAGTCTATAGCCTTGGAAAATTGATGAAAATCGAGTAAAATCGATATCCTTGTATTTCGCCCAGTTTCGTTCGATTCGAACGGGGCCCCGTTTTTCTCAGAAATGGCAAGTGTATAGCCCAGGGAAATTAATGAAAATCGAGTAAAATACGATATCCTTGTATTTCGGCCAGTTTCGTTTGATTCGAATGGGGTCCCATTTTTCTTAGAAATGGCAAGTCTATAAACTAATTAAAATCGAGTAGGATACCATATCATTGTATTTCGGCCAGTTTCGTTAGATTCGAATGGGGTCCTTGAGAAATTATGAAAATCGAGTAAAATACGATATCCTTGTATTTCGGCCATTTTCGTTCGATTCGAACGGGGCCCCGTTTTTCTCAGAAATGGCAAGTCTATAGCCTTGGGTTTTAATGAAAATCGAGTAAAACACGATATCATTGTATTTCGGCCATTTTCGTTCGAATCGCACGGGGCCCCGTTTTTCTCAGAAATGGCCTTGGGAACTTAATGAAAATCGAGTAAAAAGTGCAGAAATGCTTTCTTTTCATATTTTGTTTCCGCAGATATGGCACTTTGTATTTCTTTTTTACGTCTTTCTTGCTCCCTCTCGTTCTCCATTCTTTCTTTCGGGCAGGAAATGCATCGTATCCTTTTTAGCATAAAGTTATTTTTCATTTCTGTAATCCTATAACTATACCGCAGATATTTTTGAGTCCGTTTTTCATGATTGATATATTTTAAATGTACACCAATGATGTGCCTATCTTTGTGTGTGTGTGTGTGTGTGTGTGTGGTAACAACGCGCCGTTTTGTGTAAACCTTCCTTACTTTTATCTTTCGTGCATCTAAGACTATAACTCTTTTTCGTTTTTAATTTGTTTTGCAATTGATTTCTTGCGTATTGTTTTCAAGTTTTTTATATATAAGTTTCGTAGGTTTATTTATTGCTACTTACTCCACAACTACAACACAATTAACTTCCCCTATGCTTTCTTAGGCTTCATTGTATGTTTGCTCATTAAGTTAGTTGCGGTTGGTATCACGTCCGTGTAATCGATTTGTAGAGCACGTGTACAAAGGACCGACAACGACGGTGTTTGGCAAAGAACTGAGTGTTTATTCTGAACCCTGTCGCGTGCCCGAGAGGGCGCTGCAGAGCGACATGAGAAAGAGAAGGTAACAAAAAATCCACGCATGTCCACGGAGTGAATGATGATGAGTGGGCGAAGCTCCGGACGTTCATCGGTAAAAACCGCGAATATTCCGTGAATCTTGCCCAGTACATCACCAAAGACATGAAAAACACTGTGTGTCGCCATCTAACGCTCTCCTATCACACTTGAGCACGCAGCGAGCGTCTCCGCGCCATCTATTGATCAATTCACGTACTAGCTAAGCAGCACCGCAGCGCTCGGGCGGACGGACGGACAGACAGACAGACGGACACAGACATACAGACGGACAGACAGACAGACAGACACCCATACTACGCTTTCCCATATATCTGAATAAAGCGAGCACCGCAGCGCCATCAAGCCATCTAGTGAGCACTTCACGAACTAGAGGTGGCTACTACAAACAAACGGACGGAGGATGGACAGACCCACGGCATAAGGAGATTCGCCCCTAAAAGAGCTAGGCCTGCGCGGAATCGCAGGACAGTGACTGCGTAAGCTGGAGGAGCAACCTTCTTAGAGGCGAATTTATAAACGCTTGGGGAAACTAGTGCAAGTACAGGTGGTAGGTATCCCCTGCGCCATAACTCTGCGGTTTGGGCCTCTCTCCACACAGCGGTCTGTTGTGCCCGACGCTGCCTCGCTGCAGCCGCGCGCGTAGCTCTGCGATTCACTTGTTCAGCAGAGGTCCGCACCTTGCGAGGAGGCGCCATCAGGTGTATCGAACAGCCAAGTCGGGTTGCTGTCGGGGCGCAGAAAAATGATTCAGGCATTCGAAGATATGCTACGCCGTTGATCTAAACCCGCATAATATTTAATGCCAAACTGTCAAAAGAGTTACATCTCTAGGGTTCTCATTTACACCCTTAAGGATGTGGTTTTTTTTTGTGTTAATGCAACTTAAAAAAGGCTATGTAAAGAACCGTTGAATCACAAACATTGTGCATTAATAATTATCTGCAGTCCTAGCTAGCTTGCTTGAGAAAATTCCAATAGTTTACAAGCCTAATTGGAGTCAGATAAACACTTATACGGGATCTATTAGAGCAATAAAAATTTCAGCAAGTCTTATCAGCATACTGATACAAACTAGTAAGGCTAATAGAGCACATGTGTATTAGACTAATACAAGCACCTATAAGACAAGTGAAAGTTTTTACGAGAAATACAAATCTGTATTATAATTTTTACTATAGTCGCGGATAAACTCAAGTCTGCAGTGAAGTCCCTCCCACGCCCTTATAAAAGCCAGCCACTGTGCCTCCGCGAAGCCTCAAATAGTTCCTTCTTTGAACTTTCCACGTCACCAGAATAAAGCGATGGTGGCAACAATAATGGATAGGTTGACTGATTTTAATGACTTCATTCGTTTATTGGAGTGGAACATGGAAAGTATAATTCTTTACTGAGCTGAAATCAAGCGCCTGCAACGCAAAAACCCGGCGCGCTACAAGAGCCGCCACCGGTAAAGCGGGCTGAGAAGCGAAATGAACTGTACCGCGGCCTTTTGCAGATGGAAACGCTGAGACCCCACACATTTCTGTCCATGTTTCTCGACCCCGTCAAGGCTTATACCATAGAGTTTCATACTCTAGAGTTACTGTATACGTTCCCCTTGGGGAACAGAGTTGCGTCTCTGACAGAACTCGCCGCTCGCGCCCCCCATTCGCCTAGAGCGCTCACGTGCGCAAAATGCATCCTTTTGAGGGAAAGCCAACTTCACGGCAGCGCGTGCGCTGACGCCCGCCACGCCACCATGGTCGCTACCTTCCTCCGCGCCACCGATGTCCGATGTTCGACCGTGGCCTCGGCAATCGGCGACGGCAGCTGCCAATCGCGGAGGCCATGGTTCGAAGTTCAGGCACCCCACCTCCTTTTTTGTTGTTCATTCATTCTATGTCAACCTTAAACTCTGATGTACTGAACTGTAATTTTGCAGATCAATGTACAATGTTTTAAAATCTGTGCTCTGCGGATTTTCCGATGCCAAGCAAAAAGGGTGGGAGCCTCGTCAAGCTGCTAACATAGCAGCTTTTTGCTCTCATCCTTGCATTTTCTTCCCGCAAGTTTTGTAAGAAAATGCTGAATAAATTTGAATTTGAATTTGAACTGTGCACAAGCTATTTACTAATGCAGTTTTGGTTTTGTTTCCCGCGCACCCTGCCGCGAGGTTGTTCGAGCCGTCTCTCGAGAGAAACAGCCTCGGCTACAGCCAAAGCTAGTGCAACGCTCAATGGCGAAAAACCAGCGTCGTATTGCCACATGACGTGATTCTGCCAGCCTGTCTTGTTATGCTTGCCACTCAGTATTTTCTCGTTAGTGGCCTGATGCACTCTCGATATAAAGCCCGCGCGAAAAGCGAGCTTTAAAGGGCCCATGACACCAAAATTTCAAACCCGATATGTTTGTGTTGTTTGGTTGTCGAACATCTGAAGGCACTCGTGGCCAAGTATAAACGGCGAACGTTGTCGTTAAGATATTTTAATATGTATTTAAAGTGACCAGAAATGCTCATCTGGGTTTGCGGCACCTCGCGACATCGTCACTAGTATGACGTAGTTTGTGGGCCATCTGTGACGTTTCACTTTTGTAAGTTGATATCGTGACGTCACAGAGAGACACGGGCGCGCCGCGCTATGGCCTCCGAGCGTGGCCTCCAAGATCGGCTCTCGCAGCCGATCGCGGAGGCCACGCCAAAAGCCGTATTTTTCTGCTTCCTCTCCGTGTTGGTCCCTCAAGCGTACATTGTACACACGCTATGATGCAAAGCGAGTGTGGCGAGCTGGTCTGGCGCTCGCGCTCTCCGCAACGTCACCGAATCTTGAGCTCAAGTGATCAGTGCATACGCTCACTTCCGACAGCCGCCGCGCTAGCCCCGCGGCGCTAGTTTCTTGCAGTTTTTGGCGCGCGTTTCGAAGCTTCATTAAAACTGAACAAAATTAACGATGCTGTGACTAATTAGACTTCACGCTGGAGAATTTGCCACTCCATGCCGTGGTTACAAGACACTGTTCTACTCATTAGAACATAAAAGTATCCAACAAAAAAATAGCTGTCATGGGCCCTTTAACGTTGGATTTCAAGCCGCGTTCATGTACTTGCCGCGGTGCGGCGGTGTGTTGAAAAGGGCGGTCATAGCATAGAGACGCTTGCTTCGGCAAATTCAATCCACCTGTTGAAAGGAATTCGTTTTAATTGTAAACACACACTTGTAATATGAAGGGCCGCTGCATCCAAGCTGCAGCGGGCTGCAACACAGCGGATGCGCGCAAATCACGAAAAGCAGCGCGCGCGCTTCACTCAGTATAAGTGATCGGTAACGAAAACACACACACACACACACACACACACACACACACACACACACACACACACGCACGCACGCACGCGCACTTTAAATGGCACTTCCCCACTATTCATTGCTTTGCAGTGAATGAACCCGCGACCTCAAATTTAGACGCACACGTGAGCGCCATGCGGTGTAGACACCCGAAACAACAAAAATTGCGCGAACCCGAAGTGAAGGAGCATAGTGCGCATTTGTAGAAGAAAGGGCTTTCAGGAGTGGCAGCCAGGCGCACTGCTGCATTCAAAGAAATTCAAAGAGTCTCTTACTGGACCCACTTGCTCTGCTGTCTTCATGTGTTCGCACCACCATATGCAGCCCCATGAAGGACTTTTGTCGCGCATGCCACAAGCTTGCTGCACTTTTTGTTGGTGCTTTCCTTTTTCTTTAATAAGTAGCAATGCGCCTGTTCGCCCTTTGCAATGTGCCACAGTCAAATACAATGATAAAGGGAGCCCAGCCACACCCTGGATCCACCACTGGTTCTCTGAAAAAAGTGGTCCTCCTTTGTCTTCTTCTATAAGCTCCAGCATGTGTTGCAGCTACGAGACTGATGTCCTGGGTGAGCTCAGTTGTTGGAGGGCACATCTTGAAGTTACCAGCTCGCATGTGTCACGATGTTCCAAAAGAATTCCGAGCAATGTGAAACATTTGCAGTGGTTGGAACATTGCAAGCATAGGCGGAGACTACGGGGGGGCTCGGGGGCTCGAGCCCCCACCCGAACTTTCCAGGGGGGGCATAGCCCCCGCCGGAGCCCGGAGAGGAGGATCGTTATGTGTAGTTCAGAAGTATAATCGTAACGGGTGAACACTCTCAGCAAAGCGTTTTTAATATTGATAAATAATGCGCCAATACACGCGAAGATGATGAACTCACATGGGTAGGAAAGCATGCATTGCTTTCCTCCCCATGTGAGTTGCGCATAGGTCCGGCTAGCAACCACAGCTTGCGGCGAGGCCACACTCGCTGATCCACGTGCCTGGCGTGTCAACGACCGGCGATGAAAGAAGAAACACCTCCTTTCGGGACTGTACCACGGGAGTACAAAGGCCGACTGCACAGCATCGACAGCGGATTTAATGGCGGCGCCAAGGGAGGCCTCTTGTTAAAGCGGTTCGCTGCAGGGGCGGCGCGGAAGTCCAATCATTGGCCTATACGAAAAAACAAACTCTCCAGCCACTGCCCAGGTGGTTAGGCTGTCGTCTACCCAAGCGGGCAGGCGGATCCTGGACGAAGTTGGCATGGCTCCTAGGATAATGGAGGAACGGAGGATACCACTGACCCGGGAAACGAGGGCAACCTACATGGTGGGGCCCTTCCCGCAAAACGTACATCCACAGCATAACGAGGGTAGACGTAAAGCCCGTGCACGTGCCATCTTGAAGAGAGTTAGGGATGACATAGACTCCGCGGTCTTCGTAGATGCGGCGCAGTACGGGAACAGTAGAACATTCGCGTTATCGGTGGTAGACGGGCGCGGAGTGCTTCGCTCATCAGCCTCGGTAAGGGCGGCCACCCCTGGTATAGCCGAACAAATCGCGGTTGCGCTGGCCCTGTGTGACACAGAGCGTTTCTACGTTTACACCGATTCGCGAGACGCAATTAGGGCATTCGAAATGGGTAACCTCGCTCGAGAGGCGGCCTCCATTCTAGAGAAGAGGGCTTGCCCCGGTTCACATTATATTACGTGGTTCCCCGCACACATGGGGACGAACGTTCTTGAGGGCTTCCCAAACCTCAATGAGCTGGCTCACGACCGTGCGCGAGAACTCACGCGCCGCGGCGGTCTGGCGGCTCCGGAGGGGCAGGAAGAGGCTCAGCAGAACGACCCACTTCTCACATTCAATGAAATTACTAAACATTACCAACTTGGCCGGAGAGTCTACCCTCTTCCTCATCCGAAGCTCAGCAGAGGTCAGTCAGTTACTCTACGAATGTTGCAGACGGGCTCTTTCCCGTCCCGGGGCTTCCTCAGTAAGCTATACTCGGACGTGGACCCTGGCTGTCCCGACTGCAGTGAAACTTTTTGTTCTATGGCTCACATGCTCTGGCGATGTCCCGCGTTGCCTAACGACGTTCTCTCCAGCGAAGCTGAATGGGAGGAGGCCATCACAAGCACGGTGCTCCAAAAGCAAGCCCAGGCTATCCAGAGGGCCCACGAAAGGGCGGAGCGTCATGGCGTTCTTTCCTCCACGTGGGTGCGGCCAGCGGTTACAACGGCCTCCCGCTAGGGAGTCCTTACGTAGCTCCTCAGGATTAATTAAAGTTCATTGTCTGTCTGTCTGTCTGTCCAGCCACTTTTCTTAATCAAAGTTTTTAATATTGAAATTAAAAACTGGCCCAATTCGTTTCGAGACCCATTCGGTCTCTTCGTCAGGGGGTGACTGTGCAGCCGACTCCGAAGCTAGCGACTTTTCTTAGTGATTGTCCCTCACTCCACCGTCGTTCCTCCCGCGTTTCTTGTTGCGGTGTTATTTTCTCCATTGGTTCCGGAGATCATGTATATACACACTCGGCAGGGTCCCAGTTGAGCCGTTGATATTTCCAGGTGTTGTTTGGACATGCCACGACTCTAAGAACTGCCTTTTGGTGCGGTTACCTTCCGTGTCGAGGACCCGAGCGTCGTCGAAGTTGATGTGATGGTCTTTCTTTTCGCTGTGTTCTGCGAGCGCGTTCCGCGTAGCGTTGGCTGCGTACGTCATTTTGGTGTGGAAGTGACTATTCCCACAGAACACTTATACCAACTTTAGAGAACGGAAACTGTACCTTTGGCAGTGGAACGAAAATAAGAGTAGCGGTGGCGTAGTGAACTGCAATAGCGCGAGCAAAGATGGCGCAACCTGTACTATCATCATCATTATAAAATTCGCTTTTTTGCTCGCTTTGAGCGGG
Organism: Hyalomma asiaticum; assembly: GCA_013339685.2. Taxonomy (NCBI): domain Eukaryota; kingdom Metazoa; phylum Arthropoda; class Arachnida; order Ixodida; family Ixodidae; genus Hyalomma; species Hyalomma asiaticum. Next base: position 115,425,549 of record CM023486.1, read on the forward strand.
TTGCACTACTAGCTCTCCGTGTTTTGTTTTTTCTCTTCGCTGGATCCGCGGCCGCCGCGGCTTCCATGCGCTTTCGAACCGCGGAGCAACTATCCTTGCTTCGCGTTTCGAAAGCGTATGGGAGCTGCGGATCCAGCAAAGAGGAAAAACAAAACATGGGGAGTTAGTAGCACTTTCATGCTCTGCCTTTCGTACACAACTCATGTATAGCTTATCACCAGGTGCCCGAACAGGCCTCGACTGGCAAAAACAGCGTCAATCAAGTAAGGTTTGCATCGTTTATTAAGAGTTCCAACGCTGGTACAAGCAATGACAGTGCATACATGAGCTAACAATTTGCAGTCAACTCCAAATGAAGCCTATCATACATGCTGAGTGCGCTTCAACTCTTCTATAACCGCGCTGAACACTGGCACATATGTACGGATAGACTGAAGGCAGAGGCATTCACTTTCTCCATACACAGAATTTCATTGTTCAGCGCCGTTTTATTATGGCACATAGCACTCAGACAAGCGTTTTATCCTGTCGTTACTGTTTCCTAGCAGCTATGCAGGCGTTTTCGAGGTAGTCCCGATCTTCATATAAGTGCGGGGTGCGTAATCGGCGACATGGCGAGGAAAGAGCAAAGTCGTATTGCTAAGTTAATGCACCTAAGCCATCGCGGATGCTGAATCTTTGTCGACAAAATTGTGCACTTCAGTACGGGCATCGTGTGAATTTGTGCCAGTGATGGAGCAATAAAGGTCATGTATTTTCCATGCGTTCTTTGTTACTGCGTAATTCATTTTTCATTAAATTTATGCTTCAAACAATACAAATACCTGTTTTCCCTGTAAGTTTTAGGAGCTGCAGCTTTCAGTTTCTTAATGTCATTGTGCGTACATCAAATTCATGTGTGCTTCCACTAGCCTCACAATTTCCTCGACTTTGTTCCATTGACTCTATAAGTCATTTGAACTGACAAAGGCAGGCACTACAAAGAGGGCATGTTAATTTAGTTGCTAATAGCAGAAGTAGATAGCTTAAACAAATTATTCTGCTTTTCTATAAGAAAAGACGGGGTATCCTACGAAAACAAGTCGGCTTATGAGGTCGTTAACATGCTTCTTTCACTGCAAGTAGTGCTCATCGCATTTACCATTTGTTTTTTGGCTGTAAATAATTTTACAAGATCCTGCTGAACACATGCCGCCTTCTAAAGCTTCGGCCTATTTTGTTTCTGAGCTTTATGATTTAAATGCAGCTAATTATGACAAGGAAGAAATCACACTTCGTAGACTGTCTCACAAGGTAGTAAAAAATGTTGGAAGTGCTCGTATCCACTCACTGCCCTCATCTTCATTTCTGTTATAACTAACAATTTCTGGTGTTTGCTTGCGGTTTTCACGTGTCACAACCATGATATGATTGAGGCATGCTGCAGTTGAGGGTTCAAGAAATATTGACCACTTGGGGTTTTTTAACATGCTGTGAGAATGCATAGTGCGTGGGCCTCTAGTATTTTCACCTGTCAAAAATGTGACCGCCACAGCCGGCATTGAACCTGCAAATTTTTGGGGTTTTATGATTACAACCAGGGTACGATTATGAAACACGTCATAGTGGGAGACTCCAGATTAAATTTTATCACACGGGCCTCCTTATGCACAGTCCAAGTACATGCGTCTTCCTGCATTTCATCTCACCAAAATGCAGCCACCATGGCTGGAACATGTGTTGTCTCAATTATTAGCATGACATGATAAAACTCATATACAGAGGTCACGTTAAAACATTAGTGCACTGTATAATATATAGAAGATTAGACAGCTAATACTTGTGAACGACCATCAGTACACCTCCAGAAGATGGCTGATGAGCCGTCGATAAGTACAGACAGCATCAGAGGCATGGGGTCCAAGATGAACTGCTGTAGACATCCAAATATTTCACCGTGTTTGCAGAGTCTACTTTCGAGGGCAGTTATCCTGTCATTGCATGGCATTCCTGAAAAGAAACAAGTCATGAATTAATCAGTGACTGAGAAGCATGATGTGTGAAGCATGATTTTGCAAAATTATACACAGAAATTCATTAAACTGGGATTTGTTGCACATACAGGGAAACATACCTTATAAAGGTTGTTGCAGTGCTGGAAGGAGCTTCTTCAGCCATGTCAGGTAGCAAGTGCCCATTGTGATGCAATGCGACCATGTGGGATATGGATGACTGGGTTTGGCAGAGAGGTCCAGGAGACTGTCAAAAAATAAAAAAGCAAGCACATCCCTGTATAACATGCTGGTTTCTTACAATAAACCAAAAGTACACTCGAATTATGCACAGCACTCATGGATCGAAGCGCCAAAATTTTGGGTTACCTCACGCACATACTTTTGTTTCTACCTTCATCAGTTTGTGACCCATCGAACCGCCATTCCAAGTGACATGCCATGGTTATATCGAGTAGCCGCGCATTTGGCACCGATCAGTGTTCACGTGCTGCATTTCATTCTGTGAGCACTGCACACTAAATGTATTCAAGAAAAATGACTGTTGCTAAACAATGTCCAAAAGACACCGTCCAAGTAAAACACCTCTAACTTTGCTTTTGACATGCGGCTCTTGCAAACTCGTACGTATGGACAGGTGCAGTGTATTCCATGTAACCCCATCTATCGCTGTTGCCGCCTTTGTGTAGATACAGTGTCCGTTGCCAAGCAAAAAATTTCCAGAATGCATTTCTGTTCTCTGAAAAACTCGGCCCTCGGGGAAGCCGCGTCGCCCAAACGAAATCTTGCTTCTTCGCTCGTAGAGCATGACACCCCGGAATGTTTACAATTATAGTCCGTCGTTGCCGTTTGAAACGCATAACCAACGCTAACAAACAGAAGCAATGGGTTCATACTCACCGGTGCGTACGTGCTCGAGCCTTGAAACGAGTGTTCGTACTGCCGGAATTTCAACGGTGGCTTCGTTCCACTGCAGGCCGCTGACTACGCTCCGCGGAAGCGTTTAAACTGCCCAAAATAAGCACGTTCTAACGTATTCTGCCGGTAGGAAGCAGCGATTAAAAGAGTATACTTTCTAATTTTCGAGGAATATTTAGAACGAGACAAAATAGCGCGAGTTACCAGAACCGCCGGACGCCGTGAACCGTTGCATACCTACCGCCGCATATTTCGAATGGAAAAATGCTGATGTCGATGCGCTGTTCACATTGAAGGAGTCAGCGAAAACAAAAATCGGTTAATAAAAGACAGGTGACAGAATATCTCGCAAAAAGTACTCTGTGTAATGAGTATTGTTATTTTATTATATGTTATACTATGCCAAAACGCAGTCTTCGTCTGCATTAAGAATATTTTGCCCTGAAATTTGGCCCCGACGAGGGCGCCCCTACGTAAAAAGTGCAATAGCGCGAATGGCGGCCTCCAGTCACGTGATCGCCTTTCCATAGAAATAGCTTGAGTGTAGAGAGGGGTCAGTACATCCACTCCCAGCGCATGAAGCCGGAACGCGCCGCGGTTGATTTTTACGCCATCTGCGGCGATTTTTGGAATGGAGAGCCTTCCGGGGCCTATTCCGACCGGGTCGCAATAGAGGGTACCCTATTCCGACCGGGTCGTAATAGAGAAAGGAAGTGACTATTCCGACCGGGTCGCAATAGAGGGTACGCTATTCCGACCGGGTCGTAATAGAGAAACACTATTTTCACCCAACTTAGCTTGGCTCGGTTGCGGATTGCGGCTTTTTCTAGAAATTTTAGGAAGGCGAGCCAGGCAACCTACGACGCTTTTGCTTGTGTTTTCTCGAATGAAGACGTCGTCAGGCCCCGGAAGGCTCTACATTCCAAAAATCGCCGCAGATGGCGTAAAAATCAACCGCGGCGCGTTCCGGCTTCATGCGCTGGGAGTGGATGTACTGACCCCTCTCTACACTCAAGCTATTTCTATGGAAAGGCGATCACGTGACTGGAGGCCGCCATTCGCGCTATTGCACTTTTTACGTAGGGGCGCCCTCGTCGGGGCCAAATTTCAGGGCAAAATATTCTTAATGCAGACAAAGACTGCGTTTTGGCATAGTATTACATATAATAAAATAACACTACTCATTACACAGAGTGCTTTTTGCGAGATATTCTGTCACCTGTCTTTTATCAACTGATTTTTGTTTTCGCTGACTCCTTCAATGTGAACAGCGCATCGACATCAGCATTTTTCCATTCGAAATATGCGGCGGTAGGTATGCAACGGTTCACGGCGTCCGGCGGTTCTGGTAACTCGCGCTATTTTGTCTCGTTCTAAATATTCCGTGAAAATTAGAAAGTATACTCTTTTAATCGCTGCTTCCTACCGGCAGAATACGTTAGAACGTGCTTATTTTGGGCAGTTTAAACGCTTCCGCGGAGCGTAGTTGGCGGCCTGCAGTGGAACGAAGCCACCGTTGAAATTCCGGCAGTACGAACACTCGTTTCAAGGCTCGAGCACGTACGCACAGATGAGTATGAACCCATTGCTTCTGTTTGTTAGCGTTGGTTATGCGTTTCAAACGGCAACGACGGACTATAATTGTAAACATTCCGGGGTGTCATGCTCTACGAGCGAAGAAGCAAGATTTCGTTTGGGCGACGCGGCTTCCCCGAGGGCCGTGTTTTTGAGAGAACAGAAATGCATTCTGGAAATTTATTGCTTGGCAACGGACACTGTATCTACACAAAGGCGGAAACAGCGATAGATGGGGTTACATGGAATACACTGCGCCTGTCCGTACGTACGAGTTTGCAAGAGCCGCATGTCAAAAGCAAAGTTAGAGGTGTTTTACTTGGACGGTGTCTTTTGGACATTATTTAGCAACAGTCTTTTTTCTTGAATACATTTAGTTTGCAGTGCTCACAGAATGAAATGCAGCACGTGAACATTGATCGGTGCCAAATGCGCGGCTACTCGATATAACCATGACATGTCATTTGGAATGGCGGTTCGATGGGTCACAAACTGATGAAGGTAGAAACAAAAGTATGTGCGTGAGGTAACCCAAAATTTTGGCGCTTCGATCCATGAGTGCTGTGCATAATTCGAGTGTACTTTTGATTTATTGTAAGAAACCAGCATGTTATACAGGGATGTGCTTGCGTTTTTATTTTTTGACAGTCTCCTGGACCTCTCTGCCAAACCCAGTCATCCATATCCCACATAGTCGCATTGCATCACAATGGGCGAGGCACTTGCTACCTGACACGACTAAAGAAGCTCCTTCCAGCACTGCAACAACCTTTATAAGGTATGTTTCCCTGTATGTGCAACAAATCCCAGTTTAATGAATTTCTGTGCATAATTTTGCAAAATCATGCTTCACACATCATGCTTCTCAGTCACTGATTAATTCATGACTTGTTTCTTTTCAGGAATGCCATGCAACGACAGGATAACTGCCCTCGAAAGTCGACTCTGCAAACACGGTGAAATATTTGGATGTCTACAGCAGTTCATCTTGGACCCCATGCCTCTGATGCTGTCTGTACTTATCGACGGCTCATCAGCCATCTTCTGGAGGTGTACTGATGGTCGTTCACAAGTATTAGCTGTCTAATCTTCTATATATTATACAGTGCACTAATGTTTTAACGTGACCTCTGTATATGAGTTTTATCATGTCATGCGACAACACATGTTCCAGCCGTGGTGGCTGCATTTTGGTGAGATGAAATGCAGGAAGACGCATGTACTTGGACTGTGCATAAGGAGGCCCGTGTGATAAAATTTAATCTGGAGTCTCCCACTATGACGTGTTTCATAATCGTACCCTGGTTATAATCACAAAACCCCAGAAATTTTCAGGTTCAATGCCGGCTGTGGTGGTCACATTTTTGACAGGTGAAAATACTAGAGGCCCATGCACTATGCATTCTCACAGCATGTTAAAAACCCCAAGTGGTCAATATTTCTTGAACCCTCCACTGCAGCATGCCTCAATCATATCATGGTTGTGACACGTGAAAACCGCAAGCAAACACCAGATGAGGGCAGTGGGCGGGTACGAGTACTTCCAACATTTTTTACTACCTTGTGAGACAATCTACGAAGTGTGATTTCTTCTTGTCATAATTAGCTGCATTCAAATCATAAAGCTCAGAAACAAAATAGGCCGAAGCTTTAGAAGGCGGCATGTGTTCAGCAAGATCTTGTAAAATTATTCACAGCCAAAAAACAAATGGTAAATGCGATGAGCACTACTTGCAGTGAAAGAAGCATGTTAACGACCTCATAAGCCGACTTGTGTTCGTAGGATACCCCGTCTTTTTTTATAGAAAAGCAGAATAATTTGTTTAAGCTATCTACTTCTGCTATCAGCAACTAAATTAACATGCCCTCTTTGTAGTGCCTGCCTTTGTCAGTTCAAATGACTTATAGAGTCAATGGAACAAAGTCGAGGAAATTGAGAAGCTAGTGGAAGCACACATGAATTTGATGTACGCACAATGACATTAAGAAATTGAAAGCTGCAGCTCCTAAAACTTACAGGGAAAACAGGTATTTGTATTGTTTGAAGCATAAATTTAATGAAAAATGAATTACGCAGTAACAAAAAACGCATGGAAAATACATGACCTTTATTGCTCCATCACTGGCACAAATTCACACGATGCCCGTACTGAAGTGCACAATTTTGTCGACAAAGATTCAGCATCCGCGATGGCTTAGGTGCATTAACTTAGCAATACCACTTTGCTCTTTCCTCGCCATGTTGCCGATTACGCACCCCGCACTTATATGAAGATCGGGACTACCTCGAAAACGCCTGCATAGCTGCTAGGAAACAGTAACGACAGGATAAAACGCTTGTCTGAGTGCTATGTGCCAGAATAAAACGGCGCTGAACAATGAAATTCTGTGTATGGAGAAAGTGAATGCCTCTGCCTTCAGTCTCTCCGTACATATGTGCCAGTGTTCAGCGCGGTTATAGAAGAGTTGAAGCGCACTCAGCATGCGTGATAGGCTTCATTTGGAGTTGACTGCAGATTGTTAGCTCATGTATGCACTGTCATTGCTTGTACCAGCGTTGGAACTCTTAATAAACGATGCAAACCTTACTTGATTGACGCTGTTTTTGCCAGTCGAGGCCTGTTCGGGCACCTGGCGATAAGCTACACATTAGTTGTGTACTAAATGCGGAACATGAAAGTGTTACTAACTCCCCGTGTTTTGTTTTTCCTCTTTGCTGGATCCGCAGCTCCCATACGCTTTCGAAACGCGAAGCAAGAAAAGTTGCTCCGCGGTTCGAAAGCGCATGGAAGCCGCGGCGGCCGCGGATCCAGCGAAGAGAAAAAACAAAACACGGAGAGCTAGTAGTGCAACCCGCTCAAAGCAAGCAAAAAAGCGAATTTTATAATGATGATGATAGTACAGGTTGCGCCATCTTTGCTCGCGCTATTGCAGTTCACTACGCCACCGCTACTTTTATTTTCGTTCCACTGCCAAAGGTACAGTTTCCGTTCTCTAAAGTTGGTATAAGTGTTCTGTGATCGTAGTCGCCGTGCGGATGAATCGGCGTAATGTGCGCGTCTCGAGTCGCATAATTTGGCGCTTTGTTGTGTAAACTTAGCGATCGAAAAACATACTGGGTTTGCTTTGTGCCTGGGTGCATAAAAAAGGGGCACAACTCGGGAATACTCGCGGGCTCGAAGGGGCATTTTTTTTCCGGCCACATAGGGCTGTTATGTCCCAGTGAATGGCAGCACACTATTCCTCGGCTCGACAGGTAACTTTTAAGCCCTTTTGTGGTATTTGTCTTTCAAGAAGAGCACGTTTCAAAGGAATTTGTTTACAGCATTAATAGTGAATGCACGCAACAGGCTGGTCTTTGAAGACCATGCCGTGTTCCGCTTTGTTTCGTACCTTCCCGAAGTACCCCGCAATACCAATGAGGAAACGCGACAGTCCGGCCCCGCGTACCTCCGATCAAGTGCAACGATACAAAGGGGGAAAAAAGAAGAAAATACCGCGACCAGACAACCACAACATCATGTGAGCACAACATATAGGAAGAGAAAATCGGATTGAAGCTTCGTCGATCGATGCGTGTGAATGTTCCTATCGTCCTCTCTGCTCAATTTCGTTATTCCTAGAGTAGAACCGTCGTAGTGATAAGTGGCACTATTCACTCAGGTCTCACACAGCAGGGAAACGCGTGCATATGTGTGGCTGTTTCTTTTCCTTTCTTTTTTTTTTTTTTCGTCAGTGAAGCCTATAGTTGATCATTACCGCTCGCCCTGTCTACGTGTCTCTATTTTGTGTTTTGCATTCATTCGCACTTGCTAACGAGTATGTCCAATTCACCCTCAACCTGCACCATCGACACAGCACGCAAACACAGAAATTACTGGCATGCATTCGCCTGAATACGTCGTTTCTTTCACTCGAACCACCGAGAAGTAGAAGTTGTGCAATGGCTTTTATGGGCGATCGCCACACTGGCACAGCTATGTGCGTGGTCGCTACACTTGCCTGGAATGCGACGAACTAGAGAGTATTTTCTGCTGCGCGCGAAGAAGCACGAAACAGCGGATGAAGGAAAATCCTTGAAAGAAAGTCCTCTTTTTGGCAATGTCCCGCCACGGTGGTCTAGTGGTTATGGCACTCGGCTGCTGATCCGAAGGTCGCGGGATCGAATCCCGGCCGCGGCTGCTGCATTTCGATGGAGGCGAAATGTTGAGGCCCGTGTGTTAATTGTGCGATGTCAGCGCACGTGAACCCCAGGTGGCCGAAATTTTCGGGGACTTCAACTATGGCGTCTCATAATCATAGCTGGTTTTGGGGCCGTTAAACCCCTCAAATCAATCGATCTATTGGGCAGTGTTTGTGCAGGGAGCCAGATGGACTGGAAGCACCAGCAACAACAACAAGTCTTGGATGTGTGCAGCCAGCTAGCTTCTTCTTATTTCGCATGTCAAGTGCTGAATTTTGTAATTGTCATACAGCATGCTGCACTTAATTTCTACGCGAGATACGTGAAACGAAAAATCGAAAATAACGAAGGATTGCCATCGCACGTAAGAAAGCTCGTATTACGCTGAGTTTGTATGATTCTATGCGGGAATGAATATCGTGTAAGTGAACGTCAAATGCTTGTGTCTTAGCGGTGTTCCGTGCGTCGGTCACAGTGTGCGGAGTTCTACTTCGCGTAATAACAGAAAATGATATACTATAACTTTTTTCCTTATTATTCACGCATCGATTTCTTCTTCAATACATATACAACGCGAAGCGAGCAAATAAACGCTGTAAATAATAATCCGAGAAGCGAGGAGCAAACGCGCGTTTCTGGAAACTTACTTCAACGCGCTTTTCATGTTACTCTCAATGTTGTAGAAAATTGTGCCTTAGCTGTGAGAGGGACCTTCCTGCATTACGCTCAGAATGTAAGGTACCTGTGATCTTTGCTTGTTCATTTCCAGCTCGAAAGCGCGTCAAGGCGCGATGTGACATTGGCCGCGCACGCGCTAACCGGGCCAACAGCGACGGCAGCGGCACCTCGCGAGTGGAAACGAAAAGGGGCCACTTTTTCGTGCGCGCCTCGGGGGAGTTTGCAAACTGAAAGAATCTAAAAGCGTTGCTGACAACGACCCTTCAACGAATACGTGCAATATCATCCAGAAGCGGGTTGTCGAACCCTCGTGCAAAAACGGAAAACACTTTCCTTGAAACGCGCACAGTAAAACGCGAGCGGATTCACAAAGCCACCACCGCACACACCACACCAATATCAATCAAAGCTCAGGGTCACAAAGAACGCCGAAACACATTGATGAGAACGTAGTGAGCGCGCAACTCCAGGCGACGTTCAGTAGCGGCTCCAAACACCGTTTAGCGATTCCTTACTCAACCAACATGGGCAAAGCTGCAGACGAGCGCAGTGAGCGGCCACAACACAACCACCACAAAGCTGCTTCATCACAGGATACGTAAAGAATTTGTAGAGGCGATCACACAGAGGCAGTACATGGCAGTGTACACATGCAAAACCACGCAAAACGAAGTCGACGACGTCTTCATTCGAAAAAACACAAGCAAAAGCGTCGTAGGTTGCCTGGGGGGCTATCGGAGATGGCATTTTAGCGAGAGCTTTCGGAATCGCCGCACGCGATTGGCCAACGCCGCTCCGCTGTCGTCATCCGCGGGGCGTGCCCACGGGACACCTACCTATAACCACATTAGAGAAGAGAAACTGTACCGTTGACAGTGCAACGAAAAATAAAAGTAGCGGTGGCGTTCTAAACTAAGATACACGATCAAGAGATGGCACTGCATGTACTATCATCATTATTGTTTAGATGCAACATGTCTGTTTTGTTTTTGACGCCTACGCCTTCTGGCCTTATTGAGAGCCCCTAGCAGGAAAATTTCAAACTAAAATATGGGGCTAGGTTAGTAGTTCCACTATACGCGCAACTTGATGGAACGCGCCGCGGCTGGTTTTTTTCGCCACCTGTAGCGACTTGTGGAACGTCGAATCTTCCGGGGCCCCGAGATTTCGGTGTCGTCAAATTGACGTCAATTCCCTGTCAATCATTTTCAAACCGAGCGTGTCGTCTGCTACGCGGAGAACGATTCCCGAGGCCGCTCGCTCAGCGAACGGTTTGCGAACGATTTACGAACACTTTGCGAACACCGGCCGCGGCAGCGGCTCCGCTTGGATTGAAACGGCGGCTGCGGCGGCGCAATGTTGCGTCACAGAGGGAAATGGCGGTCCACTTGGGCGCTGAGTCCTCGTATTGTCGTCGCTGAAATAGGACGCGGAGCAGCTGGAGGTTCGCGATGTATTTGAGGATTTGACAGGAAGTGAATTCCGGCCTCAATTTCGTCTGTCGAAGCGAACAATACGTTGGCTGTGCGCCGAACTTGATCCCGAGAGAGAGAACAACTTTATTTTAGGAAAAAAAAAAAAAAAATCCTCGCCGCCACCTCCTCTGCTCGTCTGATAGCCTGGAGTTGTTTCTCAGGCTTGAGTCGCGGTGAACGGTGTCCCACGCTCCAGGCGAGGGAATGGTCAAGAGATCGGAAATCGGGTGCCAAGGTCCCCGTGGAATTTCGACGGAGAGAAAAGAGCTGCGCATGTTGATGTTCTTTAATTGCTCCTGGAAGTTTCCAGCGCGCTGTCGGTAGTGAAGAGTTAGTCGGGCTTTCACAGTTGGGGTGCACCTCCAAAAATGCGATAAGGAGCTCCCTCTGCCTCTGAGCACCCGCGGGCCGAGATGCACGTTTTTTTTTTTTTTTTTCGAGGACATGGCAGCAGCAGACGACGACACGAAATTTAGATATGACGCCACTTACGCGCACGCTTCTTGTTTTTCGCGCCCGCAACACCGCTTAGCGAACCTGCAGAGAACGATATTGATGCTTAAGAGCGTGTTTACGTCTGAGAAGAAGAAAGCACCGTTTTTAAAAGGAGCAGATTTCTTAATTTCTCAGGAGAAACATTTTGGCTTTCAGAAGCAGACGACAAACGGAGTACGTCATCATCCGAGGAGCGCGCCGCTTCCCCATTGGCCGCGCCGGCCGCGCTCCTCCCATTCTCAAAGCATTGCTCAAAGCTATCGCGGACCACCCACTTTTTGACGTCAGTGTTCGGAAAGCGTTCTCGAGCGAACACCCGATCTCCGATAGCCCCCCTGGCTCGCCTTTCTAAAATTTTGAGAAAAAGCCGCAATCCGCAACCAAGCCAAGCCAAGTTGGGTGAAAATAGTGTTTCTCTATTACGACCCGGTCGGAATAGGCATTCCTCTATTGCGACCCGGTGGCAGCAGAGTCGGCCCTTCGCCAGACATTACTGTCCTTTCAAGCATTATAAATACACTACTCGTCTCGGCTTTACTTGAAACAGCCGATGTACAAAAAGAAAAACGCCCAGTGGTAGTGCCGCCATCTCGACGAGACTACTGTAAATGTGAGCAAAGCGACATGGCCTCTGTGATTCCGGGCGCCGGCGCGTGCAATCTCAAAGGCCCTGAAAGCGAGTGCACTCACATTTTAAGCCTTGTGCGCCGCTTACTGAAAGCGTATCTTGAAAACGGCGACACATTGTCGCCAATACATGGCCGGCGAAGTTTAATTAGCCAAACCTAAGGCAAATACGAACATGAGCGGGTAATGAATGAGCTTAGCAATGCAGGCCGATGTCCCAACAGATCTGAAGCGAGTGGTCTCACTTCGACTGACGCCGCCATCTTGCGAGACGTACGGGTCCCTTTGCGAGCGTTAACGTTGAACGATATCTTCCGAAAATAGCGTAGGCACTTAAGGGTATCGTATACGTCAACGTTCTGCGCACGCGCGGTGTGTCCCACGGTAACGTTAACCTTAACGCTAAATCTTTGCGTTTGCTGCTTTCCGATATACTAAATCTTATACATAGTTTGCACGCGCGTCACTTCCGGCGGCTTCAGCGGCTCCGTCCGCCATTGCTAGGTACAAGCCGGTCCGGTTGACGTACGGACGGCCGTCTACGCGCTTCCTTGTGTTCCTTGTTTCGTTCGCAATAATGCGCATATGCCCAATATTGGGTTGCCGATGAACAAGCAAAGGTACTACACTGACGACTCGATGTCCTTTAAGCGCTTGGACTGCGTGCGGAAGCATTTGGCTGGGGTTGACTGCTAACCCGAAAGGCGCGGGTTCGACGCATACCCCCGGCCGCGGCGGATCTCAGTTAGGTGGAGCCGAAATTCTAGAGACCCGTGCACTGTGTGTTATTAGTGCATGTCAAAGGACTCCAAGCAGTTGAATTTTCCGGAATTCTGTGCTACAGAGCATGCCTCGTATCACATCGCGCTTTTGGCACGTACCACGCCAGAAATTTTTATTTGACCGAGAGCCACACATTGTGTCTTCGTGTTCATGTTCTCACGAATAGTAAGAATGTGCGAGTGTGCTTTTTGTACCTGTATGACAGGTGCAGTGCTCTTCTGAAGCTTAAACGTTTGTTAGATTATGCACCAAGGGACCTACATGACCGCTCCTTGAGCCGGTCATGTATAGGCTCCCTACTATGCACCGCTGCTACCGGAGCCGGTGGCAGTCGCGAAGATGATGGTGAAAGTGGGGAAAGTTGTGTTTGGACAGTCACTTTCTCGCGAGGCTTTATATTGCCGCGTAAAATGGTTTCTGCACTAATGTGCAACCGCAACTTCAGTTAATATGTAAGACAACTAGAAACGTTGCGCTGTGTTTACATTTAATGTGCCTACAATCGCGGAAAGATGAACAGCTACATCTGCTAAAGTGGCAAATCGCCTATGCTTGAAAGGGGAACAGCAAGATATAAAGGAGATATCCTGGTGTCATTCACCCTTAGCGGTGCGAAATGATGAATTCTTGTTTTTGCCTCACCTCGCGGAGTACGACGACGGGCTTCGACTGGAGTCACATGTTGCAATAGCACTGCGGCAGTTAATTGCCTCAAGAAGCACTCAGTTGCTGATGCGCCGAGTGGTTTATAGGCGTTTCTCGGTTACAAGTAGCCGGTCGACGAAACCAGCCAGCTGATTATGCCCTCCTGAGCTGAAGCGGGCATCGCTGTAGCTTCACATCTGCAGTCACATCAGCGTCGCGTGCGAGGAGTCGTCGTCCCGTACCGTTCCTGCTCTGTGACGGCAAGGTCATTGTAGTACGCAGGCCAAAACTCGAAACGCCCTTCGGCGTCGCCACGCTTAAACCGCCGTACACGGTTGTCAGAAGTGCGTTACACTGCACGGAGAACAAGCAGGCGACCCAAACGAGGTACCTAGCTATGGCGGACGGAAAATGCAGACGACGGACGTGACGTCACGTGCAAACTATGCATTGTAGACGTCGTACGCTGCGCGGCCGGTATCATGTGATGTCGTTTTGTACGTCACGGAGAGGTTCCGGCAGATGGCGCCACAGTATGTCCTCGAGGCCAATACGTGGGCACACACGACGATAGAGGGTAATTCGACTTCACTCGCTCGCTTCACGGGCACTCTCAGCTACGGCGACTGAACAGCGAGAGCAGACGACCGAGAGTGACGCGCGAGCGGCCATTTTGCATGTTTTTGGACCTGACGTCATCACAACTTGCCATATTGCTGCGTGAAGTCACCAAAATTTGTACTGTAGCCTGACGTCATATTAGTGTCGATGTCAGTAGGCACGCCATGTGAATATTGACTTTGACGTCAAATTAAAGTATGTCATCAGCATTTCCTGAGCTTAACATTTGCTCAGAGCGTCATATAGGATCGAGAGTTGTATGGTGGAGTAAACTCAGCTTCGAAAATTGGTGTCAGTACTTCTTTAAGCGATAAGTATTCTTCTCCTGGTGTCCTAACCTCACTAAGGCCTATGATATCCCAGCTAATACCCCTTAATTCTTCTAGTAGTTCAGCTAGTCTGGCTTCACTTGAAAGAGTTCGCCTGTTAAGAGTTGCTATGTTTAGTTTCCAATGGTTGCCTGTCCGAGTCCAGAAGCTTTCCGAGCCTTTTGTTCCTATCCCCTCGTGGTCGCATCCACGGCTAGAAGCTCCGTTGATGTCATCGTCGTAGGTCCAGGGTTTGGATGGTTCGGTCACTTGGGAGGTGTTGGCCATGGTGTTGCACCAGGGAGGCCAGTTCCTGTTCTGGTGCGCAGTTGAGTCACGCAGATGAGGCACGGTGGTGGTTAAAGCCCTTATGCACCTTGTCCAAATGCTCCGTTGGGGGAGATTTCTTTCGGATATGTTAAGTTTATGGTTAGGTTAGGTGAAGGTATCAACATTAAATAGAAGGATAGACGAAAGAAGATACAAACAAGGAAAAAATCAGAAAAGAAAAAAAAAAGGGGGGGGGGGGGGGGACACAGGCACTCGAGGATTCGAACTCGGGACCCTTCGGACTGCTACGAAGGCATGGCCAAGTCCTCTGGGTGGCCAGGTCGCCGATGTGTTTACGAAAAGGTTCCTCCTGCCGAGTCTCGCGAAATGTGGTGCGATGTATTTCACATTTCAGAATGTCCGCGATGAAGCATTTTTGCTGATTCCGAATACCAGGACGCCATGTCTAATTGCGTCGTCTGCCTCGTGGCATTCTCCGCCGCCTTTGACTCGCCATCTCGCGTAGTTTTCAGACAGCGCACTTTCCTTTCTTTTTCTTTTTTTCTTTTTAACGCGGCAAGGTGGTTGTCTCAGGTAGAGTGTACTAGAAGCTTTTGAGTGGCGCGACCGCAACGCTCTTCCCTTGCTTGCCCCTTGCCCAACTTGCGGCGAAACTAGCGGCGGCGCTGCCATCGCCCAATCTACCCAGGTTTGCTCTGCGGCATGGTAGCCTCTGTAGTCGGCATCTCTGCTTTGGTCACGAAATAACAAGAAAACAACGTTTAAACCATTGTTACGCGCCAGGTTGCACAACTGGATATCCGTGTGTGCAACAAAGTCGCAAGTTATCCCTTTTTAAGGCCCTGAAAGACGTGAAGTCTTGTGATTTCGGTGGTCTTCTGTACCCTCCTCCGAAACTTTTTGTCTTTATTAGTGAACTTGAAGACATTTTCACTGGTTGCTTTAGTAAGAGTGACTTACACAAAGATAGCACCTTGGATGTCCTGGCAGTGATCAACAGGAGAAGCATTGGGGGTGTTGGCTGCAAGTCATTAACTGTTAAGTTGATCAGCTTTTACGTGGTCACACGTATGCATTTCTATATAAAGGGTCTTAACAAGTGGCGGGATGAGAAACGAAGAACCGCACACCAGCACATGAAATTTAGGCTATAAGTTGCTGCGCTGGCATAAAAAGGATGTCAGTTTTTGTGCATATTTTATTGCACTCTTCATTTTTTAAAGGGGCACCAAGAAGAGAGATGATTTTTCCGAGAAGAGGTTTGTAAGCAAGAGAACGTGCAAATTCTGACGTGAAATCTGAAAATAAAATTTGATCTTGAATCTTTTTGTATTAATAAACCAGTGATGGTTAATTTAGCAGCTTTAGGGTTCTCAGAGCACAATTACTCGAGCTAAGTCGATTCATTGTTCCACTTTAGAGTCGGTTTAAACGATTTTGCAACGATAATAACATCCTAAAATAACATGCATTTTAGAAAGACAACCTAAGCTCTGCCATTCCGTTTTGTTTTATGTTATGTTGTGTATCCTGGCTCTATAATTTTATGCTTTTTATAATTTTAATTGCAAATGTATTGTTTGTATAAGTATGAGAACCTTGTATTTTTACGTTATCAATTGTCAATACGACTTTGCTTTGCAGTGCTGTTGCTTATTCAAACTCTCGAAATCTTGCACTGCTATGTTTCACTGAAGGCGTTTTTCTGCAGTATTACGTATGTGCATTTTTGTGAGTCCTACAACAATAAACACATTCCCATATTAAAATGAAAGGGAGCTTTCGAAAAACTCTGCTGTTCTTCAGACAGTGACAATGTCAATAAAGCCTGCTTTTGTTGTGAGTGAACGCAACCACAAGCAACGCGCCCTTTATTTGATTTCAACATTAGTGTTTTACGTGGAACGGGCGAGGAGTTCTTCGTCTTATGTGCAACAAATTCCTTTCTTTTTTTTCAAGGGGGAGGGGGGATGAGGGAGGCTTCCGATGTGTACTGGCTAACTGGTTTCTCGTGCAAGTGTACATTGTAAAAAAATGCGGAGAAACGCGCTCGTTATGCGGTACGATGTGCTACGCTATTTCAAGCTGCAATACAGTCGGCGGCAACTTCAATAACAATATTGTCAAATAATATTTATTTGCATTAAAATTTTTGAAAAGGGGGTATAACAAAGAATGAAAAAGATCATTGTGGGCGCGACGGAGAAGTACCGTGTACGCGGAACACCTGCCAGCCATCTGCCCGGGAAGATTGGTCGACGCCAGCACCACTGCATCATTCCACGCTGAAACGGCCGCGTCCAGGCAGGCGCTCGCGCCACTCAAAAGTTCTAGTACACTCTATCTCAAGGAAAGAAGTAGAGGGTTGTAGCGGAAGTGCAGTTAAGCGAGAAAGACAACTCCACCTGCGTTATGCTTGTAGAGCTTGGCTCATTTCTTGTCAGTTTACCCTAATAGAAGGTTACTACGAATATCACAGCATCGTGGTGGAGGTTGGATAACAAGCAAGTTATGACATTGTAAGATTGATAAGTTGCTATTTTAGAGCACCGTTTATTAAACAGTCAGGTCGGAAGGCATAATATGCAGATTCTGACGCAGCCTTGAAAGGTCTCTTTCACAAACAGTGGTACCTAATTAACTAAGTGGTTTCTCTGACAGTTACAGTCTACTGTGCTATTTGGTGATGTGCGCACATGAATATGGGATTTCCCTTCAATAGAATCAAAGTCAGCGTCTGTCTCATTCATTCGTGTGCCTTCTTCGTTTTCGTCTATACGTGTTGGGAGTATCTTCTAATTGATTGTCAATTGGTAAGGCAAGAGGTGTGTCCCTATCGGCAATCGCCTATCTGATAGCAGAGTATAATTTCGTTCTTTTTTTATATATATCTTTGTGTGTGTGTGTGTGTGTGTGCGCGTGCCTCACGACATGAGACTTGCAATTCAAACAATAAAGAAAACTATATTACAACAATGTGTTGTAGAATACAAACGCAATATTAAAATACGACATAATAGGACTGAGTAAAGCTAAGAGGGGTGTTTCGACTTAGGCTTTAAATAGTTCGGATATTTAAACGTACGCTAGCTGGCGATTTAAGTGCGTCAAGATTTAATGAATTTTCTATGACTTACAAGAGCAACCGTAAGAGTCCGTGCATGTTTAGTGGTGTATCTATCTTGGAGTTCCGTAGTGCTAGTAGGTATAATTCACAAGTGGTGGAAGAGAAGAGAAATGTGTGCATTCATATACAAATGTAGGAATGACCTGTAGTGAAAGTTATAGAAACAAGAGCAACGCTCACCCCTCGGGAATGCTTTGGGGCCGATGCGGGGCCTGGGCTGTTTAACCAGTTGCAGACATCATGCTGTCATCCGGCACTGATGTGTGATGCATGTATTTGGTCAATAAAGCATGGTTTTGGTTCTTTTTATTTCTGTTTTCGGATGCTATAGTATTCGGTTCCCTCAGTCTGGGTGTTGGATATGACATATGTGATCGCGCAATGCCATTGCTTGACGCGATGTTCCATGTGCTGTTATGTAATTACTGTTATGACCTCTTTGTGACCGTAGCAGGGCAAGCGACGGACCGGCTTGGCAGCCAGGCTGTTCGATTGTGCCTCAGCTGCAATGTAAGCACAGGCAAAGGAACTTGGCGAACTGGTAGGTTGTGCGTCGAACGAGCAATCTGTGCACGAAAGAATGAATCATGCTTAACATGTACGGACGCTGAGCACTGCGCATGAACCGCTCGGACGTGGAGATAATTTACAAGGCTGCATGGACAACACCGCGGGTAGTCCCTGTTTCTTGCTGAGACTGAGCTTCCTAGCACCAGGAACGGCCGCCATTCCACTTTTTAAGCTTCCATCGTCGGGGATAACAAAATGTTTCCTTCAAAGGCCATAATCAACCAACTATGATCGTAAACAGGAAAGCTGCTGCCATCTATTGGCGCTGATTTCCTCCACATAACCTTTGAGATTGGCGCGCCTCTACGTCATTTTGGAGGTTACATGTTAACACATTTTGTTGCCAAATCAATACCGGTTACTATCGCCAAGGGTAGCCAGTGGCTGGCAACAGGACATGCTCCTATGGGGAGCTTGTTCTCTAGAGTCAGTATATTAACTTTATGTCGGTATCGATCTTGGGTGGCTGTAATGAGAGAAGTGGGCGAACTTATTTCTCACCACCACATGCAAGCACTATTGCGTTTGTCCCTCGTATCTCTACTGGTGGCCGTCTGACTGTGCTGTTAGCATGTCCTCCGAAATTGATCGTGGTAATCTCAAAGGACACGCTTTGACATGCTGCTGCGAGAGAAAAATGAAGCGCGGATGGCAAATGAGGACTGTAATAGAACGGAGGAAGGCAGCAGCACATATTTGTGTGTGCCGCTGCTTGCATGCAGCTACGAGTGGCAATGTGCGGCAGTTTCGCACGACCGCGGGATTTTGTATTGCTGCCTCAAACACTAAGTGATTTTGGTGGCACGAACATGCATTGATTTTCGGTATCGGAGACTATTGTAATTCGTTATGTCTATAGAAAGGTCAATTTTACTCTCGTTAAAATGAGGTTTTGAATGCATGTGTATCTATGCGAATTTCAAGAAAAATGTTATTTACTTCAATTCATTATATTGCATTCCGTTATAATGAGGTTTTAGCATATATTCAAACGAATTCACAGTTTTGTGTGTACACAGTAATGATCATCGCCGGGAAATCGCTCGTTTCTCCTTTTATTTGTGCTCACACTGGTGTCGTAGGACCGTAACAAGAGGCATTCCCTCATTTTCCATATTACAGGGGAAGGGCTCCCCAGTGGCCTGAAACCTTTCCATGGTGAGATCATTACAGGAGGTTTGTGCAAACACACATTTTAATTGTGCCAGTTATTGCAACTTTTGGTCTCAAAAGACCATGCTGCCCCACTAGGTGAACATTGTGATTATATTTTTTTCCCTGTAAAGAGGCTGTGTTACCTACTATATAAAATTTGTGGTACTAGTGGGTTAAACTGCAACTCTAAGCAGCACCGTTGCCAATCTAGCCCTGAAAGAAAGTGGACGCAGACAGAACATCTGATAGTCCTTTATTTTGGTCTCACTCGGAGCAAGTCCGTGCTGACTGAGAAAGCACGTACATCTGTTCCACTCAGTGATGTAGGTTTTATGCAACAAGCTGCTGAATGGTCTACAAAATATAGAGGCTGCCAGACAGTATTGAAGCATTGAGTACAGTAAAAAATGTGGAAAAACAAATGAGACCACTACCACCACCACAATTGAATATGAGAACTTGTACATGCATACATTGCCTTATGAAAAATAACCATAAATTGTAGGAGTAATTAAAGGACAGAGATTCAAAATGTTACAAAATTGTGGGAACAAAGGTTATAAACTTAGCTGTGCACAAAAGCATACAAACTGACTCCTGAAAACCACCAAGGTTAAACAAAAAAGTACACTCACAAAGTTAATCCCACAGTAGCCTATTAGCAAAAGCATAAAAGAAAGCAGTGCGGTTCCTGACAAAAGGAAAAAAAAAATCAGAACTGTAGGAAGCTATGGATACCCTGTAAATTGCACCCAAGTCATAAGTTATCTTTAACCTAGCTAATATAAGCAGACCATGAAAGAAAAGAAAGGCTACGCACTAACACAGGCGCAGAAGAGACAATACTGCTATTGCGATATGAGGACACATTTTTAGAAGCAGTGTCCCTTCTTCCAGCCCTGAAGGCAGGGCAAAAAGTGCTTACAATGCTGAGGCTAAGTTATTTTTTAATTTAACAGACCCAACATCTCCACCGAGCTGCTCTGAACTAGGGAAAGCAACAACAGAATACATGAGATCAACCACTTACAAGGGAAATAACACAAGCTGCTGCCAACTGCTGCTGCATGCCCTTGTATGTGCACCTCTACTTCTGCCGTGTAGACAGTGGAACGTACACAGGCCCACCATGCTTCGCCCACTCAGCATCAAACTCATGCTCCAGGATCTCAGCTCCTCGCTTGCGAGCCAGGCCCGTCTCTTCAAGCTTTAGCTCGCACATTTGCATGTCGTCACGCCCTGTACAGAATGATGGGACAAGCAAATGTGAAACTGTACCTTGCTGTGCCCATGAAGCTAGCGCCAGTGGTGAATCAGCAAGATCCACAATACATTTTGCTTTGCTGGTTTTTTATTCTCACGTCTCTAGATATAACTTGTGCTTGTTAAAATTAGAATCATAGGAAGCAGCAAACTATGTATATACAATGACGACATATTTTATATCTTTTCATTGTACATGTATATAATCAGGGCTCTCCCCGGAAATTCTTGAGCGGTGGGTTTTTAAGAGGGAGATGTTGAAGCCACATTTCGAGTTTTCATCCCACAAAAGTTGCCTACTCAAATACATGGTGCTGCGATGGTGCAAAACATAAAAGTGATGGGCATTTCTGGCAGCCATGATGCACTTCCATCATTGTTGACTCCGAAAGGACACACACACACACAAAAAATGAACACTTGTGTTCAATCTCTTGGACTGCAGTTGGCCGGCTTCGAGGATACGAGGCTACCAATGTTCACCAGGTGTGCATTTTAAAATTTCCGTGAGTCAGATGGAGGAGTGGGCAACACCTCAACTGCTGCCCACCGTAGGGAGAACCTTGACACACACACAGAGTCCAACCCACTTATAACAAGTGCCATGAGAATTATGCTGTTGTTTTAATAGGGTTGCACGAAAAAAGAAAATCTTAGACATCAGAGCTGTTGTGTGTGAGCAGGGGTTGGAGAGGAATGGCTAGCAGCCCCTATCAGCGCTACTTCACAGCTACATCGGTGAGCACAACAATGGCCCAGGATAACAGCCTGAACCGACGCTTCACTGGCCCGTCCCTCTCAGCGCTATTTCACTGGCCAGAGGGGATAGCACTGACACCCTTCTGGGAAAGAGAGTTCACAACAAAAGCAAGGACGATGGCCAACCATCAAATGATTTACTTGGAAAACAGTAGCGTGAAAGGAAACTCCAGGCACATGTGTGAGATTAGCCCAGCTGTTGATGTGGCACATTCTAAGACACTAAAGTGGGGCATAGCGACAATAGGCATTTCTAGTTTATCGCGTTAGCATAATAAAAGGGGCCAGGGGAATAGCGTTTCCATACCGCAAACATTCGTTGCTTAAACGAGCATTAGTTTAGCAGGACAGCGTTTACAGCCTGGTAGTTGTGACAGTGGCGTAACCTAGCAAAGGATACATGCATTAAAAGAAGTGAAAAGAAATTAGCCTAAGATTTTCACTAACACTCCCGCGTGCCGCGGCATTCTAACTTTTCGAGAATTAAAATAAAGATATATTAGCCAAGCTCAAAAAGCACAAATTGACATGTTTCAGAAATGTAAACAGATGTTCTCTCGCTACCCTAGCAAAAATTCTAATAGAGATTTGTATTAGTCTAATAAGTTTTTCTATTAGTCTTATTAGTATTGTATTAGTCTTATAGGAATCTTTACTAGTCTTATAGGTGTTTGTATTAGTCTAATACATCGTTCTATTAGCCTTGCTAGTTTATATCAATATGCTCTATAAGATTTTTCGAAACTTGTCTAATGGATCTTTTCTCAAGCAAGGTAGCTAGGGCTTTATATAACTATTAAAACACAAAATTTGCAACTCAATAATCCTTTAAATAGCTATATTAGTTTGTATTAGTTTACACAGTAAAAAATTTACACCCTTAAGGGGTGTAAATGAGGAACCTAGAGATGTATGATTTCTCGGCAATTTGGCAGTGAATATTTGGTGGGTTTAGATTAACAGATATGTGTGACGCACAGCTACCACTTAGCCTACCCTTGATTGGCAGATGTCCTGTGTATCCTTATTTTGTAATTGCGCATAACAGTAATTTCCCCAATGGCACTACATAGCAGGTCAGGAATCTGGAGTATATATACGGGACTGTCTGTGTACAGATGTGAAATGACGCGAACATTCTTTGTTCTATATATTGGTTTGAAATGGTCGAGTGTGTATTTGCATGTGTGATGTTCCCGCGGTGTCTTCTTAGTGTGTAATGTGTGATCATAAATGCAGCTAAAATCAAATGCTGTGTCACTCACAGTGCGATTGCAAAGCACATGCATCCTCCATTTTTGCTCTACACACAAAAAGGGTGTTGCCCATGAGCTTACTCCATACCCATGGGATAGGCCATTTACACCCTTAAGGGAGTTAAAATTTTATAGTGTGTATTAAGCCTCATACGTCTAGGTTATTAAAACAATCGTATTATGTTTTCCTATAAGTCTTGTACAAGCTATTAGTCTAATACTAATAAATTCTACTGGTGACAATAACCTCATAGGCTATTAGTTTCTCTATTAGAATTTTTGCTAGGGTAGGCCTAGAAGCGTTCGAAATGGAAAGCGATCCCTAAAACTATGCTAAGTTATCCCTAATGCTATGTCGTCAAAGCTACCTGAAGGCAAGCAAAGCCACTTTACACAGTCATTTGCTGTGAACAAAGTGAATCCTGCCTACAGCAATGCCAAATTCAGCTCGAAGCGGGCATCCAAAACTATTGCCATGCTTTACGTAAACTACAATAACCACACAAACATGGTAACGTTAAGTCTGTGAAATACTGTGTTTACACTAAACAACATCGGCATTCTACTATTCCGATAACTCTGCTATTATGCTAAGCCCACTAAACTAAAAACATCTAATGTGTCTGGATTTGGCACTAAGCAAATCTTGAAAGAACAATGCCTGAAAGTTTTGATTATCAGGGTTTTTGTTTGCGGTTTGCAAGACTCCCTTGGTCTGTCATCACCAGAGTCTAGAGAACGTGCTCAAGAAACTGAAAAGAATGCGCAGTAGAGCAAAGTCTACTCAGAGTAATAAAAGGCCAGAAGTTATACCTTATTTACATAAAGTCACCCATAAGGAGCAAGTTACAACAGGATCAACTACGGGCAGTCCAGAAGATCCAACATGAAGCCACCCAGGTTGGTCTGATGGTGTCAACGTGGACACGGCCCACCTCGGCCTTGGAAGGTCGAGTTACAGGACCAATGTTGAATAAATTTTCTCTCTCCACTCACTCACCCACGACTTGAAAAGAGTGGTGTGTGAGCACAATGTCCCAGTGGTATTCTCTGCACCTAACAAGTTTTCCTGGCTTTGTGCACATATTTTGGAGCAAGGGAAAAAGCCCGCGTGCAGAAAACGGCATGTTAGCCCATACCACATTTGTGCTTTTGGGGTCATACCTCTCAGCTGTGGCAGAGTATACATTTGCCAAACTGGGCGGTGTATATAAATGTTAGATTAATGCTACAGTTGGCCTCTCTAAGTAATGGTTCTTGCTACCACTTGTGCTTTTCACTGCAAGTCATGAGTGTGTGCTCCCCTGTTAGTCGATACCAGGCTGCTTGGAGAAGTTGCAACAAGGTTGCCAGGGAACCGATGGAGGCCTTCTACATATACAAGAAAGGTGTGCAATGTATCAATATGTTCTGTCCTTGCACCTCTATCACAATGAACAGCACTTTTAAGATAATTTTGTTAACTGACAGCAGAATTTTGACTTGGGCTAGACAGCAGAATTTTGACTTGGGCGCTGCAATTTGAAGAGTTAACTGACAGTCTTTAGTCATTCTGATGTGTGGCTAATCAATGTGTCTCACAGATGCACCTGAAGTTTCCATTGATGCAAATGTTTTCAAAATAAATCAGCGGCACTCGCGCTGTCATTGTCCTTGTTCTGCTTGTAATGTTTCGAGACAATATGCACCATCTAGCCAAAGATCGCGTCTAAAGTTCTTCAAGGCCAATTTCAAAACCACTGTTACTTTCTTTTCAAGGTAGGGGACCGTGGCAGGACGGGTGGCTTCTACTGCATGGCAGCGTTCGTAGTGGGGAACAGCAAGTACACAGTGGTCAGAGATTGTTTTCTTGTCAAAGATTTCACGTCCTATAACTTCTTGGCACCAACCCCTTCCCCAGTGCAGGGTAGCAAACTGGATATTTTCCTTCCGGTTAACCTCCCTGCCTTCCGGCCATCATCCCTCTCTCTACTCTGGCAGACTGCTTGGCAAGAGATCCACGTAGTAAGACGCCATTATTTTATGCGCACGGTCAATATGAATCTCGCATCTCGTGCTCTGCAGACGGCAGACGTGCTCTGCATCTCGTGCTCTGGCATGAAGCAGAATTGTGTCTCTGGCGGTGTTACTTTCCCTCCACCACCACTGTGCCACTCAGCCGAAGATGCCATATGTCTCAACATGGCAAACCAATTAAGCTAAACTAAAATTAATTTACACAAACAAAACATATGCAAGAATAGGCTACTAAGAGCCTCAACAACTTTCTTAGTGAGCTAACATTACGAAATGTTAGCTCCACACTAGGTGCAGCTCTTAGTCCAAGTGTAGCCACAATGGCTTCACAGACGCTGCCCTATTCGAACGTTCTTACTGTTCATGTTGTTGGCTTGCTCCCAAAGTCAACTCTCTTTCAAGTCGTGTCCATCACTGACGTTTCTGATGAGGCCCTGCAGTTGTAGCCACTCAGTAGCAACCAGACATGCGGCTTGTAGTTCTCTGGTCGTCATTGAAGCTGTCGGCAAGGAGCCCTCTTTGTTAGGCTCAGCCTTGGCTTCGGCTGCCGCTTCCAAGTGACGACGTGGTGCACTGGGGATTGTTCTGCTGGTCAATTCGTTTTGTCAATGTCACAAGTGCACCAGGAACTGCTGCAGCGCCTCCTCTACTTTGAGATGCCTGGCACACCAGTGTCAAGTCCTCTGCCCAATCCTCTCCCTTCACGCCCGCCGCTGCTGTGTTCCGACACTCCCACTGGCACTGCCTGCGGTCCAGTGGCGTAGCCAGAAATTTTTTTCGGGGGGGGGGGGGGGGGCTTGGAATTTTCGACGGGCAGGAGGGAGGGTGTGGGAGCCTCACTGTGTGTCTATGTATATATATATATATATATATATATATATATATATATATATATATACTTCAAAGATAAATCCTTGGCAGCAGGTCAATTATATAATCAAAGGGTCACATTGAAAAAACGTAACATTTATTACGACGTTCCGGCCGCGAGACCGGCCTTTTTCAAGCTTCTAATACAGAAGCTTGAAAAAGGCTGGTCTCGCGGCCGAAACGTCGTATAATAAATGTTATGTTTTTTCAACGTGACCCTTTGATAATATATATATATATGTACAGTGAAGGAACGGACGAACGTGCTAGAACTTTTTACTTTCCAACGTTTCGGCCGGTGGTCCGGCCTTCATCAGGAAAACTGCTTTCCTGATGAAGACCGGACCACCGGCCGAAACGTTGGAAAGTAAAAAGTTCTTGCACATTCGTCCGTTCCTTCACTGCTCATATTCGTCTGGATCAGCAGACACAATTACTGGATTGTATGTATATATATATATACACTTTCGGAACGAAAATATGCACGTGGCGCATTTGCGCGGACCGTCCCCAATGAGTATATATCCGGACAGCATCTGCAGCCTACTTCATCCTTCAGTTTCATGTCAACTGAGCGCCGAAATAACGATACTCTCACACGTTCAAAACTTTCACAGACGGCAATGTATCCATGAAATCTAGCGGAACGACATTTCCCCGCCACTGCGAAAATTCGTCACTTGCACACGCTACTACCTTAGTCACAATTTCAAAATAAAAATATAATGGTCGATGTACATATACGCGCCCCGCCGCGGTGGTCCAGTGGTTATGGCACTCGGCTGCTGATCCCAGGGTCGTGGGATCGAATCCCGGCCGCGGCGGCTGCATTTCCATGGAGGCGAAATGGTGAGGGCCCGTGTGCTGTGCGATGTCAGTGCACGTTAAAGAACCCCAGGTGGTCGAAATTTCCGGCGACCTCCACTACGGCGTCTCTCATAATCAGAGCTGGTTTTGGGACGTTAAACCCCACAAATCAATCAATCAATCTATGTATACGCATGAAATGCTGCAGAGAATTCGTGATAGAAGGCGCAGCCGGGAACAGCTAGCAGCATACCTGAGGTAGGTAAGCTGAAAATGATGCTATAACAAACATTTTTTGAAACCCTTTATGAATTGATCTTGGCGTTGTCCTGATAAACTCCGGAAGACTCTCTCCAACTTAACACGCTAGTACACATACAGGATGACATTTTAGTATATATTTCGTATTTATGGTTTCCTCACCCAAACTTGTTCGCTGCATTATACGGGCGCTTCTTTCACGAAATTTTTGATACATTTGCAGGAAGAACAGAGATTCGCCTGCGATTGTGATTCTAAGCAGTTCCAGATCTATCTGTCCTGATCATATTACCACTTATTTGATAAAGGAATTAAGCCAATTGCGTTACCGAAAAAATGCCGTCCTCATTAACATGATAGGACTCCCCGAAACTTCGTTTTGTCTCCACTAAACTCAGAAACACCACCATCCCGACCCTTTCACGAATAATTACTGACACATTTATTAAGCTGAAAAACGTGGTAAAATATCTCTTAATATTGAAAAAGCTTTTCATGCGGTTTGCCACTTCACACTTCTAAATAAATAAAAATCCCAGACAAATTAAAAATCCCACGGTCCTCTTGGGACTAACGCCAGTTTAATCCTACAGTTACTTCGAGGCACGGGGAATGCAAGTTGCGATGGATAAATCTGATTTGGAACTCACTGAAGTGAACTCCGGAATGTTGACATGTCCCTACTTCGCAAAAAAGGGAGAGACGGTTCTACGCCGCAACACTTGACAAGTACCACAACTACGCTCCCACTCCGTTCGAAATGCTTCACGTAATCCCACTATACTCGCTCACCCCCTTTGGCCACACACCTCAACAACCATTTAACCAAAACGGACTCGTGCTGGGGCCGGGAAGAAAAGAGGCAACAGGCTTAATTAACTCAACAGAACATGGACTTTAATATGTGAACATGGTCAAAGTATACAATTAAGAATTAGTAGCCAACCTAAGGATGCAAGGCAAACAAAGAGCAACGTAAACGCATAGTGCAGCACCAACAGGGCAAACAAACTCGTCAATGAACGGCGATACAATGGGTAAAAGAGCCCATAAACTAACGGCGCAATGTCTTAAGTATGCTTGCTGCCGCCAACGAAAGGAACGCTTATCTGGGTGGGCTCCATCGGCGCATAGGTCTCGTCGCCGGCTTGTGGACTGGTGCTCTGTTAGAAACTCGGATGTCAACCTCGAAGTCGCCGTAGCTCACGGATTCTCCCCGATCATTGCTGCTTGCATCATGCGCTCGCAAAGACTACATCGTCTCTCCGAGGTTGGAGAGCCGAACGGCCAGGATCGCACGAGGGATCGCAAGAGAAGCTCACTTCTTCACATGGCCGGAAGGTCACTGCCTCTCTTCGAGTCTCTCGAATCTCCAAAATTCCGCCCTGACCTCTGTCCCGAGACGAGTTTTTCTCCCGGACAGCCCCGCCTCACCAGGGCGTCTATCCAATGCTTGTCTACGGCAACGTCGCCGGTAGAAAACGCACCAGTCCAACCCGGCGTGCGGCTATTGTTTGGGACTCGCCTCCACAGTGTAACGGAGTACGAGCTCTTCTCCAAAAATATAGAAAGCAAAATGTAAACATACACAAAACTCGACATTCGGACAGGATGTCGGACAGCCTAACCGGCGACACATGTGTGCAGATTGCCGTAACGAGCGTTAGCTACCACCGCTTCCATTCCGAAACACTCCAGGTGCAAGCAATTTGCCACCGTCCAGGCGGCCTCACGCTGGAAGTTCCCGGTGAAAAGACGCGACTGTCAGCAGTCGCTTTTTTGTGGCCGGCCAGATGTGCGCGTCCGAGAAGCAGTTCGGCTTACTGCATTGCACAGTGATCGAAACATACCGGCGACACTCCGTTGGCTTTGTTCAAGCACTTATGAGCGCACTGGATTCGCTTTGGCGTCGGCATTCTGTCGTCTTCAAGGTCGCCGCCTAATGTAGACTCTCATCTGGGGCCGCCGCATAAACGTCAGCTCTGCTGTCAAAGCGCGGTTTCCGCAAAACTCGTGGGCAACGAAAGCCCCAGCGATTCTCTGACCGCAGCGGCAGCTGAAAAATAGGACTGCAGAAGGCTAAAAAATGTTGCAGTGGCTTAGCTCGGCTATGCCAGGATATACGTAGCGTTAGCAAAGGTTCAGCTGATTATTCTTAGCTTTCCTGGTTGACAAACATTCTCCTCTTTATGTTCACCACTATGCACTTATCGTCTGCCAAGCCGCGAGGCAACTGCTTTAGCATCTCGTCCGTGTCTACCGGCACGTTCACCACGGGTCCCTTAATGCCAAACTGACCATTTCTCCAGTTCATTAGACGACGGATCTGAACGAAGGGAATGCGTGGCGAAAGTAAACGTTCGGCCACATCGTTCAGAACCGGTAGACCTGGCGGCATGGCCGGGTAACGATACCCATTGGTAACGCTAAAGAGTGGAATCTTCTGCTTAACGAGAAAGTTCTTGCACGTTGTACAAACCCGTGCCACGGTTTCAGCCCACTGCGGCGCCGCCGCTAAACTCAACGTTTCACGCATGGCACTACTCAGCGGCGTCAAGTCTTTCATGTGCCATAGTCTTTCGCACACGTCGCACACATATCCAAACGGATTGTTTACGAAGTCCGTCTGGAAGGTCCGAGTCGCACTGGCGCTTTCGCTGAGTTTCACAGTATATTCAGTCGATCGGCGAGCCTTGACGTCATCGATGGCGTTTTGTTGTTGCTGCAGGGGTGGTCGGGCACGTTGCTCAGCCTCCTGGCGACGCCGCTTTGCTAGACGTTTGTCCCTTTGCTCCAGTGTCTCAGCAGCACGTTTAGCCTTCTTCTGTTCATTCCTCTTACGCTCAACCGCTAATTGCCAGGCAACTACTTCGGGATCCGATGAGTCAAGCTTCTCCGCTCTTCTGCGCTGTTGAGCAGCATTTGCGCTCTCCTTCTCCATGGCTATACCACACTGGCAAACGCCAGTCAGAAGCGCAACGGCTCCAGCGCAGTGTCAGACGGCGACTGCACAGCGAGCGCGCGCCGGCGCCAGTGCGTCTACCACGGCTACGACGTCACTCCTCTGGAATGCGCAGACCGGCAGCGGTGAGTCGCGCGCGGCAGCGGCAGAGTGCGCGAGAGGTGCCGGCTCCGGTGGCTCCGGTGTGCAAGCTGTGTGACATCACTGATCCTTGCGCATGCGCAGCACGGCTCTTGATGTGCCGCGCGAAACGAGCTTGGCTAGGCCAGTGTAGCTAACACTACAAAATTCCCGCTACCTGCGTTCCCATGTTTCGCCCCGCTGACGCTCCTCGGGGCGTCACAACGGCACAAGGATCGGTATTAGGTCCAATGTTTCCTGTATCAATGACGTTCGCCATAAGCATTCAACTTACGAAGTTCACAAATGTACTCACTTGATGCAGCCCCAGCATCGACAAATACTAGATTATCAACTACTCTAGCCCTATCTCACTGGTTTTTGCAAACTGGAACGTCATATGTTTCAACCTTACGCGATCGCTTGTATACACTTAGTTGATAATATTACATGCCTAGCGGTCGATTTCGACACATGAAGGTTTAAAAAAAGTTTGTAAATGAAAGCGTATGGTTCTTACACGCTTGCCTGTCAATATCTTCCCTATGACCGTCATTGGGCTTTGTACGTTTTTTCTTTCTTTCTTATTTCGCTGTCACTTAGGTTGCTGTTGAAGAACATGGAGGCTGATTTAAATAACTTATTTGGCTCCCTTACTAAACGAGGTCCTAGAGTAGTGAGTTTCTTTCTGCCTAACAGGGAAGTAATATCACGTTCAGTGAGTTACATGTTACAGACATGCCATATTTTCTTCCCTGATTCCGCGCACCAGGCAAGCAAATAGTGGTAGTGCATACAACCCTCACTTGTAACTATTCCAATGACGGATAATTGCAGGGCTTTCTTGGTGCTTTAACTTGGAATTGAATTAATAGTTGCGCGAAATTTTCGTATTTCATACATATAAACACAAGTTTCTTCAAAATAAAGCATCCTGATAAATCTTTTTACTTGACAGAGCAGAGGCTCGATGTGGGCAAGTTTGTTTTGCATGGTTGAAATGCCTGTCCTTTGTACGGTTTTTTTTGTCCCCCTTCTCTAGCTCTCCTTTTTTCTTCAATGAACTCATTTGTACTTTTGGTTTATATGTAGCCTTCTTTGTTCGATTTATTCGACCAGATACTGTAGCCGAAAAAGGTGTCGGTATAAAGAGATTTTCCCATTTGCCCTCATGGATTTTCCCAAGTACTGATTGATCGATCAATCGTATCGGCGACTGTCGTTATTTCGGCTGTTATGTTTACAACGCTGTATGTTGTATTCAAGAAATGAAATGATTTCAAATTAATTTCCTGGCTTGCTGAAATTAATAAGGCATCGTATGACCTCATGTGAGCAATAGCAAGGGACTATTCAAACATTATCAGAGAATTCACATACAATCCATACAGGTCATCTTAGGCACATTACAAAGCCACTGTATTGTTAGAGGATATAAGGTACCATGTAAGTACAAATCAGTTGGAGAAAAGGACTTATCATTCGAGCTCTCGCTCGTTTGTTGGCGCTGCGAGGATGAGATTCCCCAGAAGACGGAGAGCCGCTGCTGTCCTTGAGACATATCACCGCGAAAGCGACGATACGAATATGGTGAGCTCTCCTTGAATGAATGTCGCAACCACCGCCTGCTGGTAGCGGAGCTGTTGACCCTTGTACACGCTCGGCGATGAACCGCAACGCGGTCTTTTTGTCAACTCGTTATTCTGTAGTTTACTTGCTTGTGGATAACACTGCAAAGCAGTGCTGTCTTTGCAGTGCTGTCAAGTCGGAAGGTTGGTTGAAATTTCCTCTCTCTGCGGCATCGTACTCGGAAGGGGACACGCTGTGCACGCACATTGCGACCATATGTAAGTCGTCAAGAAAAATGACGAAAGCGAAGCTGTAATGGGCCACCCAAGTAGGGGCGCTGCTCAAAAAGAAAAAAAAAACGCATGCACCGTACGCCATATTCCCCACGCGGGCGCATGCAACGCACCAAAAGCGTCAGCGCCCCCACAGAAACAGGAATAAGAGGGGAAGAAGGGTCGGGCGGGAAAGGGGAAGGCGTTGCACAGGAAACAGTGGCATACATTACTTTGTGTTTGGTTCGCTAGCTCGATGACCTTAGCCCGCGAACGTTTCACCCGCAGAAAATCCACGCGTGTTTCCGAGTACGCAGACTCGCCATATTCTAACATCACCGCAGAGAGTTAATTGTCAACACATTGCAGAAGCGTCTGCCTACCGCGGCGCTGTGCTGCAAAGACTGCAAGGTCCCCTTTCAGGCTCTTATCGCAGCACTCTTTGCCGATAAATGACGGGTGCCCCTCGTTTGCCACCACCGTTTCCTGCAGACAAACTACAACTTTCCCCGCCATAGAGTGACAAGTCAACTTCCTTTGTGAGTTGAAAGAGCCGCGTTCTTCGTTTATAAGCCCACCGCAGAGACGCGAATGCCCGTAGCCGCACCTTCCCAGAATGGGCACCTTTGTTCGTATATGTGATGGGCCAGCATAGATAGGCTGTGTTCACCGACGGGAAAAATTTTGGGGGGGGGGCTTCAGCCCGGTCAGCCCATGCCTGCCTACGCCACTGCTGCGGTCGTGCAATCTTTCTGGTAGCCCATTTGTATGAGCGTTCATGTTTTAGTGCCTATTTTTTTATGCTCTACGTGCTAGATTTATTGAGTGTCTTGTCGCTTCAATGTTCTGTCTAATATAGCAGAAGCAACGTCAACAGTTCCACATGTCTTGGCTCCTCCCGGGCTTTTAGTGGAATGCAACAGTCGCAACAGCACCACACTTGTTTATGTGAACACAAAATGCACACGACAAATGCTGCGAAAAATTATTAACTTGTGACCGAAGTCTTTCTTTCTTTTTTTGAAGCTGAGTCTACATATGTCGAGCCAAAAGGAAACTCCCCATGGATGGATTGATTTCCCTCTTAGAAAGAAACGGTCCTTACTACCATACACAGGAACTCATTGCAGTCCTTTGTGGATCAAGCAATATGTGGAGATAATGCTGTCAGGCAGAGAAGCAGTCCTGAAACCTCTGAAGCAGTGTTTCCAGTCAGTGTAATTGATGCCTCACAGGCTTGCCTGTACTGAAATGTCAAAGCTCCAACAGTCACCAAAGAAAGGCTTTTGTACAGCTGGTATTTCTAAGGATGCATCAGACATAATGCACCACATCAAGTGCTGAAATTTCAAGTGCTTGCCTTGAAACTGCATTACATGGTTCGTTTTTCTTTTCTTTTTTTTGTCTGTTTAGTGAAGTGTTAAATGGCCTGCAAGCAAGCAAAATCTCTGATAACAGGGTTATGAACAGGAGGACTTCTCTGTCCAATTCTTTGATTTCAGCGATTCTTGGCTACTTTCATATGTACGGCATGACAAGTTGCCATCTATTTGTGTCCAAGCTACAAGAGAAGCTCAGGGGAAAATGGAGGCTTGAATCGATGAACAGATTGTCAAAAACAGTGGAGAACAAGGGAAGCCATAGGTATGCCACTCCAGCACCATTCCCCGTTCTCTATCGTCTTTAACGATCTGTTATATATTTGTGTGGAACACCAAAATCATTTTCTGCTGTACACTTTCATTAACTGTCAGTGTTTTACATTTTTCTTCATTGCATTGACCTCTTACAATACAGTAAAAGCTCGTTAATTCAACTCCCACCGATTTGGAAAGTCAGATAATTCGAACTTGGACTCTGGTCTCACCAAAAATATTGTCACGGTGCCAGAACAGGGACGAAGACGATGATCTTGAGGGGAACAAAGAAGACGCAGGAGTGGGGCGCAGGCTGACGGTCCGCAATTGGGGCTGCACCGGCTAATCTCCCCGTTTAAAATACAGTCCCATTAGAAGCGTATCCCTGCGCCCGTTTCATTTTGGTGAGAAGTGCTGGGTACCGCACAAGACGGAACTCCGCAGCGGATTTGTCATCAACCACTGTGCCATGCCCACTGGCGACCAGGCCTCTGGATCAAACATGGCGCCGGCATCGGCGCCGTCAGCATCCCAGACACCACAACACTCAGTCGTCCTGACTCACCCCCGTGACCCTGGAACCTTTTCGGGCAAGTCCAACGAGAACGTGGAAAAGTGGCTTGGCCTCTATGAACGAGTTGCAGCGCACAACCGATGGGACCCCACGGTGATGCTCGCAAATCTTCTCTTCTATCTCCAGGGGCCAGCACGCATTTGGTTTGACACACATGAAGAAGAGCTGACCAGCTGGGACGTATGTAAGCAGAAATTGCGCGATCTCTCTGGCCCGCCCGCCGGTAGCAAGTCCGCTGCCATAAAAGACCTGTCCTGTCGGGCCTAAACAGCCACAGAGTCATACATCGCTTACATCCTCGACGTTCTAGCTCTTTGCCACCTCGTCGCCTCCACCATGACCGAGACTGACAAAGTAGGCCATATCCTTAAGGGCATCGCCGATGACGCGTTCAACTTGCTTGTCTTTTTAGAGACTGCTCAACGGTGGAAGAAATTATCAATGAGTACCGCCGTTTCGAAGACACCAAGAGCCGTTGTATAACCCAACTGTTCACGCGGCTTCCAAACGCCGCTGCCACGTCTTCGTGCGAAGACGCTCATCAATCCCTTCAACCGCGCACTGCGGATAGCATTGTGCGCATCGTGCGGCGGGAAATCGAGGCTGTGGCACCATCTCTCGTATGACAGGCCCATATGCTTCCATTGTAGCGGTGTGGGTCACATTTCTCGCTATTACCCTCACTGCTAGTCCACGTTTTCACGATCTACGTTTTAGGGGCGAAGCTCCTCTTAGTCTAACCTTGTCACGCGTCAGTCGTCAGGCGTAACCCGCGTGCCGGGAGGCACGCGCTCGCCCTCGGCGTACGCCTCGGCGCGTGCCTCTCTCTCTCCCGGCGCGTGCCTCTGCTGTCTTGTGAGAGAGACAGAGAGAGAGAGCGAAAGGCGCGCGTTGGCTATGGAAACGCTTTTTCTTAGAGGAATGCTGCACCAGCTCGCAAAGAAGGAGAACGCGCCCTCACCTGCGAGAGACAACGTTGGTGCAGGCAGCGTCTCCTAGCGAGTTTCTTGATTGAGAAATACCGACTGCTCGCATTGGAGAAGCGTTCACCGGCAACCCGTATATATATATATATATATATATATATATATATATATATATATATATATATATATATAGGCACTGGATCTTGACTTGCAATGAAGTGCCGGTGGGAGATTTCACTTGTGCATAGCTGAACCATGAGGATTCGTAGCGTGCGCGTTAACTAAATTAATCCGGAACTTGGCACGATCTACGATGAACCTCCCGAGCTTCGCCCACTCATCATCATTCACTCCGTGGATATGCTGTAATTTTTTCTACCGCCAAAATGACAGCCAACGTCCGCCGTTTAGTGCCACGCCGAATGATCCGACGTACTGCGACCGTGACCAGTCCTATGGCGACTCGTACCGCAGCCCTCCTGCATGATTCAGATGCTCGAGCCGTTCACCGTTGCCAAATGATCGTCGATCCCGCTCGACTCTGCCCCGTCGTCCTTCGTCGCCGCGTCCATCCGTACGATCTTCTCAGGAAAACTGATAAAGGCAGCTCCCGGAGGTGACGCTGCATTGGACCCCCACCTGCAAATCCTCTGATTACTTTGCCGACCGACCAGAACCAAATCGCCGTGGAAGTTGATGCTCTACCAGTAACTGCCCTGATCGACACCGGTGCACACATCTCGGTCATGAGCGCTGACCTTCGGAAGCTGCTGAAGAAAGTCGCTGACGGAGGGACACCAGCTGTGCTGAGAATGTGTGCCGCTCGTGTAAATGTTGAGGGTCGTCACACATCCGTTTTGTTCCACGTCCTTGACCATTGCCCTCACGACGTGATCCTCGGCCTTGATTTTTTATCGGCTCACTCAGCTATGATTGACTGTTCAGCTGGTGTGGTCCAGCTTGATTTGCCTGATGCCCCTAAACTTCCCGACACAGCACAGGTCCATCTCTGTTCTGCTGACTTTGTTCGTCTACCGCCGCAGGCACTCACATGTATCAGTGTTGTGCCCAATTTCTGCGTGCCGGATGGCGACTATGTGGTCACTCCGGACGCCAGCACCTCACTCTCACATGGCGTCTTTCCCTCACACGGTAGTGACCATATGGGATCAAAAAGCTTATATGTCGCTACTGAATTTTGCACAACTGCCCTCAGGTACTACCTAGAGGCATATCCTTCACCACTCTGTCGCTGTCACACGAATACCAGTTTTTGTCCCTATCGCCGCATCAGTCTTCGACCAGCTCTTCGGCCACGTGCAATTCGGCTGCGGCCACGCCACCTTCAGTGCATGGCGACATCACGAAAATGATAGCCCTAGACCTTTCACCCTCACGAGTCAACGAACTCCGGCGTCTGCTGACCCAGTACTCCGATATTTTTTACATTGGCGGTCGGCCTTTTGGACAAACCTCGCTGGTGCAGCATCGCATACATACTGGCAATGCCCCGCCCATTCACAGACGGCCTTATCGCATGTCACACGCCGAGCGCCGAGTCATCCAGGGGGAGGTTGATAAGATGCTCAGCAGAGGCATTATTGAACCATCATCCAGTCCGTGGGCTTCTCCTGTCGTTTTGGTAAAGAAGAAAGACAACACCTGGAGATTCTGCGTGGGCTATCGACATCTGAACAAGATTACAAAAAAAGATGTATATCCTCTGCCGCGCATTGATGATGCGTTGGATTGTCTCCACGGTGCGACATATTTTTCATCAATAGATCTCCGCTCCGGTTACTGGCAAATCTCTGTCGACGACATGGACCGCGAGAAGACCGCCTTTGTTATGCCAGATGGCCTTTACCAGTTCTGGGTCATGCCTTTCGGCTTGTGCAACGCTCCCGCCACCTTCGAGTGTATGATGGACACGCTCTTGCACAGCTTTAAATGGTCCATCTGCCTGTGTTACTTAGACGACGTCATTGTGTTTTCTCCGACCTTCGATACCCACCTTGAACGTCCTTCGTCTATTCTTTTGGTGTTCCGTGCTGCAGGCCTACAGTTAAATTCTTCAAAGTGCCACTTTGGTCGCCGCCAAATTACTATCCTCGGCCATCTTGTCGATTCGTCTGGCGTCTGCCCGGACCCTGCAAAAGTTCGCGCTGTCCTCGATTTTCCTGTGCCAACATGCGCTAAAGACGTCTGCAGTTTTGTAGGCTTATGCTCCTACTTCCGTCGATTCGTAAGGAACTTTGTGAACATTGCTTGACCTTTGACTGACCTTCTCAAGAAAGGCGCGCCCTTTTCATGGGGCCTTGATCAAGCTGCTGCTTTCTCAAGCCTTATCACACTACTCACCACACTGCCGATTCTGGCTCATTTTGACCCATCTACCCCAACAGAAGTCCGTACAGATGCTAGCGGCTATGGAATTGGCACTGCTTTAGCCCAGCGTCAACGGGGCTATGACAGAGTTATTGTGTACGCCAGTCGCCTGCTTTCCGCCGCTGAGTGCAATTACTCAATCACGGAGCGCGAGTGCCTCGCACTTGTATGGGCGGTGGGGAAATTCCGCCCATACTTGTACGGCCGACCTTTCATTGTTACAACGGGCCATCACGCCCTTTGTTGGCTCTCGACACTCCAAGATCCCTCTGGTCATCTAGGTCGCTGGGCCCTACGTCTGCAAGACTACACCTACACAGTGGTGCACAAGTCCGGCCGACTACACCAGGATGCCGAATGCTTGTCTCGGCACCCTGTCGACAGCCCAGGCTCCAATGATGCGCCTGCTGGAATCTTAACGCTCTCGGCCTTCCACAACATCGCACAAGGGCAAGAATGTGACGTAAACTTACTCGACCTCATCAGCCGCCTCCATGCACATCCGTCAGGCCCTTTGCTTCGTATGTACCTTATTCTGGATGGCATCTTATACCGCCGAAATATGCGACCTGAAAGGAACGAGCTGCTCTTAGTCGTTCCCACGCATTTGCGGTCAACTGTACTCGCACAGCTACATGACGTACCCACCGCTGGCCACCTTGGCGTTTCCAGGGCGTACGACCGTGTCCGGCGACGATTTTTCTGGCCAGGACTCTACTGTTCTGTATGACGTTATGTTGCGGCTTGGGAACCTTGCCAACGCCGCAAAAAGCCCGCTTTGCCTCCAGCTGGACTACTCCAGCCAATAGAGATACTCACGGAACCATTTTATCATGTCGGTCTTGACCTGTTGGGCCCTTTTCCTACATCCAGAAATGGAAATAAGTGGGTCGCCGCCGCAACGGATTATGCTACCCGCTACGCTATAACACAGGCCATCCAGACCAGTTGCGCTACCGACGTTGCTGACTTTCTGCTGCAGGATGTTATCTTACACCATGGAGCTCCTCGCCAGCTTCTCATGGACAGGGGCCGTTACTTCCTATCCCGAGTTATTGAAGACCTACTTCGATCTTGTGCCACCCAACACAAGCTAATGACGGCATACCACCCTCAAACAAAGGGGCTCACAGAACACCTGAACCGCACACTTACTGATATGCTATTGATATAAGTCTCCTCCGATCATCGTGACTGGGACGTAGCCCTTCCTTTTGTGACGTTCGCCTACAACTCGTCACGTCACGACACCGCTCTCTACTCCCCGTTTTATCTTCTCTATGGCCGTGAACCGACATTACCTTTCGACACAATCTTGCCTCACGATCTCCAGTCCCCGTCTGAATATGCTCGCGACGCCATGACTGCAGCGGCTAAAGCACGTCAAATTGCTCATCACCGTTTTTCTGAGTCCCGGTCACAACAGAAATCTCTATATGACAGCCGCCACCGTGATGTCCAGTTCTCCGCAGATGACCTCGTCCTCCTCTAGACTCCTTCAAGGCACATCGGCCTCTCGGAAAAGCTGCTCTCCCACTACTCCGGCCCCTATCGCGTTGTTCGACAACTCAGTGATGTGACCTATGAAATAGCTCCTGCCGATGCTTCCTCGTCGTCCGTGTCGTCTGATGTTGTCCACGTCAGTCGTCTCAAGCCTTACCACGTGGCCGCGGTCTAGCTGGCACCGGGTCGGCGCTTTTGCCGCCGGGGGTGATGTCACGGTGCAAGAACAGGGACAAAGATGATGATCTTGAGGGGAACAAAGAAGACGCAGGAGTGGGGCGCAGGCTGACAGTCCGCCATTGGGGCTGCACCGGCTAATCTCTCTGTTCCAAAGTACACTACCATTAGAAGCGTATCCCTGTTCCCGTTTCAATATGCATGACTATATGAGACCGAATGCTCATCATTTTGCATGGATTTGACCCCAAATCAGATAATTCGGCGACTTTCGGGCCGCTGGCAGGGCTCGAGAGTGGAAAACGAACAATTTAGAGAAAATGAAAAAGAGAACGCCATTTCTCATCATGGGAAAAACAGCGCGAACACAAGGACGATGAAAAAAGGAACATACACCACACCACGGGGTTTATCATGAGATGACCTTTGCATCTTCCTGTGTGTTTATTAGTGTATAACACTTGTGATGAGGCTCATACATATATATATATATATATATGTACGTTTTCGCCGAAATAAAATCAGTTGACAGTCAGCGCTCCGTGGTGTGGTGTATGTTCCTTTTTTCATGATCGTTGTGTTCGCGCTGTTTTTTCCATGATGCTTGACCAACTAGCCTGCAAATCCATCCCATTTCTCATCGTCAATCATCATGGATGAACACTGCCCTGATCTCACTGTCAGCGACAAAGCGTTCATCTGCAGCAGCTGGGGCTCTTTGACTGATGAGCATGTCGTCAAGGAGGTGATGCGTGGTGACTAATCTGAGAACGAGGAGGAGCCTCAGGAGCAGCCACACCATGGGCTGCACAGCCCCCTAGCACTGTGAAAACTGCGTACATGCGAATTTCCACTCAAAAACAGACAAGAATCCGTGATTACTTTGTGCAGTAAACATACGTTGAAAAAACTTGTCCGTTTATGTGTTTCTTTTGACCATTTCATAATTTGGACATTCAGTTTATTCGGACTTTTACAGTCTAGAAATCCAAATTAACGAGCTTTTACTGTATGAATAGTTAGTGTGATAATAGCGGGCCTTAGTATATTGGAAAGCAGGAAAGGTAAAGATTTAGTATTACGGTAAAACTCGGTGCACTTAGCGGCACAAACTAGACATTTAGTACAGCGGAAGAGATCGAAGTGCTAACGCTAATGCAAAGGCATATATGGTGACACATACACCTTAAAACAACTCTTATTGAATCCTCGAGTGTGTCACAAAGTCATTGAGCCAGTATCGTGTAAGTGTTGTTAGTGCTGCGTCGGCAGACCTGAAAAACATTGCTTCATTTCAAAATGCTGCCATTGAGTCTCCTTTCTGACCCGCATTGCCTGTCATTTCGAAGTTGCGATGACACAAGAGGCTATGCCCTATACGAGACATTTCGCCGACATGTCCGCTCTGAAAAGGCGGATTTTCCACTTGTCATCAGTGCACCAGAGCTTCCGTAACATTTCTCAAGTGCCCAACGAGTGTGCATCTCTGTGCATGTGCCTGCAAAGGATGGCTTATCCAAATCGCCTCTGTGACTGAAGGAATACTTCACCAGATATTACACTGTCATTTCAAGCATTATAAATGCAGTATTGCACCACACTACTCGTCTTTTGCTTTGGCTGTAGCTTGAAACTGCCGATGTACAAAAAGAAAAACGCCCCAGTGGCAGTGCTGCCATCTTGATAAGACTACTGTAAACGTGATAAAAGTGACATGGCCTCCGTGATCCCGTGCACAGGCGCGCACAATCTCGGATGCTGAGAAAGTGACTGCACTCACATTTTAACCTTTGTGAGCCACTTACTGAAAGCGTATCTTGAAAACGGCGACACAATGTCGCCAATACACAGGTGTCACCACCTGTGTATTGGCGACATTGTGTTGCCAAACCCAAAGCAGATACGAACATTAGTGGGTAATGAGTGAGCTTAAAAATGCAGGCCGACATCTTGACAGAACTGAAGCGAGCTATCTCACTTCTACTGATGCTGCCATCTTGCCAAACGTACAAGTCCCTTTGCGAGCGTCAGCGTTGAACGATATATTCCCAGAATAGCATAGGCACGTAAGGGTATTGTATACGTCAACGCTCTGCGCATGCACGGTGTGTTCCATTAACATTTATGCTAAATCTCTGCGTTTGCTGCTTTCTGATATACTAAAGCTCACTACTGTAAAATGCATGCAATTCCCCTTTTTTAAATACGAAGCATTTCTCAGCGAACTTCGGCGACTTTGAGCATATCTATCTAGCCGCCTACGTTTTTGTGCTCTCCTGGCCGTTTCGCTGATGGAATGTTTACGAAAACTGATATGCCACAACATGACTACATGATGAACATAAATGGCAGATCATAACATGAAAAGCATGACATGCATGTCATGAGCGACATGATTTACATGTCACGGTCTTCGTGGTCTCCTGGTCGTTTCGTTAATGGAATGTATACGAAAATTGGTAAGCCACAACATGACTGCATGACGAACATAAGTGATAGATCATAACATGAAAAGCATGGCATGCATGTCATGAGCGGCATGATTTGCATGCCACGGTCTTGGTGCTCTCCTGGCCGTTTCGTTAATGGGATGTATATGAAAATTGGTTTGGCACAAACATGACTGCACGACGATCATAAATGACAGGTCAAACATGAAAATCGTGACATGCATGTCATGAGTGGCATGATCTACATGCCACTTCTTTCATAACGGGATGTATACCAAAATTGTTATGGCACAACAAGACTGCGTGACAAACATAAATGACAGGTCATAACAAAAAATCATGACATGCATGTCATGAGTGATATGACTCACATGCGACGGTCTTGGTGCGCTCCTGGCCGTTTCGTTAATGGGATGTATACAAAAATTGGTATGCCGCAACATGACTGCATGACGAACATGACTAACAGGTCACAACATGAAAATCATGATATGCGTGTCATGAGCGACATGATTTACATGCCACGCGTTTCGTTAACCGGATGTATACGAAAATTGGCAGACCACAACACGACTGCATCACGAACGTAAATGACAGGTCATAACATGAAAATCATGACATGCATGTCATGAGCGACATGATTTACATGCCACGGTCTTGGTGCTCTCTTGGCAGTTTCGTTAGTGGGATGTATAGGAAAATTGGTATGCAACAACATGACGAACATAAATGACAGGTCATACATGAAAAGCATGACATGCATGTCATGTGCGGCATGATTTACATGCCACGTGTTTGTTTCGTTAATGGTATGTATACCAAAATTGCTATGGCACAACACGACAGCATGACGAACGTAAATGACAGGTCATAACATTAGAATCATGACACAAGTGTCATGAGCAGCATGGTTTACATGCCACAGTCTTAGTGCTCTTGCAGCCGTTTTGTTAATGGGATATATACGAAAATTGCTATGGCACAACACGACTGCATGACTATCATAAATGACAGGTCATAACATTAGAATCATGACATGCGTGTATGAGCGGCATGTTTTACGTGCCACGGTCATGGTGCTTTTGTGGCCATTTCGCTAACTTCATATTTACCAAACTCGGTATAGCGAGACGACGCAAATCTATTTTACATTCCTGATGCATGCTTCGCATCTCCTTGATTCCCACTGCACGTGGGATCTGCCAATTTTTTTCTTCGTAATTTTCTGAACATTACATTCGATCTCCCTTTACATTATTGTGCTTTTGATGCTGAATCAATCTCCTGACTTCCATTCTATGAGAATTAATTACCTGCAACTTGCCCCATTTATCAGAGAATGTTTAGCTGACAGTTCAGCTGTAGTGAAAAAGTGCGTTTTATTGTGTTACTTCTCTTGCGTTCTCATTTTGAGTGCACAACTTCACTGTATTTTCACTCCGCTGAGCCCTGCAAACCTCGAACACAAAATTTCCATAGAGTTAAGCACTGCAAAACTCCAGAGTGGGCCTTCTGGATGGAGGCAGTGCAAGGTAGTGTCAGGAGATAGCGCCAAAATATGTTGGCTACTGGCGAACAATGGGAGCGTGTCTGACATGCCAGGCACCTCAAAGTTGAGGAGGCGTTGACTGTTGTGATCAAGCCGCTGCAAGTCCAAGGCGCCTCACTCAGTTCCAAGGTCCATGGCCCCACCACCGGACTCTATCGCCACAGCCTTCAGATTCAGCGCTTGCTGCTCCTGTCACAATGTGATGCTGGCTCAACTATCCTTGCCGATTGGTTCCATGCAGAAAATTCGGTTTCGTCTCCTTCTTCGACCAATGATGTTTGTGGAGGTGTCCAAAAAGTGTACCATCATCATCATCAGCCTAATCAGGTCCACTGCAGGATGAAAGCCTCTCCCAATGATTTCCAATCCACCCTATCCTGAGTGAGTTGGCTCCACTTTATGCCCGCAAACTTTTTAATTTCATCGCTCCATCTAACCCTTTGCCTGCCTCTGTTGTGTTTTCCCTCTCTTGGTATCCATTCCGTCGCTCTTACTGTCCATCTGTTATCTCTCCTCCTCATGACATGTCCTGCCCAGGTCCACTTCTTTCTTTTAATTGATATAATAATATCGGCTACTCCTGTCTGTTCCCTAACCATTCCACTCATTTTCTATCTCTTAGCGTTACCCCTATCATTTTTCTTTCCACTGCACGTTGTCTGCTCCTTAGTTTCATTTCTAGTTTTTTTTCGTTATCCTCCGTATTTCTGCACCGTACGTTAGCACTGGGAGAATGCAGTGATTGAATACTTTTCGCTTTAGTG
The DNA here is from genome assembly GCA_013339685.2 of Hyalomma asiaticum. Lineage (NCBI taxonomy): Eukaryota > Metazoa > Arthropoda > Arachnida > Ixodida > Ixodidae > Hyalomma > Hyalomma asiaticum. The sequence goes on from CM023486.1 coordinate 115,469,114, forward strand.
AGAGTGGCAAGTTTCAAGTCATGATTTTGTAATGGCTTCCAAATGCGCTCCAGCCCATCCTTATTCTATGGAGAGTTTATTTTTCGTGGGTAGGAGTTCCTGTTAGTAACTGTCCCAGCAATACATATTCGTTTACACATTCTAATGGTTCCCTGTTAATTTTAAATTCCTGTTCCTTAGCTAGGCTATTGAGCATAACTTTGGTCTTTTGCCTATTCATTTTTAGTCCAATTTTAATACTTTTCCGGTTTAGATCATCAATCATGTTTTGCAGTTCGTCTCCATCCTTGCTAAAGAGCACAATGTCGTCTGCAAATCTTAAATTCCTTAGATATTCTCTGTCTATTCGAATTCCCTTTTCTTCCCAGTCTAGACGTTTAAAGGCTTCCTCTAAACATGCAGTGAATAGCATCGGGGAGATCGTATCTCCTTGTCTGACACCTCGCCCAATTGAGATTTCTCTGCTTCTCTCATGTAGGAGTAGTGTGGTTGTGCAATCTTTGTATATGTAATGGTTTTCACGTATACGTCAGGTACCCCTTGTCGACGGAGAGCTTCTAGAACGGCTTGTATTTCTATGGAGTCAAATGCTTTCTCGTAGTTAATAAACACCATATAAAGAGGTTTGTTATATTCTGCGTACTTATCAATTACTAGGTTGATAGTGTGGCTGTGGTCCATTGTGGAGTAACCTTTCCTAAAACCAGCTTGTTCTCTTGGTTGGTTAAAGTCGAGTGTTTCTCTTATCCTCGTAGAAATTACTTTCATAAATAGCTTGTATATTACTGGGAGAAGGCTAATTTGTCTAATTATTTAACTCCTTTATGTCACCTTTCTTGTGGATTAGGATTATATTAGCATTTTTCCAAATGCGCGGTACACTACATGTCTTGATACATTTCATGAAGAGCGATGCAAGTTTTTAAAGTATAATATCTCCTCCGTCTTTGATGAAGTCAGCTGTTATATCGTCTTCACCTGCTGCTTTACCGCGGGACATCGCTTTGACTTCATCAGCGGTTATACATGGAATTTCAGTGCCCTACTCTGATTCTATTTCTGTTAAGGTTGTATGGTCTGTCTGAGAGCTGTACAGTTCAGAGTAGAAATCTTCTGCTACCTTTACTATTTCGTTGAAATCGTTGATAACGTTACCTTGTTTATCTTTCAGCGCATGCATTTTGTTTTGTCCTAAGTGCAGTTTCTTTTTGACCGATTGAATGCTGGTGCCTTTCTCTACTGCTTTCTCTCATGTGAAATTTCTTACATCTCTTTGCCTGGCTTTACTAATCAATTTTGATAGTTCTGCGAATTCTATATTATCTTTTGTGATGAAGGTACTTTCATTTGTTGGCATTTCTTTATTAAGTCCTTGGTAGATTGGGACAACTTACTTGTTGCTTGCTTTGTTGCTTTACCAACGACTTCTATTGCTGTTTCAAGGATTGTTTTCGTTATGGTTTTTTTTATTTCTTCCAAATCATCATCGTTTTGGCCTAAGGCCTCGAACTTATGCTTAGGACGATTTCAAATTCTTCGTTCTGATTACCTCTGGATTTGCGTTCTTTTTAGTAAATAATTTAGTTCTTTTTTTATTTAGGTTAAGTACAATCTTTGCTGTTAGTAATCTGTGATCACTACATTTTATCTTCCCCACTACTTCTCGTCTTGAATCGTACCTGGTTGTTCGCACATTATGAAGTCAATATCATTCTTTGTTTCCCCGTTAGGGCTTTTCTACGTCCACTTCCTATTCTTGTGTTTCTTAAAAAACGTATTCATTATTCGGAGTCTGTTTCTTTCGGCAAATTCATTTGGCAAGCAGCTGTTGTGACTGATCGACGTGCACCTAAATGCTACGCATTCTTTGTGCAGACAAAGTCATTTGGCAAGCAGCTGTTGCGGCTGATCGATGTGCACCTAAACGCTACGCATTCTTTGTGCAGATCTTCTGCAAGTTTCCGTTGCAGCATTCACGAGGCCTGTTTCTTCTCGGTCAGCGTGGTCTTAGACAGGACTCAGTGCACCGGTGCAGTCTGCTCTTCGAGTCATCAATTATCTTCTTAATCGTTGGATTCATCGACGAGTTCCAACGCCTGTGCTAGTCGTGCTGCCACGGAATCTGGCATTACCGAGCAGTGCTTGGTGCCGCCCCTTCAGGCATATATATAAGAACATTGCAAGTGCCTCGTCTTCATTTGGCAAGCAGCTGTTGCGGCTGATCGACGTGCACTTAAATGCTACGCATTCTTTGTGCAGGTTTGTGGTAATCAAGTTGCCTTTTTTATTCATTATTCTTAGCCGTGACTGCTGCTCTTGCCAAGTTCTTGCATTGTATACTGCACTATGACTACTAATACCGAGCTTGCTAAGCGACTTGATGAGCTCGAAAGTCTGCTAAACGATAGGCTTGAATGTGTGGTCGCAGACCTTGTTTCTAAGTGTACTAACAAGCTACATGAGCTCGGATTTGATCAATGCGCAACTCTAACGGAAAGTGTCCAGCACTTAAGTAATGTTTTTGATGACATGAGGGCAAAACAGGACGAGCTGGTGGCTGTGATCCGCGCACTCTCCGCAAAAAATGAGGCGATGGAAAAAAAAGGTTGCTGATCTGGAAGAGTATTCTCGACTAAATTATGTTGAGATCAAAGGTGTTCTGGTGACGCAAAATGAAGATTGCCTTGCTATCGTGAAAACCATTAGCAATGCCATTGGCTGCCCTGTTTCTCCCTCTGACTTGGACGTTGTCCACCGTATGGCCACAAAGTCCAAAGAGAAGAACATCATTGCTCGCTTTTGTTGTCGATAGAAGAAAAGCGAGTTTGTTCGTAGGGCTCGCAAAGCCCGTCTACGTACCGGCCAAATTGGCTTTTCCGGTTTCACTGATGCTGCAGTGTTTGTCAATGATCCCCTTACTGTCGAGAACAAACGTTTGTTCTCAAAAGCACTAGCTTTTAAGAAAGAGAGGAGCTGGCAGTTTTTATGGACGGATAACTGCCAGACAAAGACTCGTCCGACTAGTAGCAGCAAAGTGTTCATTATAAAGTCTGAGAACGACCTTCGGGTTTTCAACTAATGGCGTTTTTCACTGGCAGATTCGGAGCAGGTTTTTTTGCTCCGCCGTGACGAATCCGTGTTTCACTGGTCGAGCGGGAGCAGGTTGGTGCGTTTCACTGGCAGATTCGGAGCAACTCAAACCGCGCCAGAGCGCTCCGACTTGCTCCAGCGCCAAGGCACGGATTCAGACAGATTCGGGCGGAAGCGGGCCACGTCCTCGCGTCACTTCTGTCTTGCCTGTCAAAATGGCTGCGTTCGCTGCGGGTGTGGAGCTGGAGTGTACAAGAAAGTGCAGCTCGTGTTTAGTGATCACAGCAGGACAGGCAGAAGCTTTTCCAGCTCAGAAGACAGTGGTTACGACGTGCCGTACGTGGCGTCGTGCGCTGTACGTGTGGCGTCGCGCCGCTGGCCACCGTTTGGTTCTCCCCGACGCTCGAATAGGTGTGATGCAGACTGCATTTGCCGGTATGGCGTGTAATATATTGACTGTGATTGGGTTGTGAAATGAAATTGCTTACAAATGAGTGTAAGTATGTTTAAAGTGGAAAGCAGCACCGGTTTTCAAAATACTCGAAAGATCTGAAGCCGCGGTACGAAAGGTAAACAGCGGCACTGGCCGTTTCACCGGTGCGGCTCGCTTCGTTTCCATCGTTGCGCTCCACACCGATATTTGAAAAAAAAACCGATTGGATGTGTTAACGCATGGCATGTGAGTACAAACGTTTATCCTGTTGGCAAAAGTAATTGCTTCATTGTGAGTTCGTGGTTCGTCGCGAACAACGAAGGGATGGCAGCGGCGTCATTCTAGCTAAGCCTACCCTCGGAGTCGGCATTGACGTAGGACTGTTTGGATGTGTTTGTCGCTTGCGAAGGCACAGCTTTATCGAGAGTGTTCTTCAGTGTTGTTATAGAGCGGGGATGTGCAAAACTCTTTCTTTTCTACTTGTTGATGAAGACACGAACTCTTACGAGTGCATATGCCAAGGTGCAAAATGCGGCCGAGGTGCTCATCGTTCCTCTCTCCCCATCCATCGTACGCTTCATGCCGGAGCTTACGGCACCGAACGCAGAATAGTACCGTGTATTTAGTGCTTAGTGCCCTCTCTGAGTAATAAAGCTTGAAGCTGCTGAAGTAAAATGTGCCCGGGGAACGCGTCTTTGGTTGCCACGGAAACGCACGGAGCGGAAGTTGGGTTTGTATGACGTGCTCATTGACTTCCTGTATACTCGCTCGCGGAGCATTCTCGCACTCCGCTGGCAGATTCGGATTCGTGAAATCCGAGCGCTCCCTCCAGGATTTCGGTGACTGCTCCAGATCCGCCAGTGAAAAACGCCATAAGTCACGTGTTAGAGATCCAAGGGCCTCTTTCTCTTTCCTTCCTTCCTTCTTGACAATCATGTGCTTTTCTGCTGACGAATTTATTTCATTACTTTCTGACAAACATCGCTCTTTAGTTCACTTCAATGCATGTAGCTTGCAAAGAAACCATGATAACATTAATGGTTTCATTTACTCTATGAGACACCCTTTTCATTTATACGTATATCTGAAACCTGGCTTTCCGATGTCGATGCTGATCTATATGGTTTTAAATCGTACAAACCTGAGTACTGTCACCGTGCGTCTGATGCCCATGGAGGCTCAGCCATTTTCATTTCTCCTGGCATTAATTATAGTCACAGAACGGATCTTTCCATTGCCATTCCATATTGTGAATCAGTTTGGATAGAAATTGAGCAGCCTCATTTTACACATAATCAAAAAATTTAATACTTGCTAGCATCTATCACTCACCTTCTTCCTCACTTATTCAGTTCTTATTGGCTCTCGAGACCATCCTGAACAATTTATCACTAGAGAACAAAAACATATTGTTGGTAGGCGATATCAACATTAACTTATCAGACTCTCATTCGAATAGTACCATTGCCTATAATGATTGCCTTCAAGGGTACACGTTAACGTGCCTCATTGACTCACACACCAGATCCAACACACGTGGCACTAACACTCTTTTACATCATGCTTTTTCTAACTTTAGTCCTCTAGTGTCCGGAGTAGTTGATGTCGACATTACCGATCATTATTCCATCTTGATCACATTTGATAGCCCTGTAGCTCGAATCAACACAGCTTTTACTGCAACACGCTCTGAACAAGGAAGTTTCGTTTGTGCTATCTCAAACTGTGACTGGTCCAAAGTTAGCTCACAAACTGATCCACAATTGGCGGTTGATACATTTTCCTTTTTATTCTTAGAAGCTGTTTCTGCTAGCACTCATACAGTAGAATCTTGTTAATTCGGCCCCCGTTAATTCGGAATTTCGGATTATTCGTCATTCCCTCACCCTCCCTTCAAAAATGTTCATAGCCTTATGGCAACAAACATTCGCTAATTCGACGCAATATTGCACGCGCACTGGTTAATTCGGACTGGAGGCAAGCCAAAGACGGCAAAACTGAAACTGAAACTGCATCTCGGAGGCCATAATGTTTATCGCATTGCATTTTCTTTGCCGCACTTGTGCAAACTTACGGTCTCAGAGATGGGCTCCGGCAGCAACGGTGCACTGTCGATGCCGATCACGGAGGCCCAGGGAAGCGGCATTTTTTTTTCGAAAACTTATGAAAGGGGACGCAAGGTGGCGTTTTGGAGCACGCATCTTCCTGTCATTGGCGGAAAAGGATAACAAAGAAACAAAGCCTCAGATGGATAGCGTGTGGACCTGTAGGCGTCGGTTGTGCTTTTCCCTCTCTCTTCGGTGCGTTGTGACCACGACCACGAGGTCGTGGTTGTGACATATCGGTGTATCGGAAGTGTCGGTGCGTGAGGTGGTGGTCGGGCCATAGTGGTGGTGTGATATATCCCCGTGCCGCGATGTGGGAACCGGATGAGGCGTCCGACGTTCATCGCACGGGTCTTCAACGCCTGGTGCAGTCGTACCGCAAAAGACCGCGGACGCTCTCGTCGTTTTAGAGGAGTTTTGTTACAATGTCCCAGGCTTGCGATGTCTTGCGCTAGAGGGTTTGTCACATGCCCGCAAACTAGTCCTTGCCGACCACCTAACCACAAAAAAACAAACAAGCATCACGGACTACCTCTCAAAATAAAGGTATGCGATAAAAGAATTGAAAATGTGCGTTTTTGTTATGCATTCGTTAATTCGACATTCGGATAATTCGGACATTTTTTTCACTCCCTTGAGATTCGAATTAACGAGGTTTTACTGTACCATTGCTTATAACAAGAGAACCAAATGCCTCAAAACCCCTGGATGACCTCCACCTTATTAACGAGTCTCAGAAAAAAGGATAATCTTGATTGGAAAGTGAAGAGACAACCCTTTAATAATGCCTTGGCACTTCGCTATAAAAGTTATTGTAGTACTCTTAAATCTTCATTAAAACTCGCCAGAAAACACTATTATAATGAAGAATTTATAAAGAATAAAAATAATGCTAAAAGACAGTAGAAACAGTTCAATGAATTCTTAAATTCACCTGAAAATAACACGCCCATAACAAAAATTACTCACCATAACGCTACTTATTGTAACTCTGACAACATTGCTAATGCGTTTTCTTAGTATTTCTGTTTGTCATCCAGCTGTTCAAACAACGTTCCTTCACCTAGTTTGCCGCGCTTACCTCACTCATCACTCATTTTGTTCTCTTTCCCTCTTCCTCTGACGAAATAGTATCAGCCATTCGTAATCTTAAAAACACTTGTCCCGGTCTGGATAATATTTGTGCACATCATTTAAAGATGGTTGTTTCTCAGCCTTTAACCCATATAATTAATCTCATTTTTTTCTAAAGGTTCTTTTCCTGACTCATTAAAATGTGCTAAGGTCATACCAATTTTTAAGAAAGGTGATAAAGATGCTATTAAAAATTATAGGCCTATATTTATTCTTCTATCTTTAAACTAATTGAGCATCTGTTTGTAAGGCGTCTTAGTGCTTACCTTTTGAAATTTAATATTATAAAGCCTTCCCAGTTTGGTTTTTGTCATGGAAGCTCCACTAACCATGCTCTGCTTTCTTTCAGTGACTTCATCAAACATTCCATTGATAGTGGTAACTTCTCGGGTTCAGTATTTTTGGATTTAACCAAAGCCTTCAACACACTCAATCACTCCATTCTTTTCAATAAGCTAGATTCTTATGGTATTACTGGACCGCCTTTAAACTTTCTGAAGAGTTACCTGTCTAACTGACAAAACGTGGTCTTTACTGGTGGCTCCTACTCTAATACTAAGATTACTAATCAAGGTGTTCCACAGGGGCCCATTCTTGGTCCCCTCCTATATATTATTTATATAAATGATCTCCCTGAGGTCATATGTTCTGCACATTGCGTGTTGTGTGCTGATGACATCACAGTATCATGTAAGGCCAAAACAGTTCCATCTTTAATATCAAAACTAAACTCTGTACTCAACAATGTAGTTTTATGATGTGACAACAATGACCTAACTATAAACCCCTCTAAAACTCAGTTTGTGATATTCAGATCTTCTCACAAACATTTATTAACTTCGGCTGCTCTAACAATGGGTCCTAATACTATCCATGCTTGTGATTCTGTTTCTTTTCTCGTAGTACGTTTAGACATAATTAATTTTGGTCTTATTTGTCAGACATTAAGAAAAAGGCTGCTTTTGGTATTCGCGCACTGATTAAAGCTAGGCCATATTTCTCCACTAATGCATTATTATCGCTCTACTTCTCATTTGTTCATACTCACTTTAACTATGGCATCACTACCTGGGCGAACACATCGTGCATATCTCATCTGTGCAACACATCCAGAACCAAGCAATCCGCACTTTCCGCCCTCGTCGTTCTAACGCTATTTCATTGCTTAGACAATACAATATTCTATGTATTAATAAGTTATTTGAATTTCATTGTACTTGTTTATTTTTTAATATAATTAACCGTCGGCTACCTTTCGATCTCCTCAACTGTGACTTACTAAAAAACACTAACTGCACTCGCTTCGCATTAGAAGGAAGTTTATTACTACCCTGAGTTCACACTAATTATGGCATAAAATCATTGTCATTCACAGCCATTTCATAATGGAACTCTACTCTACCCAATATTAAATCTTTAGCTAACCTGTACATGTTCAAAAAAACTTTGAAATTATACCTTCTATCGTCATAAATCATTCTACGTTGTCCTTTTTTAATTGTGATGTAGTGACTGTATTGTTTTAGTTGTATTTATTACTATGTTTTATTGTTTCATTGTTTTGCTATAGCTGTTGTATAATATTGCTGTATTGATACTATATTGTCTTGCCATTTGCCTTTGCATTTTTTTTATGCTTCCTTCATTGTGGGTCCCCCTGCAGTCTTCGGAGTATGGGACCCTAGTCTGTAAAATGTCTCCATCATTTTATGTATCGCTACTTTGCTAATAATAAACTTCAAACTAGCATTTCCCCACAGTTATTCCTACGGCCAACGCCGTAGTTGCCAATCGCCAGTTCTCTACTTTGTTTTGTTCCTACTTTTGCGTTGAAATCCCTCATGACTATTGTCTATTGTGTCCGTACTGTCTTTATTGCTAATTTGATATCCTCGTAGAACTGCTCTACTTGTTCGTCATTGTAGCTTGTTGTTGGCGCATATCCCTGGATTGTCTTAAGTTTATACCGCTTATTTAGTTTTCCTACGACGCATGCTAACCTTTCGTTAATGCTGTAGAATTTGTCTACGTCGCCCGCTACATCTTTGTGAATAAGGAACCCAACGCCATATTTTCGGGTAACCCTCTATAGCAGAGGACATGTCCACTGTTTAAGACTATGTAAGCTTCACCTGCTCTCCTAACTTCACTAAAGCCGATGATGTCCCAACTAACTCCATCTAGTTCCTCGAGTAGTTCCGCTAATCTAGCTTCTCTGGAGAGGGATCTTGTGCTGAAGGTTCCAATGTTTAGTTTCCAGTGGCGGCCTGTCCGGGTCCAGTGATTATTACTGCCCTCTGCTGCTTCACAGAGCTGGCTGCCGCCGTGGACAGGTGTTCTGCGGCTGCTGGACACTGAGGGCGAGGGTTTAATTGCAGACATCGTGTGGGAGGTGGTGGCCAAGTACTTCACCAAAGAGGCCAATTTCTGTTCTGGTGTAGGAGTGAGTCGTAAACGGCAATTGAATGACTGAAAGCTTTTCAGGTACTCAACCTTCGCTGGGCCCCTGTACCGACGTAATCTCGAGCAATATAACAAATGGTTACAGGAGAAGCTTTAAAAAAAAAAAAACGAAAAAAAGGGGGGGTTGGGTGTCAAACCTGCTACCCTTGGAGGTCCCAGTTGCAGCCGCTCCGCACGTACATTCTTTCAAAGCCTTTCATGCACATTTCTACCGGTGTTACTATTTCGTATAGCATTTGGTCTCAATATGTCCGGGATTATCTAGTTTTACAGATCGCGACATCCAGGATGTCACAGTTTCTAAAACTGCCCTGCAAGTAAGGTTGACGCGTGTGGAAAATCCTGTTATAACGAGTCATTTGAACTTCACCGTTCTCGCTAAGCAGATATGTCTCCGCCTGCTGAGTTCGATGTGTTGCCCGAAAGCTGTGTAGTAGAAGTTAGGGGGCCAAAGAAATTCATTGAAAAACTTCCACGTGGTCCCGCACACAGAAGTTTTTTGCAATGTACGTGAATATATAAAAAAATAAAGCAAATCAACGGTAGTAACAAATCGCAATTGCATGATGTGCAATGAGTGATGAAATCTATAATTTACTATGCTGGAATGGACATGGGCGTGCGAAGACAAATGGAAAAATAGGCGTCAGGGACGTAGCAGGCACACAGATACACACACATCTATACATACACACCAGCACAAACACGCAAGCTTTCTATTATGGCGGTGAATTGATAGAATCGTGTTCATTCTTATAGGCAGTGGGTTGAAAGTGTTAATTTGTCATCAGATTTTCATCGACCAGCTAAAAGATTTGTGTAAAGGTTAGTAGTGTATGGCTTGTGTTTTACGGCAAGGAGTAATGAAGGAGTAATGTCTGTCTGTCTGGCGCGGTGAGTATAATCAGCCTACGCATCATGTGCCTCGTGGCACCGTTACGCACCGGCGGTGAGATAGAAACTACAGAAACTGTGCGCACCGAAGACCATTCAACATCGTCCGATGCACATAGGAGGCGGCCATTTTGAAGCTGATGGCGATATGGTAACGTCGTTCGTTCGCACTCAATTCTAACGCGCGTACAATTTCTGGACCCGTTTCATCAAAAAAAAAAAAAAAAGAAAGGTGCGTGTTAGATCACAGTAAATATGGTACTTAACGGGGGGTGAGGGGGGTCGGTGCTCGGACCATAAAAAAAAAAAGAGTTGTCGACCGTGGTGGAGGAGTTACTGCAATGATATGGACACTGTTAGCGCGTTTTTCCAGTCGCCGTTTTTCTCTACGCAGTCCAACTCGAGAACACTGCCCACGCACCGTATGTCTTACACGCGAGTAAAAGCGTGCTAATGCTGGGGGACGAACGTGGCTGAAGCAAAGATGAAACGACCCGGCCATCTCCGCCGAACAAACTGAACAATGCAATAACATCGCACCCCATGTGATGGCTGTCATTGCTTGCTTCTCAAGTTCGTCAGGCGAAGCACCAAAAGGGGCGCCGGTGGGAGAGGGGCGCTCGCGTGCGCTATCTCGACATACAGTGGTAGACGGCCTCGATAGACATTGGCAATCAACCATACCAGCGGCCATTTGTGGTTGTGCCAACACAAGATTTCGACATTGTAGACATATCTTTATATTCTGAAATGCACCAAAATGTTTCGGATTGTGTTTACTGCACAGCAAATCGAATTTTCGAGACTGGAATTGCATTGTCAAATTTCGTTGAAGCGAGACGGCATAAAAGAATGTGTTCGTTGTGGCGAGCATATTTATGCATGGTCTCCTATGGACTGCTGATGGAGATCCGAAATTTTTCGTTGTACCGGAAATTTCGTTGAAGCGACATTCGTTGTAGCGAGAGTCGACGGTAGTTCGAATAGTAAAAGTTCAGTGCGAATCAAATCGAATAGCAAACGCTATTCAAAAATTATTCGAAATTTAGAATATTCGCACACCCCTACTAATAAGCTCTACAAGTGGTGTACACATTCCAGAATGCCACAGTATTAAGGCTCACATAATACAATGTTTCATTGTCTTTCGTATCCACACGCACTTAAAGGATCTAAGCAATAAGCAACGTCACAAGCAAAATAGGGCTCCTCTCGCTTCAGACACGAAGCAGGCAAAGAACGGCACTTGAGAGCAATCCGTTAGAGCCCATGTGTTCCTGCATCATCAATGTCAATTGACTGATTACTAACGAAGTAGCATGCATGGTGAGGACAGAGCTGCTGACATTCTTTGGCAAGCTCGTTGGTTGACAGGAGAGACAACTCGTTCAGTCATGTCGATATGCCCCGTGTAATTTATGACAGAATTTTAACTATTAGTAAAACTGCAGCAGTTGTGCTTTAAACGTTAGAGGGATATTAAAAACTCATTAGAAACGGTGTGATATTTCCATTTAAGGCAAGTCTGTGGCTGTCTCTCAGAAGGCAGTTGGACTGGGTGCTGTCCTGCCCATCTTTGATTTATGAGGCCTGGGTGTTCTTGATTGATTACTGGGCTTTAACGTCCCAGAACCACGATCTGATTATGAGAGACTCCGTAGTGGAGCGCTCTGGCAATTTCAACCACCTGGGGTTCTTTAACATGCACTGAAGTCGCACAGTACACGGGCCTCAACATTTTGCCTCCATCGAAATGCAGCTGCGGCGGCCAGGATTTGATTCTGTGACTCTCGGATCAGCAGCCGAGTACCATAGCCACTAGACCACCGTGGTGGGGCGTGGGTGTTTTTAGTTTTTAATGAGGAGGTCCCGTGCTGGAAGCAGGTACAGTCAAACCTCGTTAATACGTACCCGCTTAATGTGTAACTCCGGTTTAAACGTAGTCGCGAAGATTCCCCCACCCAGTCCCCATTGAACCCCATGTATTGGCTGACCGCTTAAGCCGTAGTCGCTTGTTGCATTACATACGGTTAGTACGTACCATTTTCTTGTTTTTATATGTTCACAGGCAGAAAACCGGCAAAATTTCACTTGCGCAGACGTTCGATTCACGAGCGGCGACGACCGGACTAAAATTGTCAGCGATAGTGACGTCAAAACATGGCCACGTTGACGTATTTTCTGTTTGTACGGCTGTTGCCGATCGAAGCGCGCAAAAGTATGGCCTTTTAGATTGGTCAACTGCAGCAATAGTGACGTCAAAACATGGCCACGTTGACGTATTTTCTGTTCGTACGGCTGTTGCTTATCAAAGCGTGCAAAAGCATGGCCTTCGAGATCGCCACGTTGACGTATTTTTTGTTTGTATGGCCTACGAGATTGGTTTTTGTTAGTCCGCAGCGGCTGACGGTAGGGGAATTCGCTGTCACTTTGGAATCCGCCACGTTTCCTTTTTTTTTTCTTCTTTCATTCTCCCGTGTCCGCCGGTGGTGTTTTGCGCAATGGTGTGTTCTTTAACAACGGTCTTTTGCACAGCGTATTTTTCTTATTGTTTGGTGCGCGTGTTGTGCGATTTAATTCGCACGTGAGGACTGCTATGCCGAAGTATCGTGTTTTGAGTGTTAAAGGGACTGACAACCGATTTTTAAGGACCCTTCTTTTTATGGTGCAATGGAAAGCTCGCCCCCTGTACTGTTTTCACCTGCAGCGGTTACTTCCAAAAGCGCGTGGATATTTTGCACGCAGAATTTTTCTATCTGAGAAGCTTCTAAAAAAGGCAGAGTGCGCACTCTAGCAACGCTGAAAAGTGATCGCGATGCCGATAATTGGCCTCGCTTCCGGACATCGTTCCGCTTTTGCAGGAGTGAACATAGCCGTGATTAACCACCCACACTTTGACCTGTTCGACTGCTTTTTGAAATAAAAAGACGGTGCGACGAGCTGGCATTGTTTTCCAGGTGGATCTTGTATTTGTAAGGCGTTCTTTCGCATGTCCGCGCCTACTTCATGAATGGCCGGGCTCCGGCGCCGCCACTCTGACCATAGCCGAGCCAAGCAAGGCCAGCTAGACCCGAAACCACGCTTTCGCACGTGACGACAGAAGCGTGCAGTAGCAACGTGCGCAACAAATGAACGGTTATCTGCCCATTGTAAGTGACAAAAAGCTTATAATATCAAAAGTTTCATGCCGTCCGATACTAATAAACAGATAAACTATTGCGTAAATTTGTAGAAGGTCACGTGACCTCACTCTAAGTATAGTTCGTATGTTTGCCACTTGAGTTACCAAACGTCAGTTTTTGCGAGTTTGCATGAGGAAATAAAAACATAAACCCGTGTTTATTGAAGAAAAGTGGTGTCGTTTGAGCCAATTCAACACACAATCTTTCCGCCAGTGGGTTCATCTCAATTCAAGTTTTGGGTGGTTGTCTGTCCCTTTAAGGAAAAACTGGAAATCATTCGCACCATTGAAAATGGAGCGAAGAAATCTGCGGTAGCCCGTGAAAAAAACTTGCCTCTGACGACTGTGTGCGGGATATGGAACGCTCGCGAAAAGTTGAGGGGCGGCACAGGCAGCAATCTGAAGAGGTGCCGCATCAGAGACTCTGCGTTTCCCGAAGTGGAAAAGGCCCTGCTTCTTTGGTTAAAGAAGGCGCGGAGCATGAACCTGCCTGTCACTGGACCGCTTCTTACTGAGAAAGCGCTAACTTTCGCAGCTCAACTGAATTGCACAGGTTTTGATGCCGTCGCAAAACCTGTGCAATTCAGTTGAGATGCCGTCGTCGCGGCGAGGCCACCACGGTGGCAAGTGAAAATAACAGATTTTTTTGCTGCCTGCCCTTGAATAAAGCTTGCGTGCCTGTGTGTGCGTGAGTGTGTTTATGGGGTTCGTGACGTTCATTTTTGGCTGGTTAATAGCCGCTAAACCGGCACTGACGGTTAATTCGTACATCGCTTAGTGCGTACCCAAACGTCATTCCCGGCCAACTACGTATTAACGAGGTTTGACTGTGCACTGTCTAGTACGTCGCCCTGTTTTTGTATGTGAAATGCTTTGTAACAGCCTTAGAGGTTCTTTTTAGTGCAATACACTTTTCAGTTGGCTCGTGTCATGCTTCTCATACTGATGTATTTTGTCCTATAGTAGTCATTCCATAAATATTAGGTTCATTTTTCTTAACACTCGCTTTGACAAGCATTTAGTGAAGATGACTTGTCTTCATCTGGTACTTGTTTTTACTGAACAAGCTGAAGCCAGGTGCTTCTTTTAGACATTGGCCAGACACTAGGGTTTCCTCCCATCCCTTGTTTGCTATGCAATGTGCATTTGCACATTCCTTCCCTGAACCACGTACCACACATACACACACAAAAAAAACACATTGATCACATTGCTTATTACATTTAAGTGTGCTTTTGATGCATCATTCTTGTGTATGTTTAATATATCAGCTTTGATTTTAGAGACTGTGTCTTTGCCTTAGTGACGCATGGTATTTTCACTTTTGCATTTTTGTGAAAACAAGTTATGCCTTTTAACAACGTTTTAACATGAATGGCAATAAAAAAAAATTTCTCTAACTTAGTTTCATTACTTCACTAGAACTGCATTCCAGCAGTTGTAATACCCTTGCAACTATGACCTCAAAGGGTATGTTGAACTACATTTAATAACTGTCAGGGATGACAAGAAAGGTCTTTGAAGACAACGAAGGCGCCAGAAGAAATGAATGGAACGTGAAGGATAAAAGCAAATTGAAGACGAGAAAGAAGGGAAGATGCGTGTGGAGACGCCATTGTGGAAGGCAGGCGCGCGCAAGAGAGAACGATGTGGCCAGGACGGCAGAGAAGAAGGATGGTCCACGCAGCCTGGGTCTTGCCCCAGTCCTGTAGAGCATGGAGGCCCGCCTGAGTTCGAGCCTCGGCGAGCTGCTGGCCTCAACATCCGGTCGTCTAGCTGGCCGGCAGTACAGTGAGCTGCTGGGACAAGTCAGTGCGTTCGCCGCCGATCTGAAATGAGCCCGGGCTTGCGGCTGCCCGTCTGCTTCGCCAATGGCTCAGGGGCCAGAGTAGGCTGGGCATGCCAGGAGCACCTGCTGGCACGAGTTTCATGCGGCCAGAGGTGGGCAAAGACCGAGCACCTCGTCTCGTTTGCGGAGCACCTTCCTGCATCTCCGGAGATGACAAAGCGACGGACACAACGAACGACGGTCCCGTGCCAGTGCATCCAACGGCACTGTAAGCGGCGGACACTTTTCTTACCGCCCTTCATATAGACGCTACAGAATGCGATATGGTCAGGGACGCGTATAGGACTGAGCAGTGTAGGACTTGGTGATTATTTTGTTAATGAGACCCAGCCATTTATTGTGGTGATCTCACACCTTATCACCTTCGTCAGTTCACTCCGCTGACTCGACCGAAACATGCCGGGAGCTTACACACATCATTACAATAATGCTTGGCACACCACTGCATAAAACAATATTTACATAACTGCTGGGGTTTTGCACTATAAGAGCCAAGTGCCATAACATCTACACCACTATGGGTGGCCAGCCTACTGGTACTTAAATCGAGACAAATAACTTCCAAAGCACACCCCGGTTTTGCATTTTACATGACTGCTTTTCTACACACTCACAAACATGGTCCATTCTACTTCAGTTGATTTCCAGCCACTGAGCAGCAGCCCCCCCCCCCCCCCCCCATTTATTTTGCCTTGTATTTATTTATTTTATTATTTATTATTTCATTTACAAATGCCGCTGTCTCAATGTCGAGACATAGCAGGAGTGGGTACATGATTTTAGTACAAACAGCAAAAAAAAAAAAAAAAAAGAACTCTGAGACTGTGCAAACACATAGAAAGGTTCTATGCCTGCATAAGTGCTCAACAAGGTCATTAATTGCATAAGGGTACAGATGTTGGTGCAAATAAAGAAAAAGAAGAGCACTAATATCATATAAAACAGATTAAAAGGTGATATGGTTAGGTAGTTGCTCAATGAACTCTTCGTAAGTTAATGCACGAAGCAAACCATCCAAGTTGTTCCACTGTTCAACTGTGCGCGGAAAAAATGAAGATTTAAAGCAGTCAGTGTGTGTCCTGAAAGGAATAACGTTTAGTCTGTGGGTGTGTCTAGTATGAGCCTTAGCAGGTATAAAAGAGAAGGGCACCTCAACACCAGATGACGTATGGACGATCTTGTGAAGCAAAATTATGCGTTCACATGTGCGCCTGTGCTCCAAAGTCTGGGATGATAAGATTTGAGCATGTGATGAAAACAAGAAGCTACGATCACAACAACCGTAGATGAATCTCATTGCTCTTTTCTTAATTGATTCCAGATGCTCTATGTCACACATGAGGTGAGGGGACCATACAGCTGAAGCGTATTCTAGTATCGGACGTACTAGTGATTTGTAAGCAGTAAGCTTACATTCCTTGATTGCATTTTTTTAAAGTTCGCTTGAGGTAGCCAAGCTTCCGAAGTGCTTTTGCAGAGATGTGGTTAATATGGGCGTGCCAGCTTAGGTTATATGAAAAAATAACACCCAAGTTGATTGATTCATTGATTTGTGGGGTTTTATGTCCTAAACCCGGCTGTGATTATACGAGATGCCGCAGTGGAGGGCTCTGGAAATTTTGACCACCTGGGGTTCTTTAACGTGCATTGACATCGCACAGTACATGGGCCTCAACCCAAGTCAGCAACTCCTTCCAGTCCCTTGTCAAAAAGTCCCTCAAGGTGTATTATAAAAATAAGTGAACAAATAAACATATCACTCTTAGATTTTCATAAGGCGTGAGTTAATAAAAATGGCCATGCAATATAAACACAGATTCTAGTACAATCCCTATAAAAATGAACTTTAAAGTACGCCAAGTGCAACAAGCCACAACAAATTCTTACTAGCACAATGTACATAAGGCAGCTTCACTGATTAGCATTTCTGTTCATGTGCTTTTGGTATCATGTTTCAAAACGATGATCGCCTTTGCCAGTGCCCTTCACTGAACCTGTAGCAAATTAATATAACTGAATAAAATGAGTAACTCACGGGTCCATTCTCAAACACCATCTGAGTGACAAGTGTCCTATCGCAATTTTAACCCAAATCGGTAAAAGTTTGGCAAGCTGACGTCTGCCAAAGTCAATGCGCTATATTTTTGTCAGCAACGTCAGTTCCACGAAGTTCTACCTTTGATGCCTGCTAAGCTTGGCCTAAATGAAAGGATAGCAGGTACTGTAATAAAGCTAAATAGGAGATACAAGCCAAAACTAATACAAGGTTATGCTCCAATGACCAGTCACAATGATGAGGATGTAGAACAGTTCTATTAGGATGTGGAAACAGCAATGAGCAAGGTACGCATCCAGTATATGGGGGACTTCAACACGAAAATGGGAAAGAAACTAAAAGGAGAACAGGCAGTTGGGAATTGTGGTGTAGGTGATAGGAATAGCAAAGGGGAGATGCTAGTGTAATTTGCAGAAAGAAATTGGCTCCGTGTAATGAATACTTTCTTTAAGAAACGTAAGAACAGGAAGTGGACAGGAAAAATCCCAAACGGAGAAATGAAAAACAAAATAGTTTACATAATGTGCAGCGATCCAACTATAGTTCAAGACACGGAAGTGGTTAATAAGATTAAAATTAGTGATCACAGGCTAGTAAGGGTGACGATAAAGCTCAATCTTGCAGGTGGTGCATATGTTAGAAGAATACAGCCACCACCATGGATTCAGGCTTAGCGAGCCGCAGGGCTGCATACACTGCCACCTATCCTGCGCTCCGTTGCGTACGTGCGTTCAGACTGCAAAGGTTTCGCAGCGCAGCGTGGAAGTGACACAGCACTGCTCTCAGATCAAACGCAACACTTCTGCCTACAGCGACATCACAAACACTGCATGCTGCCTGCATCATCACAAACACTGCATGCTGGAGAAGCAAAGAGCTTCGCCACGCCACGGGCGAAAATACAGACAAAGGGCGCTGCTAGTGTGTCACCACGGAAACGGCTCATGGTGACGTGCCGCTACGGTAAAAATGGTCCCTTGTGGTTATGCAGCGCACTCGGCCTGACTGTCCGAGTATGGGCAGACTACACTCGCATCTGTCTTCGCTTAATGCGGCTTGGTGCAGTAAGACCACGCACGAGCACGAGGCACAGCTCTACAGCGTAGCGTTTGGAAGGGCAATGTAAAAGTAAGCGTTCACTGTTGGTGCACAGGCACGGCAAGTGGCTCCGTCCGAGCAAGCTCAAACAAAGGAGTGGGAAGACGAACGAAAGCGTGCCTGCCCCTCGGCTGTCCATAGAGAGTCTCACACAGGGTGTGCACAGGTCCTTGAAAATCTTGAATTTCTGACTACACCTTGAAAAACCTTGAATTTCATAAATATTGTCACGGTGCAAGAACACGGACGAAGACTCATTCTGGATGGCATCTTATACCGCCGAAATATGCGACCTGAAGGGAACGAGCTGCTCTTAGTCGTTCCCACGCATTTGCGGTCAACTGTACTCGCACAGCTACATAACGTACCCACCGCCGGCCACCTTGGTGTTTCCAGGACGTACGACCGCGTCCGGCGACGATTTTTCTGGCCAGGACTCTACCGTTCTGTACGACGTTATGTTGTGGCTTGCGAACCTTGCCAACGTCGCAAAAAGCCCGCTTTGCCTCCAGCTGGACTACTCCAGCCAATAGAGATACCCACGGAACCATTTTATCGTGTCGGTCTTGACCTGTTGGGCCCTTTTCCAACATCCATAAATGGAAATAAGTGGGTCGCCGTCGCAACGGATTATGCTACCCGCTTTGCTGTAACACGAGCCATCCAGACCAGTTGCGCTACCGACGTTGCCGACTTTCTGCTGCGGGATGTTATCTTACACCACGGAGCTCCTCGACAGCTTCTCACGGACAGGGGCCGTTACTTCCTATCCCGAGTTATTGAGGACCTACTTCGGTCTTGTGCCACCCAACACAAGCTAACGACGGCATACCATCCTCAAACAAACGGGCTCACAGAACGCCTGAACCGCACACTTACTGATATGCTATCGATGTATGTCTCCTCCGATCATCGTGACTGGGACGTAGCCCTTCCTTTTGTGACGTTCGCCTACAACTCGTCACGTCACGACACCGCTCTCTACTCCCCGTTTTATCTTCTCTATGGCCGTGAACCGACATTACCTTTCGACACAATCTTGCCTCACGATCTCCAGTCCCCGTCTGAATATGCTCGCGACGCCATGACTGCTACAGCTAAAGCACGTCAAATTGCTCATCACCGTCTTTCTGAGTCCCAATCACGACAGAAATCTCTATATGACAGCCACCACCGTGATGTCCAGTTCTCCGCAGATGACCTCGTCCTCCTCTGGACTCCTTCAAAGCACGTCGGCCTCTCGGAAAAGCTGCTCTCCCGCTACTGCGGCCCATATCGCGTTGTCCGACAACTCAGTAATGTGACCTATGAAATAGCTCCTGCCGATACTTCCTCGTCGTCCGCGTCGTCTGATGTCGTCCACGTCAGTCGTCTCAAGCCTTACCACGTGGCCGCGGTCTAGCTGGCTCCGGGTCGGCGCTTTTGCCGCCGGGGGTGATGTCACGGTGCAAGAACACGGACGAAGACGACGATCCCGAGGGGAACAAAGAAGACACAGGAGTGGGGCGCAGGCTGACGGTCCGCCATTGGGGCTGCACCGGCTAATCACTCCGTTCTAGAATACACTACCGTTAAAAGCGTATTCCTGTGCCCGTTTCAATATTAAATTTTAATTTGTATTTATCAGCATCAAAACGGCTGTTTTTGGTGAAATTTTCTCTTTTAAAAAAAGTTCCGAACTGTAGCGAACAAAAAGTCTCGGTTTTTATACCTATATAGCCAATTCTCATTGAGCGACTGGCAACACTGGTTGTGCGGTGCGATCAGTGCGAGCGCCCATTGAGTCACGCGGTCACGCCCGTGCGCTGGCTTTACCGTTGTCGTGCCTCCTTGGTGTCGACGCTTTTCTAAATAATCGTGCCTTCTGTGAAATGATGTGCTGATCAATAACGACGAGAAAAGGCAAGTTCCAGCCTACGTGGCTATATCACGACGACGACAAGCAGTGGATTGCACATGACACAAGTCCGCAGCGGGCTAAGTGCAAGCTTTGCGGCAAAGTCTTCGATGTGACTGGCATGGGTGAATCGGCTTTTAAAAGTCACATGAAAAGTGCGAAGCACAGTCGTGCAATGAATGTAGCACAAGGGAGCACACTGAAACGCAACCTGACTCTTGTCACGACAGAGCAGTTCGCTCTGTCATTGCAGGTACCAAGCGCAACACCTCAGGAGGTGTTGCCAAGCCTAAACGATGCTTGTAAAGCGCACAAGCATGTCACTGACGGCGAAATTCTTTGGACCTTGAATGTGGTCACGTCCCATATGTCACACCGGACGTCATCCCAACAAGGGGAGTTATTCCGGCGGATGTTCCCAGACAGTGAGGTAGCAAAGGCGTTTTGTTGTGGCGAGAAAAAAAAAATTGGCAGATCCCACGTCCGGTGGGAATCAAGGAAATGCGAAGCACACATCAGGCACGTAAAATGGATTTTGCATTGTTCTCTCGCTATACCGAGTTTCGTGCATATAAAGTTAACGAAACGGTCGCAAGAGCATCAAGACTGTGGCATGTAAACCATGCCGCTCATACACGCATGTCATGATTCTGATGTTATGGCCTGTCATTTACGTTGGTCACGCAGTCGTATTGTGCCGTAGCAATATTGGTATACACCCCATTAACAAAACGCGTGGCATGTAAATCATGCCACTCATGAAATGCACATCAAGATTTTCACGTTACAACCTGTCATTTACGGTCGTCATACTGTCTTGTTGTGCCATACCAATTTTCGCATGCATCCCATTAATGAAATGGCAGTATAGCACCAGGACCGTGGCATGTAAATCATGCCGCTCATGACATGCATGTCATGATTTTCATGTTATGACTTGTCATTTATGATAGTCATGCGCAGTCGTGTTTACCATAGCAATTTTGGTATACATCCCATTAACAAAACACGTGGCACGTAAATCATGCCGCTCATGACATGCATGTCATACTTTTCATGTTATAACCTGTCATTTATATGTGTCATGCAGTCATGTTGTGGCATACCAGTTTTCTTATACATCCGATTAATGAAACGGCCAGGAGAGCACCAAGTCCGTGGCATGTAAATCATGTCGCTCAGGACATGCATGTCATGCTTTTCATGTTTGATCTCTCACTTATGTTCGTCATGCAGTCATGTTGTGGCATACCAATTTTCTCATACATCCCATTAACAAAACGGCCAGGAGAGCACTAAGACTGTGGCATGTAAACCATGCCGCTCAAGACATGCACATCATGATTTTCACGTTACGACCTGCCATTTATGTTCGTCAGGCAGTCATGTTGCGCCATACCAATTTTCGTACACATCCCATTAGCGAAACGGCCAGGAGATCACAAAATCGTAGGCGTCTAGATAGATACGCTCAAAGTCGCCGAAGTTTGCTAAGAAATGCTTCGCATTTAAAAAATGCGCCTATACGTGGTATGCTGTGGTCTGAGGCCTTTGTTTCTTTTGGCTTTGCAGCGAGAGTTAAGGGCCTTGAAAATCTTCCAATAGGGCCTTGAAAGTCCTTGAAAATCCTTGAATTTTTTCCTTCAGTGCCTGTACGAACTCTGCTCACACTTCCACCTGCATCGCGCCTAAGATCTCGCGATGCTCCATGTGCGGCGCCACCAATGTGATCCGCCACCGGGTTAGGAGGCTGAACAGGCGTGCCGGCATGACCGACCCGCTGTGCAAGCGTGATAGCGAATGGATATAACTGCGAAGAAACGGTTGAGTGCGGTAACGGCAGAATTAGGTGAACGCCTGTGCAATGGCGATGGGTATGCTTCGATCCCCACAACCTAATGTTGACAACAACAAAGTTAATCACATGGAAACAGGCCAACCTCGATGTTGTCAGGGCAAAAACAGAAGAATTTAGAATTGCACTGAAAAACAAACATAAGGCTTCAGAACACGAAAAAAATGAGGACATTGAGAAGATGCACTGAGAAGCAGAAACATTACCAAGCTGATCACCGACACAGCAATCGAAATTGGAGGCAAAGCACCGAGACAAGATGTGAATAAGTTCCAACAAGCTACTAAAAATTTAATCGAACAACGCCAAGAGATGAGAATAACTAACTCAAGTGATAAGACAGAATTCAGTGAACTGTCTAAGCTCATCAATGAAAGCAGAGTCAGCGACATACACAACCATAATGTGAAAGAATCAGAAGCAGCCATCAGAAAAGGAAGCAGCATCAAATTAAATAAAAGAAAGCTTTGTGCAGGAAAGAACATAATGCATACAGTGAAAGATAGGCAGGGCAACATTGTTAATAACTTCAATAGCATAACCAAGGTAGCCGAGGACTTCTATTCTGAATGCTACAGCTCAAATATGAGTCACCCAACCATGAGAGTAATAAACGCCAAGTAGGACATGGAAGTTCCATGCTTCACCGTGGACGAGGTTAAGAAAGCAATTCAGGGCATCTACTGCAGCAAAGCAGCTGGAGAAGACGGCATAACCGCTGACTTGATCAACGATGGAGGAGACTTCCTAACTAGGGACGAGGTCAAGAAAGCAATTCAGCGCATGTCCCACGGGAAGCAGCTAGAGAAGATGGCATAACCGCTGACTTGATCAAAGATGGAGGAGACTTCCTAATTGTATCAATAAGTTGGAAGAATACATGTATCAATAAGTTGGAAGACTAAATGTATCAATTAGTTGGAAGAATGCAAATATTGTATTATTACACAAGAAGGAAGATGTAAAAGAGTTACAGGCCGATCAGTCTACTCTCAGCACTACATAAAACGTTCACAAAGGTTACCTCAAACAGAATAAGAGCCACACTTGAATTTAATCAACCAAGACAGCAAGCAGGGTTCAGAAAAGGATACTCCACAATAGGTGATACCACCTCCATGTGATCAATAAAGTAATTGAGAAACCCACTGAATACAACAGACCCGTCTATATGTCTTTCACAGACTACAAAAATGCTTTTGATTAGGTAGAGATTCCAGCAGTTCTGGAGGTGTTGCAGTGTCAAGAAATATGTGATGCCTACATAAATACTATAGCCAACATTTTATACTAAAAGCAGGAAAATTCCAATACAGAAAGGTCTCAGACAAAGAAATACGATTTCTCCAATGCTACTTACTGCCTGTTTGGAAGAAATCTTCAAAAGATTATACTGGGATGAAACAGGGCCAAGGATTATTGACGAATATTTGAGTAATCTATGCTCTACCAATGCTGCAGTACTGTTTAGCAATGATGGCAATGTGCAGCAGATGATTGAAGATTTAAGCCGAAAGAGCGCTATGGTAGGATTAAAGATGAACATGCAGAAAACAAGGATAATGCTAGGTGGCATGGCAAAAAAAATGTGCCTTCACAATTGAAAAACAGACACTAGGAGTCGGACAAGAGTACATGTACAGTGAAACCTCGTTAAGCCGTACCCGCTTAAACAGTAGTTTCATTTTAAAAGTAGTAAAGGCAAATCCCCGACTAAGCGGCCATTGAACATAACGCATTTTGTATCCGCATAAACCGTACCACCTTATTGCGCAAGTATTGGTTAATACGTAGCGTTTCCATTTTTTGGTGAGCAATCACAGCAGCATGTCATCCCACGGAGTGGCCCAGCAGCGAGCATCGGAGATTGAAACGCGTTGCTCGGCTGAGTTGATGATGATGATGGCTTCGTTGAGGAGCGCCATCTCTTGGATCAGGAGCGCAGCGCTAGGCTTCTGATGTTTTCCACACGGCAGCGCTAGGAAATTGTGGGTGGAGTGGGCGCTTGCTTTGCTGCCTTCTTTGTTCCTTCGGCGCCGTGCTGGTCGTGCTGTGTTGTGTGTTTAGAGCTGCGAGCGTCGTTCTTCACTTATTGCTTCACTTGTCTCCGTCTGCTTGTTCTGTTTTGCCATGTTGAAGCTCGGACAAAAGCACCGAGTGCTCAAGATAGAAGAAAAGTTGGACATCATTCGTGCTATTGAACGCGGCACGAAAAAGTTGGCGCTAGCGCGCGAGAGGGACCTGTCGTTAACGACTGTGCGTGGAATTTGGAATTCGAGAGAGAAGTTGCTTGGCAGTGCTGCTGCAACCACGAAAAGGTGCCGGCTATGCAGTTCGCCGTTTTCAGATGTAGAGGAGGCGTTGGTAAAGTGGCAGAAGGCTGCGCGGTCAAAAAACCTGCCCATTAGCGGACTCCTCCTAGTGGAGAAGGCCCTGGTTTTCGCCTCACAGCTGAAGCACGATGACTTCGTGTGTAGCAATGGTTGGCTGGCCAGATTTAAGGCGAGGCACGGCATAATGACAACATCCATTTCGGGAGAAGGTGCTGCTGCTGACGTAGATGGCGCAGAGCAGTGGCAAAACGGTCAGCTGAGGCACATCTTGGAAGACTACACACCCGATGACATTTTTAACATGAACGAATCAGAGTTGTTTTTTAAGTTTCTGCCAGACAGAATGCTCGCATTCAAAGGTGAGACGTGCACCGGCAGCAAGCATGTGAAGGACAGGATTTCGGTGGCGTTTTGTGTGAACATGTCAGGAACTGACAAAACTCCACTCATTGGAAAGTCGGCAAAGCCACGTCACTGGAAAGTCGGCAAAGCCGAGGTGTTTTAAAGGTGCCCGACTGTCATCTGGAGTCATCTATCGGAGCAACAGCAAAGCGCGGATGACAGCAAAACTCTTTGAGGAGTACATCCGCCTCATTGATCGTTGCTTTGCGGCCAAGAACAGAAAAGTTGTGATTGCTTTAGACAACGCATCGGCGCACGTCACTCTGGATAACTTCATGGCTGTGAAGATGGCGTTTCTGCCACCCAACACCACGACGATTTCCCAGCCCTTGGACCAAAGCATCATTCGAGCTGTGAAACAGCCTTATAAGCAGAACCTGCTCCACAGACTTCTTGCCATTGAATGTGGCAAACATTTTTGATAGACCTGATGGGCACAATTCACCTGCTTGAGTACTCGTGGCGCAAGGTTGAGCAAATGACAGTGCAAATTTTGCTTCAAACGCGCTGGCTTCAATGTGTGTGCAGGTGACAGAGATGACGCTAGTAACACCGTCAACAAGACTTTGGACACCGTCGACCAGGCTTGCGAGACTCTGCTTGCTGAAGTGCTGGAGCGGCAGGGGCTTATGGAAGGCATTTCCTTCCCTGACTTCAGAGACATAGACAGCGAGGTTCAGACTTCTCCAGACACGTCCGACGAAGCCATCGTTGCCTCTGTCGTCGAAGTGTCACCAAACCAAAGTGATGAGGATGACGCAGAATGTGAAAGCGCGGGCAATTCAGGTCAGGCTGTGGCAGAAGCTGCGCATTGCGTCGGCCTCTTGCGGGTGTTTGCCCAGAAGAGGGGCCTGGCGGAAAAGCTGGCTCGCAGCATAAGCGAGCTTGAGGCCGCTGTCATTGCTGCTAGGCCGCCGCGGCGTCAAATGACAGTAACTGACTTTGTCACGCAATGTTAATGAATACTGCATGTTTTTCATCCTCTCATCACACTCTCTGAGGGTTCCTCTTTTTGAAAGGTAAGTGGGCGACCTCACGCTTTTTCAGTTAAGCAGTACTACTGTTTGGTACGTGCCTTTTCCGAGCTCCGGCCAACTATGGTTTAACGAGATTTCACTGTATCTGGGACCGCTACTGACAGGACATCCCACTTATGTAAAAGAAATCAACTGAAGAATAAACATGGGATGGCGCGAATAAGGGAGACACCCCCAACTCATAAACGGGAAACCTGCCATTATTGTTCAAGCAGAAATTATATAACTACTGCATTCTGCTAGTACTAGCATATGGAATGGATACCAAGAGAGGCAAACGTAGCCGTGGACGATAGAGATGTGGACGATGGGGTGACTAAATCAAGAAATTTACAGGCATAGAATGGAATCAAACTCATGCAGGACAGGAAAGGATGAAGAGGATTGGGAGAGGCCTTCGTCCTGCAGTGGACATAAAATAGGCTGATGATGATGATGATGAAGCTCGGAGTGAGTTCAAGGTATGCAGGGCCCACGTGGTGTTGGTGGTGCAGCGTGAGAATACTTCAAGGCGCAGAACGATTCTCCAGTACCACGGTGTACCTTTGCCGAAAACCAGGAATATATATCGGCTCCGCGGAAAGGAAGCGCAGAAGAGCCCACGTAGGCCAGCGGGGGCGCTGTCGGGGGACAGTGCAGCCTCCGCACTGGCAACAAAAGAAAGGAGGAAATAAAGAGTTGAATGGGAAGCCCTGTTTCACGCCCTGTTTCAAGCCCTGTTTCACGCGCATTGACTCAGGTGCGGATATCACAGTGATACGAGCAAATGAAGTAACTGCTGAGATTTTGGGTCAGAGTAGCGGCACAATAAAGCTAACTGATGCTTTTGGTCAGGGTGTTAAAGCACGCCTAATGTATGTGCCTCTCGGTCTTCCACACTCATCAGGGAGCGCTACTCAGCGTGTGACCTTACTTTGCGCAGTGACTGACCAGTTAACTACTAGTGCGTCCGTACTACTTACTCCGAAAGATTATGAATGCCTTCGTCAATGCCGTGAAGAGCTAATGAGTGATCTGAATGAGTGTGGGAAAGGGATCCGATGCGTTGCACAGGAGATAGTACCGGAACGGTGTTTATCATTGAGAGAGCAAGAGCAGGTGTCTCGGTGCTCTAACCCTAGCGCTAATGCCGTGCAGTGCACATTGAAGGAACTGACACGCAGTGAGCACCAGGTGCCTAAGGGGCTAGAGAGCTGGTATGGTGGCGCTGCGACGCGAGGACAACCAGCGCCGCGAGTAGCGGCCGCGCGCGTAAACCCGTCGCGACTTGTTGCGGACGGCCGGGCGCTCTACCCGGTTCTGTCACGCGCAACGCCAGTTACGGGAGCCGTGGCCGGGTGAAACCTGCAGCGCATTTTGTTTGCGGATTTCGCAGAGTAGAGAAACTTGAAGCAGTGCTTTTTTGTTTCTTTTTTAAAGCAATTTGCTCGGCTTCAGTGATATCCGCTGCAACGCGCGTTCGCTTCCCGTCTACGGCTGCCTCACTTAGATGACGGCGAAATGGTAGAACAGCCATAATCTAAGCACACGTGCGAAAGCCCCATGGGGTTTTGTCTCGTAAAGGCCGTGGATTATGTTGTTAGCGCCTGTCCATTGTACGTGTCGTCTTCTTGTCCTAGTTAAATTTTCAGCGTGCATTTGTGTATTTTTTGGAAGGTGTGCCGCGATGATGAAACGCTTCAATAACTTCAGGGCGACAAAATGATTGCCACTTGTTTGTTTATAAAGCACTCTCCTTCCCCCCCCACAGGCAAGCACATCGTGATAGGAACCTGCATATATGTAAGGGTGAATGATGTAAATGCGCCGAGCCCACAGCTGTGCTTTCAAAAAGGAATTTCGAGCATATATGCTCAGGTTTCTCACGACCCGCACACACTTCCCGTGCACCGGGTTACGGCCATCGCTGCTTCGTGCATTATCTATAATAGGAGCGTGAAATATCAATTATGAACGAATTTACGTACAGCGAGCATGCTACAGCTCAAGATCAATAAAATTGGGAGGAGTAGCGATACTAAGCAAGAAAACTATTCAAGGCTGATCAGATTAAAAAGACAAACACGAGCAGCATTAATGATATCTGTTTTTTTTTTTTTTTGTAAGCGAGTTTCAACTGGTACAAAACGCCACTAATTTTCTCTTTGTATATGTCTTTACCCTGCTTTGAGAATAGAACATTTGAAGTTTAGAGCCTGAATTTGCGCTTCCCAGCATATTTCTATGTATTTATTTTCTGCATGCGCTGCGATGTATCCTTTAGATCCACCATGCCGCCCGCCAACGTTTCTACACAAAGCTGCTTCTCACCGTTTTATCGTGCGTAAAGGCCAAACCTCATACGCGCGAAAATGCACGCGAAAGCGACGGGCGACGCGATGAGCGACAAAACGGGCCGTTCGCGCGACGTGTCGCGTAGTCAAAATCGCGCGAACACTCGGTTTTGGAAATCTAGAATCGGTCGCCCGTCGCCCGGAAGTGCCATGCTGATCTAGCCAATAGGAGAAACCCGGGACAGAATGTATATCAATGACGCACTGCCGGTTGCCGCCATGTGCTTGATATTCATGCACTTACGAAGGAAAAACATTATTACAAGGCTATAAAAAACATTTTGTGTACTTTGCGTAGTAAAACATGCTACTCTACTTTTCAAGCCGTGGTCAACGCACCAGTTTCGCTACAAAATCGACGCCTTCATGCCAGCAACACTGGATATCGCTCGCCGAAGTTTTCGCGTGAATGAAGTTTGGTTATGCAAACTACAGCTCGCGCTCATAGCCAGCTTCGCGTCGCCCGTCGCTGTCGCGTGCATTTTCGCGCATATGTGGTTTGGCCTTTAATGTGGGCATTTCTCCTCGGTGGTTTTGATTTTTCGCAGGCCGACAAAGGCCTCCTCAAAGGCTAAAAAAAAAAAAAAAAAGCAGTGTTCATGACCGTGATGAGAAAGTTCTCAGTTATATTGCAAAACTATACACGCAAAAAAAAAAAAAAAAACAGCCGTTGTTTACCGGCCGCTCCGTTTGCACGCCAAGTACGGAGCTCCCTCGTCCCTTCTCGTAAGACTTCCCAGAAAAAAAAAAAAAGAAAACCTTTAAAATTTTATCTTTCATAGCTTGCACGAGGTGTTTAGTATTTGTGGTAACCATACACGCAGCCACATACACTTACGTCGCTTTTTATTACCGCGACTATGCGCCGTCCTTTCGCGGTCCCATGCTTTCGCTCATACACGCCAGCTCTCGGTCGCGACTGACTAGTTGCGCGCCGTGACACGGGTGGCGCCACTTGTTTTTTCAAAGCTGCACGTTTCGAGGCCCAAGGGTGAGGCACAGACCTCGTTAGAAGATGAAAGAGAGGGCGAGCAGTACACACAAGTGTTAGAGCCGCAAGCAACTAATTCCATGTCAGGTTTGGAGCAGGGGCAGTTGGAAAGTCAGAATTCTGTCGGCGAGGAGGTTATTGAGGAGAGTGAGTGGCTTGGGCTAGTCACTGAGATTTCTTCCGCCGAAGAGCAAAGGCGAAATGAGTCGCTGGCTGATGCTTGGCTCCAAGCAAAAGGGTCGCACGGCATGGTACAGTCGCCGACCGTTTATTCGGACATGCTCGTTTATTCGGACACCTTCGCGGCACCGCCACTCGTCCCATTGAAGTAATGTATAACCACGACCGGTAATTCGGACGTTCTACAGCGCGCCGTTCGATTTTTCGGACTCCGGCGGCTTGGTCAGATTCGACGTCAGACGCCACGATACGGTCGTGACAAGCTGGCCGCGATCACGACCTACTGTACTCCTGACCTGACCAGCTCGCGGCGTTCTACGGAGACGCCTGCGCCGCCTCTCGTTCCAGACTTCGCCGCTAAGATGGCGCTCGAGTTACCCCACCTGAGCGTCGACGGGTGCATAGGTGCAGAACAACAAGCACTGTGCGAGTACTTTGCTTGTGCGCAGTTCTCGGAAATTTGAGCATATATGCGAACTGTTGCACTGTATCTAATAGCAGGAATGTTCATATGGTACTTCGGCCAACGTTTCAGAGTCTATTTACCAAGGAACCAACAGCACTGTTGCGCCACTGAGATAATCGGTACTAGCTTTTCTTTTCCTGTTATTTCGGTCGCTCAAGCGACAGTTGGTTTAATTTGTGAGTCAATAACTTGTAAAACCTTACCGAGCAAAAGCATAGTCGCGAATTCAGCTCATTAGTCATACAAAACATACGTATTTGTTTACTAAGTGTATAGGAACATTTTTGCGCATGCCAATATTAGACATTTCTCACCTTTTCTACAGACTACCGTGGTACGTGGCTCACGCGGGCGCGTTTCTGGGAACTACACTGTACTGTCATAGCTGAATTACCTCAATCGAAGCAGTTTTGCAAATGTTTTCTTCGCTCCGCAGAGTGCCTGCCCGCACAGGCGTCTCGGCTCAATGCGAGCAGACGACCGCCTAGAAGTGGTGTGGGTGGGGTAACTGGTGGCGCCAAAATCCGCCGCCAAAAGGCCCCTAGCGGTAGAAAGAGGAGCTAGCACATGCGCGCTGGCATTCTGCTCGCCGGGCAGGTCAGGAGTACAGTAGGTCGTGGTCAGTTGTTACTTGACCTAGGCCTTGTCAACAGCTACATTTCAAGTCTCGCTCTTTTGCTATGTGTGTTAGGCCTGCTTTGCTTGTTCGATCTCGTCCAGTCGTCGCGTAGTGCGTTTGAACAGTTTGTTCAAACGCCGTTACGTTTGAACAGTTTGTTGACTTCGACAGTGCCGTCCAGCCCTGTGCCGAGTTGGATGATGAGGAGATCGTCCGTCAGGTTTTCGAGCCGCCGCAAGTGGACAGCGACTCTGACGACGACGCACCGCCCACGCCACAGCCATCGAGGGCGGACTTGGCGCAGGCCTTGACAACGCTCCTCTCTGCCTACAGCGATAGCCAGACACTGTCGGAAATACAGGCTGACGTGGTCGCGCGTAAACATGCACCTGTACAGTCGCGCATTGACAATCTTTTCCGTCCACTGGGACCATAAAAGTACTTTTTTTCTGGCGAATCCCTTTTTTTCGGACTCTCGATTATTCGGACTTTTCGGCGGTTCCTGTCGAGTCCGAATAAACGGTCGGCGACTGTAATTGACGGTCAGTTGCTCTATCATAGGGAGCAGTTAGACGGGAACATTGAGATGGCACCGCAGGAGGTAAAGTCTTGCAGCCAGGTTTCTGTGGCTGTGCAGGCAAGTGAGCTAAGTCCTGGCCAAAAGCAGGAACTCAGCGCGGATCTTCATGAGTATAGAGAGGTCATGACAGCACCAGACCCCAGCAAACCATTTTGTTTGGCCACGGATGCATCGGAAACGGCAATTGGAGCTTGCCCCTCCCAAAGGAGAGGTGACACGGAGCGACCAGTCGCGTTCCTTAGTAAGAAGTTGAGCCCGTCGCAACAAGAGTGGTCCACGATTGAACGAGAGGCGGTTGCAATTGTGTGGGCGTTAGAGTTTTTGGGAACGTGGCTGTTTGGCACCAAGGTCAAAATAAGGACTGACCACGACCCGCTGACTTTCCTGACTTGCACGGCCCCCTCCAGTGCTAGGCTAACGCGGTGGGCATTGGCGATTCCAAAAATATGACATGGAAATTGTTCATATCAAAGGCGCCCTGAACAAGGCTGCTGATGCTCTTTCACGTTTAGGATGATCATTTGGGTTGTGTTCAGATAACTGTTTAGTCCGTAGCCTGTTATGTGTTGGTTATGTGGGGTTTAATGTCCCAAAACCAGCTCTGATTATGAGAGACGTCGTAGTGGAGGGCTCCGGAAATTTCGACCACCTGGGGTTCTTTAACGTGCACTGACATCGCACAGCACACGGGCCTCAACATTTCGCCTCCATCGAAATGCAGCCGCCGCGGCCGGGATTCGATCCCGCGACCCTCGGATCAGTAGCCGAGTACCATAGCCACTAGACCACCGTGGCGGGGCACCTGTTATGTGTGACTCAGACAGATGAATATTGTGTCTATATGAGAATGTCTTGTTTATAGTTCCGCATTAGGCGTTCCTTTTTTTTTTATGCAATGTAGACTTGTCCTTAAGTAATAGAAATGTGGGTATAGGTGTGTTAGATTCGTTTTGTAGGGCCAGTGTTGTGCATGAAGTATTGTTTTGTGGAATGTGCTCATTCCTTTTGGAGCCTGGTGCGATCCTTTCAGTATAAAACATAGCCGATGCGGGGTCCGTCGTTCCCTTTGAGTGTGCTTTTCGGGGACTCGAGGGCGCACAGAGTGGGTCTCGCGTGTTGGGACGATGACGGTGCGGTGAATGTGAGACACTATGCAACAGGACTCAGACCAGTTCGCGTGCCTTGTGTCAAGCTACCACGAACTTATTAATACTGTTGATTTCATCTAGAGTGTGTCATGATTGTCTTGCGTTGCGAGGATACCTAGGTTCTTTTGTCATTTCGAGTGAGAGTATGCTGCATGACGGAAATAGTCATATGTGTTTCTTTTCGGCAGTATGACGAGAAAGATGTTACTTTGAGTGTGAAGTGGAAATTGATCCACGCATTTGCGTGGGCGAGGAGTGATCTACAGTCAAACCTCGTTAATACGTACCCGCTTAATGTGTAACTCCGGTTTAAACGTAGTTGCGAAGATTCCCCCACCCAGTCCCCATTGAACCCCATGTATTGGCTGACCGCTTAAGCCGTAGTCGCTTGTTGCATTACATACGGTTAGTACGTACCATTTTCTTGTTTTTATATGTTCACAGGCAGAAAATCGGCAAAATCTCACTTGCGCAGACGTTCGATTCACGAGCGGCGACGACCGGACAAATTGTCAGCGATAGTGACGTCAAAACATGGCCATGTTGACGTATCTTCTGTTCGTACGGCTGTTGCCGATCGAAGCGCGCAAAAGTATGGCCTTTTAGATTGGTAAACTGCAGCAATAGTGACGTCAAAACATGGCCTTCGAGATCGCCACGTTGACGTATTTTTTGTTTGTATGGCCTACGAGATTGGTTTTTGTTAGTCCGCAGCGGCTGACGGTAGGGGAATTCGCTGTCACTTTGGAATCCGCCACATTTCCTTTTTTTTTTGCTTTTCTTTTATTCTCCTGTTTCTGCCAGTGGTGTTTTGCGCAGTGGTGTGTTCTTTAACAACGATCTTTTGCACGGCGTATTTTTTTTTTATTGTTTGGTGCGCGTGTTGTGCGATTTAATTCGCACGTGAGGACTGCTATGCCGAAGTATCGCGTTTTGAGTGTTAAGGAAAAACTGGAAATCATTCGCACCATTGAAAATGGAGCGAAGGAATCTGCGGTAGCCCGTGAAAAAAACTTGCCTCTGACGACTGTGTGCGGGATATGGAACGCTCGCGAAAAGTTGAGGGGCGGCACAGGCAGCAATCTGAAGAGGTGCAGCATCAGAGACTCTGCGTTTCCCGAAGTGGAAAAGGCCCTGCTTCTTTGGTTAAAGAAGGCGCGGAGCATGAACCTGCCTGTCACTGGACCGCTTCTTACTGAGAAAGCGCTAACTTTCGCAGCTCAACTGAATTGCACAGGTTTTGATGCCGTCGCAAAACCTGTGCAATTCAGTTGAGATGCCGTCGTCGCGGCGAGGCCACCACGGTGGCAAGTGAAAATAACAGATTTTTTTGCTGCCTGCCCTTGAATAAAGCTTGCGTGCCTGTGTGTGCGTGAGTGTGTTTATGGGGTTCGTGACGTTCATTTTTGGCTGGTTAGTATAAACCGGCACTGACGGTTAATTCGTACATCGCTTAGTGCGTACCCAAACGTCATTCCCGGCCAACTACGTATTAACGAGGTTTGACTGTATTTATTTCGGTGCGAGGTTTTTGTTGTTGTTGTTTTTTTGTATCGTGTTACGTGGACATCAAGTGTCCAGTAACACTCTTGAGGGGGGAGGAGTGAGTTCAAGGTATGCAGGGCCCACGTGGTGTTGGTGGTGCAGCGTGAGAATACTTCAAAGCGCAGAACGATTCTCCGTACCACGGTGTACCTTTGCCGAAAACCAGGAATATATATTGGCTCGGCGGAAAGGAAGCGCAGAAGAGCCCACGCAGGCCAGCGGGGGCGCTGTCGGGGGACAGTGCAGCCTCCGCGCTGGCAACAAAAGAAAGGAGGAAATAAAGAGTTGAATGGGAAGCGAGTCGTGTAGAGAGAGCGAAGCGACGCACGACGCCCGGCTTCAGTCACAGCTTGACATCAGTACGCGTCCTTTCCTGCCGCTCCGCCAGATGCGACCGAAGGATGCTTTTGTGTGCAACCGCATTCGGGTTACAATTATGGTTCTCGAAGCGTGCAGGGTTTCAACAACGAAGGTCGTTAAAATGAAAAGACGATGACAGGCCGAGATGAAAAATGACATATCTTTAGTGGACAATATTCTCACGCGGCAAATATCCTCACGGCTGTGTGGTGGGTTCTGGAAAGAGACGTGGTGCGCGGGTAGGATAGCTCGAGCAGAGCCTGCGGCGCCGGCGGTTGTCTGGGCTAAGACACAGGCGACAACGTAGGAGAGAGAGGGAAATGACGTGTGTTGCGCGGTGAGCCTATCCCCTCGGGTGTTGTAGATTGGGACGTATGTTTGACCAATGCCGTGTGTGTCACAAAAGTGTTTGTGCGATTGGTTTGTGTGATGCCAACCCCCAAGTGTGATTGGTTTGTTGGAGGACTCTTTGTCGAACCGAGGGTTGAAGTGGCGACGCCTGGGATGTGAGGGGAGAGTGGAGGTTCGGGCTTGGACCCGGGCAGACGCATGAGTGTGCAATAAAGCTTCTCTTCACCAGGCAACGGCTCTTCCTTCGCGCTACCATCGAGTACTCGAGCCATCGGGGGGCGCCGATTCGAACCTTCAAACACCTTCCCTCCTCAGCTAGTGTTGAAGCTAGTGGAGTTTGGGGAAAGGAAATCAACTCTTGGCTTCAATAAAAAAACCTTTCCATAATCACATTCAAATACACACGTTATCTGCAGTTCTTTACGGTAACAACTCTCCAGAGATGCATCGCTAGGACGCTCGCCAAGGCAAGCTTCGGGAGCCTTGGCACAAAATGGCAGAATGCACCGCCCTGGGACTGCCTGTAAACTTGGCTGGTTGTTGGCCCTCCCACCAAAGGGGATCCGATAGTTACCAGAAGGTGATACCGTGGATAGAGGTTGTCAGTAAATTCAGGGGTTTTCAAAATATTCCAGCAATTTTTAAAGGCCAACTCCGCAATTTTTTCAGCATGTGAGGGTAAGGGTGATTCTACGTTAGCCCTCCTGTCACACTCCCAATAGCTGAAATGCTCAGAAAATGTGGAAATAATTTTTAATCAGTGAGAAAGCACAAAACTGAAACCAAAATCCAACCCAGCAGTGACATCAAATCAAGCAACTTGTCTTTTGCATGGTGCAACGCGCACGTGCCCTTCCCCTTGCAGTAATGTTGCAATGGTTGGTGGCACGCACTGATCTCGAAGGCCATGGTATGGTAATGATGCGCATCTGTCGCCTTCTTGGTTACGATGTCAACACACAGTGTGGCCAATAGCTGTAAGGAAAACTGAACTTCAAGCAATCTGCGCATCTCTCGAGCCTGTAGTCTTGCACAAGTGATGGAAGTGTGCCAAGGAACGCACCCAGCAAATTTTAAGATTATTAGACCTTGAAAAATCACAGGAGTTGGCCTTAAGGGCCTTAAAGGGCCCCTAAACCACCCCCGACATTTTTTTGAACATTTCAAGTTAACGCGCGCATCAAGTTGAAAATGCCGTCACGATGAACGATGTCAAATGCGGCAGCGCTACGCGCCGCGGCCGCGCCACAAACTCGAAAAACAGTCCCGTGCGCCTCTCCGGCCAGTTCCGGCATGCCAAAGTTAGCCGTGACGACATTGTGGTTTTTGTTGACGTCAAAAGAGTCCGAGCTCCGCTTATTGGTCGAATGAGATCGTCTACTTCCGGTTAGTCTGCTAGCAAATGCACGTGCTCCCTGCCTGTTTGTTTTCCTCGTCGTGTGTCGTTCGTGTGGTGTTCGCGTGTAAATTCGCAAATGCGCTACGCTACGCAAGGGCAAGTGAGGTACAGCCGACTAGAAACTGCAGCAACTGTCAGAACACGACGGATAGCGCTAACAGAGAGCGTTGGCACAGCACCATCAAAACACTTGCGCGAACGCGGGAGCCCGGTGGAGGCGCGTCAACCGGATGCGCATCATGGGCGATGTATGTCACGTGACATCCGGAGGAGCACTCGGCGAGGAGGTGGCACCGGCCAGCGGCCGGCGGGCGCAGGAGAGAGCGAAACAGGCAAGCGCCGCGTTTTAATAATCAAACGCGTGTAACTCGGCTATTTCGGCACCGTTTCGAAAAATTCTTGCGGCTACGTGTTCGTTTCGGACACCGGCACAAAAGCAACACCACAACTAAACTTTCGACCTCTTGGTGGTTTAGGGGCCCTTTAAAAATGCACTTTTCCATTTCAAGGGTAGTTGGGCCTGTGCAAATGGTGTGTGAGGAAAGATGCCCTGTACAATTATTTCCATGTGAGAGAACTAACCTGCTATCAGCAGAACTGGGGGCCTGCCAGGGTGCAGCTCCATCTGTCGAGCAATGTACTGCCCATCAAAGTGAGCAAACCAGAGGCCACTACTGCTTCCATCTTTACGGAAGGGAATGCGGAAGTAGCGCTGACGATTCTCCTCACTTGAACCACGGGGCCCTGAAGAGATGGAGCCTGCCAAAATCCAAATTCAAGAACAGCACTGTTACTGAGGCAACACATCCAGCCGCAACAATGACAGCCAAGACAGCATAGTGGACTCACCTGTGTTTACACCTTGGCACACGAGGAAGCTTTTGATAAGTAAAATGGCCATGCTTTTTGAGGCCCCAGCCTAAACTATTGTACTACAACTGGTGACACAGCAAGTACTGCCCACTACTCAGCTACTCCTAGTGGACCCTTCCACAAGGTCATGTGACCCTCTGGACGGCTGACCGAAGAGCTTGGGTGAGAGCATGTCAGCTCTGCTGTCGCCTGCTACCACCATGCATATGAATCCTGCTTTCTTTCCCAATGTGCACGAATGTTAAATCACCATGCTTAAGGGCTCGATAAATCAAGTAATTCAACAGTTTCTTATGTTGTTTTTTTACCGAGAGTGCATTACAGGAACAGGCATTTCTGACTTTAAAAAAAGATTTTCCGCTTACCGCAACTTCGTGGGGGCCCAAATATTGCAGGGAGGCCCCATTCTCTAAGCATGATTTTCTATATATGACCTGGCATTATTGTTTCATCACTTTGTCAAGAGAAAACTGCTAACTTGTCTTTGGCAGTGCCTCGTGAATGCCACCTACAAGTTTCTGGACATGGATCTTGAAGCAATACTTTGCCTCGTTGCAATGCACAGATGTGTGAAGAAATAGTTGAAAGTCACAACACATATGCATATTTTGGTTCGAACCATTCCATATATCCATTGGTATAGTATACTGTTACATTTGCAGTAATGCTACTGGCCAGGATCATTTTGGAGCAGCTTTCGGAGCAGGCAAAACTGCGTTTCAGAGCAAGTGTTCACACAAGCAATTGCAAAATATACGAGCTGCCTCCATGGCACACACCTCATAATAATAATAAAAAGACCTCGACACAGCTCTCTTTTCTTCTGGCTTGCCACTATACACGAGCACGCCAATGACGACATGTGAGCGCGGAGTCTCAAACCGGAGCCGCAGTTGTTAAGTTACAAATTCGTGTTAGTGCTTGCACTGAATATGAGGAATATTGCTAAAAACGACGATGAAAACATCACACGAGTATGCTCTTCCTTCTTTTTTTTTCCATATAAAGTCACATGATATGAAAGGCAGCCTCAAGTCGTGATTTGCTTCCAGCTAGAAGGAATTGCCACTTTCAAATTCACCAAAATTCTTTGACTTGAAATGATCAATTCAGCATCTGTGAGCATATTCTTCACAGTCTCCACTTCCTTTAGAAAATATTGATTCTTGCAGCTTGTTAATTGGGATTTAATGGCAGCAGAGAAAAAATGCCCAAATTACCGATAGTACCAAGAGAATCAACAAATGCCTGCTACATTGATGCATGCTGATTTTATGAATGAACAAGTGAATGCTGCTCTTATTTTGTGTAATACATACCAGTGTAAAAGATGCCATTCTCGCCATTTTGGGACTTCTTTCTCACAGCGACCACGGTGTAAGACTGTTCCTATCTTGGTCCACTCCCCCCAGTCTCTGCTGCCTCCAGGACTAAACTAGCCATGCGATAGAGACAATTTCTTTTTTGTCATTAAATTGACTGGCAACAGGCAGTTCGTCCGTCATGACTGTGGCCGGCGAGTTCGATGCTAGCATGCTGACCGTGGCAAAATCGCTCTTCATTTAAAACAGGTTCTGCCATGTAACTTCATGACATTGCACATAGTTGACTACACCACTTCCACTGTGGAAGTAATTGTGAGGCTAGTGACGCCTACACAGCTCCGAAGGCATGCATGCAGAGAAAAATAAGTCGAAACTACGCCAAGTGCAAAACGCGTGGCCTATGTGACGTGATCATGGGTAGCACACGCCTCATAATAATAATAAAAATATAAAGACCTCGACACAGCTCTCGACACAACATGCACCCGCATGGTGTGAGCACAACAAAAATACTGAAGTCCACATTCTCTGTGGATGAAGCTTGCCTACACCACAACCAGTACCGACGTCATAGAGGACAGCGTCCAAGCAGTTCTGAAGGCATGTGCAGCAAGCTAGCTACCAAGGGGGAACTATGCTTGCCAACACCGCTGTGGAAGAAACGAACCCTCGTAGCTTGCTGTTGCAGTCATGGATGGTGAGTACGCAGTTCTGAAGGCATACAGAAAACGCGAAAATGCTGTTTGCCACAGCTGCTGTGCAACAGTTATGTTAAAGCGGGGTAATTAATAATTATTAACAGAGACAAAATTAAAGACAATAAAGAAATGCACCCCTTCCCGTGCCACTAAGCTTAATGAGAGTGGCCACTATTCACGCAATCACAGATAAGCGTTCGCGCAGTCCATGCGCACCGAGTAAGAGCTAAACTAGTTTGTTGCAGCCGTCACGAATGTACCCTCTGTCACTAACAACGCAATTGTGGTCGACAGCCCCACCTTTATGGAAAAAAACAAACAAACAAACAAATAATTCAGAGTGGGCAATGCAGCAGCGAAACGGGCAACATGCTCAGGAACCCCTTTTTCTACGTATTCCAGGTTGCGGCTCTGCTGACAAGGGGCGAGTCTTTTTTGAGCAGCGGCTCAGCATCTGCCTCGTGGAAACACGACATCGGACGGCATCACATCCCATTATCGGATCCTGGTGACACGTACCGCGTCGACAAGATATGGAGCCCTCGGATCGCAGCGTACGCATGGGATCAGCCTTGGATGACGTTGGCTCACGTGACCCTACAGAAGGACTTAAAAGTGAAGCCAACACCATGTGGGCAATGCAGCAGCGAAACGGGCAACATGCTCAGGAACCCCTTTTTCTACGTATTCCAGGTCAGTAGATACTTGCCGACGGCCTGTTATCGTAACGATAATCGGTTCTTATTGCTGCTGCCTTGCCCACTGTGTCTTGAATGCCTTGTAGCTCGACTCAAGTATATTCCTGTAAATCTCTTGCTTTGTGGCGACGTTGAGTCCAACCCAGGCCCTTCCGAGAAGGAAATACTGATGGAACTTCTTGCCGGTCAAAATTCTTTAAAAGCAGCTATTCAAGATGTACAGGCGTCTCAGAAAGAGATTGGCAAGCAAGTCAGTTCATTAACTGATCGTGTTGATGGTCTAGAGCGCCAACTGAGTAACCTAAGTGTAGTTACTAAGCGGGTCCAGGATATGGAGACTACAATATCTACGGTTAAAACAGATCTAGCCTCCATTGTTGACAAACTAGATGACCTAGAAAATCGTAGTAGAAGAAATAACTTGATGATTTACGGTCTTGATGAACCAAGCAACGAAACTTCTCAGGATCTTGAAAATAAAGTAAAAGATTTGTTTCACAGCAGATTGGGTGTTTCTGTGACAAACATAGAAAGATGCCATAGAATTGGGAAAAAGAATGCTAACCATGCCAGACCAGTCATCCTTAAGTTCCTTGACTTTCGCGAAAAAATGTCAATTTTGAAGGCTTCATTCAAGCTGAAAGGTACAGCTGTCTCAGTATCCGAAGATTTCTCACGTAGAGTTCGTGAGACTCGAAAGAAGCTTTGGAACAGTAGCGCTCTAGAAAGAAACAATGGCTCAAAAGTAAAACTTGTGCACAATAGACTGAGCGTAGACGGCGTTACATTTGGCTGGGATGAAACGAAAGGTGCACGTGTCCAGCTAAAGAAAAATGAAAAATGACGTTGCGTACCAAAGCCTCAGGTGTTTAATATACTTAATGTGAACTGCCGGAGCGTTGTTAACAAAGTCACTGAACTGGAGGGAATATTGTTGACCCATAGCCCTGACATAGTTATTCTCACAGAAACATGGTTAAATGATTCTATAAAAGATAATGAATTCGTTCCTCGTGGGTACAACGTGCACAGGAAAGATTGAGGGAGCAAAGGTGGGGGTGTGGCTTTACTGTTCAAGGAGCGTTTTAAAATTCTGAGAATGCCAGATATAGCGAACATTGAGGGTATATTTTGTAAAGCTTATCATGGCTCAATTAGATATGTACTGGGGGCACTTTACCGACCACCGAATTCTTCTCCTGATTTCTTTGCTCTTTTGCAAAGTTATCTGATTGATCATGTGAAGCCTGGTGATCGACTAATTCTTGGCGGAGACTTCAATATGCCCCACGTGGATTGGCCAACCTTCACACTAAATGCTTCTAATGACAAGCTGCGGCAACGGTTATTCGATATGATCTTTTCTTTTGATCTGCGGCAAGTAGTTGAAGAATTCACAAGAATACAAGGTAATTGCTGCTCCATCCTTGATCTGTTTTTCTTAAGTGGTTCAATTACGGGACAAGCAAAGTGCGAAGTACTGCTTGGAATTTCTGATCATTCCGCTGTATTGTTAACCCTTTCCGGCGTCTCTATGGCCAAGTCCGTTGATGTCACTTCCGTGCCGAACTTCTCCCGCGCAGACGATGTCGCCATATTAGACATGCTTTCTTTTAGCTTTGACTCGTTTCAGGACAGTAGCGCAGACATACATACTCTTTGGAATCAATTTAAAGATCTTGTAAATGATTGCATACAGCGCTTTGTTCCTTGCTTGTTAAAGAAAGGGAAAGGCAAATCTCCTTGGATTTCTCGTGACACATTGCAATTAAAAAGACGACTTAAACGCCTAAAGACGAAAAGAGGTACTGCAAGAGATTTGAACGCTTTGCTTACTAAAATTTCCGAGCTCTCTTCCGAGCTAAAAACCAAAGTTTCTTCAGACAAGCAAAATTACTTTGGTGAAAAACTTCCAAAATTTATTTCAACATCCCCCGAAAAGTTCTGGAGGTTGATTTCTCCCAGTAAACAAATTAATGATACTTTCATGGTGAATGGTGTTTTGAGTGACGATAACGCAGTAATAGCGGAAGCATTTAACTTACACTTTAGGTCTGTGTTTACGCATGACAATGGTTCAATGCCATACTTTCATGCTTCATACCCTCCTTTGTCTGACATTACCATTAATGAGAATGGAATACTTAATATGCTTCTTAACCTCGATATTAAGAAATCACCCGGTCCTGACGGTTTGCCAAATGAATTCTTAAAGCGATACGCGTCATGGGTCTCTAAATATCTGCGTGTACTGTTTTCTAAATCACTAACTGAGGGCGAGATACCGATCGACTGGAGAACGGCGGCAGTGAAACCTATTTTCAAAAATGGTAATAAGCAGCACATCTTGAACTATCGTCCTATCTCCCTGATCTCAACGTCATGCAAGCTTCTGGAGCACATAATACATAACCACATTGCTGAGTTCCTTTCAAAAAATAAGATATTATCATGCAATCAGCATGGCTTCAGAAAAGGATTTTCCACGTGCACTCAATTAGTAACCACAGTACACGATTTCGCTAAGGCGATAAATTCAGGTAAACAGGTCGACGCAATTTTCATGGACTTCGCTAGAGCCTTTGACAAGGTTTCCCACAAAAAGCTACTCCACAAACTTGATGTCACTCTGGGTAATGCCAAAATTGTTACTTGGATTTCTGCGTATCTCACAAACTGACAGCAATATGTTTCGTTTAAAAACCGTGCCTCTAAGAGGCTTCCTGTTGACTCTGGCGTTCCACAGGGTTCTGTACTCGGACCACTTTTGTTTCTTCTCTTCATTAATGATATTGGCAACGACATTCCCGTGAAAATTAAACTGTATGCGGATGATTGTGTAATTTATTCGGAAATAGATAGCGTCAGTGACCAGCTACGACTAAATGAAGCGTTTGAAAAAATTGTAAAATGGTGTAACGATTGGCAGATGACTATCAACTTCGACAAAACAGTTTTTATGAAAATTTCGCGCAAGCGCAGCAATCTGCACTTCCAGTACTCGGCGCGTAATGTATTGCTCGCTGAGGTCGAACACATAAAATATCTTGGCATTTGGATTTCCAATGATCTCAGATGGACCAAACACATCAATACTGTGTGTAATTCTGCCAATCAAAAGCTTTTCTTCCTCAGGCGGGCTCTGAGGCTAACAACTCCAGAGGTTCGTCTA
The DNA here is from genome assembly GCA_013339685.2 of Hyalomma asiaticum. NCBI lineage: Eukaryota > Metazoa > Arthropoda > Arachnida > Ixodida > Ixodidae > Hyalomma > Hyalomma asiaticum. The sequence goes on from CM023486.1 coordinate 115,511,679, forward strand.
CTTGCATTTAACGCGATTGTGCAGCCTGCATTAGATTACGCTTCTGTAATCTGGTACCCTTTCACTAAAAAAGACATTGATAAAATTGAAGGTATTCAAAAGCGGGCGGTTAGGTACATATATAACAGTTTTGGGCGGACGTCGATGACAGATTTGCTGAACAGAGCCAATCTTCCAACTTTGACACAAAGGAATCGCGTTCTCAGACTAAAATTTTTGTTCCAGCTAATCAAGGGACACTACAGCGTAGATATTTCCGAACTTTTTTTCCTTTTCAACAGGTTATGCTACAAGGCAACGGCATGCACTAACAATTACCCCCTTCACTAGTCGCAATAACTGCTTTAAATACTCATTTTTTCCCAGAGTCGTAACTGAATGGAATCAACTGTCCAACGATGCGGTGTTGCAGCCATCCCTCAATTTGTTTATGTCTCATATTGCGTAACTAGCATTGTGTAACTTATGTATTTTGTTACTGTTGCACTTGCAAGTGACGAGTTGTTCCAGTTACACTTAAGGTGTATATTTATTTCATGTATTGTCTTTGTACCAGTACTTATTTGTTATATTTTTTGTATTATTGTTTTTTTTTTGCCCTGCGAGTGCTATTATAAATTTGTATCCCCATCCTGCGAAAATCCCGTAACGGGATTGCAGTATTTGTAAATAAATAAAATAAATAAATTTAGGGTAACGTGATGCCAAACGTGGTGGAAAACATGGTTTATGCTGATTGGTAATGCGCCCCCTCATTTTGGCTGCATGCTCATGCCATTTTCGCTCTTTCACACCAGACATTTGCAGCAATTCGGACTGAGTGCACTTTGAGGATCACCTGAAATAACCAGGGTGCAGCAGATTATATCCGGTTCACCAAGAGTGCCTTACCATGAAAAAATACATATGCCTGCCGGGACTAGAGAATAAGTACAAATTATCCGAACTAATGAAAGTCCTATTAACAAGCTTTTACTATATATCATATGCAATCCATGTATGCGATTATAGTGGGAGATGTAAGTAGTTTCGCTTCTGAAAGTTGACGCATCCCTTTGGGTGCAGATTTTGAAGGAATGTATTATGACATACCAGCCTCAGCGCAGTTTGGTGAAATCGGCGCAGCAGTAGCGTCACTGCATTTGTAAAGAAAAAAGGGATCTCGTATACCTCTGCCAATGAACTTCGTGCTGAGTTACAATAAAAAAGTGAGGTTTACACCTACCTTGGTGTTTGCATGCCTTAAAGCATAACCTTTGGTATGGCAAGTTCACTGGTCACTTCTTTTTCTGTTTCTACCGTGTGCTGAATGCTCAACAGTGTAGGCGTTATGTCGTACGTAACCGAATGCCATAACATATATCATGAGGAACCACTTTTATTGGAGCCGAGCTCGAGCTACGACAATGAAGATCAACTCAAGTAGCTGATGATGTGCAGAGGTGAACAAGGGTCAGTCATATGTTGAGCTTACACTAATTCCCTGTTGTTGTGTGTTGTACGTTAAGCTCACACTAATTTTGGCACATTGTGAAGGCTTGCCAGCGGAAAGATCAGTGCTCTTCCCCAACACGCTGGACGGAAGGCAGCAAGCAAACCGGTCAGCGCCGCGGTAATGGGACAATGAATGTGTGCAGTGTCTTTCAAACAGCAGCGGAAGAGCCTGTATTCCATGTCACTGTCGAAGTTAATGGACAGACTCTCTAGGTGGAAGTCGATTCCGGAGCTGTATGTTCCATTGTCAACAAGAGGAGATCCGTGGCGACTGCAGTTGTCTAAGCATAAACTGTGACCATGTGAGCTGCAACTTCGTACTTATAGCCAGCAAAAACTAAAGGTGCTAGGCTCAGTAACAAATCACAACTACAAGGGTGGGCAGGAGCGGCTACATCAAGGGAGCAGGCATGAGCTTGCTAGGTCAGGACTGGTTCGATGCTCTTGGGAATGAACTGAAGGTTCATTAGCTGAGAATGAACAAGGTGAGCCAGGGCCTAGCACTTGTTCACGTGATAAAAAAGCGCTCAAAGGTTTTTCAGCCTGGTCTCAGGAAGAGACAACGGCTGCCAGTAAAGGGTGGAAGTGGAACCCGATGCACAACGCAAATTTTTTAAGCCCAAGCCCATTCCCTCCGCTCTGCTTCCACAGGTAGAATGACACCCTGGATAAGCTTATCGGGCAAGGTATTCTTGAGCCTGTCCTGACATTCTGAGTTGGCCACACCTATAGTTCTGATGGTCAAGAATGATGACAGTATACGAGTTTGTGGGGACTATAAGAGTACCTTGAACCCTGTCATTCGCTGGAAGACGAATCCCCTTCCGACACCGGAAGCACTGTTTGCAAGGCTAGCTGGTGGTTCCAAGTTCTATAAACTTGATTATGACCATGCATATCAGCAACTAGTTGTTGGCAAAGAAACATCTGATCTTTTGACAATGTCAACTCATTGAGGACTCTTCAGAGTGACACGTCTGCAGTTCGGAGCATCAGTAGCTGCTGCTCTATTTCAGTGGTAAATGGAAGAGCTACTTCAGGGTCACGGAGGAGTGCAGGTCTACTTAGACGAAATTTTGGTTTGTGGCAAGCATGAAGAAGAGCAAAGTGCACATCTAGATGCAGTTCTACAATGCATACAGAATGATGGCGTGCAACTAAACCAAGAGGAATGAACCTCTGATGTTGAAAATTGTGCATGGCACGCTGAGGACGATAAAGAACTCAAGGAGGCAGGGGGATAAGGCTGATGTGCTATGCATGGTTCTTGGCCATGTTCGATCAGTACTGGGCTCAGCGCTAATAAAGGTTGCAGAGGTGCCTTTTCCCACATCATTTTGGTGCCGAAACCACGGAGGACTATTTTGCCAAGGTTGTTGGTGGAAAGAGCCCTGTGGTTGGACCCAATCAGCGACACACTTGAGGAATCCAATTATGGGTTCTGCAGGCTGGAGTACAAAGACACTGTTGAAGAAATCCCAACCACCTTTTGGGGCCACTCTGTTACCCACAAAGAATTTGGCTTGGCTACACAAGCAATTCTTGCAGTAAAAGATAAAAAACTGAAATCGGTGTACAGGACGGAAAAGGAAAAGGTGGAAGTCCTCTGCACATTTCAGAGACGAGCCACTAATAAGGCCCCGGTGTGAAAGATCTTCCCAAGCTTCTATGCAGAATCTGCTAAGATGAGTAAAACACAGTCCTGGGAACCAAGAAGCTGGAAGAGAAGAAAGAAAAAAATTCAAGGGTGTTCAAGGACTTTCAAGGCCCTATTAGAGGATGTTCAAGGCCCTTTTTTAAAAGTTCAATTTTTTTTATTTCATGTTGAAATATCAAGTAATACTCATGAAAGGTCTCACACATTTACTGCCCAAATAAATACAGTCGAACCCGGGTATATCGAACTCGCCAAAAAACGTTTATTAGTTCGATACATACCAATAAGAAAAGTACTTTATTAATATGGTGGCTTACTTGCGTGCCCTACTTTGGAACAAAATAGTCCTGGATTTTCTTCTGTTTCAACGACTTCGCTGCCTGTGACAGCACGCATGCCTCCACGTTGTCCAAAGAGTCGGAGCAGCTGGAGGCTGAGCAGCTTCCATATTCACGCAATAGCGCCGGACCAACGCAACTGCACTAATCACTTCGGAGGACGTAGGCAACGGGCCTTCATCAATTTCCTTATTGCTGTCGCTTTGGCTCGTGGTCGGCACGACGTCTGCAACGTAGTCCTCATCTTGTAAGCTGGCCCATGATGGCGACATCATCGTCCGCACTGACGAACTCATCGAATGTCGATCCGTCGATAGCACCTGGGAACTCTGCCAGCTCGCTCCAAACTTCAGCGGAAGCACCTGCGGTGTCTTCAGTGCTGTCATCGGAATTTGGGGTGCCATCACCAGGCATGCGGAAGCCGGCATGCCTAAAGCAGATTCCAAGGTGCTCCTTGGAATCTTGTACGCGGCGACGACGACGGACTTCTCACCGCGCTCGACTCGATTTATGATTTCGAGTTTCGTGGCGAACGGCAAATTCTGCCTCTTTGCACAAGCCATGACGACAGCGCGCCGAGAAAGTTCACAGAGCGCCAAGAGGCAACACTACCAGCACGGATCACGCTGAATGAGGACTCGAGGAAAAGAGGCAGCAGCAGGCACACAAGCATAAAGAAAGAAAAAAATGGCGCTCATTTGTACCGCCTCTGCGCCTCGGAGAAAGCACGACGGCCTCCGATCGGCTGTAAGCGCTGCGAGCAGGCCAGCCAGGATCATTTTTTGCAGGGGGGTGTTCGCCCGTGCACAGCCGGGTCTACACCACTTTTTCTAGGGTGGCGCCGGCAGTTTTCTCCGCCACCGCGAGGGAAAGCCAACTTGCTGGGGCACTTTTGAGGCACATGGAGTTTGATATATCAGTTGTCGTTGCTATTTTCGTTCGATGTAACAGTAACTTTTGCTATATATTGTCAATGTGAATTTACCGTGTTTAGAAATTGTTCGATATATGGGATAATTTGATATAAATGGGTTTGATATAGTCGGGCTCGACTGTAAATCATTACAATGCAAACTTGCATGCACTGTACGCAAAAGTAGTTTGCCAAAAATTTGTTCGTATCACACAGAACAGAAAATAGTTCTATTGTCTAAAGTTGCTTCTAGTTCACAAAGCACAAAAGATTATCAGAAAGCAGCTCTTAATAGCCACCCACTTCAGGGGAGTGCCAGTAGCTTTTGCTGAATTTCGAGCTTGACTGAGTGTAGCTCGACTGTCTTTTCCTTTGCTGTCTTTCTCAGGCTATTTGACTTGACAATGTGTGTCAAATCATTTTCTGCTTGTGCTTTTTCAGCATAGGCATCTGCAGAAGCCATCAGATCATCAATTGTTGATTCCAGCTTTTATTTCTTTCTTTTCATTGCATCAAGCTCTTCCTATATGCAGTGCTTCTTTCTCTGCGGTGAAGCTTCAAGGGCCTGCTTTTTCTGCGCTTCCAAGTATGCTCCATACTTTTGCCTACCTGCCGACAAAGCAATCCGCAGCTCCTTGGTGATTGGAATTTGTAGAATACCACCTGCCTTCTCAACTGCATCCCACACAATTCATTGTAAAACATATGAAAGGTCCTTCAGATTTTCTACACAGACCTGTCGGCTCACACTGAACGCACGTTCAACAGTTGCCTGGCCATGACTAAGTACAAGTAGAAGTTTCACAATCTTCCATAACTCTGAGTAGCTTGAACTGAATTTGAGCAGATCAACGTAGAACTCATCCAGTTTGTCAGCAATCTTGTCAAACTGCCTAAGTTCATGCTTCTTCTCCTTCAGGAGCTCAGTGTACCTGCCAACACTGTGTCCCGAGGGTGGTCGGTCATTCTACCTGCAGTGATGAGGGTGTCTAATAGTGAATTCCACTGGCGGATCTGGAGCAAGTTTTCTTGCTCTGTGGCTGAGAACTTGAATTCCACTGGTGGATCCCGAGCAAGTTCGCATGTTCCACTGGGCGATTTGGGGCAACTTGCTCCGCATTCATCCGTCTCGTAGAGCCGGATTCTGCTGGAACACCAGCTATATGGTGTCGTCATTTCCGGATCAGCTGAGCAAGGCGATTTTTCTTTTCTTTTCAGCATTTTTTTTGAGGTGCTGTCTGATAACTACGGGCGTTTGTTTCCATTTTTTTGGAATGGCGTCGTTCGAGCGTACAGGGGACTGCTCCTCGCTCTGAGCAACAGCAAGAGTTCTACGTCTGAAATCTGAAATCTGAAAGAAGAAGAAGAAGAAGAAGAAGAAGAAGAAGAGGCGGCAGCAGGAATGGCGTCGTTCGAGCGTACAGGGGACTGCTGAAAACATGGGCAGCGGCGGCGGCGGCGGCAGCAGCAGCAGCAGCAGCAGCAAAGAAGAGTCGTACGTGCTGTACAAAACATTATTTAAGGAGCTGTTTCCAGAGTCCCCATGCAAACACCCCAAAATGCTCAGCTACGTCGAAGAAGTAGTACACGCGTACTCGGAGAAAGAGGTATGCATACTTTTGTGCGAGGTCTAACGTAGTCCAACGTAAGGCTAGAAAACATGGGCAACCGGATGCGTGCGACAGCTTCCGCTGTAATCCTTGCCGGAGCGAGTTTACTTTTCGCTGGCTGATGGGGATCGGATCGCTCCGCGATGGATTCTGTTGCTCCGTCGTGGATTCGGCACACTGCTCCAGATCCAGCAGTAGAAATCACTATTACACCTTTCCAAAAACTGCGATGCATTCATCTTGCTTGGAACACATCTGTCATGATCTGTCATGAGTCCAGTGAGGAAAGGCCCCTAACAAGTGCAAACTTCAAGGGGCTACTCCCCAGGATTTTTTGAGTAGCACTGATCAAAAACTGCTTACATTCCATCCAGAACTGAAACACATCCTTCAAGCTTACTCGGGAATTCTTGATAATCTGCTCTGCTTTGTAGCCAATGTCCGCCTTCTCAAGTGGAACATGGTTGTCAGGATTACCAATAGCCATCTTTAGCAGGCCCATAATTCCTTTGGCAGAAAGAATAGAAAGAACACTTCGAGAACTTCGTGAGCAGCTTCCTCAAAACAGTTTCTAAATCTCTATCAAGAAAAAAAAACTCATTGTTTTGTCTGTCTGGTACTCTACTAGGAAAGGCTTCAGTGCCATTGCAACACATAATGCAAACTTCAACTTCGCTGGTAGCAATACATTAGAGCTGTGCTCTGACAAGTTCTTAAATGAGACACATTTCGGCAGGTTCACATCCTTTTTTCTAGCAGCCTCAATGTACTTTTTGATGTCAGACCACACCAACAATGCTCTCTTAATTACAGGGGCATTTCCCAGCCACCAGTGGGCGACAAACGTGAGGGGAAAGGTGAATTGGCCCGTGACTGCCAAAAAATCCTCTCTACATGCTGGAGCATCTTCAAAAAGTGCATTCAGACTGAACAGCAGGCAGTCAAGTCCCCACTTAGTAGCTGAAACTCCCGCCCTGTAAGCGTTAGGCACTTGTGGGCTCACTGCCTAAGTCCACACACTACACTTGGTAATTTTGTTGCAAGTGCTGTTGGAGGCCTTTGAAGAACTTCAGATTAACATTGCGAACGTCTGTAGATATCTGAACAATCTTTGCGGGAGGCAACGGCTCAAGGGCGCTTTGCAACTTTTCCTGAATGTCATCAGCGGTAGAATGGCCCATAAAAACGGATGTATAACACCTGGTCGTCACTTTGCGAGAAGAATCCCAACACCACAGATCACATCCATTTGCTTACTTTGCAAGCAGCCATTTGCCAACTCATCAAAAAGTACAACAAAGAGTTCACATTGTTGTATGTCTCGCTGCAAAGCCGAAATAAAGAAAGGCCTCAGACTATGGCATGTCATGTAGGCGCACTTCTTCTCACCACAACAAAACGCCTTTGCTACTTCACTGTCCGGGAACATCCGTAGGAAACTCCCCCTGCTTGGGATGACGTCCGGTATGACATATGGGACGTGCGCACTTTCAGGGTCCAAAGAATTTCGACATCAGTGACAAGCTCGTGCGCTTTACAAGCATCGTTTAGGCTTGGCAACACCTCCCGAGGTGTTCCACTTGGTGCCTGCAACGAAGGTGCGGCAGTGAACTGCTCTGTCGCGACAGGAGTCTGGTAGCGTTTCAGTGTGCTCCCTTGTGCTACGTTCATTGCATGAATGTGCTTCACACTTTTCATATGACTTTTCAAGGCCGATTCACCCATGCCAGTCGCATCGAAGACTGCCGCAAAGCTTGCACTTAACCCGATGCGGACTCGTTGTGTCGGGTGCAATCCAATGCTTGTAGTCGTCGTGGTATAGCCACGTAGGCTGGAACTTGCTTTTTCCGGGCATTGTTGATCAGCACATCATTTCACAGAAGACACGATTATTTAGAAAAGCGGTGACACCAAGGAGGCATGACTATGGTAAAGCCAGCGCACGAGCGTGACCGCATGACTCGGCGGGTGCTTGCACGGCTCGCACCGATTGCACTGCACGACTAGTGTTGCCAGCAGCCTAATGAGAATCGGCTATACAGGTATAAAAACAGACATTTTGGTTGCTACAGTTTAGAACTTTTTTTTAAGAAAAGAAAAATTCACCAACAAAAGTAGTTTTGATGCAGAAAAATACAAATTAAAATTTAATATTTATGAAATTCAAGGTTTTTCAAGGGCTAGTCAGAAATTCAAGGTTTTTAAGGGCCTTGAAAACAGACTTTCGAAATTCAAGGATATTCAAGGCTTTCAAGGACCTGTGCGCACTTAGACCGGTCTCGTCGGTGTTGAAGATTTCCGCGGGTGAAAACTTCGCTGAGATTTCCGGCCACTCCTTTGTCAGCCACTGCTGGATGTCCTAGTTGCTTATGGCTTCACTTTCACCAGAAATGGTTTTGTCGACGATGTTGTAGCGTGGCTTAAATCGGTGAACCCACCCGGTGTTGTCGGCGAAGTTGTCTTCACCTGAGTGCAGCGGCAGACCATTTACCCTTGGCCATCAGCACTGGGCCATCCACAGGAATGTTCTTCACGCGCACTTCTAATAACCAGGAATAGAGTGCCTTTTCTACTTTCCCGTGGGTAAGAGCGCGCACACGACAGGCTCCCAACGTTTGCTGCTCCGCTACCTTTGCCTTGATATCCACCTTGTTCTTCAACAAGGTGCTCAGAGTGCTCCATGGTATCCCGATGTCATCCTCCACTGTCGAATTTTCTTCGCCCGCCTCAACATGGTGTATGGCTTTCAACTTCGTTGCAAAGTCAAGGTTCTTGCGCTTCTTGACGCTGGCCATTGCTACACAAGAAATTGAAAATTCAAGCAGTCTGCAGTGCCTTTGCACAGCACGCACAGCATGCACGCAAAAGAGGAATGCGGTAGTATGCGACAACTCATGGAAGTGAACTTCGCCAACAACGCGCTCGCGATCAGTTGCAATGGCGGCAATGCTACCAGGCTACCTGCGAGGGCAGCAGTGATGTACGAAAGGCTCGAGCTGTGGTTGGCTGAGCAAAGCTCACAAAACAGCAACAAAAAAAGAGAAGGCGAAAGGAAGAAGCCGCCGGCACTTTCATTCCTGCTCTAAATAAATAAAAAAAAAACAAAAGGATGTGGCCACCGGCTCCTCCAATCCTGCTGTCCGAGCCGACAGTAATGCGGAGGAAGCATAAGAGAGAGAGAGAGAGAGAGAGAAAAAGCCGCTCCGAATGTTGGAGAATGCACCCAACAGGAGTACAATCCGAGCCCTCTCGCCCTCACGTTCTTCGAGCGTTTCAGCTGTCGGTGGAGGTGCGGTGCCGCAAAAGTGGCGAAGGTCGCGGGGCACAGCGAGTGCCGAAGCGCACCTTCCAGCTCGCGCAGCGTTCGATATATGTGACGGCGGGCAAAACTACCATTTGATATCAACGTGCGAATTTCCGTACTTTTACAAAGGATTTTAAAGGGGATAATTTACGAGTTCGATATAGCCGAAAATTCTATATATGTGGGCTTGGTATATCCATGTTCGACTGCACTGTCTTTGGATGAGTGGCACATGTGGTATGTGTGAAGAGACTCCACAGCTTGAGGGAGCATAAGCGATACAATTGGAATGTCTGTCACGCATGTATCACAAGCCAACAAATTTCGCCACTGGCCAGTTTTATTGACGACCAATGATTGTGCTCAGGCTGTTCTACAGTGTGAGTTGTATTCCTTGCTGTGCATAGGTTCGCCCAATAAGAATTCTGAATTTTAAGTGTGTGTACTACATCCCATATCGTCACGACGTGGTGAGAATATACTTGTTGCTCACATGGCTGTGCTTGAAAAGTAGAAACTGTTCCTTAGCGTCTCCTGGTATGTCACACTGAGCCCGCCAAAGAAGTCTGTATTGCAATGCAGCTTCAATGCGCATAACCTTGGCAACAAGGGGACATGACTCCTGAGATCTCACCACCCACTGCCATATACATTACAATATTGCTGCCATCCTCATGCCGAAATGCAGCTGCAAATGCGACCAATTGCGGTGTGGTAGCTATTGCAGACGGCACCTCAGCCAGACCAGAGGGCATGAGCAAGAGTTCCGTCATTTGGTTGGCCAAGTGGCAAAAATGACCAATGCAGTGAGTGCTCCGAAGGCATACATCAAAAAATATATTTTCTTTTCTTAAAGCAAAATTATTTAATGAGACTTTCCTCAACGTTCACCTATGAAGTGTTCTATCAAATGCCACATACAATGCATTTCTCCTTGGACTATGACAGTCTAAAATATTCTGTCAGACAAGCAATAAATTGCACATTCCTTTATTTTCGCAATCTTCTCCATAGTGACCGTCGGGGAGAATTTTCCCATAAACATTTTTATACTAACATCTACTTTCCTGAAAATCACACAAACATATTTTTTGGTCATTACAGAAGAGCAAGTTTATTTAGTAAAAGATCATGAACAGAGAAGATTTAGTTGTTTTTCAGCCATTGTAATAGATAGTGGAACACAAATATTTGGGGATGTTTACGATCACACATCTAGACAGAACCTCTGTGGAGGAGGAGGCAAAGTTTCAATGTTGGATAAACAAAGAAAATTTCTAAATAAATTTTTGCACAAGCATAGTTTAAGAAAGGCGGAATTTGAGAAGGTGCCACGGCACTGAAAATATTGTTTTCCTGACAGATCAAAAAGCCACAAATTTTATCAGTAAAGCTCACTATGGTTAGCACCACCACACTTGGGACACTTGGCAAGGAACGACCCAAAATCATTGCGCATTGTCAAATTGGATGCTGAAGCATCGATGAGTGCTGTAAAGCTGGCCATTCATATCTTACATCATAGAAGTTTATAATTCTTTTTTTTTTCCACTGAGGTTGTTAGTAAGACTGCGTATGGGACGTCTAAAAATTTGTTTGTCCTGATTCGGACTATGAAAATATTGGCCAACAGCCTTACAGCACAGAACTGGGCTTTGTGAATCTGCTTATGTGAGTCTTGATGAACTTATGTCTAATTAAATTAGTATGGATACGACTGTTACAGTCTACCAAGTGCTGTAACTTCAAAACTAACAGACAGGTCAACATGAACTTCACTCATTAATTCAGTGCAAAAAAGTGTACCTCGTACCAATTTATCTCCCTGAATAGCAGAAGTAGTTTTCATGGACTTATTTCCCTTACATACCATGACATGTATGGTAACTGCTGCCATAATACTGACCTTTGGCATTTATTTTTTGGTCGATGATTTCTTCAATACTAAGCAATGCAATACACATTCATGCAAAATTACGAAGGACACGTGTGGTGCATGAAATCCACCATGCCTGCAGAGGTGACAATGTCGAGAATTCTGGCGAGAAATGTAGCAAGATGCTCCTTTGTTTTAGCACTACAGGATCAGACACCCCTGCTGTTAATTATGTAGCAAATTAATAAATTGGCACCACAAAAGTTGGTTCTCAGTACTACCTCTAGACCTAGAAAACATCTGAACATAACTTTTGATGGCTAGGAGGCTGCTGTATAAGAAGCAGAAAAGTACCTCCATTTTGGAGTGAAACAGGAACTCGGCTTTGCGGGGCATCGGCCTTCTTTGAATTCTTGCTCTTCCATGCGTGGTAGACCTTAAGCCTCCGATGGAACTCTTCGCGGCATGCTGCCAGAAGCTCCAGATCTAAAAAGTCGAGTTTGTTTTTGGCTACGACACACAAGTGAACATGGCATAAGCAATACAGCAACATGAAATTACGCAGACTGCTACAGCTTGCAGACTACGAGCAGTAAAGTTTGGGAGCATGGAAACATTTTATTACTTAATACAGGACTAGGACAATATTATATCACTGAACTTTCACATGCACCCAGCGTCTAAGCTCTAAATAATATGAATAGCTCTATAGCAACCTCCTAGCTTTCAAGTAAATCAATTCCTTTAGAGCAATTGCGAGTTCACTGTACCTTTGAACTTAAAAATATCTTACTGCAACGTCACCCAATAGTACCGTGCCGGCCGGTAGTGTCGCCTAGTTGTTTCGGGAGCGCGAGAATGCTGGGGTTTCAAAAGGTTGAACGTGCATTTATATTTCACCGAAATATTGAAGCAGTGTAAGTTACAACCGGGCATCTACATATCCTTTTCACGAGGCCTTTAATAATTAACATTGCCCTCATGGAGGCCCTTCCTGGTGAACCCTTAATTTAAGGTAGCACTGCGGCAACCTTGGTGTTACTTTGCCTCACTCCTCACACTGAAATAATTTGTAAACTGTCTGGCCTGCTGGAAATTAAACATAAATAGTGATCTTCGCTTCGTTCACTGACAGCCATCTTGAGAATTTCTTTGAATTTGTATTACAAGTACAGTGAGCCTGTACTTGTAATAGAAAAAGGTGTTTGCCTCCTTGCATTATAAGAACATGAAAAGTGAAGCAGCGTTCCAATATGGCTATGCCTCAGTGGCATTCGGTGTACATTCCGTGTACATTCTGTGTACAGTCTAGCACATTCGTCCTGTATACTCCATGCGGACGATGCCACTATACTAACTGCAGATAAAGAGGTCGACTCGATGTTATTTAAATTGAATACTGACTTGATAAACATTGTTAGATGGTTCGACAAGAATAAATTAAATATAAATGCTAAAAAATCAAACTTCGTTGTATTTTCGTCACATAAACGAATTATACCTAAGAATCCTTCAGTCTACGTAGGAGATACTAAAATTCATGCTATTTCTGGCACAATGTTCCTCGGGGTCGAACTCGATGAACATCCAAAGTTTAATTCTCATGTGCTACTGCTTACGTGGAAAGTGGCATATGCCATTCAAATTTTGCTAAAGGTTCACCCTTTCTTTCGATTCGAAATTCTGTTATTACTCTACTATGCTTTCTTTCACAGCAACATAATCTATTGCATTTCACCGTGGGGAAATATGTATGCCACTCACTTATCAGCCATCCAACATCTTCAGAACCAAGCATTGAAAATAATAACATTCAGTAGTTTCACGTCAAATGCGTCATCTTTACTTTTTTCACATGGAATTTTATCAGTTCAGAGCCTGAACAAATATTTTCTTGGCATTCTTATTTATAAGTATGTAAATGGAAAGCTTCCCATTCCTTTACTAAACTCAAGTCAGCATCCTGAAATGTCATCGACTCGTTTTGCAAAGGCTAACAACTTTCTCTTACCCAAACCTCGAACTAATTATAGCAAATTTACCACAAAATTTTCCTCTGTATCCTTGTGGAATTCCTTGCCTAGAGAATGAAGAATGGATCCCTCGATATGTTTAAAAAAGCCCTCCGTCTTCACCTATTATATTCATAAAGCTTTATGTTGTTCATAGTTACGGTTGTTGCATTTTAGTGTATATGGTGTTTTTTTTTTGTGCTCATCCGTACATTTTGCACAACTTACGTCTGCTGTTTCGTGCATATATGCAAATTTTATAGAATTTATTTCTGTCCTCATCACTGTATATCATAGTGTCATTGCTCTGATGCATGATTTTATAGGAGGTTTCACTCACAGTCTCGCGACTTTGAGCAATGTTTTTGATGATAAATCAAACCACTGCCATAAAAAACAACAAAACATTACAGTCGTCTCGACGCACCAGCAGACTATACACAACGATCTATGAAGCCCACCCAACAGAAACAGGAACTGTAGTAGTGAGCATAGTGTCCCGTCACTATGGGCCGTCATCATGCAACTACGCGTTGCTCTAGGACATTCTAGCGATGATATAAGCAACACGGTTATACTGTGACTGTCGTATAGAAGATCATTGCTGATGCTGCTGGCCCAACCTTTTTTGAGCGCTGTAAAGGACAAAGGTTACATAAAATAGAAAGCTCTGTGCACCTACCTTGTAAAATAGCACTGGACACATTAATTGTCAGCGTGCATAAAAAATATTCTTTATTCTTGCTCAAGAGTGAACGTTACCCTTAAACCAAAACTCAAAAGGTATGGACCTTAGTTTACTGAGGAGGCCCTTAGCAAAAGAAGGTCGAAGGAAGCTTCCAGAATACCCTGGAGCCCTCAAAGAGCTCCTCAAGATAAGGAGGCATGTAGGGCCTCTCAAGTAAGGTAAGCAGCATTTCAGAATAGGCCCTCGTGTGGGTAGGCAAGGGAACACTTGCCATATAATACCCCTGTCAAAGCAGACAACCCAAGTGCACTTTGAGAGAGTGCACTTCGCCGCTAGTGTCATTTGCACGCTGTCACATGGGAACGTTTAGTTACACTCGCTGCAAAGCACACTTGCAGGCGAGTGCATTCGCAGAACTCACTAGTTTGCAGCCACGTCCGCTACGGGAGTGCTATCATTTCCAAGGCACACTTCTCTTTCTCGTGTAACAGCACGTGAGCGTAAGTGCCCTCTGTGAGCACAAGTGCACTCACTCAAAGTGAACATAAGTTGCCTTGTGTGACAGGGGTATAAAAATGGAAAGATAAGTGATACGAAGGCAAATGACCATTCCAGTGATTTGACAGCTACGTTTGCAAGGCAGCACTTCGTAGTTGTAATCAATTATACGTTCGCTGTCAGATGTACAAGCCTGGTTGCAAGCAACGGTTCACTACACACAGTAAATCGTGTACTTACCACATGATGTGTTGATGACATCCCTCAGCTCAGAGTACTTCCATTTTGACAAGTCAAACTTGCCCTCTGATTTAGCCCTCACCTGTGACCTGTCCACCGGGGAGACAGTTATTAATGCCCTGTACAAAAATGACAAAACAGAAATGCGTACCTGACTGGCAAAACTGGAGTCCCGACATCTTCCACCACACTGTTGCTCTCTTGTGCGAGACGAAGGGCAAGCTCATGGTCACGTGACTCCTGCTCAATTTGTTGGTTCCTGCACAATGAGAAACCCAGCTCAGGACTGAAGCTTTCCTATACAATATGCACACGTACCTAATGTGCTCTTCCTTCTGTTCCAAAAGGAGTTTCTCTTGCAATGCTTGCTGGGTGGAAAAAAGAAAAGAAAACAAGTAACAAAGCAATCAGCCATCGATGCACTTGTTAAACAATACAACAGGGCAAGGACACCCGCAATGTGCCATTAATGCAGTGAATCTACAGCAGTTGGGCAGAAATGCCCTTTCTAAGCCCTCCACTATTCACTGCACAAATTAAAATTGTAGAGCTTATCAGTGACGCTCAAGCAGTCATTCACCTTGCCCCCAAAGATTCTCTGTCTTGCAGGTAAACCAAGCCAGAGAGCTGTCATGCGCTACAAACTGCAGTCTTTTGTCCCGTTACAAACTCCAACACGCCTGGCAGTTAATGATGCACTTTGCCATCCAATCTAGAGGGTCATTCCAAAACAAGTAACTGCACAATGTACCCCGTCACATCATCAGTAATCATGATGAGGCATCTCACTGCACTGTTTTTGCTAGTAAGCAATGTTATATTGTCACGGACGAAATAAGAGACAGCCTGGAGTCCACGTCTTTTCCGGAGCCTGACTAGCAACGTTCTCCTCTTCTTTCTCACAAAACGCATATGTGCCAGCGTATGAAGGTATGTGCCATTACTCCCCCTCCCAAAGAAGCACCGTCTCGATGCTGCAAATGGGTAAGGCTAAGTAAACTGATCTGTGGATGTAGAAAATGAACAAGATGAAAGTACATGTTTAGCATTGAGCCAGTGAGGCGTTTATTGCAGACAGCAAAGCTGAATCGACCAGCTGTTCAAGCGGAGAAAGCGCGAGCACCAACGACTGCTCTCGTCTTCTCCTTTTGCTGGCTCTCCTACCTGCACCCTACTTATGCTACAATTACTCCCCCGCTGAAAAGGAGCCATCCTGGTGACCTAAGGAACAGGTACGACTGGCAGGTCATAGTGCGGCTTCAGTCGGTCGACATGAACAGTTTTGCGGCCCCGACAGTGGCGGTCTGTGGATGGTTCGACAGGCTCAATGATATAGTTGACCGGAGGTGCTTGACATAGGACATGGTAAGGGCCTTGATACTTGGGCAGTAGCTTCGCGGAAAGGCCAGGAGTGGACGAGGGAACGCGAAGCCACATCAACGCTCCTGGCAAATATGACCGAGAAGGCAGATTTTCATCATGACTGTCCTTCTGTCACACTTGGTCTTGAGCAGTAAAGGAACAGGCGAGCTGTAGGCATTCCTCTGTGTACGTGGCGACTTCAGATAGAGGCGTGGATTCTGACGCGTCCAGGTGATAAAGATAATTAGTTTCCATAAATGACGAAAGTTCGCCGCTGTAAAGAAGAAAGAAGGGAGAGAAGCCTGTTGTAGACTGAGTGGCAGTGTTGTAGGTGTACGTGACAAATGGTAATATGCGATCCCGATTGGTATGGTCAGCGGACACATACATGGAGAGCATGGCGCCCAGCGTACGGTTAAAGCGCTTAGTCATTCCGTTGGTTGTGGATGGTGTGCACTGGTTGTCCGGTGCGCAACGTTGCATCACGCAAGAGGGCTTCAATGGCTTCAGAGAGAAATGTACGTCCGCGATGGCTGAGTAGTTCACGAGGTGCGCCGTGGCAAAGAACAAGTTTGTGAAGGATGAATGAGCCGACTTCACGTGCTGTGGCCTCTGACAACGCGGCAGTTTCAGCATAGCGCGTCAGGTGGTCAATAGTGACAATCACCCAGTGGTTGCCGTCAAGCGTGTACGGAAGGGGACCGTACAAGTCAATTCCGATACGATCAAAAGGTTGGGACGGGCACGGCAGTGGCTGAAGTGGTCCAGTGATTATGTTTGGTGGACTCTTCAGACATTGGCACTGGGAGCATGAACGTACGTACTGTCAGACAAAGCGGTACATTCCACGCCAGTAGTAGCGCAGCCGGAGGAGTCCATATGTTTTGACTATACCAGTGCGGGCACATTGTGGGTCTGCGTGAAAGGAGGCGCAGATATCGGCACGTAGATGACGAGGGATTACCAGCAACAATTTGCGTCCATCAGATAAGCAGTTGCGGTGGTACAGAAGGCCATCACGGATGGTGAAATGCCGAGCTGTGCGCCGCAGTGAACGGGTGGCAGTACGCGGGATGGATGAGATAGGTACTCAATTAGACACTATCCAAGGGTCCTGGCGCTGCTCGAACGGCATGTCAGCGTATGCAAGCGACACCAAATTGTAGCTGGAAGCAGACGCAGCGCCATACTCATGGGAAGTGGAGAGCGGGAAAGAGCATTGGCATCTGAATGTTTCCGACCTGACCTGTAGATGACATGGATGTCACAGTCTTGGAGATGTAATGCCCAACGGGCTAAGCGGCCAGATGGATCCTTCAGCGACATTGTAGGCATGCGGTGCGGGTTCAGAAATAGAGTCTTCTCGGCGATGTCACGTCCATGTAGCCGTCGTCGACAAACGTTACTTGTGGTAGCCGCCGTTCATGCAGAGTCCGTCGGTCTCCGCCGCGCCTTCCTTCCCGGCTAATGTGCCAGTCAACGGATCCCTGCTAGGCCTAGCCGCAGCCTCGGCCTCTCCTTGGAAGTGATGCCCGGTCTCCAAAGCGACCTGGCCCTCTGCTGTGATTGCTCTGCTGGTCGTCCCATTCTGCCGGCAAAGGTGGAGCGCTGTGGGTATACCGGGAACCACTGCAGTTTGGCGGCTGCCACTCCGAAGTTCATGCTCAACCATAAGCCTGGTCGACGGCCACATCGGAGCCCGGCGCGCTCGTCTCCTCGTCACCAGTCCGTAGCTGACTGGACAACCTTTGTCGACTGGTGCCACGCAGAGAATGCCTGCTCAACCTTTTCTAACACCGATCGCTGCTCGGGTTGCACGCCACAAGCCCGCTGTCCACCAATTATATGCATGGACGTGTCCGCGGCGCGTGCTTTCTCGCGCCACTGTGCTCTCCTTTTCGCCATGTGGCCCGTGCGTCGGCCCCTTTTACTCATGATACAGCACTAGTCTCTTGGCGCAGCACTTCCATCCCTGCCTATAAAGATGGCATGCTGGATTGTATGCCATGTGCTGTAACCTCCCAATTGGACTTTTTCTCTCTCGTCGCCATTAGATAGCGTAGCTACATTTATGGTTTTGTGGCAGTGTGGACTAGCCAAGCACAAAGTACAAGCAAAAGACAGTTGCACCAGAGAAGAATGCAGATATCATAAAGGCTGTCAGGCTACGACACATAGGTGCTAGACCGTATAGTGCCGACACTGCATTTTTTTTTTTACTACTTCAATAAAATTTTGTCATAAATGTGGTTGTGCAGTATCACTGCAGGCAGCAACCAGATTTTATCCCTTGTGCGTTTCAAGTTCTTTGCATCTTAGTGGCACATAATTTACTAAAGGGGGATGATGGTTACAATGAAATAACAGATATAAAAAAGAAATTTGGGCTCTCCCTTAACAAAATGAGGCTCAAGCGTATATTCCCTGAAGTAGGCACTGTGGTGCCTACTAGTGCTGTTGTGCTAGCGAAGGACGAGTGAGAGATGATACAGTTTTGCTGGTTTACATGTAGCCGCGGTTAGAACACATAGGCCTAGAAATGTGCCCTAGCTGCAAAAGGCAATAGTGACACATGAGCTCTGCAACGAGACAATTAGTACACTCAATACACAAGTCAGTACAAACTTCTATGACTGGATAGGCTGCATCCTTGATGCAACAATTATGGTGGATTGCTTACCACTATTTTGGCATCTTCCAGCTGCTTTGCTCTCTCCTCAGCCTTGCGGGCAGCTTCCATCTGAATTTTTCTGCGTGGATAAAAACACATGATGGCATCATACGAAGGGTTCATTGCACTGTGGCAGAAAAAGGTCAGGACCAAGGCAGACATCCAGTGTTTACTCCAAAGCAATTTTAGTCAAATGCCTAAAGCACACCATTTTTCAACGCCAAAATTCCCGGCCAGCACAATTTACCCTTTTTGGGACCAAACGCATACTATTTTACTGTATTTAATGGAATCTAAAGCGCACCCTTTTTCCATAAAACGGGTCCAAACATTGCATGCACGTTAGAATTGAGTGCAAACGAACGACATCATTACCATATTGTTGTCGGCATCAAAATGCCCGTTTGCTATGCACTTCAGGCGCTGTCAAACGGTCACCGACAAAGAAACAAACTAGTGGCGCGGTGGTCTTTGGCACGCGCAGTTTTTGTCGTTTCTTGCTGCTGGTCCCGCCCTTAACGATGCCACGATGCACATGATGCATAAGCCGATGACACCGTGCCGGCTTGGCAGTCTTACGACCAACTGAGGTCGCTGCCTCGCCGATGCAATCTTTGAGACGC
This sequence comes from Hyalomma asiaticum, assembly GCA_013339685.2. Taxonomy (NCBI): domain Eukaryota; kingdom Metazoa; phylum Arthropoda; class Arachnida; order Ixodida; family Ixodidae; genus Hyalomma; species Hyalomma asiaticum. The sequence continues at coordinate 115,530,965 of CM023486.1, forward strand.
CCAGCCGCACCAGCTTTTGGTAGCGTTCGTGGGTGGGCGTAATGGGAGAATAGATGTTTCTCATCACCACATGCAAAACAGCTCATCATCGCATTTCTCCCTCATATCTGTGCTGAGGCCGAGCCTCACAGTGGTGCGTGCTGTATGATGTCCAAGATTGTGCCGTGGCAATCTCTGAGACCACGCCCCGATCATGCTTAGGGTTAGTGTGGCGGCCTGCGCTGCACGGATGGCAACACACGACAGTGGGCGTGAGGGAAATGCGATTGTACAAAGGAATGCAGCACTGAGAGCAAACGATGTTACCGCCGCTCGCACGTGCCTACACCTGGCAACATAAGGCAGTTTTATCGGGGTGCAGGAGTTATGAATCAGTGCGCTGAATATTTTCGAGACACTGCAGATCAAGTGAAGTGGGAAAGCCACCACACGGCCATTCGAGGGACTGCAGGGGTTCGAAGTTGGCGGTGCGCTTATGACGCTAGTACAGCATTTGTTTTTATGAATGTGAGAAGGTTGATTACTAAGGACTTTTTCTTTCCATGTCACGAAAAATGGGTGTGTGTTACAGTTAATTTTTCACTCTTTTGTTTTTTTGGTCACAAGGAAACGGATGCTCATTAAAATTGAGGGCGCGGTAGAATCGAATAAATACAGCAATTGGGAAATTACCCCCCGCAACTCCGCCAGTTTTCCTGTGTCCACTGATCTGTACCCGTGTGTACCCGTGGTGCACCATGACGAAGGATGAAGTTATTGAGAAGAAAGGATGCAACATCGCGAGCTGTTGCTGTTTCCAGTGCTGCCATTTCTGCATAGCGCATGATGTGGTCGACAGCGACGATAATCCAACAATTGCCAGCTGGTGTGTACGGAAGAGGGCTGTAGAGACTTATGCCGACATGGTCGAATGGTCGCGATGGACAAGGAATTTGCTGCAATGGAACAGAAGGACGAGGAGCAGGAAGATTGTGGCATTGGCATGCTGTGCATGAGTGAATGTACTTTCGCACAAAACTATACATGCCGTGCCAAAACAAAGCGTGTGCGGAGCCTGGCGCATGTTTTGAAGAGGCGAGCATGGGCACATGGCGGGTCGGAATGGAGCACAGAGCAGACCTGTGTGTGCAGTTGATGGAGGATGACTAACAACCATTTGCAGCCGTTGGAATGGTAACTGGGACGATAGAGAACCCCATCCTACAACTCGAAGCTAGAAGCGTGGTGGCAGACAGCATGTGAAGGGCTGTTTGCTAGAGTGCCAGAAAGGTAATTCATAAGCGCCACAATCCACGGATCTTGACGTTGGTCCTGAGCCATATCGATGACCATTTGCAACGAAAACGCTGACGACACTGACTCGATGGCAGAAATGCAAGCCATGTCACATGGTGTAGGCCACTGGGACAGGGCATCCACGTTGTGTTTATGACCAGACCGGTAAATGACGCGTATGTCGAAGTACTGTAAGCAAGGCGGCCAACGGATATTTTAAAGTCGATAACCACAAGAGAGCATGGTGATCTGTAATGATGTCGAAGGGGCGACCGTACAAGTACGGTCTGAATTTTGCAGGGCCAAGATGATAGCCAAGCACTCCTTTTTGGTGATGTAGTAGTTAGGTTCCACTTTCGTTAGCATTCGACTTGCGTAAGCGACAACATATTCGTTAGGCCCACTTTTTCGCTGGGCCGACACTGCACCAAGAACTACGCCACTGACATTGGTGTGTACTTCTGTGGGCGCCGACGGGTCGTAAAAGCACAGCAGTACGGAGGCAAATTGAGCAAATTGTGTGTTGTTGTAAAGGCTTCCTTGCAAGCAGGGGACCAAGTAGAAAGGCGTGCATCACCCCGCAGTAGCCGAGTCAAGGAAGCAATGATGGTTGTGAAATTCCAGACGAAACAACAAAAGTAAGAACAAAGTCTCAGAAAGTTTTGGACTTCCTTCAGGGACGTGGGTTTTGGGAACTTGGTGACGGTGCAAAGTTTGGAAGCATCCGATAGTATGCCATCTTTTGATACCACGTGTCCGAGGATTGTGAGCTGGTTGGCTCCAACGTAACATTTTTTTCAAGTTGAGCTGGAGACCTGCGTCAGTGATGCACTGCAGGACTTGTTCGTGATGGCACAGATAAGTGGGAAAATCGGTATCAAATATGATGATGTCATCAAGGTAACATAAGCATGTCTTTCATTTTAGCCCACGAAGGAGATTTACCATAATTTGTTCGAAAGTAGCAGGGGCATTGCAGAGCCCGAACGGCATAACGTTAATTCTGAGAAGAGGTTTATTAGCGGCTCGGTGAAACAGCGACCGCAAGCAGCGAGGCAGCCCGAAGCACTGTCTGGGGAAATGCCAACGGCCAGAAGCGCGCGCCGAGCGTTGACAATGCGGCTGGCCAGAAAGGCGCTTCTTCACAATCAACCCCCTCGCAAAAGGGGCCATCCTGGCGACCTAAGAGTCTGGAAGCAGAGATTCATAATAGGGCTTGAGACGAGACGTGGGCAATGTCTCATCCACGCTGGCGCATGTCGGTAGGCGGTGAGAGTGGCGCGATGAGAAAATTGACTGGTGACGTTTGCTTCAAGATGCGATAAGGCCCTTCGTATTTGGGGACGAGTTTCGAAAAAGTCCTGGCGTTCGGAAAGGCACAGAAAGCCACATGAGAGAGCCTTGAACATAGGTGGTGTTCTTTCTGGCATTGTTGTTCTTGTGCCACAAAAGTGCGGGCAAGCTGGCAGCATTCTTCGGCTTGGTGGGCGACTTCGGACACAGGTTCGCACTCGGAGGCGTCAGAGCGATATGGGGAGGAGTGTGTCAATGGTATACGAGGGCTCACGTCCATACAAAAGAAAGAAACGGGAAAATCCCGTCATGGCTTGTGTTGCAGTGTTGTACGCAAATGTGACAGATGGGAGAACGCGGTCCCAGTTACCATGATCAGATGCCACGTACATTGCGAGCATATCGCCGAGAGTGCAGTTGAATTGTTCAGTGAGCCTGTTAGTTTGGGGGTGGTATGCTGTGCTGGTTCGATGAATAATGTGGCATTCCGAAAGCAAAGCTTTGACGACTTTGGACAGGAATGTGCAACCTCGATCACTAAGGAGTTCTCGAGGTGCGCTGCGTCGGAGGACGAATTGATGTAGGAGCAGCAGTTTCGGTGTAGCGTGTCAAAGCAGCAGTTTCGGCGTAGCGAGTCAAGTGCTCCACAGCGACAATGGCCCACCGATTTCCATCTGGCGTCATTGAAAGTGGGCCATATAGGTAGATGACAACGTGATCGAAGGGTTTGGCAGGGCACGGTAGCGGCTGCAGGGCACCAGACGCGCGTAAAGGCGGCGATTTGCGACGTTGGTACTCAACACACGAGCAAACAAACTTTCGTATAAAAGTGTACATGCCACGCCAGTAGTAGCGGTGACAAATGCGCTCATAAGTTAAACACTCTGGCATGGCCACTTTACGCAGTAAACGGCAGAGTTTAGTGGCCATCACAGAAACGGCTGCACCAGTATCAACAAGTGCGAACGTAGAGACGCCTTCCACAGAAATTTCGACGTCAGCGGGAGAAGAGCGAGGGCTTGGACAGTTCAAATGGGTCGCAGTTCTTGCCTCTGGAACTGCGGCGCTTAGTTTTCCGGGTCAGACGGTGCGGGTCGGCAATGCATTGGGGACAGCGAGCGTCGGCGAGGAGATGGCGAGTGATTAGACCGATATTCTGGAAGGTCGGCACAGGCAGATGCCTATGAGGGAGGAGGGGTGTATTGGCGATAAGGCTGGCTCCCGTATTGGGATGGCCGATAAGCGTCGCTGAATGGCTGGAGGCGATGATGCAAAAGCGGGCGACGTGTCCTGGCATACCGCAGAAGTAACAAATGGGACGGTTGTCAGGTGTCCTCCAAGGATTACCGCGCGGTGCGGCCCAAGATGCAGCATGAACGTCCCGAGGCAGAGTTTGGGGCCGAGTTAAAAAAGGTGGTTGCAGGGGCTTACGTGCTGCCTGCGCATATGTCAGTGGAGCAGCCACGGGCAGTACCGGCTGCGCATAGGTGACAGGTGTGGCCACCGGCTGCACTGTCTGCGCATAGGTGAGATTTGAAGTCGGAGCTGGCCGCTGGGGTGCAGGAGGAACAACTTGAGCGACCTCTTCACAAATTAGAGTGCGCAGGGCGTTTGGAATGTGAAGGGGTGGGATCCTGAGTGAACGGAACTAGAGAAAGTTGGCGAGCCACTTCCTCACGTCTTCGATATAACTCGTGGACGTCGCAGCGGTCTGCTGTGCTCTGGTGCGCAAGCGCTGTTCCACGCGCAGCTTGCGCACAGCTGGTCGGCCAAATACTTCTGCAAAGGTTGTCTTGAAAACTGCCCATGTCGGTACGCCGGCTTCGTGGTTATGAAACCACAGTTGGGCAACGCCAGCCAGGTAAAAGACGATGTGGGATAACTTTGCTGGGTCATCCCATTTATTATGTGCACTCACCCGTTCGTATGACATGAGCCAGTCTTCCAAGTCTTCGTCATCGGCACCACTGAAGATCTTCGGGTCCCATTGTCGAGGCACCCTGGTGCACGTCACGGACTGTGGTGATTGCGCCGTTTGGGCTGCGCGGTCGGTCATGGCAGATGGGAGCATTCGTGTTCACAGCTCCAGGTTGTAGAAGTAGCGGGGGAACTCCAGCACCTTCACCAATTGAGAAGAGGTTTTAGTGGCTCGATGAAACAGCGACCACGAGCAGCGAGGCAGCCCGAAGCACCGCCTGGGGAAATGCCAACGGCCAGAAGCACGCGCCGAGCGAGCCGAGCGTTGACAATGCGGCTGGCCAGTAAGGGGCTTCGTCTTCACGATTCATATAGTCCATCTGGCATTATGAAAGCTGTCTTTGGGCGATGGGCTGGAGCCATAGGTACTTGCCGGTAGCCTGAGCATAACTTGAGCAAGGAAAAATACTCAGCACTTTGCAGACAATCGAGAGCGTCATCGATACGTGGTATGGGGTAGATGGCTTTATGAGTTATCTTAAGATGTTGACAATCGATGCAAAATCGGATGGAGCAGTCTTTTTATCTTTAATAGGACTACAGGCGACGCCCAGACTGTTGGAAGGTTGCACAAGGCTGCGCTCAAGCATTTCGCTTACTTGGTTTCAGTAACACTGCACTCTGCAGGAGACACACAACAGGGCCTCTGGCGCAATGGCGCGTGGGTGCCGGTGGCGATGCCATGATGCACAGTCGTCGTGCGACCTAGTGGCTGTTGCTGACAGTCGAACATGGACAGGTATTTTTGTAGCCAGTAGAGGAGCTCTGAGCATTGAGTAGGGCTCAGGAGGGCATCTAGTGTTTGATAAAATACGTCTGGTGCAGGCTGGGAGTGAAATGAGCTGTAAGCCAAGGTGTTCACGTTTGTACAGGTGCTGTCGAATGGTGTGTCGAAGATAATCACAGACTTGGCACACTGGAAACGTCCAAGGAATTCGCCACAACGCAACGCGAGGGGCACGGCCTCAGCATCGGAGATGAGTTGAGTGCAGCCACCACTGACAGTTAATACAGCGAGGGGAAGTGAACATTGTCGGTGAACAAAAATGGGCAATGGTACAAAGAGGGCAGTTATATTGGTGACACAATTAGTGCAAGCTGTCGCAATCACCGAAGAGTGTGGCGGTATCGTCATATCCACGGTCATGATCACTTTGTGATTGAGATCGATGAGTGCATGTAAACGAGTATCAGAAAGCGGAGAAAAGTCAACTTTGGCACGAGAACAGTTGATGACGGCCTGATGATCGGAAAGAAAGTCCCATCCCAAAATGATGTCGTATGAGCAAGATGAGAGGTTGAAATCGCTCCAGTCAGAGCTTAAGAGAGCCCGACGTTACGGGACCAACTCGGTCCCTTCCTCAGGGGGTGACTGTGTTGGTTACGGAAGTGCCGCCACGTCTTGTTCTCCACTGCGGCACCGGCTTTCCCTTTCCCTCATGTTTTGGAGACCGCGAACGTATACCAAAGGCACTGTTCCCAAGGAGCTGTTCACGTTGGCAGGAGTGTGCTGAATGTGCCAGGACTCGAGCAAGAGCTTCTTTCCCAAATTTTTCTGTTTCAATAACAGAAGCGCTGTCGAAGTCAACTTTGTGGTCGTGCCTCTCGCAGTGCTCTACCAGAGCACTACGTTGCACTTCCATCTTCCTGATGTCGTTCTTCTGTTGGTGTATTCTTTCTGGGAAACACTTGCTCTCGCCTATGTAGTTGGCTGGACATTCAGGACACGACTCTTTGTAGACAATACCCAGGTGTTGCTCCTTCGTAGGTCAATCCTTCGGCCGCGGTAGCAAGCGGGCGAGCGTCAAAACAGGTTTATGAATTACCGTGACCCCCGCTTTTCCTAGGACCCTCGAGAGCTGTTCACTGATGGCCGACACATATGGGACAGCAACGCGATGATTTGGATTCTTCGATTATCTCATTGGCAATGGGGTAGTATTTAATATCAGCATTTGGATGTTCGGGTGAAGACAAGGAGAATGAAGCAGCGTCATCCGCTCTCCGAGCTTGTGACAACGCAGTTTCGGCAGCATTCCACATGCAATAAAAGGCACATTATAATACTGGCGATCAGGGAATGAGACCCCGAGGAACAATGTTTCCTTGAATACGATGGCTAAAGGCAAGTTACAAGAATATGTGCCTGGCACCGACTGGTCACCACGGGTAGAGCGTCTGGAGTTCTACTATGAAGCCAACGACATCGTCATATCTTCCAAGAAGCAAGAGGTTCTGCTGACTCTCTGCGGTGAGCAAACCTAGGAGACTTTGAGGACCCTGGTGGCACCAATGAAGCCTTCTTGGGTGGACTTCAAGGACATCAACAAGCTACTAAACCACCACTTCATCCCCAGGCTGTCTGAGTTACTTGGGCGCTTTCACTTCCACAAACGAGACCAGCTCGCTAACGAATCTGTAAAGGACTATGTAACAGCTCTGCGAACTTTGGCAAAGGACTGCAACTTCGGCTACGTGGACAAAACGACTGGAGGTCGTGATACATGGGGTGCAAGTGTGGAAGCCCAGTTCCAAGAAGGGAGTACAAGGCTTCCTTTGGAAGTTGCGCTGCGGGACAGATTGGTATGTGGAATCCACGATTCTAATCTTCAACAACGGTTGTTAGCTGAGGATAAGCTAACGTTTAAAAAAGCGTACAAGATCGCTGTGATGGCTGAATCAGCAAAAGATCAGCAGACAGACTCAAGCCAGTCAGCAACAGGCCGACAGTTTCAGTGTACATCGTCAGACTTTTCGTGACTCCTACAAGCAAGGCGCCGCAGTGTTTCCAATGTTTAGCAAATCACAATGCCGACAAGTGTTTCTTCAAAAATGCTACGTGTAACTTCTGCCGGAAAAAAGGTCACATTGCGAAAGCTTGCTTGTCTAGAAAGGCTAAACCAAGGAAGTACCAAGGAAGCCATCATTCAGAGGAGAAGGAGGAAGTTTTACAGGAACAGGAAGACAGCCTTCTTACTGTTTTTCACATGGGTCTAGAGATCGCAACAACAGCTAAGTTTTTTGTGACAGTTCGACTATCTGGTCGGTCATTCAAGATGGAAGTAGACTCGGGAGCGGTGTTCTCTATAATAAGTGCAGTGAGGTTCGCCAGTCTCTGGCCTGAGGTTGCACCAGTGTTATGGGAACGAGATATCACTCTGTGGACATGGTCGGGAGAATGTTTGGAGATCTTGGGCTCCATTCTCGTCAATGTGTCATTCAACAACAACACGGCGCTGTGACGGGGTAACGTCAAGTTTCTCCCCCGAACGTGCAGGTTATTTTAGCTTTGAGGTGTCCGAAGCGTCACCTCAAGACACTCAAAGAAGGACGATGCCGTTCGCACACAATGTTTTATATACCCACTACAAACACACAACACAAGCATACACCGAAAGACACATCCTATATACCGTATAGTGCGGAATATAGGTCGAGATTTTTTCCAAAAAATGTCACTAAAAAGTCGCCCCTCGACCTATATACCGGCCCTTGGCACAAACCCAGTGATCGTCTGGCAACCGGGAGCGTCGCATGCTTCTTGGGCATCAGCATCGGCATCGCCTCCATGGGCCAACGCCCGACGCCATTTTTCCTTTCTTCTTCAGCTAGTGTTCCTAGCGAGTGGCGACCTTGCTCTGCGGCCAGCTATGAATACCGGGACGTGGCGGCAGTTCACCGCACCGTTTGAAAGAAAAGTTCGCGGAATTCGCGGAAGCGAAGGGCAACATGTCGGTGCAGCGGCAGTTTGGAGTGTCTGAGAAAAGCGTCAGGTACTGGTGCAACCAGAAATCCAAACTGTCGGTGGGTAACGCGCGGAAGACGTCGTTTCGCGGCCGCCGAGCTGTGCACCCGGAACTCGAGGACAAACTGGCGGATTTCTTCTGCGAGTTCCGTGCCAGGTCCCTGCTAGCGGAACCTGCGGACCCCGACAAGCCGGCTGCGCAGGCCAATTCTCGCGACAGTTTGTGCTTGGGTCTCCGAGGCATGGAGGTCTCTGCCTGAAGAAATGGTGGTGCGCGCATTTAAGAAGTGGTACATCAGCAACGCTCTCGGCGGCACCGCAGACGGCATGTTGTGAGAGGCGGCTAGCGAAAAGCAGTCGTCCTCGGAGGAGAGCTCCGACAGTTCGGAGGACTGAATAAAGTGCACCAGTGAACAGTTCCTTTTTTTTTTTTTTTTTGCTGGTCAAGGTAGGGGGGTCGACCTATATTCCGCCTCGACCTATATTCCGCATTATACGGTAGATCTTCAACTTAAAGGCTTAACAAAATTGCACAGAACGGCTTCAGTTAAATGAAGTCCTAATTAAATATCCAGTTCCCAATTAAAGTCGGATCGCAGAGCGAAGATAAGAGATGGCAGGAGCGCTCGTCTCACCAGCGTCCAGATACAAGCGTTGGCAAGAAGCGTGGCAGCTGATGAGGAACGCCACAACAGTCGGCGTCCAGAAGCATGAGGTCCGACAGTAGCTCGGGCAGCCTTCCAGGCTGCAGGGAAGGAGACAGTGCGCTGGCGTTGAAGGTGCGTCCCGGCCGGACATCCACGCTTGAGCTTGCGCCCGAAGCTCGACAGCTCAAGCCTGTCCACGGGCATGGGAACGTCTTGCAGTGGCAGCAGGTTGCGGAGACTCGGCCTTGATCAGATGGCTGCCCCCAGGTCTCGCAGGCCTCAGGTGGGCACCGTGGCTCGGGTCCGTAACCCGACAGCCCAGTAGCATGGCCAGTCTTCTCCGCTGGTCTCTCTCCCGTCTCTCTCTCTCTCTCTCGCCAGTTCACTTGGCGCTTTTTATCGCCCATCTGCATCGTGGGCTTTCACTATTGGAGTTCTTGTGCCTCCGTGTTGACTTCCGATTGCTCCGAGCTATATTTGTGGCCTTCTCGCATTGGTGCAGCTTTTCTTCATTGTTTTATTTTTTCTAGCGCTCGTGCCAACGTCGTCTTCGTCTTGCTTGCACTTTTTATGGCGCGCACTTTGAAATACGGCGCGCATTTTGAAATACGTGCACTCCACTTACCACCGGAGCAGCTTCATATGCTCATGGCCGAAGGTGCTGGAGCCAGCTTGCTTGGAAGAAACTGGTTCGACAAACTGGGAATTACGCTACATGGGCTGAACAGACTCATGGAAACAACAGTCGATGCTATATTAGCCAAGTTCTCGTCAGTGTTCAGTGAAGGTTTGCTTGGACATTTAGGAACACCTGTACACATCGGCTTTGCTGAAGGCGCAACACCCAAGTTTTTAAAGTGCCGGCAAGTTCCATTTGCATTGCGCGACGCCGTATGTCGAGAACGCGACAAACTCCAGGCGCAGGGCATCAATGAGCCAATTTCCGCTTCTGAGTGGGCCACTCCAGTTGTCGTTGTGAGGAAGAAGAATGGATCACTAGGATTGTGTGGGGACTACAGGAGCACAGTAAACACAAGCATCACGCCAACTGCGTATCCTCTGCCAACGGCAGCTGAGTTACTAGCAACACTTCGCGGAGGGCAGATCTTTTCAAAGATTGACTTGACAGAAGCTTACCAGCAGTTGCATGTCGACAAGGCCACTTCAGAGGTACTAACTATAGATACGATTAAAGGCCTGTACGCAGTGAAACATCTCCCATTCGGTGTTTCAGCCTCGCCATCCATATTCTAACACTTCAGGGATACTCTGCTCGCTGGACGTCCCGGGGTTAGCACTTATTTAGACGATATTCTCATCGTGGGAGCATTGAGCGAAGAGCATTTACAGCGATTGGAAGCAGTTTTACAGCGTCTGCAACAAGCAGGTCTCAAACCAAACAAGGAAAAATGTATATATGGCGTACGTGACGTGCAGTTTTTGGGATACAAAGTGAGCTCCAAAGGAGTTGAGTCTACTCCTGAAAAAGTTGAAGCAATAACGAGTGTGCCAGAACCAACAAATAAGTCAGAGCTACAATCATTCTTAGGAAGGATAAGTTTTTACAGTTGGTTTTTCCGAGACAAAGCGACCATCGCCGAACTGCTGCATCACTTGTTGGATAAAGAAGTTAAGTGGAGGTGGGATGAATCGCACAAGGCTGCATTCATCAAACTCAAGGAAGCGCTGCGTAAATGCAGAGTTCTTGCGCACTACAACGACTCTCGTCCACTGATGTTGAGCTGTGACGCTTCGCCTTATGGCTTGGGAGCTGTTCTTGCTCAGCTGGACGAAAACGGACATGAAATACCAGTGGAGTTTGCGTCAGGGACACTCGGCAAATGTGAGAGAAACTACTCTCAGCTTGACAGAGAAGCAAGAAGACTAAAAACAGCGCTGGACACAGAACAAGGGAGAGCACAGACACGAGCATCAATACATTGCAATGAGTGCGGCTGCGAGCCATCTTTCAAAAATGTGATTTTCTTGTCCAAGTACCGGGATGAATGCGCTCGTCTTGTATCAGAAGCCTATCACATCCATAGTAGTGGAGAAGCATGTGTTAGCCTACCCTCCATTTCCCTTCTTTCGAAGGAGATTTCGTACCTGAGTTGCTAAATTGAAGATATGTACCGTATAAACCGGAATATAAGTCGAGATATTTTCAAAAAAACAACGAGCTAAAGTCACCCCTCGTCTTATATAGCGATGTTTAGCCGACAGTGCGTCGCCGTCTCGCAACATGTGGCGTGCATGAGTGTCAAAAGCCACACACGGCAGTATCCACATCCAAATCCAATAGCAGGCATTTTTTTTAGTCTCCCTGTTTTCCTTGTGTTCGCGCTGTGCTTCCGATCTGTCGGGCTCCGATTGACGTCGCGTATGATTTTTAGTGTTCTTTTTTTTTTTTTTCGTTCATTGAATTCATTTTTCGTTCATTTCGGCAAAGGAGGCAGTTCTCAGCTGCATTTAAACTAAATGTTGAGTTCGCTGAAGTGAACAGCAACATGGCCGCTCAGTGCCGCTTTGGCGTTCCGGAAAAAAGCGTGAACAGAAAGGGAAGCTGCAGAATTCCAACCCTCGGAAAACGTCGTTTCGTGGGTGAAGTGCGGTTCATCCACAGCTGGAGGATACGCTCACGGACTTTGTGCGGGAAGTTCGTGCGCGCTCGCTACCAGTGACTGTGGATACCATTCGCAACAAAGCCGTGGAGCTCGCCCGAGAACCTGGGATCACAAGAGAACGGTTTCGTGCACCAAACCCGTGGGTGCGTCGATTCATGAGACGCAAAGGATTTTCTCTCTGCCGGCACACATCCATCTGCCAAAAGTTGCTGCGTCCTCGAAGCATGCTTGTGTTGGATGCGTTTCATGGTCACCTGACCGACGCTGTGAAACGCACACTCGGCGATGGAAAAACGGACCTCGTCGTGATACCAGGTGGTATGACGTCCACCCTCCAGCTGCTTGACGTTGTGCTGAACAAGCCGTTCAAGGACAGAGTGTGGCTGGGCTACCACGAGTACATATCCGGTGACAACCTGAAGACGCCGACGGGCCGCCTGCAGAGGCCTTCGCTTGCGACTGTCTGCGGCTGGGTGCTTGCTGCCTGGCGTTTCTTGCCAGATTCCACGGTGGAAAATGCTTTTAAGACGACATGGATGGCATGGAAGACGACGCCGCCTCCCACAATGCGTTGTCTTCAGAAGGCAGTGATGCTTCATCTGACGAATAGGAACAGCTGTGATGGTGGTTGAGGGGAGCTCCGACGATGGGTGGGCGGTGCGCCCGATTCGCAAATAAATGTGTTTCGGCATTTTTGGGTCTTTTTTTTTCTTTTTTGGTCACCTAAACCTGAGGGGTCGACCTATATTCCCACTCGACCTATAGTCCGGTTTATACGGTAGTTGGATTCTGCGCATGCTGATTTTGTTGTTCATTTCGTATTGATAGTGGCGATGTACCGGGAAGGGAAAAGACATCAGAATGTGGATGCACTCAGTCGGCTTACTCTTGCTTCGATTGTCGATGAAGAAGCGGCACCAGGTGATGTGTTGATGATTGAAGGATTGTGCAAACCTCCATTGACTGCCGAGAAGACAGCAAGGGTGACAGTGAAAGATTCCACACTTTTTCTAGTTTATCGGGGGTTACAGACAGGATCAACGAAGTCATGGAAGGGTACAAACTTCCAACCCTACAAGAGTCGGGTACAAGAACTTTCTACGCACGGTGGTTGAGTCTTATGGGGCCAACGGGTTGCGATTCCTGCAGAGGCTAGAGAGGAAGCTTTGACTCTTCCTCACGCTAAACACCCAGGAATGACTACGATGTAGCGCTTCGCTCGCAGTCACCTATGGTGGCCGGGATTGGACGCCGACATCGAGGACAAGGTGCGACACCTGTCAGATGCACAGTCGTCTTCTGCCTGCAGCTGCAGCGCCAGAGTGGCTCCATCCAAATGAACCATGGGAGGTTGTGCACGTTGACTTCGCAGGGCTGGTGAACAACCAGTTTTTTAATAGTTGTGGATGCATTTTCCAAATAGAAGTAAGGCCAGTACACTCTCAATCAACTTCCGCAGCAATCGATGTGCTCCGATCCCTGCTCGCCACTTTTGGCATACCTCAAGTGATAGTTTCTGACAATGGCACAGCATTCATTTCATTAGAAATGCGACGCTTCTTCATGTTGAACATGATCAAACACATAAAATCAGCCCGGCTACAAATGGGCAAGCTGAGCGTATGGTAGCTGAGACGAAGATGATGCTCAAGAAACTAATGGATGGAAGCATCTCTTGCCGGCTGTCGTGGTTTTTATTTAAGCAACATACGACACTACAGACTGCAATGCAGAAGACACCTGCGGAATTAATGTTTGGTAGGCAGCTTCCATCCCATCTGGATGCCCTACGTCCCCGGAAAGGCACTGAAAACGGGAGGGTGGAGCATAGAAAAGATTATGCACCAGGTGACAAGGTATGGATAAAGAACTTCTACAACAATCCCGCTTGGCTACCAGCTGTAGTAGTTGAAGAATGCGGCAAGAGATCGTAACAATGACCCAGGATGGCACGCGGCATCGCCGTCATGTTGATCATATAAAAAGAAGACATACGGTGATCGGAAAAGCAGTTCAGGAATCATCCTATTATGCATATCCAGGGACGGAATCACCTGAGGAGAGCCAGTTGACAACAACAAGGCAGGCCGAAGATCTGCCTACGGCTTGTGACTCATTTTCTAATGTGTGCCCAGATTTGGCCACTGAAGCAGGGGACGAGTGATGCAACGAAGCGAGCAGATGTTCAACCGCCACCTATTTCAGACTGTGCGCCTCGCAGTCGTTATGGCCATGTTCTGAAAGCATCCGACCGACTAGGAGTTTGAACAGATGAACTTGGAATGGACGGTGGTGCGTTACAGGTTACTAGAGGGGGGAAGTATTATATATCAGCATTTGGACGATCGGGTGAAGACGAGGAGAACGAAGAAGCGACAACCGCTCTCTGAGCTCGGTGGTTTTCGTCTCGATAAACGGCGTGACACCCGGCGGATGAACACTTCCGTGTATCCGTTCATTTTGTAGCTCAGCGACAATCCTCTCTTCTTCGCTCTTCCTCTCCCCTTCCGATGTGCAGATTACTCGTGCATGTGAGAGGAGCCCCGAAACCACTGAAGCTTTATGGGCAGTTGGATGGCTGGAAGCGAAATGCAAGTCCTGCTGGTGTGGGTTGGCTTTCTGTACACCAAGAAGGTCATGCGCTCGCCTTGTCGTCTCACTAACACATCGAGAAACGGAAGCGCCCCGTCTCGCTCTCGTTCCACCGTGAAGTGTATCGCTTGGTCGATGGTGTTCAAATGTTCAAGGAAGCTGTCTACTGCTGGTAAACGGGGGTCAGAAAAAAACCGCACTATAGCCGGTCCTGCACTATAAGCGGTCTCAGCTGTACTGCCTTGACGTTTTGTAGATTTCCTTATTCAGCTTCTGAAGGATTCCTAGCACTTCTTGCAGGATAATTAGTGTTATCTTTTGTCTTTTGGTCTAACTAGTGTTATCTTTTGTGTAATGGTGCTTCACACCATTAAGAAGACGCTCATATGAGCTTTTCACCAGTGCATTGCCCTCTGTTGTAATGTTGCAATACCATGGTGGCAACTAATCATGGGACGTACTCTAATTCCATGCAGATACTGGCACTACACATGTCTTGGAGCATACCAATATGCCAGGTTTCGTTAATGTAGGAAAAATCCAAGTCCACGGATTCTAATCATAAATGGTGAAAGTTCCAAGAAACTTCGTATTGTGAAAAATCGGTTCAGAAGCCTGAGAAGCTTGCACCCTTGAAAGTATTACCGCAGTTACAGGAAGCTCTGTCAAAATGAAAGGTATGCTGTAAAAATACAATCAGACTTGTGAGAACCCTTCGAGCACAGTGAAATTAAATTTTATTTTTCATGGTTCTTACGGCTGCAGTCACAAGTGCGAGTTTTCGACTGCGTCCGAGCGGCGAAGGCAACACTTGCAGTACTTGAGCGCCGACTCCACTGCAGTATGCGAGTGGCAGCTTTGCCACAGTAAAGGAGTGTTATGTGGCAAAAAGCATACTACCTGCGCGAATGGGCCACTTGACGAGACAAAGCATGTTTTGCCCCTTAATTACAAACTTCACAAAGCAAAGCCGAATGCGAATCGAATAGATCCGAAAATTCGAATATTTGCACACCCTCAGTTAGAACCCTTTCGGCAAATTTGTTGCTCGCAGTTCTTGTGGCTGGCTGCATGCATCCCAGTTTCCGCTTATGGAAGTAGCTGGGTGCTTATCGCATCAATCTCGCATAGGACCATAAAGCAGGATCTCCGACCAGTGCTCGATCATTTCCGGAGGTGCACTGACAAACGTCATGGCAGCGTCGATCTCGCAACCAAGAATGCTGCGAAAAGTGTTGGCGCTAGGCCCAAACCCGATGTTGGAGGAGTGGTGGCCATGGCTGTCGTTTTGTCAAAAGTTCTACGCCGTCTTCCACGGTATTTGCATATAGTTACAGCATTCCGGGCATTGACATCACACTTTTCTGGGCTTGTGATTGTGCGGCAAATGCAGGCAGAACGCAGAAAAATACAGACGTGGCATTGGTGGTGCACCGATGCGATTCGTGATGCGTGAAAGGCAACAATAAATGCAATCTGAAATATTGGCTTCCCTAAAATAAAAAAAGGCTCTCCTTTGCTTATTTCTGGTGATAACATGCAGCAACATATGTTGACACAAAAATCTAAGCGTCCGCATCAAATCTCGGAAGCCTGAGATTCAATCGCGCCATGCATGTTGTGCAACTCCACCTTTTTTTCCCCATTGAAACTGATGTGAACACCAAAATACTTGCTTTCCAGGCTGTTTTGGAGCAGTTTGAAGCAATTATCCCAATTTTAATGCTTTTGGAGCAGCTTGAAGCACGAAAACGAAATTTTATCAAAACTGTGCAATATGCGCAGCTGTCTCATCCCTGATAAATGCACCCCCAGACTTTGCTTCTGTTTTTCGGGAAAGAAAAGTGCGTTCATTATGCGAGTAAATATGGTACTCCTGGGAATGTTGACTGTGCTGCAATTTTTAAATGTTTGAGCACTTTAACACTTGCCTCGCTGCTCTCTACGGAGGCAGACATTGACAGATCAGTTGGCCCCAAATGAAACTGCTTGAAAAGGGTTTGTGCCATTGCTGAACATGTAAATTAACTAATGCTGGACGTACAGAGTGGAAATTCCATTACAAATTATGCAATATGCAGCTCTTGTCACTTAGGTGCTTGACTCGGCTATTTCAAGCCTTGGGTGGAGTTTATGGCTGTTTATATGAGTACTGTAGTTTGCTAGTTTCAGCTTTGAACAGGTGCCGGCAACATTTGCACAAAATACAGTTATTTCTGTTCCACAATGTAACCAAATTAGCAAGGAGCTGTGAACCTGAAGTCACAATTATTGCACGGTTGGGACCACTTTGGTTGCCGTCATACATCGAGTCTAGGAAACCAGAGGACATGCCACAAGACTGCCCAGATTAGCAGTTGGCAACCGCAAGGTGTGCATGTACTGTAAGTCAGCCTAGCAGCCATGTGTGGGCTCTTCACACCAGAGCCGTTGATGAGGCGTACCTGTGCCTGTTCTCCTCTTCCTCCTGCCGGCGCCGTTCCTCCTCCTCCTGACGCCTGCGTGCAAGCTCCATTTCCTGCTGCACACGCCGCATGTGCTCTTCGGCCACCTTCTGCAGCTGGATGCGTTGGTTCAGCGCATTCATGAGCTGCGTAGCGGCCGTGATCAGCTCATTCTGCTCTTTCTCCATGTCTTCCGTGCTCACACTCCCAGCCTGTTTGTTTGTTTGGACACCACAGGTTAGCAGAGCTAATGGCACGAACAGTCTGCACTTAGAAAACACTTAGAAAATCAGTTCTTACAAGGAAGGGCTACGTAAAGATGCATTCTTTTTCGTGATTTGCAGTTACTAAACATATTCAAGATAACAGTAGCACGACTGAGCAGCATAGTGCCATTCCTATTACAAACGTCCATACGACCATTCTATACAGCTGTCAAATAACTGAAGAAGGAAACAACTCATGGCAATAACTGATTCTGGATTTGTGATTTATGTGCAAGGGTGAATTAACTACATACTGGCCCACCTGTCCATACCCTTACAAATAAGAAACAGCAAGCAACCAAAGGATCAGAGGGCATGGGTTCCGGTCTCGGGGGCTACCATCTTTTAACTCTGGAACCTGTGTCACCAGAACTACAGTGATTCTCTATAAAACTTCAGAAAATAATGCATAACATCACACAAGTAGTTCAAAAACAATATAAAATTTTGAAAAACTAAAGAGGCTCCATTTTGTAAGTTGTGTTAGCCGTATTACATGCAGTATTCACACAAATCTTAGGAGCTAAAAAGCTTAGCGGTTGCTGCTCCTTAAACAACCAACAGAAACATATATCAACTCTTTTATTACCTGGGAAATTGGCAGTTTTTTTCTTATATTGAATTGGGAATTTCTTTTGTAACAGCTGCTGCCTTTACATGGACATGCGATATATCTAAGTAAGAAGCAATAAATGCACTTTCAAATGGCACTAACATTATTACAATCAAAAAAGAAGATACTTTCTGCGAAATTGAAAACAAAATAATTCGAAATTAGAAGAAAACACAGCAAGGACGTTTTCTAGTAAATTTTGAAATATAGAAATTGAGCATTACTTGGCGCTCTCTATATCAAGAAGCACAATCTTATATTGAGCGCTTCTTGAGTGATTAAAAAATACATCATGCATAGTGAAACAGTCAAGTACCGTATTTTACGGTGTATAACCCGCACCTTTGTATAAGACGCACCCCCTACATTTGAATTCTATTGCGGGAAAAAATGGTATATAAGATGCACCTGTGCAGAAGACGTACACATATACACTCACTTACTGCAAAGAAACTTCACAACGTGCCGTTGCGTAAACAGTCAAATGACATACTTACCGACTCTGAGCACTAGTATGTAAGAAAACTTACCAAACTGGTGGAAAAAATATTGCACACAACATGGAAAAATCCCGCATAAATACAGGAGAAGCATTCTATTCCCCGAATCCTTCAAGATCTGCATCCCTCAGAGGTGCTCTCGAAAAGTTCTACGAGCTCTGGCGGCAGCGTCACTGGAGCTTCCTCTTCAGAATCGCTGCTGTCGCTGAAGCTAGAAGGCCTGTCTTGCGAAACCCTGCTGTTACCGTGGCTTCTGTTATTGCATACCGGGCATCGGACCCACGTCGTTACTTGAGTGAAGGAAGCACGCCTCATGCGTCCTGTTTTCGTATAACTGTGGTCTCCGTCGGTCATCCACGACTCCCACAGGCGCCGCAGAACAGCTTTAAGGGGGGAGGCTTACCCTTGGATACCAACTTTTTTGTTTCTTGAGCTATCTTAATGAAATTTTCAGAATAGACTCATAGCAGAAGCGTTTGAAGAACTACAAAATTTGAAGAAGTTGTGTTGCCTGGTTCTCAAGTTACAGCAATATGTCAGTGTTGTGCACATGGTTCTCTTATTCCAGGCCGGAAGAATTTTCAAAAGGTGCTGTAACTGTGAAACTTGCTATGATGATTCCCAGATAGATATGTGAGGGGGTAACAGAGCCCTTTTTTTAAATTTTGGTGCTGAAAAATTTTAGCAGACTGCAGAATTTAGTGTTGGTGATTAGGATGTCATCAATTGAATTTTGATTGATTATCACAAATTATACACACAGTAAATGAAAAAAGTGGGCTTGTCACCCCCTGAGGAATTTATTCAGGTACGCAATAAAAAAAACCTTCTGGAGATCTGATGAGCGGTTCTGGAGATATGGCTGGAACAAACAGCGTCACCAGCTAAAAAAGTCATTTTGAGAAAACGTGCTTTTAAAGTTACGAGCACATTTCTGTGTCTAAAATAACGCTGAAGGGTAACAAAATGTCATTTTTTTGCACTGCTATTCTTTGCCGATTCTCCTGGTTTTGTTTTCCGGCGTTATCCATAAACGGGTTGCGATCGCCGATGCCGATTCGAGATGCTGACGCACTTCAACCTCGGCAACTGCGCCTCATATGTATCAATGGCGCAGAATACGTAGGAGTTCGAAACGTCGCTGCAGTCGCCTTGCACTGATAAATAAAAGCAACTTCGGCATGATAAGGCTCGTCGTGGTCGTGGGTGGCACGCTTCCCCGTGGAGTCAGCCTTTACGTAATGCGTCAGCGCACGGAACAGCCGAACGCGTGTAGCGTCCCTACTTACGGCGCGTACGACTGCGATACGATCTTGCAGGCGCGGAGCACTTATCACGCGAAAGCGCGACGAGAGATAGTAGGGGGGCGGCAACTTCAGAAAGTACCGCGCGCGATAACGAGAAGCGACACGGAAAACAATGGCCAGCCGCACGGCGACGGCAATGGAGCAAGCACTAGGCCTAGCCGTAGCAGACGACGCAGAGAGCAACCGCCGGAGAACGGCGCGTCATCGTGCGCAGCAGCCAATGGCAGTCGCGCGTTCCCCCGCTTCCTCGAGGAGCGCGCGCTTAGCCCAATCGCGGCTTCGCGTGTGAGACGCAGGAGACTCGAAAGCCTCCGTGAGCTCTCACTCATAAGCGAATGGGGCTTTGACCACGCAACCACCTCTCCCGCCGACGGTGGAAGAAAAAAGCGCAGGAATTTATGAACAAAACAAAACCAAAATGGCGGCCGTAGGTTGAATGGCGCGAAAACGGCGCTCGCTCGAAGTTGGGATGTTTCGGCGCGCGTTTGGCCGGCACAGAGGGTGCCGCGGCTCGCGATATACGTGATTTAAGGTGATTTTACGTTGAATTAGGCGCTAATATTTACAGAATAGGTAGTTTATTATACACAGAGCCCAAATATGCGGTTTTCCAAAAATCGCATTTGCCGCGATTTTTCGACATTCAAGGGCCGCGTCCCCCCTTAAAACTGCGGTTCACCGTGGTGTCGAGGGGCTGCAGTATTTTAGTCATCCCGCCTGGGACAACCGCAACGATGCAGTTTTTCGCCCTGATTTGCTTGAGTGTCAGCTCAGTTATATGCACCCGCATACTGTCCCTGATCCAGAGGCTTTTTTCGGCGTTAAAGGCGCCGCCTGGATGCTTCGAGAAGCACTTCTTGATCCACCTGCCTATCATGTCTTCGTCCATCCCGCCCTTTACATTTGTCTCTACGGCAACGCCGGGCGGGAAGGACTCTTTGGGCACACTCTTCCATTTAAAAATGATCACTAGCGGAAGCTTTTTGCCGTCGGCGCAGCATGCGAGCACGACTGCGAAATGCGCTTTCTCCTGGCCTGTCATTTTGATAGTAATGGCCTTATCGCCTTTCCGCCGAACACTCGTATCGCGCAGGCCACGAAGAAGCGGTCTCTCAGCATTCTGTCAAGGGCGTCACTGAAACTACACCTGCTTGCAATCTTGCGTATTTCCACTATGAATTCGTTTGCCGACTCTCCTGAAAGCTGGTTCCTTGGGAAGAACTTGTACGGTTCAGAGATTTCGCTGCATGCCGGAGAAAATCGCTCACCCAGGAACTTCACAGCGTCGTCATATTTCAGGTCTTGTATTTTTGCCTGCGTGCAGCCAATAAATCCACTGCCTTGGTGCTCAACACCGTGACCAAAATTGCCTAGCGCTTCTCGTCGGTGACGTCGTGGACCTCAAAGTATGCTGCAAAATGCAGCAGGTAAGCCTGCCAGTTGTCCGCCTCATCAAAAGCTGGTGGCCCTGCATGCGCAGCCATGGTCGCAGTGCGACCAACGGTTCGACCGCCTCGTCGCCACTGAAGTGCACAGACACAGGCACAGTGAACAGAGTTTATTGGGAGTGAGGCTTTTTATAGCCTCTGAAGGCGCATACACCATGCGCAGTGGCAATGACATGTACCAGTGATGATGCATCAGTGTGTAGTGAAAGAGTTAAACTACACCTAGAAAGCAGCACAAGAATTGCATTTGGCAACCATCTTTTGAGGGGGTGAGACAGGTTGCGCATAAATGTACAGTGATATCTCCTTAAACAAAACACTCAGCTGTAAGAGACATTCGAAAATAGCTTGCCTGGTTTCCCTAAATCTGCTATGTTAATGATATTGCATATAAGGGACATGGTTGCAAGAGACACTTGGTTACTAATGGCAACATTCTTAGCCCCCTAGAGTAAATTCATCATTTCGAAGAGACGCAACCCAGGCTTGTCCCCCCTGTGGGCCTTGTGTGCTATGGGAGCTTACAGATCATTCAATCGTCAGGTAAGCAAATTGTGCCTCGAGGATGAACTAGGGGAGGACACTGCAGAGCAAGGTGTCAGAAGGAAGCTTATACCCCATACTGAAATTTTCTGGCACATGCATTTACACGTGCTTGAATGCTGATGTATATATAATAAAGCGATCTCGTCCAGCTCATAAGTGTGCTTGGAATCTGGTTACAAGAGACCTTGGCCACAAAGCCGATGTTTCTCACATCCCTTGGGTGTCTCTTATAGCAAGGTTTCGCTGTATACACGAAAACATTGCAATAATGAAGTTGAAGGGAGACACATGAGTGCTTCGTTATATCCATTCCAGCCACGACTCTGACCTGTAGTAGTGTCAAAGGGAATTAATGAAATTTTACTGTACGGTGAAAACTGTGAAGTTGACCTCAACAACTGAAATTTTGTTGACTAAAGCATTGTAGATTTACAGCGGCACGTCCAAGACAGCATGCTTGCTGTACACTGTCCAGCATTGTTTCTCTAATGCACTGGATGTGCCGTAACTCAAGACAGGGCACAGTTGACAAAAACCCTTGCAGAGAATTGCGGGAACAAGCGCTGGTGCATTGTAAGCGCTATTACTGTCGGCGCATGTGATGCACAACTCCACGACACAGGGCATGGTAGAGGAACGCACGTGTTTTACCTTCATGGTCGACAACGTGATGAAAAGCTAGCATCGAGCCCATGTGATCAGATAACATTAGCACTTTGGTTGCAGCACCAATGCATGTGCTACTATTTATAGTCACAAAATTATAAAACAACAAAAAACACTAAGGCCAGTGCACAAATTGCCATAGAAGCAGGCAATTGACTGGGTGAAATTCACATACATTGTGAATTTCACCCAATCCATGACTATGACAGTTTGCTTTCTTGGGTCATCCAGCACCTAAAGAATGTGCTTTCTCACTCGTGTTCCCTTCCTGTAGGGTAAAAAAACTGATGGCAACATGCACATCAAGCGCTTGCTCTACGATCATTGTTATCACACCAAAAAGGATAAGACGAAAAGCTGACAGCACATGCATAAGCACTTCTGCCCCAGGAATGCAAGATACGATAGTTTTGATTTTCCTCTCCCAACCTACGTGGGCCATATCACGCTCCCTGCCTCTGCACTCGTTAAGCTTCAAACATCTTTCCCATGTTTTTGTTTGAACGCTTGCACAGTCTTGGGTTTTCAGTGGAGCAAGGCGTCCACTTAGAGTATATCGTCTGCTATGCCCCTCCGACTGCGGTGACCATTTTGCTGAAATAGAGGCATCCGTGAACTTCCATAGACAAGTGCATACAAGCAAGACATTGTTAATATGATGTGAAACAAAACATAACGATTGTTATTGTTGCATGTTTGGCATTCTGAAGTACACCGCAGTGAAATAATCTTACATTGAAATTATACCAAGTTGGCCCAGGATTTCTGAAAAGTTCGTTCATCTTAGGTGCTTGTTGATGTGGTGTTCGTTGTAACGAGATCTTACTGTAGCTGTAATCTTCATGGGTCTTGGCTGAGGTGTTCACATACTGCCACACGCAACATGTGAGCAGTGCGTGTGAAAACTGTTAAGAGCACAGGCATGTGGTTTAGAAAACAAAAGATGCTGTCACCTTCGAGGTCAAGTCGCAACTCATGCATTTTGCATGAGCTTGCTGCTCTGTGACCATACTCCGTTTCATAAGGGAGGTGTAACGCTGTAAAGGCTATGCAAGTAGTACGTAAAGGAGAAAACTAGAGGTGTCCGTAAAACAAATGGCAGACAAAAAAACAACATAACTAAATCGGGCAAGTTGGCCAATCTTAAGGGAGGAGGCTACCCTGGAGACCGCAATTTCTTCATATGCAGATTTTTAGCTTATGTTGAGCACTACAAAGAAAACAACCTGCCTTTCTTTAACGAGCATGAAAAGAAGCGAGAGATTAAGCGGGGAGGCGGTTTGCTCGAGCAGCAACTGTGGACTTCGCACGGTCGCCATCGCTGGTGTGCATGCTATCTTGGCAGCTATCAGTGGGTGCCTCGTAAACCCTTTTATGTGCTGTGCTCTCAACGCTAAGACACTGCGAAAAGTGTCCCTGGAGCAGCCGTGTTGTCTTACACTAGCGTTTTGTAAAGTGACATGAGATTGCATCCAAAAGAGTTAGCTGCCAGCCTCACTTCGTCTAACATTTTATATCATGCACTGCTATTGCATTCATTGCTTCGCCCTTCTGGTGAAACTGTGACCCCCCCTCCCCTTTTTCTAACGTGTGCTTCCTGGATGCCACCACCGCTACTTTCGAGCTGACAAACAAACATGCAATTTAGTAGCTAGTGGTTCCTGGCTGTTGAAGTGGTGCGTGAGTGCTGTCATGAGTAAGGGGCCCCACAAACACAGGCTAGCAGACGAAACGGAGAGATCGGCGAAGTGGCGCGGGAAGGCACGCGCCGTGGACACGTCGAAGTCCACAATTGGGTGACAGCGGGCTCGTGGCACGCGGCCCGAGGAGAGATCGGTCATGGAGAAGGCTGAGCTGGCATTCTCTGCGCGGCACCGGTCGACGAAGGGTGTCTGGCCAGCTACGGACTGGCTGACGATCGAGCGAGGACTTCGGTGTGGCAGCGGCCGAACTTCAGCAGTTCCCGACGTACCCGCAGCGCTCCACCTTCGCCGGCAGAACGGGACGACCGGCAGAAGAATCGCTGCAGAGGGCCGGTCTTGGCTGGAGACCGGGCATTACATATGAGGAGGCCTAGGCTGGGCTAGGCCTAAGTGGTGACTCGCCAAGTCACAGGTGAAGCAAGGCGGCGGACGAGGACGGACCTTGCGTGAGCGGCGGCCACCACCCGCAGCACCTTCGACGACAGCTACGAGACATGGCACACCAGAGAGCTTCGACTTCGAACCGCACCGCAACGAATTCAATGTAAGAGTGTCTTACTTCAGTTTGAGCAACGGCCGCAGACACAGTGTTGAGAGACTCCCGTTGGAACTGCGCCCAACGCGGAAGGCTATTTAGGTTGTGAACTTTGTTTTTCTCTAGTTCTCTTTTGGTGTGCAGTTTGATGTTTGTTCATCTTTTTCATGTCTTTGTGTTCCTTTTTATAAAGTAACGTCTTTGTTTTTGTTAACTCTTAACGCCTCTCACTCTCTCAATCCATCGGAGCAAGCGCTCCCGAGATCCACGCTCGCACTCGTGACAAGTGCAGCAAGCACTGAACAGAACCCACGGTTTGGCTCGACGACAAATCTTGCCAAAGCTCACGCAGTACGCTTGCCATCATGAGGTTACACTGGTCATGCAACTACAGTGCGTAGGATTACATGACGCAATGCGTTGATGACTTGTCCGGTTTGAGGAGATGTGATCACCTGCGTAATCTAATCACCGGCGCTATAGCCTTGCGATCTACTGCATCCACTCACTCGCTGTAAAAAGCAGAGGATAAGCTTCATATTCAGTATGTGTACTGAAGTTCCAATGTGCTCGTGGTTGTTCTTTAGCAATGACTCTTGATTCGCAGATCAGTAAACCTGCAATCGGAAATGGCCGGATTGACGATGTTTCGAAGCAATATTGGGAGAATTCCTCTGGCAGTGTTTGTGAATTAGCTATCTACAATGCCAGGCATATTTGCGCTTTTTGGGCGTGGTCACTGAAGGAGAGGTGAGCCGAAACGGGAAGTCCAAACTTTGAGCTTTCGAATGTTATAACATAGGGGCGCTAGGTGAGGAGAAAGACGACAGACTACCCCCAGATGAACACTGTGGTGCTTTCATGGTTCTAAACCCCTGTCGCAGCAGTCGTGCCGACAATTTTTGTTTTTCTGGCAGTTAAGTGCTTCACCGTGGGCTAAACACCCTCATACATGGTATAGGTCAGGCATCGCGGATATGGAAACCAGTGTCTATTTTACCTATACATTTTTTTTTTTTTCGGACTATCAAAGCCTGTGAAGCTCCTAGGCTATAATACACCAATGCTGCCTTCATTTCTGGGAACAATGCACAGTAGAATCGATGTTACCAGAAGCAATGACGGTGTGTTTCAGTTCTTGGCTATCAAAAACACGCAGTGTGCGCACTTCCAACAAGTACCACATGCGTGCTGTTAAAACTGCTTTGATTGCATGTGTTAGTGGTGATACTGATGAACGCAGTGTGTTTTATCTAGTGTGGGGATTTGCTAGTATCGGAAGAGAGCACACTGGCATTTCCTTGTGACACAGTTGGGTGAGTACTATGCAGAGGCCACTGCTGTGGGCAGCTACTGCTCTTGCCCGCACGCACTTCCCGACTTCTTGGTTGCACGTATACCCAAGCAGCCAGAAAATGTATTGTTACGAAGCATTACAATGAGGACAAGTGCGGAGCCCTATGAAGTGAGAAAGATGAGTGCTCATAAAACGCTTGCGTGCGTGTGCCATCAGCCATTTTGTCGGTTCCGCCAATACACTGTAAATAGTTATTTTGTCACTTATGTGTCTCCGTCACATTTGATGGAGGTACTGGCAACGACACACTTCGCAATGTAACTTCGCAGCGGTCATCATTTGGAGGGTCCCTCTACCTTGGCGGAAGGAAGAGCACTTGAATCCACCCCCGCGGCTTTAACAGTCGTACTTACGCATCCTCGAGATCCTGGCACGTTCGGTGGTTCTGGTGGCTCTCATGAAGCGGACTTCGAGGACTGGGTGGCAGATTACGAATGCGTGAGTACGCTCAACCGATGGGGCCCTACTCTCATGCTGACCAAATTTAGATCTTATTTGTATGGTTGCACATTTTCCATCGTTGCCAACCAACACGCCTTTTGTTGGCTCTCTTTACTCAAGGACCTGTCTGGCCGTCTCGCTTGATGGGTACTTCGACTCCAGGAATACTCGTTTACTGTGCATCACAAGTCGGGACTCCTGCACCAAGGTGCAGACTGTTTATCACGTCACCCTGTTGATACTCCCAACATCGTTGACCGTGACTCAGACACCTGCATGCTCTCCATTCATGCTTTAGGTGGCATCCGCACCGAACAGTGATGAGACGCCTCATTACGATCCATCATCGACAGTATAACGTCATCAAGACCCTTCTTTTCGCTTGTTCGAATTGCATGACCAACATCCTGTATCGTCGTAGCTTCAGCCCAAATGGCCCGGAACTTCACGACGTACCTACAACCGGTCACCTAGGTGTCTCTCGTGTCGTCTTTTCTGGCCTCGCATGTGTTGCTCTGTGGTGTGCTACGTTGCTGCTTGTGACCAGTGCCAATGCCGCAAGTGCCTCTCTGCCCTTCCATCCGGCCTCCTACATCCGGTCTTCATACCTCTAGAATCGTTCTCGCGTGTTGGCCTGGACCTGCTAGGCCCATTTCCTACGTCCATTTCAAGAAAGATCGGTTGCCGTCGCAACAGATATGCCACCTGCTTTGCAATCACCCCGGCGTTGCCAACAAGTTCTCCCACTGATGTCGCTGACTTTCTCTTGTATGACATCATTCTCCAGCATCGCGCTCCTCGGCAGCTACTTACCGATCAAGGGAGATATTTTCTCTCGCGTATCGTGGATGACATCCTTCGTGCGTGCTCACCTGAGTACCAGCTTGCCACCGCTTATCATCCGCAGATGAACGGATTGACCAAGCGCCTCAAATGAACGCTCACTCAGATGCTATCAATGTACGCTTCACCCGATCAATGCGACTGGGACGAAGCACTCCCCTTCATTACCTTTGCGTACAACTCATCACGACATGACACCGCTGGTTTGTCACCATTTTACTTACTATTTGGCAGGCATCCAAAGTTACCATTTGACACACTCCTTCCTTCAGTTGCACCGTTGTTGACTGAGTACGCCAGCGGGGCCGTTGCTCAAGCCCGTGCTGCTCATCAGCTTGCCCACAATCGCCTTTCCTCATCACAAACACAGCAAAAAGCTCGCTATGACAGCCAGCATAGGAGTGTGCAGTTCACACCAGGCTCTCTCATCCTCCTCTGGTCACTACGCCACTACGTCAGGTTGTCCAAAAAGCTTCTCTCCCATTACACCGGGCCCTACAAAGTTCTGCGCCAGCTAAGTGACGTCAACTACGAGATAGCGCCACTTGGCCCTGCCTCTTAGACCTTTTCGCAGCAGACTGAAGTTGTTCATGTTTCACAACACAAGCCATACTGCTCTGCTAGTTTCTCGTCAACCTAGCAAGCGCCTTGACGGTGCTTCCACCGCAAGAGAGTGATGTTACGAAGCGTTACAGTGAGGACAAGTGCAGTGCCCTACAAAGTGAGAAAGACGATGAGTGTTCATGAAACACTTGCGCGCGTGTGCCATCAGCCATTCTGTCGGTTCTGCCAACACATTGTAAATAGTCATTTTGTCACTCTTGCGTCTCCGTCACAGTTTCGCAATAAATTGAGTGTTGGTGCCGAATAATCGTATTTTTTGGGAATGTACTAACGGGCAAAAAAGAAGCGCAGCTCTATGAGAAAATTTCGTTTTCGCTATTGAAAACGTTGGAACCAGGATATCATATCAATTGGGAACGTATCAGTGAGGTTCTACATAACGAAATGATGGAGGTGCAGCATGTCAAGTGAGCACAGAGTCACGCGTGTGAACATAAATAGCCAACAATTGAATCCACACGTCTCACTGAAGAGTGTTGGTAAGGAGGAGTTTTCAAGAAAAACCACACAGCCAGGTTACCTTGATCCGCATCATGGTGCCACTGATCTTTGCTTCCAAGGCCTGGATCTCTGCCTTACTTTGTTGACCATCCTTCTTAAGCTGAGCTGCAAGGCTGGACATCTGCTGTACCTGCTGGTTGAGGGCTCTAAGCTTCATCATGCACCGGTACCTGCAAGCAGTGTGAACATAAAGGTGGCTGTGTTCACTGTGGACGAGCAGAACGACACCCACAGCATCGCAAAACACAGCACCCCCAAAATAGGGTCCAGACCAGGTCACGGGCCATTGGTCAGGTTAGCCAACAAAGCCTGGTGGTGTCTCAGTTTATCCTGAAGCAGGTCGCGACTATTAATTCCAAGTGCCTGGCACCTCTTAAGGAAACAGCGCCACCACGATGAAAAAGCAAAAGGGTCATTTACTGCTCTTTCTATACAGAACTAGCTGGCTGAAATGCAAGGCAGTTTAACATATTTTCCGGTGTGTAAGTCACACCTTTGTATAAGACGCAACCCCTAGTTCTCATGAGTTTCGCAGCAAAAAACCGGTATGAAATACACATCCACTTTTAACTCTATTGGCATGATACAACACAATTAAGCACACTTGTACACCCATTGCAAAATGTCATAACTTGTGCAAGGTACTGAACTTCCACAAACATTACTAGGGGCTGCAAATCCTCATAGTACGACTTGGAACTAATGCAGTCCGAAGGCATAGAAAAAAGATAGTTATTGTACTTCATGGGAGATTATTGAACGTCACTTCCTCTGATCCACTGTCTGTAGTTCTGCAGCTTTGGTCGGCAGCATTGCTGAGTTGCATTGACAGCCTCTTATAACTCATATGCGTCACTGCAGGCACCTTGAAGCACGTCACTAGCAGCGCGTTCCAGTGAACACACAAACCATTCACATGGCACCATGTTAATCAAGGCCCATGCAATACAAAAGATAAATGGTGACCTTAAGCTGCGACTACTGCTGCACCACCGAGACTTCTTATACAGATACTAACAATGATAATGAGGTGGTGCATTTGTTTTTGTAACTCTTAGATGTTGGGCAGTGGTGAAAAGAAAGACTGTTGTTTTGTGGGGTTTAACGTCCCAAAACCAGCTCTGATTATGAGGGACGCCGTAGTGGAAGGCACTGAAAATTTCGACTACCTGGGATTCTTTAATGTGCACTGACATCGCACAGCACAGGGGCATCAACATTTCTCCTCGAATAGAAAGACTGAGGTATAGTAGTGTCATTGTCTTACTCTTTTGGTTCGTTTCCATGAATTTAATGCTTTACAAAAAAAGAAAAAAAAACTAGAACAGCTGAATAGCATGCGTGACAATATGGGTTTTTAACACAGCCACTGAAGTGTCCAAACCGCGAGTGGCTGGCGTCTGAGGCAACCGACACTCTGTTATAATAGCCAAGATTAGGTTCTTTTTTAAATATCGTTACACACGGTTTATTGTACTCTATGATCAGGTACGGACGTATTCACACAAGTGTGCCTTTTTCTTTTTTGTATACAAGGTGTCTCAGCTAACTTGCACCACCATCTAAAAAAATCAACGTGTGCATACGGGGATGCAACCAACTTCGTATTATCTACTGTCGCTTAGACCACCTGAGGCTATTTTTTAGAATCACCTCAGGCAATTACCTGATGTTAAATAACCAGCCAACCTCTGTACGGCTGCTCTAAATGCAATATGTCTAATGATGCACTTGTAAAGCGCCTTATTTAGTGTTTAAGTAATGGATTTTCATGCTAATAAGTGCAATGGTCTGAATTTTTCTGGGCTTCAAAGAAAGTGTGTAAGATTTGTGCACGTACCACGTGACTAACACTCGTGGGCAGCGCAATTAACATCCTCGATGATGCACACCGCAGGCGTGGACAGTCTTTATTATGCTATTAAGAACGTGTGGTGGTGTACCACTGTTATTATAAGACTCTTGCAAAGGAAAGTTATTTTGCAAGCTAAAGATAGCTGTGTTGCACCTTTGTATGCACGAGGGCTGCAAGCATGAGTAAAGGCTGGCCACACTAGTGGAAAAACGAGCGCGGCGCAAAGCCAGCAGAGAAACGCATCGGCAGCGACACTGCCACGCTGCTTTCGGCAAGCCACTGTAGCAGCCCCGTTAACCCTTTGAGGGTCGAATTTTTTTCTGTAGTTTCTGTAGCTTCTATGTCGCCGCCGGTCCCGCGCTGAACGATGCCACAACGCACATGACGCGTAAGCTGATGATTCTCGCCGTGCCGGCTTGGTTGTCTTGCCGCCAAACAACGTCGCTACGTCGCCGGTGCAATCATTAAGATGCCCAGCCGCACCAGCCTGCGGTAGCAATCGCGGGTAGCTGTAACGGGAGATGTCTCCCATCACTGCATGCAAAATGGCTCACTACAGTCCCCGATCCCGGATATATCGAACTCGAAGGGGATCGTGAAATAGTTCGATATATCGATAATTCGAAATATAACATATGTCCATTTAAGGGTTACCTTGAGGCGCTGCGAGTCTTGGAGCGGTTTCCAAAGACTGTACTAAGCTTCCGCTTGCCGACTTGAACAGAATATCAAAAGAAAAACACGAAATCCACTGCACTTTATTTGGCACGAAAAGAGTCTGTGAGCTTGGCTTGCTTCTTTGTCTGAGCCATTAAATTCATGAGGCCATCCTCAATATTGTTGAGGCTTTCCACATAGGCAAGTCCAGCGCCTTCTGTAGCGCCACAACAGCAGCGAATAAGGCTGAATGCCGACGCAAGCTCTGCAGCGGTACAGGGTTGCGTCGACGCGTCGTCGGCCTAATCGGCACCGGCGACGCTGGCCACGACTTCTGCATCGGTGCGGTCCGAAACGGCTTGCACATCATCATCAGTGCTGACAAAATCGCTCGCTGTGGCCCCATTAGCGATGGCACCCGGACACACTGAAAGCTGGCGAAATTCATCCTCGAGGCACTCTATGTCGTTGTCTGCTGTGACATCGCCGTCGCTCCCTAAGTCGTCAGGTGAAGCTAGAAGGCTAGCTTTACCGAAGCAGTTCACGATCGTGGCTTGTTTGACGTCATTCCACGCGCCGGTTACCATTTGTATCGCTCCGAGGAGCTCGGTTTTCAGTTCGACCCCTAACCGAAGGTTGATCAGGAGCCTCTGCACCAGACGTCGCCTGTATCCGACCTTAAAAGATTTGATGATGCCTTGGTCGAGAGGCTGCAGCCTCGCCGTGGTGTTGGGCGGCAAAAACTTGACTGTGATCCTTTTCAGGTGGCTGACCACATGATGTGCAGAACAATTGTCTACAAGAAGACAAACATTGCGGTCCACCTCCTCCAATTCGGCATCCCACGCACACATCCATTCGGAAAAGAGGTCTCGCGTCATCCATGCTTTTTTGTTGAACGCGGATCGGACTGGGAGGCTCTTCGCGTTCTTGAAGCAGCGCGGCGACTTGCTCTTGCCGATAACGAACGGCCGCAGCTTGCAAGAGCCATCCATGTTCGCCGCGAGCAAGATTGAGACGCGCACTTTGCTCATTTTCCCTCCATGACAAGAGGTCCCTTTTAGATCCAAAGTCTTGTTCGGCAACATTTCGGCAAAAGCCACTTAGGCTTTTTGAAACAAGCAGAAAAAAAAAAAGAAGAGGAGGAAGAAGAAGGAGAAGAAGAAAAACCGCCAGGGGTGTACAATTCGCAAATGCATGGCCTTCGAGATCTGAAATAGCCACTGTTGCATGGGGCGCCGACAGAAACAGATCTCAAAGGCTATGTTTTTGGGGACTGCATGCCAGAGTGCGTGGTAGCTTGACAATGCACATCGTGCCGAAGCCGCCGGTGCGGACTATCGCGCAAGTTTTATTTGGTGCTTCAAGCTGTTGGCATACTTATTAAAAAACGCTTTACCACAGCTTGCAAGCTGAATACCGCAGCAGACAAACAGGTGCACTCGCAAGCGCTGTGCAAACTTACTGAAGCAACGCAATCACATTCTCGACGCGCGCGCACGAAAAGGGTCCGTAACTCTTTTGAAACGCGACTGAATAAGCGCTATGCGAACTCACTGAAGCAACGCAATCACGTTTTCGACGCACGCACGAAAAGGGTCTGTAACTCTCTTGGAACGCGACTGAATTGTGATCGCAAGCGCTGTGCAAACGCGATCACATTTACGACGTGCGCGCACGGAAAGGGTCCGTAACTCTCTTGGAACGCGACTGAATTGTGGTCGCAAGCGCTGTGCAAACTCATTGAAGCAACGCAATCACATTTTCGGCGCGCGCACACGAAAAGGGTCCGTAACTCTCCAGGAACGTGACTGAATTGTGATCAATGTCACGGCTCCGGCGCGGCGCACCGTTCGATATATCGAATATGTCAGTGTACAAGTGTTCGATAGACGCGCACCTGTGCCCTATACTTTTACATGGGTTTTCCGAGGGGATTTTTCGGCTGTTCGATATAGCCAATTCGATATATCCGAGTTCGATATACCCGGGACCGACTGTATCGCATTTCTCCCTCATATATGTGCTGAGCCTGAGCCACCTGAGCGTCTCAGTCGTGTGCACTGCACAACGTCCGAGACTGCATCATGGAAATCTCGGGGACCACGCCCCGACCATGTTTGAAGGCTTATCTGCGCCAGCCTGTGCAGCACGCATGGCAGCACGCGTGAAGGAACTGCGATAGCACGGAGGAATGCAGCGCTGCGAGTAAACGATGTTATTGTCGCTTGGACGCGGCTATGCCCGGCAACGTGTGGCAGTTTTATCAGGATGCAGGAGTTACGAATCGGTGTGCAGAACGTGTCCGAGATGCCGCGGATTGAGTGAAGTGGGAAAGCCATAGCGCGGCTGTTTGAGGTACTGTGCAGGTTCAAAGCTTGCGATCCCTTGTAACACGGGTTTATGCACAGCGCGTTATCACACCCTGCACGCATAAAATGTGTGTTTGTTCTCCTTTTAGAACGACCAGTTGTGTTGGCATACGCATGACATCTTCGCTAGGAGTGGCTGCCTTCGGCATAGGTTGAACTGGCTGAATGCAGTTCGTCCTACGAAGATGAGCTGTCCTCTACCGGGAGAAAAAAAAAAGCAAACTGTCTTCCGGTTCGGACTTGGCAAATGGAGCAAAATCAGAGTCGGGAAAAGTTATCGCTGTCGGTGTCGAGAAAACAAGCAGCGCGTTTGGCCATATCGCCGCTTTGCCATGCATTTGAAGAACTTGACAGAAACTCAGTAAACAGAGGAAGTGAGAATACCTCGTGAGCGGCATTGATAAACAAGCTGGAAGGGGTTTTATTGATGTCCAGTAGCAGCGTCCACCAGCAGCGGTCAGTCTCTGCACCAACAGCTCGCGCTCTGGGCTCACACCTCCTGCCTTGGCAGCATCCCACTATATTTCGTGGGTTCGTTCCTCCCCACTACAATACCCCGGTGGCGAAGGGGAGCCATCCTGGTGACTCGAGGGGACGCTTCAATCAGGTCGTCGATTGTGCCATTTCTCCGCCGTCATGTCCCACGACACGCCGGCCAATCCTTCTATTTCTGCCCTCTCGGCCCCGACTGTTGCATCCCCTCCCTATATGATTGTCAACGGGCACCAGCACGACCCCCACCTGTTCGCTGGACTCCGCGGAGAGGATGTTCAGGATTGGCTAGACGACTATGACCAGGTGAGCGCAGCCAACCGTTGAGACGAGCCGCTCAAGCTAAGCCATGTGTCCTTTTACCTTATGGGAGTAGCCAAGACTTGGTTTTTCAACCATGAAATCGACTTTCCAGACTGGCAGAGCTTCAAGCAAAAGCTTGGACAAGTCTTCGGTACACCGGCAGTTCGATTGCAAACGTCGGACCTCATGTGGCTACAGATGACTAGCAGCCATTCGCGACCATGTGTATGTTGATTGCGGAGATATAATAGTTCGTCCCGTACCGCGAAATGTGTGGCTTGGCAGCGCAGAGCACGTGTGTGTGCAGAAGTTGAGGAGCCGGAAAGAACATTCAGAAGACAGGCGATCCAGAGGTCTTTCCGCTGTTCAGATGGCATGTCTGTTATGGTAAGTGCAGCTGAGGAAACGGCACCGGATGAGAGTGGCTCGTCACTTGAGTTCAGTGGTGATCAGGACAGCGCATCTGTGTCAGAGTGCTTTCGGCCTGATCGGTACATAACGTGAAAGTCAAATTCCTGCAGGCGAAGAGCCTGTCGAAAGACTGGCCATATAATTAAGGACGAAATTTGGTTATTGCCCAGACGATTGCCAGACACTCTTTTTCAGTGACCGTGTAATTTGCTTCCACTTTCGCGAGGGCCCGACTAGCATAGGCGACAACATATTCTGAAAAGCCGGGCTTACGTTGCGAGAGTACTGCATGAAGTCCCACGGCACTAGCATCTGTGTGAACTTCGATAGGCGCTGCTGGGTCGTAATGCCGCAATACAGGTGGCGATGTAAGTAGTTGCCGCAGTTTGATGAAGGCTTCTTCGCAGGCTGTTGTCCAATTTGAGAGAGTACCAGAACCACCAAGCAGTTTTGTCAGCGGTGCTATTATTGAGGCAAAGTTCCGGACAAACCAACGGAAGTAAGAGCATAAGCCTACCAAGCTCCGTAGTTGTTTGACTTTTGTGGGCTTTGGAAACTAGGCGACAGCGCGGAGGTTATCAGGATCTGGAAAAATTCCGTCTTTCGATACAAGGTGGCCAAGTATGGTTAGCTGGGTAGCTCCGAAGCGACATTTCTTCAGGTTAAGTTGAAGGCCCGCATTTGTAAGGTTTTTTAGAATTGTGCGAAGATGGTCGATGTCCGTGGCAAAACAGGGGGCGTGGGAAAACAGCGCTTGAGCGTCTAGTGGCGCCCAGTGAATGAGACGCAAAACCGAGCATCCATGTTTACATGAGCGTGTTCTAAAACCAGTTGTACAAGCAAGAAAAATTCCCCTCAAGAGAGCTCGAGGCACGTGCTCCCGCACGCCCGTCTCCTCTTCTTCCTCGTCGTCGCAGGGTGCGTCCGCTGCGCGGTACGTTCGGCGGAAAGTTCAAACGCAATTTGCAATAGGGGGAGAACACGACATCATCAAGATAGCATAAACATATCTGCCATATTAAATCCCGTAAAATGCTGTCCATCATTTGCTTGAAGGTTGCTGGCGCGTTGCAAGGACCGAATGGCATGACTGTGAATTCGTAGAGACCATCCGGTGTGACGAACACTGTCTTTGGTCAATCAGTCTCGGCCATTGGAACTTACCAGTAACACGATCACAAGTCTAGGCAAGAAAAGAACTCAGCGCCTTGCAGACAATCGAGAGTGTCGTCTATTCAAGGAAGAGGGTAGACATCCTTTCTAGTAATTTTGTTGAGACGTCAGTAATCCACACAAAATCTAATGGAGCTGTCTTTTTTTTTATGAGCACAACAGGGGAAGACCAAGGGCTACAAGAAGGCTCGATCACTCCTCGCTGAAGCATCTCGCTGAAGCGATAAGAAATCCCACCCGAGGATGACATCTTGGGAACATGAAGCTAGCACAAGAAACTCGATGTGGCACAGTAGGCCTCGAATGAAGATTTTGGCCGTACATGCTGCAACGGGTCGAATTCGCTGTGCGCTTGCAGTACTGAAAGAGAATCCCAAAGGTGGCGTCGTCACTTTTCGAAGAGAATGGCAAAGGCTTTGACTTATTACGGAGATAGTGGCACCAGTATCTACAAGACCAGTATCTACAAGCGCAAGAGTTCATACACCTTTGACAAATACTTCCATAACATTGACGGGAGACAGGCGAGGACTTACACGCGTAAACGACGACGCAGCTCATGCCTCCGGAGCTGCGGCAGTCAGCTTTCCGTCTCAGTGGTAGTGGGTCGGCGACGCATGGGTGACAGTGACCGGCGTTATGGTGAGTGTGAACGACGGGAAGTGAAGGGCTGAAAATCGGAAGAAGGCTGGGGGTCGCGGGGGTGCACTTCTGGTGGCAGGTCGCATTGCATGTGGTACGGCGGCCGGAAAATATAGTCGAGGTAGGTCCAGGTGCTCGGGGTCACCGCGAGTTGCCGACGGCAGAGGTATGCAAACATGACCTGCAATTCCACATGTAACAGGTTGGTTTGTTATCACGAGTGCGCCAAGGATTTCCGTGGTACGGCTGCACACCAGTAAAAGGCGTTGTCGGACGGGCATTTGGCGGCATTTGATGGCATTGTCGAAGCGGGCGGCGATGGCATTTGAAGTGGTGGCTTTGCAGCAGCAGCCGCATAAGTCAGTGGTGCGGCAACCTGTGTTGGCTGAGGGCCGGGTGGCAAAGCTTCGGAGACTTGGTCCTGAATTACCTGTCGTATAGTCGGCATTAAGCACTGTGCAGGAGTTTCCGTGGGTGGCAAATGCAACAAACACGATAACTGTTGAGCCACTTCTTCACGCACACACTCCTTGATTTACGACAGTAGCGTGGTATTTTCTCCGCCGACACTCAGAGGCGAGAGAATCCTCTGCGGTTGCCTGCCGCCGAGCTAAGACGCGTTGTTCGCGCAATTTGTCGAAGCTCTGTCACAAGGTGGTCAGCTCAGATATGGTTCGTGGGTCTTTTGCCCACAACATTTGAAAGGACGATATGTGTGACTTTCTCCCGTTCAGTCATGGAAGGGTTCAGGCGCTTGCATAGGTCGATGATGTTTTCTGTGTAGCTCGTGAAGGTTTCGCCCTGTTGCTGTGCACGTCCGCGCAGGCGTTGTTCAGCACGGAGCTCGCGTACTGCAGGACGGTCGAAGACCTCGGCGAAGCGCTTCTTAAAAGCAGTCCAGTTGGCGAAATTGGATTCATGGCTGTGGAACCAAAGGCTGGCAACATTCTTTAGATGGAAGGGGACGTTCTGCCATATTGAGGGGTCGTCCCACTTATTGTGCCTGCTCACCTTTTCGAGTGTGGACAACCAATCTTCGACGTCCTCGTCATCCACCCCGCTGAAGAAAGGGGGATCGCGCTGGTGCAGCATGCCAATTACAATGACTGGCGGATATTGGCCCATGGATTGCTGGGTTGGCTGAGCTTGCTGGATGTTGTCTCCAAGCGTGGTTGGGGTGATGGGCAGCTTCCGGCTTTGGAGTTCAGATAAGGGTTTGGACTGCTCGCGCTCTCGGCTCCACCAACAGCTCGCGCTATGGGCTTCCACATCTTGCCTAGGCAGCATCCGACTATATTTCGTGGGTGCATTCCTCCCTCCTACAGAGCTAACAGCAGCGCCAATAACGATAGAATTCAATGTATGCCGCCCCTGCAAGGGAGTGCCAAGAAAGATCAAAATCAAGCTTCGCGCGCCTCTGTTGTGATCACACAGCAAAGCCGAAACCGTGAAAGGGGTGTTGCTGCAGACTGCCGCAACATGCTGAAGCTAGAAATCAATTTTGTTTATCTCCGCAAGACGGTAGCGACAAATTTCAAATGCTTCCTGCAAGTCCTAAGAGGTGGCAGCACCTCTCAGTGAGCATGTATCATTGTTGTGGCGCTCAAACGGTGGGTCGAAATCGTACCTGTACGGAAAAGACCTTGTGGGACAGAAAACCGCCGCCATACATATACGGCAAAAGCCCTTAAAGGGTGAAATCCCGTTTCCTTTGGATGAACGAGCGCAAGAGGCAAGCCAGCCTCCACACGGGCACAAAATAAGCCTCCGGGCAGACCCGCATGACTCCGTGATTGAGCGCGTACGTCATGGACAGGGACGCTCCGATTGGTCTCCTCTACGGCGTCAAGCGGAACGCCGCGAGAAATCACACATGGAGCCATTGCTCTAGCGGCACAAGAAATCTGCCGCGCGGCAGCCTCGGAGGCTCGCGTGTTTGCCACTGGCAGTGCGCCACGTGCGTTTTTCCGCTAGTGTGGCCAAGCCTTAATCAAAGAAGCAATTCAAAATGTTTCTACGGGCCGGAAACTGGAAAATAAGCAGACCTTAAAGATAAGCCTACTAAAAATGCATTCAGGTGCATTTTAAATGCGAAGCATTTCACGCTCTCATAATTTGTGCGTCCATGTCACTAAACTAACACCATCATTAGTTCAAGACCCCAAGAGTGCGCGTGCACTTTTATGCTATGCCCAATATGCAGCGTTCGCATGCACGGTTTGTTCTTCTCGTGCATACAAGACCTCAGCCCGCTACTGTATTGGCAAAACTGCAGCAGGCAGGCAAAGTGTTCAAGCAGAAGGAAAAAAAGACACAGACAGTATGGTCTACGTTGATTTGAATGGCGCACAGAATCTTGCAAAGCTATGCGTTTATGCATAGTGTAGTACAGTTAAACCTGCTTATAACGAACCTCCATATAACGAATTCCTCGATATCACAAAGCTTTTTCTATTCCCTGCCATTACTCCATAGAAGCACATGTATTTGAGACCTCTATGTAACGAAGTGCCAGCGGGAGACCCCATCGAAATAACGAATTTTCTCCGCCGATGACCTAGAGATTTTGCCCCAAATTTTGTCACTTTTGTGCGAGCAACAACCGGAAGCACCTTTTCTGCCGCGACGGAAGGCGAAGCAACGGCGTCGCTCTTGGCGCGCTCGAAGGCACGGCGACTACGAAGCGAGAGCGAGCGCATGTGTGCGTGCGAGCATGTGCAAGGCGGGCCTGCATCCCTCGACTCTGCGATCTTGCCGCCGCGGGCGTGTCTTTCCCCCTGACTTCAAACCTGACCCACCCGCTTGCTGCAGCTGGCCTAGTGCGCCAAGCTGGCACCCTCCTTTTCACGATGTTGCCGAGCTGCGCCGGCTTGAGAGAGAAAGGAAAAAAAACGCGTTTTTTTTTTTCAACGTGCTGGCAGCGCCGCTCTTTGGTCACTGCCACTTCGCTAACCTGACACTCCGTGACAGCGCTTGTTAGGTGTAGCTCGCGTGGTCGAGGGTGGCGCGCTTCACGGGAAGCTTGCCCTTGACAACACAGGGATGGGGTGCACAGGAAATCGCGCCCATGGGGTGATTCAAGGGCAGCACTCGTGAAATGATTAAAAAAAGAACCGGAGACAAATTGGAGGTCACGGGCGCGCGTTCCGTGCAGAGTATTCGCGGCTGTAGCAGCATTCTCCGTCGCCTTGGAAATCCTATCCTTAGAGGAAGCGCGCGCAACGCGCAGCTGCCGCAGCCTTTTTTTTTTCTTCCCTCCGCTCATTGTTCATTCGTTCCGCGCTCCTTCCTCCTCCACGGCGATTCGCTGCGCTCTTTTCGAGCAGCGCACTTCCTTTCTGAAGCCTGCTCCCTACCTCGTTTGTCCCCGGGATTTCCTGGCAGCCGCATTATAACGGGGGGGGGGGCATCTGCACAATAAGCGGGATGCGCATACATTAAGTTCCATGGGAGGGCAAACGGGGGTCAGAAAAAACCGTATTATAGCCGGTCCTTCACTATAAGCTGTCACATAAGTGGTCTCAACTGTGAATGTTTTCTCACCCAAAATGAATGTTTTCGGTGAGCTCTGCAGTCGATGTTACCTTTCTGCTTGCTTAACCTTTTCTTTTCGAATTTTTGTGCCGAACCTGCATATAACGAAATCCTCTTTATAATGATGTTTTCCAGGAATTTGTCAGTTTCGTTATATCCAGGTTTAACTGTATAGCAAAGGGCTCGGATGGCGTCAAGCCAAGGATATGATTGCCGCATCTGCCACTATCTGTGGTTCGACGCTAATGTCTTTAAGCTCAGCTTTGGGCAAAACATTGAGAAGTGTTTGCTGGGCCTCGCAGTGCTTTGTGAGGCATTCCCCGAAGACTCCGACTACGTAGAAATGCGAGTGTGCTGGAGGCGTACCGGACAAGCCAAGTCTTCATTAGCCTTACACCTCTAGTGCAAGCTTCGCTAATCTTTTATTGTGAACTAATTGGGTACATGTTATATTCTCGGTATGTGGTACCTTTGCGGGATAAAAGCGATAGTACGGCAGGTATACTATGCATCAAGCAACATGTGTCACTCTACTTAAGAAGACTAAATCGTGAACTCGTCCCAACTACAATTTACAAAACTTCCTGTGGGCAACAAAGCTCTGGATAGCCTCGAACAAGGCTCATCAAAACAGGCTAACAAGGTATTCACTATAATGCTTTGCTGTCCAGTGGTTTCTCCTGGTACTGCTTTATTTCACAACAATGAAATTGGTACAACGGCAAAATTTTTTGTTTTCCCCTTGGATTTCGTTACTGTGGGGTTCAATAGACCTTTTTCAAGCACCGCAGTGCCACCCGTGGGCGCGCAAGTGCTTCTGGGAAATGTGTGTACATCCAGCCACCCAGCAGAGCGAAGCCCAGCCTTTCCAAGCGCGTCTTTCGCTCCATGTAAGTGAGTGACATGGGAGCGAGGCTAAACGCATTTTTTGTGTGTTTTCTTTTGTAAGCAGGTGCACAGCTGCACGGGACAATGAAAAAGGAGGGGAGCAAGGGGGTCATTCGCGGGGGTCGGACTGGTCGTACGGGATGTGCGCTGGCATGGTCTCGTCAACGTAGTTTCCCGGAGTCTCGGCAGTGTACGTGCGTTTGCGAGTGACCATGTGCTTGTATCTCCACTCCGCGTGTGCGGAGAACACCGAGGTGTGGACGCTGTATTCCTGTGTACGTGTTTGTGTCGGCATTGCAGTGTGGTTCTATGCAGGCAACTGCAAAATAGCGATGTGTTTGCGACGACGAAGTAGACCAACGGGCAGTGTGTGCTAAACGAACGAACTGTGCGCAATGCGTGAACGAAGTCTGTTGCGGATATCTCTTTCTAGGTACTGTAATTCACTGTTTTCTAATTAAACAGGTATGGTTTTCCATTTACCGCGTGGGTTATTCCGGCTCATTTTGGTACCCCTTCGTGCTTGGTGCGTGTACATTTCTTCTGTCCCGCTGGGCTCTGTTCCCGCTACTCGCTACTGTCGCTTGATTCCCTTTTTATTAAAACTTCACTTTAGTAAAACCACATTTTGTTGACAGTGGTCCTTGATGTATGCTAGCTCCGCCGACGTGCCATGTCCAGCTGTGTCGGTGAAATAGCGCACATGCGATCGCGTACACTTTCCTTCGATGCTCTGTAATCTTAACTGCTGCACGAAGAAGAGATGATCTGCGAGCGCCTAGATGTTCACACGGACTGCTGTGTGTGTGAACATGTGTGTGATCTCGTTTTTCTGAAATGTTATGCATTAACTATCCTGTTGCGTGAACATTTTTATTGCAGTACTGAGATTGAGTGTGTGAATTTTAGTTTTTGTGTTTATTTGTCGAGTTTTGTTATTGTTGACATTACGATCACAGCTGTCACGTAAGTGACAAATGTCATTGCTGCAGCTCACGCGATGCAGTTGATCAGCTATTCTGAAGATGCTGCCCCGAAAATGTTCGAGAGCAAAGCAGAGTATAACCACGTTGAGCGTGCGCCTGTTTTGTGTACGTACATCGTTTTTGGACGCGCAGATGTAAATGTTACGCACGTTTCACGATGCGGATGAACAGGCTACGTCGACAGATTGCATTCACCAAACTCGGATTCGATTCTTATCGCGTCGTAGCTTCGATCCCACAGCTGCCACTGCGTCGGGTGCTTGCTTAAACCAAGCTTGCCTCCGCCGATGTACACACATTTCCCATACTGCACTACGCTCTCGCAGTGGCTTCTGGGATAGCTTGAAAAAGGTCTATTGTGTTCAGCTGACTGAACTCATGTTCGAATTTTGTGTTTGACCAGGGCAGCACCAGCATGGACTGTGGGAATGTTGACATCCCCTGCTGAGTTCTCGTCGCGTGGTGCTCACATTTCCTCAAAGCTACTCTAACGTGGCTTTCATGCGAGGCACTAGCCATGACGTTATCGTCATGTGCACCACTGCGCTGGGGATGACACAGGTGTTCCCGTGGTAGCGTTGCCTGGCGGCGAGGATCCGCGGGACTACGGATGGGGAATGATTCTCGCTCTCTTGGGCTTGGGACGATGTCGCGCGAGGCCTGCGGTCTCGTGCGCTGTGGCGAAAGGCTTCGCTAGGACAATCTCGCAGGCGCCTTTCCCATTCTCCGATTGCACCTCTGTTCCAGAGACTTATCTGGCGAGCAACATAGGCTTAGTGCACCGGCATGGGTGAACTCTACACGCTTGGTTTCCTGTTACGGTGGTTCGAACATCATCGATTCCACGTGGTGCGTTATATTAGCATGCTTTAACAAGACTGCTTGCTGGCCTAGTTGGTATTTACTTAAGGACATGATGAAGCCGCCACTAGAAAACACACACACAAACGGCAGGAACACAGCATGTGTGCATTTTCTAGTTGCAGCTTCATCATGTCCTTCGCATGCCTGTTTTTAAAATTCGGCTAGCGTGCTTGCTATGTGTAGGAGGTGCAAATAAATGCCCTTTTTGTTGGTTTGCACTGCTGTGAACTGCGTCCTTTGTTCCTCGAGTGTGGGAACCCCCACTCCCACACCGCATATGGCGCGCAACGTGGGGCTCTCGGAACATCAAACAACAGTTTATTTCAATTCAAGGCAACCACTGTATGAACTGGGCGAGATTATGACAAGCGCGGATTTTTATCGCTGGCGTCGGCAGCATGCTTTCTTGAGAGCCAGGTGTTTGGATGCGGTAGCATGTTGGAACTTGTAGGCACGCTACTTGCACGTTTTAGAAGATCGTTACGGGAGCCACGTGGTCTGCATCCCGGGAGAACGAGGCTTAGTGCCTTTGGATAGTAGGCGAGCCCGAAGTGAGTGGATACAGAAGCCTTGTGGGTGGTTTAATTTTCTTTGTAAATAGCTTCTATCTCTTTGACACTGGTAGTTGCGGCTCAGGGAGCCGAGTGGCCGCGGGCCACGAGTGTCGGGCTGTCTGGTATTGTGGATCAGCACTGGGCATTCCGACAATGTCCGGGCCAGTGGTTGCCATCGTTCAGCTGCTCGCATGTAGCGAGCAGAGAAGGCCCCCAGAAGAGCTAGTCTCCTCATGGCTGCTTAAATACATTGCCCTTTGTGGGCGTTGTTTGGATGCTGGTTGTTGTCGAGCATGGTGATACGTTAGGCCTAAGGCTCCTTGGAGCTGTCTGTCGCACGTGGGACACAACCAGTCAGGCCGTGGCGTAGAGGTGTCGCCCTTTGCATCCCTCATTCTAGCTTGCCTCACAGGAAGTGAACTCAAGAAAGCGACCTTTATTCACGTGAAGTTAGCATCTCGGTAGCCGCCAAAATCTTTGCTAGCTGAATGAAACATCGTGCCATGTGATTGATTTGTACAAGTGCTCTCCTTTGCCCTACTTCAGTGTTCTGTCGACAGTGTTATTTTCAATGTATGCAGCGGAAGTGACGTTGCCCGCAGCTTGTCACCTTCTGAGCATCTTCTACGCTGCTGCTCGGACTTAGGCCGAGCCATGGAGATACCTACTACCACCATGGCACCCTTGGACTCAACGGCGGCCCACATCCTGTTTGCAACTCTCGGCGGCTGAGATCGGTGTCGGCAGCTGCCGTCAGCTGTTGCGGCTTTCTCGGCTGGAAGGTACGTCGGTGGGAGTGGCGCTTGCTCATGCTGACAACCACGTCGCCTCTTCAGAGTCCTGGCCTGGAGACCCATCATGAAGCCTTGGTCGAGACCGCAGACAGGCCGCCTGTGTGGTGGCATGCACGAA
This sequence comes from Hyalomma asiaticum, assembly GCA_013339685.2. Classification (NCBI taxonomy): domain Eukaryota; kingdom Metazoa; phylum Arthropoda; class Arachnida; order Ixodida; family Ixodidae; genus Hyalomma; species Hyalomma asiaticum. The sequence continues at coordinate 115,574,555 of CM023486.1, forward strand.
GCTTCGTGAGCAGCAACGCTGGTGGTGTCGGCCAGTGGTGGTGCTGCAGTGAGCGTGAGGGACACAAGCGCATGGATATATCCGAAGCACAGCATGTATAGCCTATTTGCGGTGCATTTGTAGCTGAGTTTTTTGCAGAGATATGTGATTATTTAAGGTTGGGGGATGTGGAAATGTTGACATCCTCTGTGGAGTTTTTATTGCGTTGCGCTCGCGTTTCCTCAAAGCTACGCTATGGTGGCTTTCCCACGAGGCAGGACATGTGACGTCATCGTCATGCGCACCGCTGCATTGGGAATGGTGCAGGTGTTCCCGCAGTAGCGCTACCTGGCGGGTGATGATTCACGGGACCATGAACGGGGAACAATCCTCGTCGTCTTGGGCTTGGGACGTCGTCGCGCACGGTGGTGATGGGCTTTGCTGGGTGCAACATAGGCTTAGTGTTCTGGCGTGAGTGAACACTACTCGCTCGGTATCCAGTTGCAGCGAGGGGAACGTCATTGTTTCCACGTGGTGTGTTACATATCAGCATGCCTGTTTGTATGATTCGGCCAGCGTGCTTAGTACATGTAGGAGGTGCAAATAAACGCCCTTTTTGTTGGTGTGCACTGCGGCGAACTGCATCCTTTGTTCCTCCCACTCGACAGTACATAGCAAACTCACTTAGCTCAAGGGAATTTTTGCTGGAAGCCCACCTGTACTTGTTGACTGTTATAGAGTGCTCCCACTTTTTCAGCGGACGAGGGTGGCCTTTTCTATTGCAGTTCGATGGCAGCGTCCTTTCTTGTCAGATTCAGAAATTTCATCACGGTCACAAGTCTTTGAATAAACACAGAGCTTTTAGAGCCGGAGCCATTAGCGCTCTTTTTCCGTCTTTTCTCACAGAAAATAATAGCATTTTCGAAAGTCTGGCCATTTCAGAAACAAAATGTACAATTACGAAAAACTGCTGCAGAAATAAAAAGGCCTTCATCATCGACACAAAGTTACATCTCCCAATACAGCAATTTCACCCACTAAGCAAAGTAAAAACCCACTAAACTTATTAGGAACACTACATTGTGGCAACATTATTTGGCATACCCCCCCCATGACCCAATGCCTTCTTTACTACCTATCAGCTGCATCGCCCACTTTCCGATTGCGGCTGTAGTTCCTTCAGTATCACACAATCTGCGACATGATGCTCTCATTGCTCTTCACACTTCCAGCGCAAGTGGAACATGCTTTCCTGCATTTCTTCCAAAAAATCTTCATTCCAACGTGCAAGCGAAAAAGGTCTTGCTAGGAAAAAGTTGTGCCACGTCTCGTGCCTGTCACCTCCGAGACCGCAGCAGCTGTTAAGGTAAGCTCAGAATGATAAACGTTGCTGACGTGTGCCATACGCAGTGCCCACTGCCTCTCAGAGACGAAAAAAGGGAGATGGCATGGAAATGGTTTTCAGACCGCACGGCTGGCATCTAGTAAAGGAGGTACAGTCTTGATTGAGAGAAACACAATATTGTGATTTTATGTTTTGTGTGAGCTGCACACAGTAGAAAGAAAACATGCAGCATTTGAGTGCTTCAGCAAGACATTTTGACATGAAGCAGCATGGACTGGCACCATCCACATTGACGCACCTAGCACCTGAATCAAAGTCACAAGCAAAGCAAGGTACTGGAAGAACAATACATTTGCTAATAAATGTAGCTGGAAAAGTTGGGTCAGCATGGTGAACGATGTATCAATCAAAGCATGTCAAGCACACAAATGCACTAGAAATGTACTATGACCCCGAGTCTCACAATGCAACTTGCCCCAGCCCTCTTGCTAGAGCATGTACGAAGCACTTTTTTATGAAGTTGCAACAAAGTCTGTGCACCTCAGCTGCCATTAGAAACTTGCGAATGCACACATGGCATTTGTTATGTCAAAGGTTGCACGTCGCATATACAGTGAAATCTCGTTAACTTGACCCTCATTCATTCAGAAAATAGAACAATTCGGACTTGTCCTCTGGCCTCGATGGGCATATGCATTGTCCAATTACGTCAAGCTCTCGTTTGTTTGGGTATACTTCACTGCACCTTGCTTAATTTGGACGATCATTGGAGCACACCCAGCACGAAGCAGGGCAAATTTGTCAACAAAAAAAGGAAGAATGGCGTTGGCGCCCAACTGAAAAGATGCAATGCAGCAGTACGAATCACCATTGTCATCAGCACGAACCTTGCAGGAGCAACAGGAAAGGCGAGACTGAAATGCTTCATTACTCCGCTTACCGCCACGTGTGGCACTGCGGTGGTCATTTCATATGCGCCTTCGGAAAAGCATACTCGCTATCGCGTTGTTTATGATAGAGGGTACATCCATGACAGCTGCGGTCGTTTTCACGGTGCAAGCGAACTGTGCAATAATGTCCATAGCTGTCACATTGCAACTACATAACTGTGTGGATGCTATCTACAACCACTATCCTGCTTACTGTAGCTAGCTTCCACATGGTTGCTCAACCTTGGTTGCATCCGCAGTGCATGATGCATGAGGAGCGTAGCCAGTAGTTGTGTTTTGACTCTGAGCATATATGCAGCGCCCGTGCCTTCACCAATATGCGGATGTCCCTTGATCGCATTGCCAGCTTCCATGGTTGTCCGCAGCGGATTTGACAATCAGTAGTTCCATAAATGACGAAGGTTCGCGGCCGTAAGAAGAAAGAAGGGAGAGAAGCCTGTTGTAGACTGAGTGGCGGTGTTGTAGGCATAGGTGACAAATGGTAATAGGCGATCCCAATTGGTATGGTCAGCGGACACGTACATGGAGAGCATGTCGCCCAGCGTACGGTTAAAGCGCTCAGTCATTCCGTTGGTTTGTGGATGGTATGCGCTAGTTGTCCGGTGGACAACGTTGCATTCACGCAAGAGGGCTTCGACGGCTTCGGAGAGGAACGTACGTCCGCGATCGCTGAGTAGCTCACGAGGTGCGCCGTGGCGAAGAACAAGTTTGTGAAGGATGAATAAGCCGACTTCACGTGCTGTGGCCTCTGGCAGCGCGGCAGTTTCAGCATAGCGCGTCAGGTGGTCAATAGCGACAATCACCCAGCGGTTGCCGTCAGGTGTGTAGGGAAGGGGACCGTACAAGTCAATTCCGATGCGATCAAAAGGTCGGGAGGGGCACGGCAGTGGCTGAAGTGGTCCAGTGATTATGTTCGGTGGGCTCTTGCGACGTTGGCACAGGGAGCATGAACGTACGTACTGCCGAACAAAGCGGTACATTCCACGCCAGTAGTAGCGCAGCCGGAGGCGTGCATATGTTTTTACTACACCGGCGTGGGCACATTGTGGGTCCGCGTGAAAGGAGGCGCAGATATCGGCACGTAGATGACGAGGGATTACCAGCAACCATTTGCGTCCATCAGATAAGTAGTTGCGGCGATACAAGAGGCCATCACGGATGGTGAAATGCCGAGCTGTGCGCCGCAGTGAACGGGTGGCGGTACGTGGAGACGGATGAGATAGGTACTCAATTAGAGAGACTATCCAAGGGTCCTGGCGCTGCTCGGACGGCATGTCAGTGTATGCAAGCGACACCAAATCGTAGCTGGAGGCAGACTCAGCGCGACACTCATGGGGAAGTGGCGAGCGGGAAAGAGCGTCGGCATCGGAATGTTTGCGGCCTGACCTGTAGACGACACGGATGTCATAGTCTTGGAGACGTAATGCCCAACGAGCTAAGCGGCCAGATGGATCCTTTAGCGACGTTAACCAGCACAGGGCGTGATGATCAGTCACGACGTCAAACGGACGGCCATATACATAAGGTCGAAATTTTGTGATTGCCCAAACGATGGCCAGACACTCTTTTTCTGTGACCGAATAATTTTCTTCAGCTCTGGTGAGAGCTCGGCTGGCGTAGGAGACGACATACTCGTCGAAACCAGAAACAGCGCCAAGGCCAACTCCACTGGCATCCGTGTGGACTTCAGTAGGAGCGTCGGGGTCGAAGTGACGGAGAATCGGCGGTGACGTCAGAAGGTGACGCAGCGTTGTGAATGCGTCATCGCACGCGGAAGACCACGCCGATATGCCTTGGCTGTCAGCAAGTAGCTTTGTCAAAGGCGCCATTACCGATGCAAAATTACGGACGAACCGGCGAAAATAGGAACATAGTCCTATAAAGCTCCGGAGTTCCTTGAGTGTTGACGGCTTAGGAAACTCGGCGACGGCTCGAAGTTTTGCAGGGTCGGGCAGAACACCGTCCTTGCTGACAACGTGCCCTAAGATGGTTAGCCTCCGGGCCGCAAAATGACACTTCTTCAAATTGAGCTGGAGCCCAGCATTTGTAAGGCAATCCAAGACGGCTGCGAGGCGCATGAGGTGGGTGTTGAAGTCCTTTGAAAAAACTACGACGTCGTCCAGATAGCAGAGACACGTGTGCCATTTGAGACCTCGCAGTAGGTTGTCCATAAGACGCTCGAACGTAGCGGGGGCGTTGCAAAGGCCAAACGGCATCACGTTGAACTCGTACAAGCCGTCAGGAGTCACGAACGCAGTTTTGGGGCGGTCAGCTTTATCGATAGGCACCTGCCAGTAGCCCGATCGCAGATCCAACGAAGAAAAGAACTCTGCGCCTTGCAAACAGTCGAGCGCGTCGTCGATTCTTGGGAGGGGGTAAACATCTTTGCGTGTGATCTTGTTAAGACGCCTATAATCAACACAAAATCTGATGCTACCATCCTTCTTTTTCACTAGTACGACCGGAGAGGCCCAAGGGCTGTGTGAGGGCTGTACAACGCCGCGACTAAGCATATCGTTCACCTGGGCGTCTATAACCTGGCGTTCAGCGTGGGAGACCCGATATGGACGCTGGCGCAGGGGCGCGTGGGTGCCGGTGTCGATATGGTGAACGATTTTAGATGTTCGGCCCAAGGTGGTTTGATTGTGGTCGAAATAATTCCGATAGCGGTCGAGGAGTTTCAAGAGTTCCGTGCGCTGATCACTGGACAACGCCGAATCAATTGACGGTAGAAAGACGTCCAGGGAGGATGAGTCCGACGGAGTAGCGGGATTAATGCTGGCGACCGCGAGACTTGCCGTGTGGTCGGGCACATTGCTGGCGCAAACAGAATCGATGTCCTCAAGTCGGCCTATACATTCACCACGGAATAGAGTGGCTGGAGACGAAAGCGGGTTCGTGACATAAATGTTTCCGCAAGAGTTTTCAATCGTGAGAACTGCATAGGGAAGAAGGAAGTTCTTGCGTGAGGTAAATGGTTCAGATGGCGCGAACATGGCGCTAGAGAAGGGAGCGTAGTCGCAAAAGATCGGCACAAGAACACAAGACAAAGGCGGGACGTCAGTGTCTGCCGCGACGACCACACGAGAAAGAGAGGAATCGCTAGAGCCAACGTCAGTGGGGGTCGCTGATAATTCTAGCTGTGCACGCGCACTATCAACAACGGCTTGATGTGTAGCGAGGAAGTCCCAACCTAGTATAACGTCGTGTGAGCAACGTGACAAGACGACGAATTCTACCACGTACAAAACGTCCTGAATGATTAGCCGAGCCGTGCACGCCATAGAAGGTTTGATGCGATGCGCGGTTGCAGTTCGCAGGGTGACGTCGGAAAGCGGAATCGTAATTTTCTTTAACTTGCGGCACATTTCTTCACTTAACACAGACACAGCGGCTCCAGTATCCACTAATGCTTGCACGGCAACACCTTCAATAAATACAATTACTTCGTTGGCAGGGAGAGATCGAGGGCTTGTAGATGTCGACGGCGGCGCAGTTCTTGCCTCCGGAACTGCGGCGGTCAGTTTTCCGTTTGGACGGGTGGTGAACGACGGACCATCGGCGAAATGGAACGTCGTCGTGGGGAGGGCGACCGACGTGCGTTGAAGGTACGGCGAGCAGACGAAGAAGTGTCTGAAGTGGTATGGGAGGGAATCGGCGGCGGTGGCTCGGTACGGACGTAGCTGTAGGCTTCGTCCACGGTAGGTGGACGGGGGACACGCCGGTAGCATAAACGCTCCACATGGCCGGGTTGGCGACAGTAGTAGCATATTGGCTTATTGTCCGGTGTGCGCCAAGGATTACTAGGCGGGACTGCGGGACGGCGGTACGGGGGCACGTGCGGTGCTGGCGGAGCGCGCGGTGCGTATATAGCGTTTGGCTGATGAGCGGCGTCCGTGACGTGGGACAGCGCATATGGCTGCCTCCTCGTGACGTCAGCGTAGGTCAAGGTTGCTGATACAGGGGGCGGCTGATGAGGTGGAGGAAGCGCCTCGGATACTTGCTCTTCGATGGTTTGTCGCAAGGAAGAGGCGAGCCCATGCGTATTGCTTGGAATGAAGGGCGCAAGAGACAACTGTCGTGCCACTTCCTCGCGTATAAACTGCTGTATTTGCTGCGTTAATAGACCAGGATCCGCAGATATGGCACCGACGGTAAAAGAAGACGTGCCGGTCGAGTCTGGAGTGGGACGTCGAGTTGCAATGCGCTGCTTCCGCAACTCGTCATAGCTCTGGCAGTGCTGAATGACGTCGGCAACTGTTTGAGGGTTTTTGGCCACTAGCATGTGGAACGCATCGTCCTCGATGCCTTTCATTATATGCTTGACTTTTTCTGCTTCGGACATTACAGGATTGAAGCGGCGGCAGAGGCTTACGACGTCCTCAATATAGGAAGTGAAGCACTCACCAGACAGTTGGGCGCGATCACGTAAGCGCTGTTCTGCGCGGAGCTTGCGAACTGTCGGGCGGCCGAAGACGTCAACAAAGGTGGTTTTGAAAGCGGGCCAGTTGGAAATCTCAGCCTCGTGGTTGTTAAACCAGAGCTCCGCTACTCCTCGCAGGTAGAACTGGACGCGGCCAAGTTTGTCTCTATCGTCCCACTTGTTGTTAACGCTTACTCGTTCATACGAAGCGAGCCAGTCTTCGACGTCTTGCTCGTCAGTGCCGTTGAAGAGGACGGGGTCGCGCTCTCTTGGGACACCGGAACAGCGGATAGATGGAGGCGGGACAGCATTCTGCTGCGCAACGTCATCGATCATGGCTGAAGGTGAAGGTAGAGTCCGGGTACGGAGTTCCAGGATGGAAAAGAGAACCAGCACTCTCCACCACTTGAAAGTACGCGTTTAGCGTTCAGCTAGTGAGGCGTTTATTGAAGACAGCAGAGCCGAATCGACCAGCCGTTCAAGCGGAGCAAGCACGAGCAGCAACAACTGTCCTCGTCTTCCTCTTTTGCTGGCTCTCCTACATGCGCCCTATTTATACTACAGAGGGTACATCCATGACAGCTGCGGTCGTTTTCACGGTGCAAGCGAACTGTGCAATAATGTCCATAGCTGTCACATTGCAACTACATAACTGTGTGGATGCTATCTACAACCACTATCCTGCTTACTGTAGCTAGCTTCCACATGGTTGCTCAACCTTGGTTGCATCCGCAGTGCATGATGCATGAGGAGCGTAGCCAGTAGTTGTGTTTTGACTCTGAGCATATATGCAGCGCCCGTGCCTTCACCAATATGCGGATGTCCCTTGATCGCATTGCCAGCTTCCATGGTTGTCCGCAGCGGATTTGACAATCAGTAGTTCAATTTTCAGTCACCGCAGGTCTTCCGCATGTGCCCTCGTAGATGCTACCATTGACTGCTTTGTCAGCAACAATGCCTCAAAACTCAACATGGCAGAAGCTGTTGTAGATGAACAATTCTGCTGTGGTCCGCATGCTGGCATCAAACTTGCAAACACTTTATGGACAAATGGTTTGTTGACAACCAGTTCACATTACCATCATGCATGCACGGTGGTGGTGGTGGTTCCAGGGGAGACAGAGGCAAAGGGAGTGACATTTCCATAGAACTAATGGGGACAAAATTGGGAAACAATCGTAGTACCATCTGGTTTTTGACAGTAATTGCTCTAATGATAAAATGTCATGAGTAAAGGGGCCCAGGGCACGCGCCACAGGGCGAAGTATGAGAGATGGCGTGCCAAGTAACGGAAAGGCGCCAGAGTGCACGCGCCGGTGACACGCTGGTGTTCGTGGTTGGTCGACGACGGGCTTCGCGGCACGCGACCCGAGCAGAGATCGGTGATCGAGAAGGCTGAGCTGGCATTCTCTGCGCGGCACCGGTCGACGAAGGGTGTCTGGCCAGCTACGGACTGGCTGACGAGGAGACGAGGGCGTCGGGCTCCGGGGTGCCGTCGATCTGGCTTACGATCGAGCACGGACTTCGGAGTGGCAGTGGCCGAACTTCAGCAGTTCCCGGCGTACCCGCAGCGCTCCACCTTCGCCGGCAGAACGGGACGACCGGCAGAAGAATCGCTGCAGAGGGCCGGTCTTGGTTGGAGACCGGACATCACATATGAGGAGGCCTAGGCTGGGCTAGGCCTAAGCGGTGACCCGCCACGTCACAGGTGAAGCAAGGCGGCGGACGAGGACGGACCTTGCGTGAGCGGCGGCCACCATCAGCAGCACCTTCGACGACAGCGACGGGACACGACCCACCAGAGAGCTTCGACTCTGAACCACACCACGTCGAACGCCCAACGTAAGAGCGTCCAACTTCAGTTGAACGGCTAGCAGCTACCGCGCACGTAAACGCGAGGCCCAGTGTTGACAGACTCCCGTTGGAACTGCGCCCAACGCGGAGGATGGGTAGCTAGGCTATTTAGGTTTTCAGTTGGGTTGTTTTTCTCTAGTTCTCTGTTTGTGTACGGTTTGATGTTTGTTCATCTGTTTCATGTCTTTGTGTTCTTGTTATAAAGTAACGTCTTTGTTTTTGTTAACGCTTTACGCCTCTCACTCTCTCAATCCATCGGAGCAAGCGCTCCCGAGATCCGCATACACAAACTCGTGACATAAAAAAACATTTTCTTGTTAACACAAACAGTTTTCACTAGCAGGAAATCAATGTTTAAGAACCATAAATTTTGTTTATAGAATTTATAGCTGCTTAGAAAGTGAAGTACGTACACTTTAAAATTACAGGGGCATCTTCGAAAGTGTCACAATGACAGCTTGCAATCCGCCCAAGCAGATAAGATACGCTGTCATCGTGTCCTACTGCATTGCGGGTACTCCCCCGGTTGCTATGGCCAGGTACCCTTTCTCTCGTATGCATAATGTATTTTGGATTCTATTTTTCTCACAGACATTTACAGTAACACTGCATTAACTCCAAGTTGTAAAAACCGAGGAAAATTCCGAAATAAGTGGATTTTCGAGATAAGTAAAGCTGCGCGAATTGCTGGGAAAAATCTAGTGCTTTCCAGAAAAATCCGTATTGCTCACTGGCTCTTCCGCAGCAGAGTCTAATCTTTCTTCTTGTAAAGGTTTGAAAGAGAAAAAAATAACATAAAAGGGATGTTAACTGGCTGGGTTTTGCGGCACTGCCATTTTATTTAGCAGAGAAAAACTTCCTAAAGCTTGTCTGCTTTGCAGTTGTCCTCAGGCCTAGGAAGGCATCCTCCAGCTGCTTGATGCATCGCATGAGCCGATCTACCCCACCACTGCACTGGACCTTATTTCGCAGAAAGTGCAGCAAATTTCTCGTTTTGGCAGACATCAGCACCTCTCAAGGTGGTTTGTCACTGCTGTCGTCTCCGCCGTCTCCTCCGTTAGTGGCCGTTTGAACGATTTCGGTGTCCATTTCTCCAGTTACCGGCACATCTCACTCACGCAGTGCGTACTCAAGAAAAGTCATGTCACTTTTGGTGGCACCGTTACCGGTAAGCTTGATGACCTCTTGACAAAGTTCCTCACCGTCTCTGAAGTCATCTGTCTCTGCCTTTGGCAAACTGGCGGCACGTGAAAACCCAGCATGCGCAAAGCAGTTGGCGATAGCTGCTGTGAAAACTTGCTGCCCTGTGCTGCTGAGGAGCTGAACTGCTCCCAGCAGGTCAATGTCGTAGCCTTTGGCGTTTTCATACAACAACAAAATTCTACGGAGCAGCTCTTTCGGTAGATTTTTCGGGCAACTGTCACTGATCTCGGGAGCGCTAGCCAAGCATGAAAGAAGACACACATTTGACAATGATAGCGTTGATAGCACGGAAAACCAATTTATATACAGCACAGCAAACCAAAAATCAACAAAATATGTACAAACAGTAAAACCAATACAGAAAATTGACCAGTACTGAAAAGTAACTTTCTTATGTACTTGTCACGAGTGTGAGGGGATCTTGGGAGTGCTTGCTCCGATGGACTGAGAGAGAGTGACGAGGAGTAAGGCGTTGACAAAAACCATGACGTTACTTTATGCACTGGACCACCAAAACACGAAAAACATGTAACACCAACTCGCACACAAAGAGAAAACTAAAGAGTTAGGTAAATATACTAAATATCCAAACTACAAATCCTCCGCGTTGGGCGCAGTTCCAACGGGAGGCAATAAACCCTGGGTCTCGCGTTTATGTCCGCAGTCGCTGCTCAAACGGAAGTTTGGCGCCCTTACATTGATTTCGGTGCGGTTCAGAATCGGTGTTCCCTCGGCGTGTCGTGTCCTTGTAGCCGTTGTCGACAGATGCTGCTAGTGGTGGCCGCCACTCCTGCCAAGTCCGTCCATGTCTGCCGCCTTGCTTCTTAGGTGATGTGTCAAATCACTGGCCCGCTGTTAGGCCTAGCCTCGGCCTTCTCAAGTGACACCTGGTCTCCAAAATGACCTGGCCCTCTACTGTGATTCTTCTGCTGGTCGTCCCGTTCTGCTGGCGAAGGTGGAGCGTTGTGGGTACACCGGGAACTGCTACAATTCGGCCGCTGCCACACCGAAGTCCGTGCTCGATCGTAAGCCAGATCGACGGCCCCCCGGAGCCCGACGCCCTCGTCTCCTCGTCACCAGTCCGTAGCTGGCAGGACAACCTTTGTCGACCGGTGCCACGCAGAGAACCCAGCTCAACCTCTTCCATCACCGATCGCTGCTCGGGTCGCATGCCGCAAGCCCGCTGACAACCAATTATGAGCATCGACGTGTCTACCGCGTGCTTCCCCGCGCCACTTTGCTGATCTCTCCGTTTCGCCTAGTGGCCTGTGTTTTTGGGCCCCCTTTACTCATGACAGTACTGACACTACCTGAGCTCTCAGTTCGGCGCAGCTCTTAGTCCTGCATCTATTGACTTCGCGCTGTCGCGAACACCAAATTGAACGTTCTTACTGGTGTCGGTGCTGTCCCTGTTGCTGCAAAGTCCAATGCTGGTCTGGAAATCCTGTTGGACGTCCCCATGTTGTCGCTGTCCTCCTCTATGATGGCTGGAAGATCCTGCATGCTTCTGTAGCCATTGCCCAGTCTCGGTTGCTGACGTGTCACAGCGCGTTCGAGTGTTGGGCCTAAGGCCTAAGTACAAGCTCGGTCCTCTGCTCGAAGTGGTGACGTGTCGTACCGGTGAATTGCTGCTGGCCGACCATCGAAGGGGGATTGCGGCTGGTGTGTCTGGAACCGTTGGCTGTAGCACCTCTGAGGAGCCTCGCCCGAATGTCTTTGAGGTCCACGGCCACGCCACGGAGTGCCAGCGTCACGGGCTCCTGAGCCGAACACTCGCTGCTCCCGCCGACAGAGTGGAGCTGCCCATGCATCCTTCTTTGGCCGTAGCCAAATAGACCATCCTCGCTCAACACTGCTGTGCCTCCTATAACGGCTCGTGTCACGCACCACGAGCGCTCGTGCGCTTTAGAACGGCGGCCAGCCTTCTTTCTTGCCTCCTCCGTGCCGCCTGCCTTTGACTCATGGCACAACTTCTATCACACTTTCGTCCATCGGCTGCAGCACAGACATGTTTGCTGGTCGAAACTCGACTTTCACTGCCCCCAAGTTCTCTATTTTGCCGTGGCCTGGGCGATTGTCCACAGAGAACTTTCCTGTTTTTCTTGGTCATCTTGTTGTCGATGGCGCGAACGTACTCTTCGAAAAGAGTTGCCGTCATCCACGCTGCTTTATTTGATAGATAATGCTGTTCGGCAGTCGTGCATTTCTAAAGCACCTGGGCTTGGGAGGTTTGCCAGTTATCAGTAATGGCAGCTTTTCTTCACCTGTGGCATTTGCCCCGAAAAGGACCATTACGCTGTCCTTCTGTTGTTTCCCTCCTGAGCATGCTCCACCCCTTGGGGTGAAGGTGCGGCTTGGCAGCATTTTATAAAAAGCGCTGCCTTGTCAAGGTTAAAGATGTCTCTGTCGGCATAACTCTTTTGCAACTCGTCGAGCCGGCTGCTGCGCCAGTTGTCTGCAGTGGCTGCATCAACAGTGCCGCTCTCACCATGCAACGACTTAGACACAACACCGTTTCTTTTTTTGAAGCGGTCAAACCAGCTGCTGCTGCAGTTGAGGTACGTGTGGCTCATTTGCAACGCCAGAGTGTCTGCCTTCTACATCATTAATGCTGTGGTGACGGGAATGTTGCCCACTCTGGCATTTCACAGCCACACCATCAGCGCCGCTTCAAGGCCCGAAAACTTGGAGCCTCAAACCCACTTCCGCTGGCTGGAAAAGCTCTGTTGATATCCACCGAGCAGCTTCTGCTTGTTTTTCAGCACTGTCAAAAGCATAGACAAAGGGATGTTGAACTCCTGCGCAATGCTCGATTTTGTTCGGCTCGGCCCTTTCTCGATTTCCTTGTTTAGGGCAAACTTCCTTTCTAGCATTAGCTTCTTGCACTGATTTAGTGATGCCATGCTTACCACACTCATGCTAAGTACTAGCTGCTCCTCACAGTTGTTTCGTAGGGTTTAACGTCCCAAAACCAGCTCTGATTATGAGAGACGTCGTAGTGGAGGGCTTCGGACCACCTGGATTTCTTCAACGTGTACTGACATCGCGCAGCACATGGGCCTCAACATTTGACCGCAGCCGGGATTCGATCCCGCGACCCTCGGATCAGAGCACCATAGCCACTAGACCACCGTGAAGGAACTAGCTGCTCCTCACAGTCAGGGAGAAATCCGTACCGCGTGCACTGCGCAGATTCAACAGAAATCACACCTTTGAGAGAAAATGACACGTCATGCATAACGCAAACAAGACAAACCGTGCCAAGCGTGGGCAAAGGGCCTGTTGTGCATGTGCACCCACGGTGTGCCACACGACGTGCCACAGGATTGCTTGACAAAGTTGATATGTCACTAGGCTCCAACTTCACGTTCGTGGAAAGCATTGACTTTGTGGCAGACGCGGCTAAAAAGAAAAAATCGAGGGACTTCAGGAATGGCAGCACTGCACAAATCTTGGGAATGGTCCAGCGGCGAAAAATATTTCGAGAGAAAGGTCAACAAATACATAGGACATATAGGAAAAAGTTCGGTACCACGAAAAATTCCCACTTGGCCAATTTTTTGAGATATGCAAGTTCGAGTTAACAAGGTATTACTGTATAAACAGTGTGCGTAATTACTTGGAAGGTTACCGTTGCCGAAAGGCTGAGCAGAATCAGAACACTGATCACACACGCTTGCTGCGAGTAAACTGCTTTGTTTTAATGACATCGATATTTACATGAAGTAAAGGTCACGTGAGTAGTGTTTTGCATAGCATGCACAACTGTTTATATGCAGGAAAAAAGGTACCATATTTTACCATATATTACACACAACATGGAAAAATCCCGCATAAATGCAGGAGAAGCATTTTATTCCCCGAATCCTTCAAAATATTCATCCTCAGAGCCGCTCTCAAAAAGTTCTACGAGCTCTGGTGGCAGCGTCACTGAAGCTTCCTCTTCAGAATCACTGCTGTCGCTGCTTTCGTCCAGTTCAGGCTGGCCGGGCGCTGAATTTAGAAGGCCTGCTTTGTGAAACCGTGCTGTGCTGTGACCTCTGTTACAGCACACCAGGCATCGTGGACCCACGTCGTTACTTGAGTGAAGGAAGCATGCGTCCTGTTTTTGTATAACTGTGGTCTCCGTTGGTCATCCACGACTCCCACAGGCGCCGCCGAACAGCTTTAAAACTGCGGTTCACTGCAATGTCGAGGGGCTGCAGTATTGTAGTCATCCCGTCTGGCACAACCGCAACGGTGGAGCTTTTCGCCCTGATTAGCTTGAGTGTCAGCTCAGTTATATGCATCCGCACACTGTCCATGATCAAGAGGCTTTTTTCGGCGTTAAAGATGCCGCCTGGATGCTTCGAGAAGCACTTCTTGATCAACCTGCCCAGCATGTCTTTGTCCATGTGTGTCTTCTTTCTTTTTTTGCCTCTGTGCTCTGCTTCAGTTGATAGTCGGCATGTTGTTCACTTCTTCCCCTTGTGTCCGTGTCTTGCACGCCTCTTCTTCTGACTATGGACTATTTGTCCATCCTGTCCTTGACATTTGCCTCTATGGCAACGCCGGGCGGGAAGGACCCTTTGACACACTCTTCCATTCAAAAATGATCATTGGCGGAAGCTTTTTGTCGTCGGCGCAGCATGCGAGCACGACCGTGAAATGCGCTTTCTCCTGGCCTGTCGTTTTGATAGTAATGGCCTTATCGCCTTTTGGTGTCACACATCTTTCCATAGGAATGTCGTATGTCAGTGGCACCTCGTCCATGTTTATTATATGGCTGTCAGTGATGCCATGACTTTCGATTTCTTTCTTTCTGAAGGACTGAAATCGCTCCACCTTCACCTCTTGCGGCAGGTTCTGGCACATGGTAGTGTGGGCTCTCATCACCAGTGCTTTGCGACGCATGAACCTGAAGCACCAGGATGGCCTGCCAAGAAAACCAACAACGTCCATCTCTGAGGCGCAGCTGCACCGTTGATAAAGCCCCACCTTTTGCACACTGCTCCGAAATCCACAGGTGTCCCTCAAGTTCTGGCCATCGCTCCTCCATGCTACCGTCAGCCTTTTTATTGCTCTTCATGGCCTGTAGCTTGTCCGTAGATTGCCGCCCCGCTGCCCGGTTCCAGTGTTCCTCAGCGTATTTCACAGCAGTCAGCTTAAGGTATGTCACCACCTTTTAAAAGGCGTTCTTTTGTAAAAATGACATTTTTCGTTTTTTAAATTTCGAGAATCCGCAAACATTCAAAAATGTTTTGCAGCAAGAATCACGCTCTTACCTTACTTAGTTTAAAAGTTACTGCCAACTTTCTAACAGCTGTTGAACAGTTCTGAAACCGAAACTGATGTGGTTTGGTAACAGAAACTGATAACTCAGCAGGAATCAATGCTATATATTGAAATTTTCCTGTTATGTTTTAGTTGGATATGTAAAAGATTATAGAAAGACAAACTGTAAGGCTTCCTTGTTTTTAAACATTGCTTTAAATTTCCGCAAGGAGGATGCGGGACGCTACAAGCGTCTCATGTTTACTTTGCACGCGCTTAATGCTGCCGGTTTGAGTGCTACGGGGTTCGTCCTTTTTATAAGTATTACTTTTAGAACAACAGTAATAACATATAGGCTGAAAGTTTTCGTAAGAAGGCATGGCCAAGTTCAAGGTAAAAAGGCGATTGAAACGGATGTTTCTTGGCAATCTCCACACGATGAATGCCCCGACAGAAGACGGACGTGAATGTATCAGCGAGTGCTGTAAAGCTTGGGAACTTGCAGAACAATTGTGAAGTACCGCTAAAAGAACCTCTACTGTAACGATTATAGTTAGGGAGATTCTATCATCTCTGTGCGGAAGAACCGCCAATGAGATTTCCAACGGTATGATTTGGCAACGGGTTCCCAAAGATATCCACGTGAGCCTGGCCATCATACTTTTTGGCTTATATGATGCTGTGTGCCACTTAAATGACGGCAACAGAAGGGCAGTAGATATTATGAAGTAAGCAGGCATCGAACCTGGCCACCACACTCTTGTATCGTGTTGCACGAGTGACCAGTACCGTGTGATGGAGGCCCAGAGTCAATCAACTGGTGAGGCAAGACATCTCCGCAAGAATTGACGGGCAGCAACAAAAGCCAAAAGAGAGCTCGTGGCAGCTGAGGAGGGCCTTACCTATGAACCTGATGGATTTTAACTTCCTTGGGCATGATGATCTTGTTTCAAAGGATTGAAAAACTTTAATCTTGTTTTTCTCAAAACTTGATTTCTGGCACTTTCGTGTTGCGCAAGCAGTTACAACTTCGAAATGACTGAATATTTTTCAATGGAACTTTGCACGCTAATTTCTTTCTTACTAGCCTATGCAATGAACTAGGATTAATGAAAACGAATGGTAAATTTTCATGTAGTCATGTTTTATGTAAAGGAATGCAGGAAAAAATGACACATTGTTTTGTTTTCTTTGGTATTTTTTATGTAACTTGATTTCCCATCATCGGATAACAAAGATGCTAGTTGGTTGCATAGTCTGGTTAGTTGGCTACCTCCGTGTCGAAAGGTTTACAATTCCTGCACTCCATTCGCTAGTTAGGAACGTTGGCGTAAGAGCCGAGTTCGGGCAATTTTTAATCAATAACAAATGCCAGCATAACATTTTTCACTCTTTTTTGCTTTTGAATGTCATATAAAACGGTGCTTTATAAGGTCAATATGAAATAAAAATTTAAGGGTCAAAATTAAAAAAATTTTTGAAAGAGGTGGTGACACACCTTAAACTTCACTGTGTGGCTCCCCAGTTTAGGTGGCGTGCTGCAGGTGAACAATGAACGGCAAACTGTGAACGATAGTGAACGACAGCAACGCAAACCAGCTGATCACACAAAGCTGCAAATGGCCACTGGCCCCTCGCACGCTGAACGCCGACCAGTCGTGCCGTGCAAGCAGCGCAACTGTCGCCATGTTACGCTGTTTTAAATTCCCACTTGTGGCCTCGAAAACTCGCACAGCCTTCGTAAATCGCGAAGCCTTCGTGAGCTGAAAACTTAGAACAGCGATTTTTCTTTCCATTTCATTTACTTTTATTAATGAAATCCCTGTTTCAGCAGGTTGACTTTTCGTTATTACATTTATGATGAGTCATTTGCATCGAAGTGTTGTAATGGGGAAAAAGAAAATAAAAAGATTAGCGATCAGCATCAATACGACTTAAGAATTTACCAAAAGAAAGGTACATATAAGACGCACCATTGTATAAGACGCACGGTCAAAGTTTCGGAAAAAAAAAAAAAAATGTGTCTTATACACCAGGAAATACGGTACATACTACGTGCAGCCCCACTGCAGATTTCTAGAGTAGGGCCGTCCAATGTTGAAGGGATAAATACATGAACTGCACGTATAACACCGAAACTGTCTGTTGTCGAAGCTTCACTTGAATACACAAGAAATGCTCAAAATAAAAGGATTCCATCCAGATCCCCCAGGGAAGAGTGTCAGGAGCACATCAGTATGATACCACAGACAAGCAAAAAAAGGAGTCTGATGATAACCGCCGCTGTGGTCATAAAGTGGCAGCTACAATGAGAAGGTCTACGAAACAACAGAGGAAACAAAGGAATTGGAAACTGCATCAAACAAATGAGAAAACTCACCTCGGCCTATACTTTCTTTTCACCAAATGCATCTTCACGGTTTTCTGGATCACCACAAGGTTATCCCGTCGAAAGACGATCTTATTCTTGACTAGAATATAAAAACAGACATGTTTTTATAATGTCATTAATTGCTTTACAATACTGTCGGGCGTGTGTAATACCAATGCGTTTTATCATTGTGGCAACAGGTAGCCTCTGTTTTAACTCAGTGAACACTACTGTCGAAGTAAAATTTAAGTTTAAAAATTTCCTCTTTAATTTTCTACGTACAGTGTACGCCATATGGCTGAATACTGACTATAGTAAATAAAGGTATAATACACTAGTGATGTAATAGAGTTAAACCTTGATATAATTAAGTCAGTAAAATTGGCAATTCACTTCATTATAATGAAACTTCGTTATATCAAAGTATGACCTTGTAAGCTATGTATTGTTGCTGAAGGATACTTATTGCATGCAAATGCTGCAAGAACATTGTAATAACAGCCCCCATTAAAGAAAACAAACTAATTTCAATAATGCTTACAAAGAAGTTTTGTAGCACTGGAGATGCAGCAACTAGCACTAGATAACACGCCACCAAGGCCCTCATCACAGTGGCCGTATGTCATGCATAATGCCTAAAGACATGCAGATGTATCATACCGCGGTAAGAAGTGATAAGCAACGCCATCGCATCCATTCTGACACCACAGCTTGTAACCAAGCCTTGGGTGTTTCTCAAATCGAAAGCGCAACACTGTCACACTGGTGTTATGGTTATCAAACCGCTAGATATCAAGAAGAGAATGTGATAGCTAGACCCTGTGGGGATCGAGGTATATATGCCCGTCGCCACTGCACGGGCGTTTGCCTCTTTCTGCCTTTCCCACGCTCAACCGGTTCTTCCTTGTTCCATCCACTCGCTGCACGTGCCCGTCGGCAGATCGCGAGAGTGGCGTTGTGCGTCGAGTCTCGCACGACACGTGGAAGAAACAGGAGAGGTTCTCTCTGTCTGGCAGCCGAAGGGTAAGCGCACTTTTTCGCTCCCAGTCCGTGGGGCCCTTTCTTTGAGCTTGTTCGAAGTCCATCCGCGGTGCCTGTGCACCAATGGCAAATGCCTACCCTTATGTTGCCCTTCCGAACACTAGCTGTAGTTCTGTGTCCTGTGCCGTGCGTGGTCTTACTACGCCGAGCCGCACTAATTGAAAGCGAACGCAAACGGAGTTTGCCCATGCTCAGATGACCGGGCCCATTGGCCAGCGACCACACAAGTGCACAGCATAGTCGCAAGGGCCCACTTTTCCCTTTGCGGCGCATCTCCGCGAGCCATTGCTCGTGGTGACGTGCTAGCGGTGCCCTTTGTCTGTATTTTCGCCTGTGGCGTGGCGAAGCCTTTGCTTCTCCCGCTGCCTGTTACTACGGGCGGTGTCCAGTGTATGCGGTGTTGCTGTAGTGCAATAAAGTGTTGCGGTTGTTCTGAGAGCAGTACTGTGTCACTATCATGCTGCGCTCGACGCCTTTGCCATTCGAACGCACGTGTGCAACGGAATGTGAAATAGGCGACAGCCTACGCGGCCCTGTGGCTCGCTAAGCCCGAACCCATGGTAGTGGGCCGTATTTGCATTACACCTGGCAACAACTTTCTGTGGCGAAGGCTACGGAGCCGAAGCGTGCACATTTTTGCTACGCTCCCTCATGTAGTCCACGAACGCTAACTTTTGCACAATACCTAGCGCACCACAAGACATGTCACCTAATATTTTCCTTTTCATTTTCACGGTTATTTCCTTGTAATTTAGAAAGGTTGCCCTGTAATGTAATTTCGTTTTTTGCTGTTTCTTGTTTTCTGGTTCCTTATATCAATTCCACGTTTTCCTCACCCTCAAAACAATGATGGCGTCTCTTAGTTAGAGCAGGTTTGTGTCGCAGCGCGTAAGTGAGCATGAGCGAGTGTTCGTCGGCTGGTGAGAATTCATCGTAGAAAGTGAAGCAAAGACAGTGACGCATTGCAAAATATCATGTTGTATGGATACAACCTTGAGGGAAAGAGTTGTGCTGCGTGCAAGCGATGCTACTGGCGAGAGTTGGTCCCACGGCGCAATAACCACTTCGACATCGCTGTGACCCGCCTGTCTTCAGCAAGTCTGTGAACTTGAAAGCAACGCTGCTATTACGAACAGTACGCAAAATAAATGGCTCATTTCATTTGCTTGATTGGATATATATGGTTGGTGTTTTGGGTAGTTTATTGCCGCTGATACGATCATTCAGAATGTGCATCCTGTGAAAATGAACGCCGCGCGTTGCGTGCAACAGCGTATGCGTCCGTGTCTGCAGTTGGAAGTGTTTTTGGCACTTTGCAATGACAGCGTTTCACTTTGCTCAAAAACTGTGTTATTGGCAACGGCCAGTCAAGGTGTGCATCTCTCTCGCTTGGACTTGCGAACTTGAAATGTGCACAGGTGACAAACATACTCAGGTACCCGTCGGCGGTGACGCGTGCCCTGCCAAACTCGTGAAAATGATTGAAGTTATTGCGTCATAGAAATGAGAATAGCCACTCTGTATGCAACGGAATTGATGAAATGGCTTGTTGCCTGCATGTGAGGTGTATATTTGCGCAGCTTCCTTGCAACATTTACAGAATTTAATAAAACTGCTTGTTCAAACAAAACGGATTCTTTAGCGTTCCTATGGTTCTCCACAGTAGATGATCTTCCAAAAAAAGAAAAGCTAAGGGCGTTACAAATCATTGTGTACAAGGTCCGCATTTGCATGCATATTTGAGTGAGTGGCTGGCATACCAGAGTATACTAAATTGGGGTTACTTTGAGTTAGAAGTTCAATAACCAATTAGTTATAGACCTTTCATACCGCTATAAAACTGTTCATATGAGCCAGAGGGTAGGGGGCGGGGTTTACTTGAAGCTGGCACCCTCAAAATCTCATGATGGACGCAAAAGTGAAATCAAAATCTCGTGCAAATGGACTACTTGGCGTATCAACACATGTGCAGAAGCTCCGCCCACGTAGCCTGGGCTGCGCTGCCACAGAAAGTTGTCGCCAGGTGCACATATATAAGCACCAGCCACAACCCGCGGACAACTTTTTTCTTATCCACCCCTCTGAAACTTTTCTTGGCAGTGAAGTGAAGGCTACAGAGACCAATCATGCATGTCCTGCCATTAAGGAATGCATACCTGCCAAGTTGGGACAAATGGACTACGGGAGATTTACTCAACAAGAGAAAAGAGGGAAGGTGGGGGGGGGGGGGGCAGGCATTGTGGCACTGTGAGAGCAATTACAATTCGAACTGAGTGGCACGGTCCGGCCAAGCTTCATAGAACGCTATGTGTGAGAGAGCTTGTTAATTTGAATGCAAACTGCATCCTCCATGGATAATTCGAACTATGCGCTGCCACGCTGGCACTTTCAATGCTAAGCGGCAGGTGGCACGACTTGGAAGCGAGCATGCCGAAATCTCCAAGGCTACGCTCAAAGGCTATGCTTTGCGGCAGAGTAGACGTCACGGCCGCCATAATATAAATATGTGTGCACTTTTAGAAGTTGCCGTGGGCATCAGCATTGCCAATGATAGTCCATTGCGGCAATTGCAGCATGTGCGCTCGTGCAGTCGACCATGTTGAAGCATTCACTGTGTTTTTGTCGTACGTTCGCCAACTCTCCAGCATTTAGCTCGTGTCTAAACACGCAACGGTCGCACAATTATGAGAAGCAAAGACATAATTACTAAAACCCACAAAGCAGCATAATTTGCTCTGAGCTTGCACCAAGGCATGGTTCTGTTTTGCCACTACGCTAAGAGACCGCACGAAATAGTGGTTTTTGACGGTGAACAGACGCACCCTGTTATAAGGTTCACTGCCATTGCCCGTTGCAATTACATGAAAAGCTTTGCTACAAGTATTCGGTGTGCTCTGCTGTAACCTGCATCATAATTTACATCTCGGAGCAAGTGCATGTGAAAGCTTTGTACCAACTGCCTGCATCCGGCCAATGCATTGGTCCGGCACGTGTAAACTCTTAAGGTAAGGTTGCCGGCGAGATCAACTTTTATACCAGTGACATTAAACTGTCATGCTATATTGGCACGCTGCATAAACGAAACTGCAGTTGTTCACCCCGAACATTGGATTGCGGACACATTGGATGAGCTCGCATGAACAAAGTTAAGATATGGCAACAGCGGTACACGCACTTTATGTGATCTTCATGTGATTAGCGATATTTTAAAGTGAAGTTTCGGTCAGCGATGGCCAGTTACGCTAGCATGAGGTAGAAGTTGAAGAGCGTCTTGCTTTGTGAAAGACTACAGCGCCCACCTTGCAGTGAACCAAGATAAATAAAACACCCGTCTTCTGGCACAAGCATCTCATAGACAACATAAGAATCCTAGACAGAAGAACAGTGACTTCCGGATCGCCAAGCCATTTTTTTTTTAATACATAGAGACAGTTGAATGGCGAATGTGCTGCCGGGTTGTACGCCTACCGCATGATTTTTCTTAAAATGCCCATTATTGCATTAATTAAGCAGTGATCGCGATCCCTTTTCACCAGGCAAAAAGGAAGCAAGAACTTGTGAATTTGTTCTAAATGAAAAGTTATTGCTTCAGAGTTGCTGCCACAACATATGACAACATATGCTGCCCTTAGTTTATCACTTTCATTAGTTCAAATTTCACTTAATTGAAACGTGGCAGGCATGTCCGTGGAATTCAAATTAATGAGCTTGTACTGGACATGGACACTGTCATTGGGTTTTTGCAGTAGCTGTTGTTCTGTACAAAGTCCAAACCGATAACATTACTTACACATTGTATGTTTTATGTGAGAGTAAAAGCATGCTAGCTGAAGCAGAGATGAAAGGACCTGGCTGTAGTTGCATGAAGGGCACATGAGATAGCGTCGCTCCTCATGCCAGGCCTGTCATCGCTAGCTTCTCAAGCAGACAGGAAACTCTGAGCCCATCTATCACTGGGCGAAGGACCATTAGGCACTAGTGGGAGAGGGGCAGTCGCATGCACTATCCCGACAGACATCAGTAGACAACTCCTGTAGTATACCCTTTTACACACTGTGCTCTCCCCTGAAGCAGTACTGACAAAATTTTCAAGGCGAGATACCTTGTGGTATAGGCTTTTGTGGACACACAAGCATCATCCACGAAATATCAATGGCTAATATAGCCTATAACATTTAGAATCAATTTTAAAGTATGTGTCACGCAACTGTAAGCCAAACGCCCCACCTCATGACATCGTAAATTGAACTAAGCTGAACATTTTTTCACGTGGTCGCACAACTTTGCCCATCATGGCCAGACAAAGCACTGGAGGCGAATAGAAATGGGCACAACTGAACTTTCAGGGGATTTTCCTGTTACGTGTACAACCATGAGAAAAGGCCAAAATCCGGAAGTATCCTGGGTAATCCTGGAGCCTTCCGGATAAGTATCCAGGAGACCACATTCCCATACTCGCTAAGTCTCCCGGGTAATTCGAGAGACTTGGCAGGTATGGGAATGTAGTCGTATAATCCCTTTAATGTTTTCTCAGGCCGAAATAAAATAAGCAACATCGTTTAATTTTCTAAAAGAAGCTCTTTAAAAGAATATGCAGCAAACATCACAGAGATATTTATATTTCTTTCGCTTTCTACTTTGTCATTTCGCATTTTTGGACGTGTGAGAATGTTGCACCTTTGACATGTACCTCAATGGTGGAATGGCGTCTGCGTCTTCAGGTGAGCATCTGTCACTTTCTGCCTTTTTCATTGACTCACTGAAAAAGCTTGTAACAAACTTCATCAGCGAATCAACGTCTGATCCTTGCTGAACCACCTCCGTGTCCCTTGAAACATGCGCGGAAATGTGGAAGATTTCTAAACCGAAACGTGAGCAAACTGGACTACTTCTCGCAGGGGTACATGTGCAGACACTCCGCCCTGTAGCCTTCCCTTTATTGTCGAAAAAAAGTTGTCCATGAGTATAGTGGCTCCAGAAAGAAGCAGTAATGGCCTTTTTCTTGCCGATCGGGGTTGCTAGCATGATACAAGCCTCATTGGCAACATTTGTTCCGTGAAGGATCACAATCTCTTACAAGATGCTTCTATGAATGCTCAAATCGGGGATGCGAAGTACAGAACTACATAGACTGTTGTGGAGCGCACAAGCTGCACAACCTGATGTTCGTGCGAGGTTGTTCTGATGTGTGCTCTCGACTCTGCTCTGGTGACGACGGGGTGTGCATTTAGGAAGCATTCAAGTTCCCCTTTACCCTTAACCTTGGGCAGAAGAGACCACTCTGTGTCTGTGGCCATTTTGCTGTGCGGTGCGCAGTTTGAAAAATGTGTTCACTAATCTGCATGCAACTTGCCCATTAGAACTTTCAATTTATTGGCTTGGTCTACCTCTGCAGCAGCAGTGAAACATTGTTACACTGAAATCATGGCAGAATATTCCTATTCCTCATTATATGGAGGTCAAAATACATGGTGTCCTATGAACATCATGCAGTAAAAAGCTGAGTACTTCCTTATATCGAAAATTTCATTATACTGAAGTTTGTCATATCAAGGTTCACTTGTACTCGAATATAACGTGTTGAGTGCAACGTGACTGAGAAAAATAACCTGTCAAAAGCAAGAGACAAAGCTGCAGGCTTCTTTGGCTTCTGGATGAAATAATGCAAGTGAAAACTACATGCAGCTGGACAAAGTGGAGATAGCCTTCAAAAATTACCACAGGTTTTGAAGGGCAATATTAGTGGATTTTCAATGACTTTCAAGTCCCTGTTAAAGGTTTTCAAATAATGCAGAGCAAGATTCCAAGTACAAAGTTCTGCCCTCTGCAATGTTTTCTAAGTGTTAAGGGCATTCACTGCACTAGAAATACAGAATTAAGAAATGTCCAGTACTGATCATATGTATCTATTGTATATCTGTGATCAATGTGGATCTATTGCCCCACTGTACGCAGTTTCCATTATCACTCTTTTCCTCTTTTTTTGTTCTTTTCTTTTAAACTTTAGATCAAGTGCCGCCTGCTGTCGTTCTCCACCAATGGGTGGCTGGAGCTTAGTCAAGCTGTCACTGTACGCCTTTTTTCCCGGCCACCTTTTTTTCACCCTAAATGCTTTTTCTTGTTGGAGAAAATGAAGCTCTATGATTGATTATTTGATTGACTGATATTAAGTTCCTGACATGCCAAAAGTTCTCAACATTGCTGCAAGATTGGTTGTTTTCCTTGGAACCCTGTGTCCTCTCCTGGCTAGATGGGTGCAGCCTGATCCTTGATCATTACCACCTTCTGCCCACATGATTTTATTAAGCATTTCATTAGACAGTTTTTAGTTTTGGACGGAATTTCACCCTGTGGTTGCATGCTTGAGGATTCTTGGGTGAGACCTCGTCTGGTCTCAAAGCAGTGCGTATGTAGTTTTTCACGCCTTTGCCGGTGGTGACGTTTCGCTATCGGCCTATGCATTTTACAGTGTAAGCTGATATGAGATCACAGCAACTGCAGTTTTTGGTGCCGTCACTTGTCCACTGCAGCCATCGCTGGTGTCCGTTAACCACTATTGTGTGCATTAGGTCCTCTGCTTGGCAGTTGAGCATTCTACCACTGGGCTACATCTGTGCTTGAAAAATCATCGCTAAAGGACCTAAACAGGTATAAAGCCTGCCGAGGAATTGCATTAACAAATGTGATGCTATGTGGCAAAATATTAATACGCAACTATGCGTCGCGGAAAGTGCATTACATAACGAGTGCGAGGAATCATATGAAAGAACACAGGGGTGCATGCTTTGAAGCTCTGCACCCATTACTGAGGCATCATCAACATCATCATTATGAAACAATCTCTTTCAACTTTTCCGTTATCATTATTACAAAGCGCCGCCTCGTGAAGCAGTTTTGTCGTATCGTGCCGCATGGCACATCACGTGACAGGTGACGTGCACAGTGGCGACAGCAACCCGACTTGGCTCTTCGATATACCTGATGGCGCCTCCTCGCAAGGTGCGGATCGTTGCTGAATAAGTGAATCGCAGAGCTATGCACGTGGCTGCAGCAAGGCAACGTTGGGCACAACAGACCGCTGTGCAGAGAGAAGCCCAAACCGTAGAGTTATGGCGCAGGGGATACCTACCACCTGTACTTGCACCAGTTTCCCCAAACGTTTACAATGGCCTCTGATGTATCCGTGACGTCACGCCAGCCGAAGCCGCCATTATCACCACTGCTTCTTCCCCCTTCCCTTCCCCTTAACCCCTCTCGCACAACGCTAGATTAAACCGCGCTATCGCAATAAAGTTCAGTCTTGGCCCAGCCACCCACGGCCCCGGTGTGTTCTTTTCAATGGCGACGAGGGTGGGATGAAAGGGGACGAAAGCGGGGCGTCAACTCCGTCCGTCATGGCCGCCGCACCCACGGGAGGATACGCCAGCCCACCGCAGTTCGACGAGACGAGCGACAAGTGGCCCGCGTACCAGGTTCGGCTGGAAGCCTTCTTTGAGGGTAATGGCATCATGGAAGACAACAAGAAGCGGGCCCTGCTGGTGACTGCACTGTCCACCCACACCGTCGACGTACTGAGCGGACGTTGTGCTCCGGATAAGGTGAATGAACTGTCGTACCCACAAGTGATAGCCTTGCTTAAGCAGCACTTCTCGCCGCAACCGAACGAGATAGCACAGTCTTATAAGTTCTTCACCCGCAATCAGCTGCCCGGCGAACCGGTCAAGGATTTTATCGTGGCGATTCGACAGATAGCGGACACCTGCAATTTTGGGGCTTCGTTGGACAGAATGCTAAGAGATCGCATCGTGTGTGGTCTGCACAACCTCGGAGTGCATCGGCAGCTACTCGCGAAACCACAGCTGACGAGGAGTGAAGCGGAAGAAATTGCGATATCTGCCGAAATGGCCGAGGCCAACGCGCAAGAGATAGTAAGCCCCACCGCTGAGGCAAGTGTGCATGCGCTGGGAGGCCAGTCTTATCGCCCACGAAGCCGGCCACAGATTGTTGCGTGCTACCGCTGCGGAGAAAAAGGGCACGGACCCGAGGATTGCCGCTTCCGCTCGGCGTCATGCTTCAAGTGCAGACAACGAGGTCATATCGCTCGAGCCTGTTGCCGCCGTGAGAGTGGGTTCGGGGTGGTACCACCAGAACGCCAAGTACACGCCTTGTCACGGGAGGAACACACTGGCACGGACGGCATGTTCGCGCTGGAGGCAGCAGACAGTCACATCGGCCACGTCGGCATTACGCAACCCATCGTGCGCACCTTGGATTGTGGTGGGGTTCCAGTGAACATGCAGGTCGACACAGGCTCGCCGGTTTCGGTCATCACGTGGCCCACATATGAGCGGAACAAAACAGTGTGGCCGAAGCTGCGTGGTTCGCCATTGAAACTCACCTGCTTCCTGGGACGGCTTCCAGTGCGGGGACAACTTCAGCTCAAGGTTTCGTGCGGAAACAGGTCGACGGCTGGATCTTTGCAAGTCCTTGGTTGCTCCGGCCCAAACCTCTGTGGACGCGACCTGATTCAAGCGTTCCACATGCTCGAGGCACCGGTCATGAACGTGAACACGTCAGGTGAGCAACTGCCGTTACTCGGTGCTGACGACGTTAACGTGGACCGGTTGCTAGCAGAATTCACTGATGTGTTCGCGCCAGGTTTAGGGCTCATAAAAGGGCCACCGGTGCACTTCGAGACGCGAGAAAACGTGGTGCCGAAATTTTGGAAAGCACGCGAAGTGCCGTATGCTTTTCGGCCAAAGGTCGACGCGGAACTGGACCGCCTTTCGGGCGCGGGTATTATTGTACCGGTGCCTCATGCGGAGTGGGCGGCGCCAGTGGTACCGGTAGTGAAACGGAATGTCTGCATCCGCCTTTGCGGCGATTTTAAGCTAACGGTCAACAAAGCCTGTCGCACTGAGCAATATCCGTTGCCACGGGTGGAGGATATCCTGGCTACATTAAATGGCGGTGAAGTTTTTACCACGATAGACTTGCGGGAGGCATACAACCAGCTTCCGTTGGATGAGGAAGCCATGCAACTCACGACCATAAACACGCATAAGGGACTGTTCAGCTTTACTCGCCTGCCTTTTGGAGTGGCGTCCGCGCCGGCCGTGTTCCAACGGCGTATGGAGACCATTTTGCAGGGACTTCCGGGTGTTCAGGTCTACCTAGACGACGTCATCGTGGCAGAGAAACGCCATGACTGCACCACCCTGCACGAAGTATTCAAGCGTTTCCGGGAATACGGCGTGCGCCTGAACGCAGACAAGTGCAAGTTCCGCCAACCAGAGGTGGATTTTTTGGGGCATCGAATCAGCGCTCGAGGTCTTCAACCAAAGACGGAAAACATAGACGCCATCCTTAAGGTTCAGGCACCACGGAATTCCGCAGAATTAAGGTCCTACCTCGGCATGGTAACGTACTACCACAAGTTTCTTCCCAATGCATCGACCGCCATGGCACCCCTATATCAACTACTCCGGAAGGAAGCTAAGTGGAAGTGGGGTACCGCTCAACAGCAGTCATTCAGCAGTATGAAGGACCTTCTGAAGTCCGCAGACTTTCTGGCGCATTTTGACCCACACAAGCCGCTAGTCCTGGAATGCGATGCCTCCCCGGACGGAATCGGCGCAGTGCTTTCACACGATGTCGGGGGCGGGGTACTTCGGCCCATAGGGTTCCGCTCTCGGTTATTGACTGGAGCTGAGAAAAATTACTCGCAGCTGGAGCGTGAAGCCTTGGCACTTGTGTTTGGTGCGTCGAAATTCCGACAATACTTGCTCGGCAATACTTTCACATTGATGACTGACCATAAGCCGCTTGTTGGACTTTTTCACCCAGACAGGCCAGTGCCCGTGATGGCCGCGGCGCGAATCCAGCGATGGGCCCTGCTGCTGAGCGCATACGATTACGTCATCAAACACCAGCCCGGGAAAAACAACATTCCAGCCGATGCCCTCAGCCGACTCCCCACGTCAGCAACTTCCCAGCCAGAGACGCAGGAGGAAACTGTGGACGGTGAGTATGTGCTGCTCACGGAGACCCTCAATGATGGTGTCATGTCTGCGAAGCAACTGGGCACTCTCACGGAGCTTGATGACGATTTAGCAAAGGTGCAAAAATGGGTGCAGGAGGGATGGCCAAGAAATTTGGGGCCTAAGGACCAGCACTTGATGCCATACTTCAACCGGAAAGCTGAGATAACGGGGAGTTATGGGCTTCTCTATTGGGGCCATCGAGTGATCGTCCCTAAGAGTGCCCGAGCAGTAATGTTACGTCTGCTGCATGATACTCATCAAGGGATTTGCTCAATGAAGCGGCTAGGGCGCTCCTTGATGTGGTACCCCCGGATCGATAATGACATTGAGCACATGGTTAAGTCCTGCACCAGTTGCATCCAAGCTGCCCCTATGCCCCCAAAGAAACCCCCTGTTGCGTGGCCGGAAACGGATGAGCGTTGGTCGAGGCTGCATATCGATTTTGCGGGGCCGATCGATGGTCACATGCTACTGATTGTGGTGGATTCACATAGTAAGTGGATAGAAGCGATACCCATGAAGAGTTCCACCACACACGCCACCATAGAGGCTCTGCGCACCTTGTTCAGTACATTCGGGCTGCCCCGGACGCTGGTATCCGATAATGGCCCACAGTTTACGAGTTGGGAATTTAACACCTTCACGAAGCTGAATAACATAGTACACCTCCGAACAGCACCGTATCACCCCCAGTCCAATGGGCTCGCGGAGCGGGCGGTTCGGACTGTGAAGTATTCATTGAAGAAGAATGTACAAGGGTCACTGAAAACCCGCCTGGCTAGGATTTTGCACAGGTACCGCAGGACGCCGCAGGCCGGGGGCCGGACACCAGCGCAACTCCTAATGGGCTACGATCTTCGCTCCAGGCTGGACAACGCAGTGTCCATTCCGCCCTCACCAGTTGACCGTTCCCCCCTCGATGGGTGGCAGCCCGGGGAGCCAGTCTGGGTGAGGAACTTTGGGCGAGGCGAGCCGTGGACTCCAGCCAGCATTACATCGACAGACGGAGCCCGCCTGGTGAATGCCGATGGTCCGGAGGGGGAAACCATTCGGCGCCACAGCGACCAGGTGAAGCCACGGGAGTTGGAGCATGACCAGGGAGAAGCCGGCGACTCTCGGTGCCTCGAAACGGCCGCCGCAGGAGGAACACCGAGGCGAGCGCCAACAAGGAGCGAGATCGCCGGGAGCCCCTCAACTCCGGTGTTGCGTCGCTCGGGCCGGCTACGCAAACCCCCAGACCGTTACTCACCATAGGGGGAGCGGAATGATGTATCCGTGACGTCACGCCAGCCGAAGCCGCCGTTATCACCACTGCTTCTTCCCCCTTCCCTTCCCCTTAACCCCTCTCGCACAACGCTAGATTAAACCGCGCTATCGCAATAAAGTTCAGTCTTGGCCCAGCCACCCACGGCCCCGGTGTGTTCTTTTCAGCCTCTAGGAAAGTCTCTCCTCCAGTTTACGCTGTCACTGTCCTGCAATTCCATGCAGGCCCGGCTCTCTCTTTTCTTTCTTTTTGTTCACGATCTGCAGCAGTAGTCTGCAATCAGCACTCACCTATCTATTCGATGTCTTTCCTCTGGCTTCCTTTTTCTGGATGTATGGAGACACAGGAGCACTGGAAAGGTGCAAGGTGGTTGTGCCCCCCACTGCCTGATCTTTTGTGCACTGTACTTCAAGTTGCTGCTCACGTTTTGTCTAGTGTTGCTATGTGTTTTGTTCGTGCATGATTCAGTGCATGTGATTTGGTAATTCTTAACGACCTCGCTGATACATGATCACACAGAGATTGGCATCTAAGTGTTTCCTATCCTGCAGTGGGCTTGCCCATGGTGTCCTGGTGATGAGTCAAGCCCTTATGTGCGAACATAACAGCCTCATTTTGGTGCACGTGAGCCACATGAGCTTAGTTAAGATGCAAAAAGACATTGGCTTGGTTTAGAAACATGACAGCCCTGCTGAAGTAAACTATGGCAGGACCTGCTTGGTATGTTGCAATAAACAGAAACCGGACTTGACTTAGTGGTTAAAAACAGTTTAAACACTCGAAAATACCAGAGATCATTGGCACAGCAGCGACCTAAAGATATAATGAGGTTTACGATGGTTCACCAAGATCCAGACCAGGATAACATGCAACTGTTAAATCCAATAAGCCCTTTATAATTTACCAAGCCATAAGAGTGGGATCTGAGCATAAAACAGAGAGGAATAGCTTTACATTATCCTGTGACTGTCCACATTCTTCATAAAGGTGCTCTGTTATACCAGCTCTTCAATCTAGTGCTATGGGGTAGAAATCTGCTCACGTTTGATGACAGCCAGAGCACACCACTGGGCCTTTTTCCACCGTGAAGCAAGAAGCCATTTCTGCACCTTGCAGACAAGTTGGGCAAGGTTATCTGGGTCAGACTTCATAATCTGGTCAAACTCGGCAAATTTGCCAGGACGGAAGAACACCTTGGTAAGCCCGAACTTGAAGTCCTTCTCGTTTAGACCAAGAGCCTTGAACAGCGCCTGGGGTAAAAGCATGAGAGAGCTTGGACACTCAGAACGTCACATAAAGAACACCTTTGTTAATTGCAATATTTATTACAAGCAAAAATCAGCAATGAGCATGACAAGCTGCCTCTGACAATATAGCTAAGCGTCTCCCGCAGAAAATGAATGACTCACTTCACTGCATCAATGAGCCATAAACATGACAAAAAATATCCTATGCTTTTATTCTCAGGGCTGTAGTAATGACGCAAACAGCTCAGAATTGACCACACTGGTACTTGGAATTGTACTGCATGAGCGTAGTTAACCCACTTACTTAACCGCAGATCCGATGCCCGTTCTTGTGAGCTGCACTGCGCAAGTTTTGCCACAACGGACTGTTGTGTACAGCATTGTAAAGAAACTTCCATGACTCTGGCTATTAATTCCCACATGAACATTTTTTGCTTTATCTTGTTCGGGAATGTCTTCCAGAAACACTGCACTCATAGTACCTTCCCAGTGTGGAAGGGTTTGAAGGAGACGGCTATGCGAACTGCCGCTCCGCATTTCTTGCACTTACACCAGCTCTCACACTTGTTGCCCTAGACTTTACAGAAATGACAATGTCTGAATGCCCAGTCACTTTAAAACAGCAGCTAGAGAATCTCCTCACACGTGACAATTTTCTTTCACAAACGCCATGCATCATTCGCAGTGAAAGGCTTGATAAAGAAAGTGGAGCTGCTGACTTCCTTTTTTCTTATGCAATGACAGAAGCAGCTCTTGGTGTTTTGGAGCAGTCTCACTGCATCTCGGGAAGGCCAAAGATTGTGTGGAAGGCCACAGATTGTGCATCAAGTAAAAGAGAAACTGTGTACGGCTGCGCTCTGTCTTATAATATTTTATTAATGCCTTGGACACTCGTCCACTAGAGAGGTCGCGACTTTAGAGTCAACCTCACGACAAGGCGGCTTCCTTTGCAATGACACGGCCGCTCAATTTAACAAAGGTGCAACTTGCCGAATGTGGTAATTTCCTCTGCAATGGCACTCAACATCACGTACGAGTTCACACACGCGGCTAATTTGCTGTGCGCATTTGATTAATGGTCATAAATTCATCTGCCCTTAGCATGTGGGCTCATTTAGGCATTATATGGGCAAAACACAATAGCTTATCTAGTAGTACGATATTCCTAACTCATTACTACTTGTCATGGTTACCAGAACCTATCAAGAAAACAGGACCTAAGGAAATGAAGATGATGATGCTGAGCCGAAGGAAGAAGAAGAGAGAAATAAGAACAAGAGGTGCAAGGAAGGGACATGAACAAAGAGAAAGAAGATGCAATGTCTGCAAAAGAATGGGAAGAAATAGAGCAGAAAGGAAGAAGCGCCAATAAGATCAAGAGGCAACGTGGCTCAACAGAGAAGAAGCAACGTGGCCAGCGGAGGAGGAGTTGACGTCTCGCAAGTGAAGGGGCAGAGACATGGGAGTTGAACTCAAGCTGGAGCTGGGGTCCAGCTGAAAGCTGGCAGCAGAGGACCTGGGCGATGTATCCTGGCTAGCACTGCAGTGTACTGCGAGCTGTGCGGGCACTGCCAAGAGCGATTCCGGCAGGGCTGATGACGTGACAGACAACCTACATCTACGCTCCATGATTCCAGGTGCACATGCGGTACACCCTCATCAGCAACTCCACGTTGGTGCCGGCTCATGCAGGGCAGCGTCCCAGCTCAAGGCAGAGACCTGACTACGTTCCGCAACGAGACGCGACAGTGCGGCATCGGAAGCGCGTCCCAGCTCATGGCCGCAGCAGAGACTTGACGAGACGCGACCGATCAGCGTTGGAAGCTCGTCGACTTCAAGGGCATGTGTTCCTTGTAGCTTTGGCACAATGTTATGACCTCGGCCACAGTCTGAGGGTTTTTGGCGGGTAACATGGTGACGGCATCGTCGTCAATGCTTTTCATGACATTCCTGATCTTGTCAGACTCCAACATGTCCGGGTTGGCATTTTTAAACAAGTCGAGGATGTCTTTCATGAAAACCTGTGAAAGACTCACTGGCCTGCTGAGATAGTTCACATAAACGCTGTTCTGCTTGCACCTCACGAAGGGCAGGACGGCCAAACATGTCGATAATTGTGGTTTTGAAGTCTGACCACGTCGCAAATTCTGATGGATGGTTGTACCGCCACACCTGCAAGGTAGATCACCAAGTTGCACAGCTTGCCTGCATCATCCTATCTATTAGGTATGCTCACGCATTCCTAAATCGCAAGCCAGTCCTTCACGTCGGTGCCATTTGCTCCAGTGAAGACAGGTAGGTCACGGACACAAGGGACACCAGGACAGGCGGTCGGTGCAGGTGGTGGTGTTTGCTGGGCGGCGTCTTGAGGCATGGTAGATGGCACTGTACTGGATCGAAGTTCCAGGGGCAGTTGTTTTGAGGGAAAAGGACTCTCCACCAACTGTAAAAGCGTTTATTACACACCGGCACAACGGCCGACCAGGAGCTCAGTCAACAGCCCAAATCACGATCACCGAGAGCGAGCAGCAACCATGAGCAAAGTGCGTCCCAATGAGCCCAGACCTTGAGCATGAGCAGAGTTTTCTCAGCAGAGCTCTGAAGAACAAACCCCGCTGCGAGGTGCTGGAGAGGACGGCCCACAACAATGTTCCCATGCTTCTTTACAGTATGAACTATAAATATTTTGACTGCGTACTCTGCTGATTCATCTAGTGCGGAGTGTGGTTTTTAGCGTTAACTTAGCATGCCGCGTTTCTTTTTTTGCCTATAATGATTTCTCATTGTCTACACTTCCTGTTGGCTGTGCTTAACATCGAAGCCCAGGCATGACAAAAACATTAGCGAGCCTGTGCCAGGATTCCTCATACGAAATAAATAACGAGCTTCTCACAGCACGGGAACATAGATTACAAGAACTTGTCAGGCGCTGCAAGTTCTTTGAGATTCACCAAAGAGCAGGCGCTTACCTTGTTTGAGTGTGCACAGAAAGAAGCATGTGAGGCACGTGAGGCTGAGAAAGATATTCTCCTGTTGAAGTTACGTTTACGAGAAGCTTCCAGTGCTATAGATGAGGACAATAGGTAGTATGTTTCATCTGGAAAGAAAGCCCCGCAAGTAAGGATTTGCCTATGTAAGTTAATGGCTCCATTTAATGACAAAAAAGATGACCTGGATCCCTGTTTATGTAAATTTAAGAAGGGACGCAGCCTTTGTATCGCGAAAAATGACCAAAAAAATCGATTTTTTGAAAACCACATACTCAGTTTCTACAAGTCCTTTTTTATCTGATTCCGAAATATGAATGCTGAAAACCGCATAGAAGTGCTCAAAAAAATGTTAATAGAGGCCAACGTGGCGAAAAAACTCTGCAGAAATCGCGAAAAAACGGTAGTTTTCAAACCCCAATATCTCCGCAACGGCGCAACCGAGCGCCGCCATTTTGCCCTCGTTGGAAAGCGTGATTCTCCGTCTTCAAATCTGCCGCTTCAGCCAGCTCCTCCATACAGAAGCAAGTGCAAGAAAAGCAAAAGATTCAAGGCTGTGCCGAGGCCTCCGATTAACCGCGCCCGTCACGTGGCGAATCGGAGCCTCACCACTGGTCTCCTTGCCAGTCCACATCTGCTACCGCGCCGCCGCGCGCCTCTGCGCTGTATGTTCATCTGTGCGTGCCTTCCTTGATGGTATTTGCAATGTCGGCGATCGGGCGTTGTGTAGACAGAACAGAAGCTGATTCCAAAGCTGATATCGTATCACTCGTGGCTCATGGCACCGCGCGTTTATGATTGCGTCGCCATGTTCGGCAGCGCGTACGGAGCGTAGTTTTGGCAGCGGACTACGCGAGTGTTGTGTGCGCCTCTTGACATCTCAGCGCGCCTTATCATCGGTATTTGCGGAACGTAGTTTCAGCAGCCGATTTCTGTTGCGATGAGCGCGTCTGGACTTTTTGGCTCGCTGTCAGTGCGTGCGGAGCCGATGGTGAGCCCGCTCCCGATCACTTGCACGCGGCCGGAATGCTTGCTTTTGTTGACTGACTGGTCATGGCGTTTCATCCGCGGGCGAAGCATCATGTGCGAGCAGCAGTGGCATCGTTGCCCATGTTGCGTGGCGTCTGACGTTGCCGACTGCATGTAGCGATTGCGCCACGGATGTGTTCGAATCTCATCATGTTGCCATGCCGTCCGCAAGTATGGACAATACCCTTTAGGCGCGCCTAGAGCCGCATTTTGTATCACCAAACGCATTCCGCGAGGTCGCCGCGTACGTGCAAGTTGGGTGACTGCGACCACGCTGAAAATGGAATGACAGGCGCCGGTACGCAAAAAGCGTACGAGTTTCCAATCGTTAAAATGACGGCCTTGAACCCGTTTCTCAGCGTTGTAAGAGTCAGCAGTGCTCCTAATAACTTTTAGTAGAGTAGGAACTAGATATGCGTCAGCATCGCAAATGATACTGACATGTATGCGCGTCTAGCAGCACTGTTGCGAAGGGGTGGTTAGAGTAACTGTATATGTAGGGGGAACATATACAGTAACTCTAGGGGTAGTAATTGCCGTGAAATGAATATAGTAAGATTTTCTGTGCAAATAAGAGCTGTGCAGGCTGTCAAAAGTATTGAAAAGGAGCTAGGAGCTCTGACTAATTATACTGGTCAACAATCAACATCTCACATAGGGGGTTGCACGATAAAACATTTCAGAAAAATCTGAAGGCTGAGTCCAGACCTTCCAGTGAGACAGCTACTGCCAGTATTTGTGTACCCTGGTACCAATAGCTTTCTGCATGCAGATCTGTCCATGAGGCAGTATTACAAGTACAATCATTGAGCCCACCATGCTTATGCTGAGTATTGTGCAACACTCTGACTGTGGCCTGGACAACACGCTTTTCCCAGAGCAGCAGAGAAAGGTGTCTTTTAGGAAAAAAGAGGCCAGCAAGGCATACCAAACTAAAGAAAGGACATCCAAGAATCCGTGCACCAAAAAGGACACAAAGCACTGTGTATTCAGTGCCTTTTTGTAATAAAAATCCAAGGTACAACTTCAAAAGCCGTTTTCTCAAAACGACTTTTCTTGCTCCTTGCCTCACTTGTTCCGCTGATTTCTTCATGACTACTAGGTCTATTTCAGTTCCATTTTTTTCCCTATATTCCTAGAAGAATTGCCCAGGGCATGACACTCTTGCTTTTCCAGTTTTACTTCACAACATTTAACAATACGACTAACTGCTCACAGCCTAAGCTCTAGTGGTGCAGTCACCTTGTAAAAAACGACGACTAAAAAAAATTGTGTTGCAAATAAAAAAATCTAAGAATGTCATGCCCTCAACCATTCATCATAGAGCTCACAGCACTTTGAAAAAGCTTTCTATCACATTTTTTAGCCGATTGAGGCTCGGAACAAGGTAAGAAGGAGGAAACTGTTGTAAATCAAAAAGTTTTAAAGATAAGATCATGAAATTTATACAGTAGTATCACAGAATCATTGCTAATAAGTCTACAAAATTTCATCAAACTCCATAAATAAAAAAGAAAGTTGGTTTCCAACGTCACGTCCCCCCTTAAGGGAATTACTTTAGGACAAGGTTGGCAAAGAAACAAATGGGCAACAACACTTAGTTTGTGTTTGGTAGGGGAAGCGCTCAGTGTGTTTGATAGGATGCCCGCTTCTGAGTCATTGGATTACGACAAAGTCAGGAAGGTACTACTTCAGCGATCCAGACTCACTGCTGAAAGGTTTAGAGAAAAGTTTCGGAAAAGTAAACCTGAGGACACAGAGACGGGTAAACAGTTTGTTTGCCATTGAGTGAATCATTTTGATAGCTGGATGGAAATGTCTAACACAGAAAATACATATGAAGGTGTTAGGGATCACATGGTCACGGAACAGTTCCTGGCTTGCTGTAGTCCTAGGCTCAGTGTTTTTCTAAAGGAAAGGCCACTGAAATGCCTTGATGATTTCGCTGAATGTGCCGATCAGTTTCTGGATGCGCAAGGCACTGATAATTTAGGCAAATGCAATGACAGCATCAGTAAAGTAGAAACAGGCGGCCAGGAACATTCTCGAGGGTCCTATACCGAAAAGGCTCAGGTGCTTTTTGTGCAACCGTCTCGGTCGTGAAGCCCATAATTGTCAGTTAACAAGCATTAGTCAACAGGCACAAAGCTATTGCAAGCTATGTAATGTGAGAAGACATGAGACTCAAGAGTGTAGGCGGAGACCTCAAGATCAAGTTTCAGTGTTAGTGGAACCCAGAGAAAGCAGTGAAGGTCATATAAAAGATTATTGATTTATGGGGTTTAACGTCCCAAAACCAGCTCTGATTATGAGAGACGCCGTAGTGGAGGTCTCCGGAAATTTCGATCACCTGGCTGACATCGCACAGCACACGGGCCTCAACATTTTGCCTGCATTGAAATGCAGCCGCCGTGGCCGGGATTCGATCCTGCGACCCTCGGATCAGCAGCCGAGTACCGTAGCCACTAAGCTATCGTGGCGGGGCGGTCATATAAAAGAAGACACACAAAATGTCGTAGGAGCAGCTATGGCAACATCTAGTTATAAGGGTGTTAACGTCCCTGTCATCGAAGGGAAACTAAATGAAAAGAATGTCTGTACTTCGAGACGCTGGTACTAATACGGTCCTGGTGAGAAGAAATTTGATAAAGAAGGGAGACTTGACTGGAAAAACATCACAAGTTATTTTGGTAGATGGGTCGGACAGATGGTTGCCCGAGACTAATATAAATTAAGACTCGCCATACTACACAGGGCGTATAACTGCATTATGTGTGGAACAGCCCTTATATGATGTCATATTAGGGAACGTAAAAAGTGTAAGGGCTGTTGACAACCCAGTGACGCAGGGTAGTAATAGTAATCCTTGCCCGTGCATATTTCACAATAGGAAAGAGGTGAAAGAAACAGAAGGAGTCCCAATGGAGCCAATGAATTCTATTGCTAAAGAGAAAAAAAAGTGCGAGGCTAACACAACTACACTAGAGAAGCTAGGCATACCCTCAGCAGGAATGAACATGCAGCAGAGAAATAATGAGTCGCCCACGTACGCAGTACATAGTGTTGGAGGTAGGCTTACAGATGAACAAATGAGAGCAGGAGTGACCTACAAAGCCAATAATGGCTTAGTATATAGGTAGCTCTGGAACAATAGAAAAAAGCACATGCACACTGATGTTGCCAATAGAGATAGGCACATGTATTAGAGAAGTTTCATGCCAAGTGTCATAGAGGAGTGAGAGGAACTGTAAAGGAACTAACCAAAGTGGTCTTTTCGATGGGCTGAATAGGGATGTCAAGTGGCTCGTGAATCATTGTTGCAAGTGGCCGTTAAAGAGAAGGAAAACTGAGAATCCACGAAAGGCTTGTTTTTGAGAAAATGAAAAGCAGTTGTGCAGGAAGTTTTGGAACGAGCTTATGAGCATGTTCAACGGTGACTGCACTAAGTAGTACAGACTTTCTTTTTCTTTTTTGCAGAACATAACAAAGAGTTTGCGTAATGTATTACAACCTTTTGGTTAACTGTCAGGCCGAGCAAGGCGGTTATGTGACTTTGTAGTGCATGTGGCCTCTAATATGTCCAGTGAAGTGAAATGTGTGCAGTGAAGTATGTGAAGTGATTACGTAATGGATATCAGCTATACGTATTTGATGGTGAACCACATTATGAGAACATGGAAGTGACACACAACAAGCCTGAAGAAATTATCGAGGCATTGGGAGAAGTTTTTCCAGGGTGAAAAACTTTTGAAAGGGGAGCGTGTGTTATCAGACCCACGCATGACACTACTATAACAAGCAGATTATGTTCAGAAGCAAATAGACCTGCCTACAGGTTTACACATCATAGCCTTTCGGACTCTGGCACTGGGCTGCTGTGACAAGGTTCCTTTTTCTGTTTTTGAACTTCCTGCTGAAACAAAAATTGTCCACTGCTGTCTGTTACTAGGCTGTGTCATTCCAACCCTCTATTTGCTGCTGGCCACACCGACCACTTTCTTCTCGCGATGGCTTTCTTAATGCGCCGATTACATTCCCTGTAGCTTGAACATTTTTACACAACAAGAAATACATCCTATGTCAATGTGATATATATACCTTTGTTGTTGCTGTGCATTTCAAAAATATGTCTGCTTTGACATAACAGGGACAGCGAAGTAACAGGGACAGAAGCTGTTGCAGGAACAATTCTGTCGTGACCCGCATGCTGGCATCGAACTCTTGAACAAATTGTGAGCAGATAAACCATCTGTCCACAAATCAATGACAGCCATCTTAAGGGCAGCGAAAAGAATGGTCACGCAAGCATGGCGGTGGTGGTTTCGAGGCAATAGGTCACGCTTTGGTTGAATGAAGACACGAAGGTTTTACACTGGGGTTGCATTGTGAAGGAAGTCGGAATATGACATGAATAGTGTGCAAAATAAGAGCAGAATTTGTGTTCTTATCCCGAAAAGAAAGTCTACTGATGTAGTGGACATTTGTTTATTGTGTTATTGATACTCTCGATAATTCGCACCTTTGATTGATTCGGGCATTTCCTTCGGTCTCGTTAAATTCAAATTAATGAGGTTTTACT
The DNA here is from genome assembly GCA_013339685.2 of Hyalomma asiaticum. Classification (NCBI taxonomy): domain Eukaryota; kingdom Metazoa; phylum Arthropoda; class Arachnida; order Ixodida; family Ixodidae; genus Hyalomma; species Hyalomma asiaticum. Next base: position 115,614,123 of record CM023486.1, read on the forward strand.
GCATAAAAAATCTGTGACCAGCAGATTTTTTCTTTTTTGGAAGTGGAGACTGCATGTGCAAGCATACTACAGCAGTTGTGCCAGTGGACTTGATCGCCGAAATGAGTGTAAACTTGATGACACCATGCTTGATATCAGCCGCTGGATACACAACTAGTACTGGCCCAACAGGCACTACTGCATCACAAGCTAAAGTAGAGGCTTTAAAACAGTGTCAAGGAAAAGGGCAAATATATTTGTGCAGCACATTCATATAGGCACTTTTGTATGTGGTGCCAACCATACTGCTAAAAAAGCTTGGCCAAGTTTTCAAAGTTCTGAGTGTATTCTAGTATAAGGGAATATTTTAGAGCTCCAAATTGAGCTGATAATATTTCATCACCTTCAGTTTTCGTAATTTCAAGGGGAATCGCGGTTGCTTCGTTATAACGAGGTTCTACTGTAATTGCTTTGCAAGCGTGCGTACCTTGCAAAAAAGCCGGGGGTCGAGACGAGCAAGCTCAGGAGGGAGGTACTGCTTGTACATGCTGTAGAGGTCAGAAAATGGTGCCCTGGATGGGTAGCCCTGCTGCATCAGCTCCAGGACAGAGGTCATTCCTGCGAGTGGATTTCCAATAATGCGTGACAGCACAGCTCCTGTTAGTATTGCGCAGACTCTACTCAAGAGAATACAGTTGGACCCCCTTATGAGAGACATGCACCAGGGGGCAGTTACTTTCTGATTAGCACTTATTTCAATATGGGCAGAGGAAGACTACAGCTTGTGGCAGTGTTTATTACACAACAGTACAAAGCTGTTGGCAGTGTTGAACGATGACATTCTCTTCGCTTCACTTTGGCTCCATTGGCATGGCCATCATCCTCTTCTTTGAACATGCATGCAACATTATAACAAACTTCAATATAGCTAAACTCTCCATTGTCATGTATCTCGGGAGCACTTGCAGAGGACGGAATGAGAGACGTTGGCACAGCAAGTTTAGCACAAAACAGCAAATTGCAGACAAAAGCAATTCACACAACAAAACTGGCGCAAAAGAAGCTAACCTATTAGCAAACAATACCTAACTTTTCTAGTGAGCTAACAATTCATCATCTCCAAATCTACGTTAGGCACAGCTCCTAGCTCTCAGTTAGCCTAGCCACAATGGCTTCACAGATGCTGCACTAATCGAACATTCCTACTGTTCATGTTGTTCGCTTGCTCCCAAAATCAACTCTCTGTCACGTCATGCCCATCGCCAGCATTCCTGATGAGGCCTTGCAGTCATCGTCACTCAGTAGCAACCAGACGTACAGCTTGTCTCCTCCAGTATCCCGGTCGTCGTCAACACCGCCGCCGAAATAGAGGGATTAAGCTTTGCCGCATGTTCGGCCCTTGCTTCCTGATGCCTCCTGGCCCAAATGCACAAATGACGGCGTGGCACCCTGAGGATTGTCCTGCTGCTTGATCCATTCTGCCGACAAAGATGAAGCGTTGTGGGCACACCAGGAATCTGCAATAACGTGTCTGTGCTGCCTCCAGATCCAGGCACCCGCTGCTCCTGTCACCAGTGCGATGTCGGCCAGACCATCTTCACCAACTGATACCACGCAGACAATGCCGGTTCGCCCCCCTCACAATTTCCATCATGACTCGGGCCGTGCACCATGGGTGCTCCTTCAGCCAATGATGTGCATGAACATATCACCATCCAGTACTTTTCCACACCTCCGCACGCCATCATTTGTTTTCATCTTCTGGCACATGCCTCATGCTCCCTACTCATGACATAAACATAATGAGGTCTTTCCTTTTTACAATGAGAAGTCCATGGAACACCATGGATATTTCCCTCTATTTAATGAAGCATATTTGCTGGTGATTTCTATGCAACAAAGTTTTACTGCTTCCCCAGAGAAAGACCGAACCAATAATTTTGAACTTCTATGGGTGCCAACAGTAAAATGGCCATATTGCACGCGGATTTTTCACCGATGTGGAGCAGCTGGTCAGGGAGTAAGAGGTGCCAGAACACTTACCCTCTCACAACCAGAGCAGAGGTGGATGGGGAGCATCCGCCTCTGCTCTACAAACAGTCTTGCTGGCCTACAAACGGTCTCATTGGCCTCGCGCATCATACTGACACATGCGGTTGTTTTGGTTTACAGCGTAGACCGCTTATAACGTAAGTCGCCGGAATCGCGAATACCCGCACTATAACCGAAACAACATTTTTCAAAGTCTAGATGTGTGTAAAAACTGTCAAGCAGGTAGCGGCGCATGTTAGACATTCGAAGCGCGCGACCGGGCTGCTTTCACCCGCTTTAAAAAAAAAGAATAAAGGACATGAAAAAAAAAAAGGATATTTCGAAGATTTAAGTCCGTGGCCGCACTGTGCAAAAAAGAAAAGAAAATGCGCTATGGCAACGTCGCCATTTATGCGGAATTCCCGTGGAACCGGACTGCGCAGAAACGGGAACAGATTACTGCATGCGTTATCCTTCGTTTTCTCTGAAGCGCGCGATGGCAAAAACGCAGCGACCGCAAACCGCCATTCGAGTGGTGCACCTGCCATCCGTGCCTTCATTTCCGCTGTAGAAGTGATTCCACCGCGTTTTAAACGTGGCCGTTATAAACCACAGTCGCCGGCGGCACCCCATCTGCAACCAGCACCAAAAAAGTAGCGCTCGTTAGGCCTAGCTTGCGGGGTCGCGGGCGGCACGCCGTACGGGAAGCATGCCCTTGATAACACAGCGATCGGATGCACAAGAAATCGCACTCGCGGGGTGATTCAAGGAAAATGCGCGTGGAATGATTAAAAAAAAAAGAACTGGAGACAAACAGTGGTAACGCGGACATCATGCGATCGCGGATGCGCATTTCGTGCGGAGCGCGCGTTAGGAGTTGACAAACGGCCGCCGCCTTGGCAATCCTATCAATCCTATCCTCACAGGGCGTGCCCGCGACGCGCTGCTGCCACGGTCCTTTTTTTTTTTCTTTTTTTCCCCTCCGCTCCTTGTTCATTCGTTCCGCGCTTTTTCCTCCTCCATGGCGATGTGTTGCACTCTTCTCAGGCAGGGTAGTTCCATTATGAAGCCTGCTCCCTACCTCAGTTGTCCGCTGATTCCCTGGCAGCCGCATTATAACCGGTCTTTCATCTCACGGAGCTGCACAATAAGCGGTATGCGTATACATTAAGTTCTATGGGAGGGTAAACGGGAGTCAGAAAAAACCGCACTATAGCCGGTCCTGCACTATAGGCGGTTACGTTATAAATGATCTCTGCTGGATGTGGTAAGCCGTTATCACTTCCCAGTGACACGCGCGCACGTTTTGATTGTTTCCAGGGAGCACTGTTATCACTTAACGCAGGCCGCGTTTATCTTGCATGTCACCTCTGGAACCGTGTCGACCATTCTTGAAACTTTGCATGCTTGACGCGCACATTTCAGTAACTTCTGGAACTCCAGAGATAATGCGAGAACGCATTATGATGCGTGTATAAAAGCCGGCGCAGTACGTCACTTGTCAGTCTTTCCGTTGACCGACGACTGTTGACGCCGCTATTGCTGTGCATTGTCATTGGCTTTGTTTTGCTGGGCACAAGTTCGCCCAATAAACAGTTCGCCTGACATCACTTGAGTCCTGCCTGCTTCGCCTTGAGTGCTGTGTGCGTCACTACCACGTGACAATACTGCCAACCCTGCGCACTCCGCAAACAGCGTGATCAGGTGTGGTTCTGTATAGTGTGTCACCGACGCAGTTTGTAATTTGCAAGTGATCCCGGTCGATGAGAAAAAATGTGCTGTTGCTTACTTCTGGACAGTGCATGGCTCATTCAGGACCTTGACGGGACCAAGGTATGTACGTTGCCTTAGCACAGATTTTCAGCTATTGTGTGGCCCCCAGCTCCTCCTGTCACCGGGAGCAGGTCGCGATGGCGAGGGTCAACCACCGTCCGCCAAGAGTAGGTTCCTGGCGGTGGCGCTGCACACAGTCTCCTTTTTAACTCGTCCTCTAGTCCTCAGAAGCACGTCTTTTTCAAAAGAGGTCCAACTAATGGGAGAGATAGGGCAGCCAACCATGTGATAAATGTCTCTTATACCCAAATGTCTTTTATATCAATGTCTCTTATAAAGGGTTTCACCTGTAGCACCAAACACAAGTTGCCAAGATTTTGCCTGTGCATGCTATACTAAAAGCTATGATTATTTTCCCATAAAGTGTTTGTTTGTTTCTACATATAATCATGGTTTACATTCACAGTAACTGTAGAGCACACAATAAACAATACATTTCTTTATACATTACTGCTAGTTCTTCATCAACACCTTCTGGACTAAGGTGAACATGCCAAACCATCAAAAGTGGAGGCCACATGCAGGCATTCTAGTACCAATATCGCATTTTTGTCTCTGAAAGCACACCCTTTCTTTATCTTTGTAATAACTGTCTATATTATTACAGTGCAATTGCCGTCAATGCCATGTGTTTTCAGTTCCGCTCCTTTAGCCCCATCACAAGCACTGAATTAATAAGAGCTGTCATAGACTGCCCAATGGCACTGTTCTACAACCATGCTTTGAAATGTGGAGAGCAGGCGATTGGCAACTACGGCGTCGGCCGTAGGAATAACCGTGGGGAAATGCTAGTACAATTTGCCGAAACGAACCAGCTCCGAATAATGAATACGTTCTTCAAGAAACACAAGAATAGGAAGTCGACGTGGAAAAGCCCTAATGGGGAAACAAAGAATGAAATTGACTTTATAATGTGTGAACAACCAGGTATAATTCAAGACACAGAAGTAGTGGGGAAGATAAAATGCAGCGATCACAGGCTAGTAAGGGCAAAGATTGTACTTAACCTAAAGAAAACAAGAACTAAATTATTTACTAGAAAAAAATGTAATGCAGAGGTAATCAGCGCGAAGGGTGAAGAATTTAAAGTCGCCCTAAGCTCGAGGCCTTAGACCTAAACGGTGACGATTTAGAAGAAATAAGCAAAACCCTAACAAAAACAATCCTTGAAACTGCGATAGAAGTCGGGGGTAAAACAACAAAGCAAGCAAAAAGTAAGCTGTCCCAATCTACCAAGAAATTAATAAAAAAACGCCAAAAGTAACTTCATCAAATGACAAGATAGAACTCGCAGAACTATCAAAATTGATCAGTAAAGCCAGGCAAAGAGATGTAAGAAACTTTAACATGAGAGAAATAGAGAAAGCAGTAGAAAAAGGCACCAGCATTAAATCGGTCAAAAAGAAACTGCACTTAGGACAAAACAAAATGCACGCCGCTAAAAGATACACAAGGTAACGTTATCAACAGTTTCAACGAAATAGTAAAGGTAGCAGAAATATTTCTACTCTGAACTGTACAGCTCTCAGACAGACCATACAACCTTAATAGAAATAGAACCAGAGGAGGACACCGAAATTCCATGTATAACTGCTGACGAAGTCAAAAAAGCTGCCAAAGGCATGTCCCGCGGTAAAGCAGCTGGTGACGATGGTATAACAGCCGACCTGATCAAAGACGGAGGAGATATTGTACTTGAAAAACTTGCATCGCTCCTCCCGAAATGTATCAAGACATGCAGTGTACCGCGCAGCTGGAAAAATGCTAATATAATCCTTATCCACAAGAAAGGTGACATAAAGGAGGGAAAGAATTACAGACCAATCAGCCTACTCCCAGTAATATACAAGCTATTTACAAAGGTAATTTCTACGAGGATAAGAGAAACAATCGACTTTAACCAACCGAGAGAGCAAGCTGGTTTTAGGAAAGGTTACTCGACAATGGACCACAGCCACGCTATCAAACTAGTAATTGATAAGTACGTAGAATATAACAAACCTCTTTATATGGCGTTTATTAACTACGAGAAAGCATTTGACTCCATAGAAATACAAGCCATTCTAGAAGCTCTCTGTCAACAAGGGGTACGCGACGTATACGTGAAAACAATTACATATACAAAGATTGCACAGCCACACTACCACTACATGAGAGAAGCAGAGAAATCCCGATCAGGAGAGGTGTGAGACAAGGAGATACAATATCCCCGATGCTATTCACTGCATGTTTAGAGCAAGTCTTTAAACGTCTAGACTGGGAAGAAAAGGGCATTCGAATAGACGGAGAATATCTAAACAATTTAAGATTTGCAGACGACATTGTGCTCTTTAGCAACGATGGTGACGAATTACAAAACATGATTGATGACCTAAACAGGGAAAGCATTAAAATTGGATTAAAAATGAATAGGCAAAAGACCAAAGTTATGCTCAATAGCTTAGCTAAGGAACAGGAATTTAAAATCAACAATGAACCCTTACAATGTGTAAACGAATATGTATATCTGGGACAGTTAATATCAGGAACTCCTACCCAGTAAAAAGAAATTCTCCGTAGAATAAGGATGGGCTGGAGCGCATTTGGAAGGCATTACGAAATCCTGACCGGAAACTTACCGCTCTCATTAAAGCGAAACGTATTCAATCACTGCATTCTCCCAGTACTAACGTACGGTGCAGGAACATGGAGAATAACGAAAAAACTAGAGATGAAACTAAGGAGCGCGCAACGTGCAATGGAAAGAAAAATGATAGGGGTAACGCTGAGATAAAAAACGAGCGGAATGGATCAGAGAACAGACAGGAGTAGCCGATATTATCTTATCAATTAAAGAAAGAAATGGACCTGGGCAGGACATGTCATGAGGAGGAAGGATAATAGGTGGACAGTAAGAGCGACGGAATGGATACCAAGAGAGGGAAAACGCAACAGAGGTAGGCAAAAAGTTAGATGGAGCGATGAAATTAAAAAGTTTGCAGGCATAAAGTGGAACCAACTCGCTCAGGATAGGGTGGATTGGAAATCGTTGGGAGAGGCCTTCGTAATGCAGTGGACCTAAACAGGCTGATGATGATGATGATGATATCTGAAGATCCACTGAGGTGGTTTCTGGTTTTTGCATACAGTTGAACCCACTTAGAACGATCTTAAATATAAGCATATATATGTTACAACGACCATATTTTGGTGCACTTACGATTTTCCTATGCCACCCATTGAAAGTGCATCCAGATATAGTGAACACTTTTCTAAGCGTCCTACTTTTACAATGAACATTTCAGACGCAATCACGATAAAAATATTGCGCATACGAAGCGAAAAAGAAAAAAACGAAAAGTCTTGAACTGGCCTTCAAAGCACGAGAGCGGCGTACGCTTGCATGTGGCTCGCCTCGATCGCATGCCGTTTAAGTACAGTTACCTTGAAAATTTTGATAATGCGGAGCTGATTAAGAATGACTTAAGCTTGTCTAAAAGGTGCGGTTATTTTCCTGTTACAGTAGAACCCCGTTGTTACGTCACCCTTTTACAACAGCGATGTTCTGGTAGTTCCGCTATAGTTCTGGTAGTTATGCTATCAGACAGGAGCAAGGACAGGAGACTTTTGCCAACATGTTTCGGTTTCGTACTCAATGCTTACGTGCAGTCTATTTTTGGGCTTTTTTCTTCGAGAGAGAACGTGTGTTTTAGATGCGAGTAAACACATATAATTCGACCGCAACTTCGTGCCTGCGTGTCGAAGTGGGTGCACGAAGCCATAAATGTTCCTACTGCAGCTCAAGCATTGCTATCGTAGCTATCTTTACACAATCAGAGTCCGTGAGGGCATGCTGTGCAAAGGGTTGGTGGTTATAAGCTGCTATTGAGAGATTGCGGATCGTCAACACTCTGTTTGAGCAGTTGCCGATATAGACCTATTCCATGTTGGTAAACAGTGGTAGGCACCGGCGATATAACGAGGGCTTGTGTCGACGTCGCAGCGCGGAGGCCCCGCCCACCGCTTGCCGCGGCCTTGCACGGTTGCGCCACCGCCGCCGGCGAAGCGTGTGCGAAAGCTGCCTCCGAGCACGGGGCGTCGGAGCGCCGACGGCGTGTTTACAACAGTTTGCGAGGGGCAGCCGCGTGAGATGAAGTTGCGTTAGCTCTGTAGGAAGCATTCAATGAATGTAGAAAAAGATATATGACAAGATGTGAGAAACTGATTGAAAGGATAAGCACCTTGCCACATAATGCGAATGACCGGGAGCTATCATGTCGCCTCGCTTCATGCGTATGCTTTAATTCGGTAACTAGCGCAAGGATGAACCACTTGCAACAGCGAGACTTGTTTAAATACGACTTGAAGATGCCTCAGCTAAAATACTGTTTCGGACCAAAGCCTCTAATGCCTACACAAAATCCTTGCGAAAAAGCAAATGTGTTGGAATAGGTACTCAAGCATGCGATATAGGTGACGCTATAACCTTGTAAATACGGCTGTGATAACGCACACACACACACACACACACACACACACACACACACACACACACACACACACACACAAACAATAACGTGCCAAGGACAAGGCTCTCAAATAACATCCAGCAAGGCGCATAACCGCGGCTTGCGGCCCTGCCCATACGCTCAGTTCCGATCGTGAAGGCGTGAAGACCTGTAACGACGCGGCTAATTCCAAGCATGTAGTTCATTCGAGTAGTCTGACAATCGAAAAAAAAAAAATTTAAAGTGCATCATAACCACCACGGCATTGCCAAAGACACTTCTCGTGTGTATGCTATCGCAGCCGCAAGCAATTTGCAAAAGCGTCGCTGTAATCGGCCTTTCGCTCACGGCTACGTGAATTAAGCTCTTATATATTTGTCTCATTTGAGTGAATGAAATTCGTATGACGTATGTATAGCTTCCCCACTTCAATAATACACGGCGACCGCGATTACTTCTACACATCGAGCTAAGCTAACGTCGTGCGCGCTTTGCGGTAAGCGTGATCGCTCTGTGTCGGCACTTTGTTTATGCCAAGAAACTTGGTGTCGAGCATTACACCTGACAAACTTGTGACAATGCTATTTCTCTCAAATGAAACAAGCCGCACTAACGCTAAATAATTACACATATGCTTAGTCGTGACGAAAATGTTTGGCGCATAACCGATGCGCCAAACAACAGCCGGCATTACAGGTTCGTCCTTTTCCTTAAGACAGACATAAGCAGGAAACCGATAAAAACCTATCGCACATATCTTGTGCGTTGCTGGGCAACCAACCCACGGCGTAGGTCATCGGTGAACAATTTTTTCTTCATTTCACGGCGCTGAGAAGCGCCCGCACCAGCGAAAACGCAGCGGCTGCTACGGTAGGCGCGCCAGCGGATGCCTACCATGCGAAACCAAAACTCCCGACGACAGCGCCACCGCATCTTCGTGACGTAGGCCCGGTGGAATAGGTCTATAGAATCGTGATGACCTTCAACCTTTCTAATACCACACTCTCCTGTTGAAGCTACACAGCTACAGGCGCACTTAGCCAGCAGAGTGTGACTAATGCGTTGGGGGGAGAGGGGAGAGAAGCCATTACATGAGTGGCATTCTCACAATGTGCGCTTTTTTTATTTTCGTTTTTTTTTGTTTCCCCAATGACTATGCACTCTACAAAGGCAGCTGAGTCCACTTTTAAGCACGCACTGGCTGTTGCTTCGAAAAGGCTCAGCTTTTCATGGTAGGCGTAGTTGGCACTTTGTGATAAAACTGAGCGAAGAAGACATAACTTGGTAGGCATTTTTGCTCGTTTTGTAGGGCAAGTCTATATACAATGAACTACAGTTAAACCTGGATATAAAGAAATTGACAAATTCCCGGAAAGCTTCATTATAAAGAGGATTTCGTTATATGCAGGTTCAGCACAAAAATTCGAAAAAGAAAAGCTTAAGTAAGCAGAAAGGTAACATCGACTGCAGAGCTCACTGAAAACATTCATTTTGGGTGAGAAAACATTCACAGCTGAGACCACTTATGTGACAGCTTATAGTGAAGGACCGGCTATAATGCGGTTTTTTCTGACCCCCGTGTGCCCTCCCATGGAACTTAATGTATGCGCATCCCACTTATTGTGCAGACACCCCCCCCGGTTATAATGCGGCTGCCAGGAAATCCCGCGGACAAACGAGGTAGGGAGCAGGCTTCAGAAAAGAAGTGCGCTGCTCGAAAAGAGCGCAGCGAATCGCCGTGGAGGAGGAAGGAGTGCGGAACGAATGAACAATGGGCGCAGGGAAAAAAAAAAAGGCCGTGGCAGCAGCGCATCGCGCGCGCTCCCTCTGAGGATAGGATTTCCAAGGCGACGGAGAATGCTGCTACGGCCGTTTGTCAGCTGCGAACGCTCTGCACGGAACGCGCGCCCGTGACCTCCAATTTACCGCTGTTTGTCTCCAGTTCTTTTTTTTAATCATTTCACGTGCACTGCCCCTGAATTGCCCTGTGGGCACGATTTCCTCTGCACCCCATCCCTGTGTTGTCAAGGGCAAGCTTCCCGTGAAGCGCGGCGCCCGCGACCACGCGAGCTAGGCCTAACAAGCGCTGTCACGGAGTGTCAGGTTAGCGAAGTGGCAGTGACCAAAGAGCGGCGCTGCCAGCACATTGAAAAAAAAAAAAAAAAAAAAAGAAAACTCGTTTTTTTCCCTTTCTCTCTCAAGCCGGCGCGGCTCGGCAACATCAACTTGAAAAGGAGGGTGCCGGCTTGGCGAGCTAGGCCAGCTGCAGCAAGCGGCTGGGTCAGGTTTGAAGTCAGGGGGAAAGGACACGCCCGTGGCGGCAAGATCACAGAGTCGAGGGATGCAGGCCCGCCTCGCACATGCTCGCACGCACGCACACGTGTGCTCGCTCTCGCTTCGCAGTCGCCGTGCCTTCGAGCGCCAAGCGTGACGCCGTTGCTTCGCACTCTGTCGCGGTGGAGAAGGTGCTTCCGGTCGCTGCTCGCACAAAAGAGACAAAATTTGGGGCAAAATCTCTAGGTCGTCTGCGGAGAAAATTCGTTATTTTGAGGGGGTCTCCCGCTCGCACTTCGTTACATAGAGGTGTCAAATACATGTGCTTCTACGGAGTAATGGCGGGGAATAGAAAAGCTTCGTTATATCGAGGAATTCGTTATATGGAGGTTCGTTGTAAGCAGGTTTAACTGTACTGATATAACGACCACTTTTTGCGGCACGTTTGAGTTCGTTATAAAGGGGTTTCACTGTATTTTATATTCACGACTGTCCCTTTTTCCCAGTGCTAGATATTGTGCAGCTATGCCTTTAACATTTGACTTTGTGTTCCCACTAGAATTTTGTTTCATTGTTTCAATCTTTCATAACGTCTTTTCTAACTATCTCAAGCTTGCCACGTTTTTTTTGTACTACTCCCTACTGCAATTCCCACTGTGCTTGCAGTGTATTTACTATAAATAAATAACTCAGTAGCATTATAAATAAATGAAATAGCAGCACATTCCAGGTGCTCCTGATGTGCAAAGGAGCAAAATCATTCAATGGCATGAGAAGATTAAAGAAACGCTATGGCAATTCCACCATAGTTTTCTGCATACAGAGGAAACAAACTTGCTAAAATGTCATTAAATCAGTGCCACATTTTCCTACCAGGATTACTTTTTTTTTTGCCTAGAGTGCAAGCCAAGTAAACGGCACATTGCAGCCACAGTTGTCAATGATGTGCAATGCCCAGCTTGCATGTTAAAAAAGGAATAAGTGTGCACATGATGAGATAGCGTCCTGCTTTATATGACGCAGAGTTGTCGTATAGTGGCACAGTACCTGAGCACTTGATCTGTGAGAGAATGTGACCGCCTTCGAAACAGTGGTCTACCATGCGGAGGTTGGGCTTGATGCAGCGCACAAAGTGGGTGCCCGTCTGTTGCAGCTTGTGCATGAGCGCCTGAAGCTGGCTCCGAAACTTGCTGCCAACACTGATGAAGTTCAGCTTGCCCTTGGACTGCCTGCTGTCACCACCAACATCGAACAGGGACCGTAGAAAGGCGTTCTTGGTCTCCTGCACGAGCCCTTCCAGGGATGCGTGCAGAGCATCGTTGTTCTTCTCCACAAACTTGGCCTGCAAAAGAGATTTCATCAGGGTTGTGGACGACACACGTGCCCGTCTGGTCCCCCTGCTGCTGCTATGACCACTGTGCCCGCTGCCATTTCGTTTTCCTTTTGTTTCACTGACACGTAAGCTGAAGAAATAAACCGTCCTTTGTTTTTTTCCTCTGAAGTCTTTGTCTTATTGAATGAGCCTACGGTTGGAACACAGCAAGCCTGATCCCTACAGGGAATTCAGAACACTTTCAAGACCCTGTTGCAAAAGCTTTGTCAACGATGCAGAGCAGCGTCCAATGTAGTCCTCTACTACAGCAAGGCCTCCGCGATCGGCTCGGCAGCATGCTGTTGCTCCAGTCGTCTCATTCGATGCTTACACAAAAAGGCAGAAATTTAATTCCGCTACTGCTGCAAGGCACCATTAGATGGCGGCTTTAGCCCAAGGCTTGCAGCATGCTTGCCTGTACAGCACTGCCTGCGAGTTGTGGTGAGAGTTCAGTCACAAATCAGACATTTTGGTGCATTTTCACGCAGAGTAATTGTGGACATGCTGTCAAATTTTTTTCGACTCCTTCCTCCATCTACAAAGAAGCAGGCATGTTGTTAATTACTTATGAACCACTTCTGCATGCAGCCTTAGTAGGCAGATAGAGGCACGAACACTTCTATGACGCTGAATTTGGGCAAAGTGCAAAATAGCCTTTGCCGTGTTACAGAATTTGCAATATGTGTCAACATTTAAGTATACATTTTAGTGCCTGTCTGGCAATTCTCAAGGTACTGGGCAAACATATTACAGAGAGGCTCTGTGTGGCTCAACATACACAGAGACTGCGCTAGCCTGTGGCACTTGAACAAGGAACTTTGTTTGCTTTGCATGCTGTGTCGTATATGTTCCTTGTAGGTGTGAGTATTTTAACTTAGTTAACCCCGCTTTTAACGAACCTCCATATAACGAATTCCTCGATATAACGAAGTTTTTCTATTCCCCACCGTTACTCCATAGAAGCATGTGTATTTGAGACCTCTACATAACGAAGTGGCAGTGTGAGAGCCCCTCGAAATAATGAATTTTCTCCGCCTACAACCTAGAGATTTTGCCCCAAATTTTGTCAAAATGTGCGAGCAGCAACCAGAAGCGCATTCTCCGCCGCGACGAAATGCGAAGCGGCGGCATCGCGCTTCGCGCATTCCAAGGCACGGCAACTGCGAGGTGAGAGCGAGCGCACGTGTGTGTGCGTGCGACCATGTGCGACGCGGACCTGCATCCCTCACCCGGCGATCTTGCTGCCGCGGGTGTATCCTTTCCCCCTCACTTTAAACCTGATCCCACCGCTTGCTGCAGCTGGGCTAGCCTGCGAAGCCACACCAGCTTGAGAAAAAGAAAGAAAAACTAGTACATTTTTTTCAACGTGCTGGCACCACTCTTTGGTTACTGTGCAAGTCTCTGCACTTCACTTCTCTAACTTGACACTAGGTGACAGCACTTGTTAGGCCTAGCTAGCACAGTCGCGGGCCTCATGGAAAGCTTGCCCTTGACAACCTGGGGACCGGATGCACAGGAAATTGCGCTCACGGGTGATTCAAGGGCAATGCACGTGAAATAATTAAAAGGAAAAGAGCTGGAGACAAACAGTGGTAAAGTGGACAAGGGCGCGCATTCCGCGTGGAATGTTCGCAGCTGACAAACGACCATAGCAGCATCTCTGTCGCCTTGGAAATCCTATCCTCGGAGTGCATGCACGTGATGCGCTGCTGCTGCGGCCTTTTTTTTTTTTCTTCCCTCCACTCATCGTACATTCGTTCCGCACCCCTTCCTCACCCACGGTGATTCGCTGCGCTCTTTTTGGGCCGTGCACTTCATTTGTGAAGCCTGCTTGCGACCTCTTTTGTCCGCGGATTTCCCGGCAGCCGCATTATAACCGGTACTTCATCTCTTGGGGGGGGGGCATTAAGGGTTGTTGTTGTTATGTGGGGTTTAACGTCCCAAAACCAGTTCTGATTATGAGAGACGCCGTAGTGGAGGGCTCCGGAAATTTTGACCACCTGGGGTTCTTTTACGTGCACTGACATCGCACAGCACACGGGCCTCAACATTTCGCCTCCATCGAAATGCAGCCGCCGCGGCCGGGATTCGATCCCGTGACCCTCGGATCAGCAGCCGAGTACCATAGCCACTAGACCACCGTGGCGGGGCGGGGCATTAAGGGGTACGCATATAGAGTTCCTATTGGAGGGTAAACGGGGATCAGGAAAAACCGTATTATAGTCAGTCTTTCACCATAAACGGTTACAAGTGATCTCAGCTGTAAATGTTTTCTCACCCAAAACAAATGTTTTGGTTTAACTTTGCAGTCTGTTACCTTTTTGCTTACTTAAGCGTTTCTTTTTCGAATTTTCGTGCTGAACCTGCATATAACAAAATCCTCTTTATAACGAAGCTTTTTGGGAAATTGTCAATTTTGTTATATCCAGGTTTAAGTGTACTTGTGTAATGCCCCTAATAAATGGTCACTACGCCGCTATGTGTGTGGTGCGCTTCACACCACAGACACATATATTCCTTCAAGTATACAGACAAGTGTACTGCTTCATACATTTCTGTCACCTTGACTGGATGAAAAATGTTCGGAATAACTTGTCACAAATTTCCTGCAAATCATGATAACCACAAAGCCAGGCTAAAGGCCATGTCATGAAAGGATTTTGTGCCAAAAGACAAGTCCACTAGCAGTAATGTCTGTGGCCTTCATTCATGGAGTCAGATTATGCTTGGGGTTCCACAAAGGCACGGCGCCTAAAACGGGATGTTCCGAGTGTGTTCCCAGGTTATCCAGGCTACATGCAGCTACAGCAGCCACCAGCAGCAGCACAAGACGGCACGCACGTTCCCCCCCCCCCCCCCCCCTATTTTTTCCTGACATTTGGTTGGCTCGCTGCACTACAAGTGATTTTCTTTTGTGACCAACAGCGATTTCTCTAACACACATATGTGGCAGGTTTTGCTGATCTGCAGAGTTTTTTTTTTTTTTTAACGTTCAAGGGAACTGAAGATTTCGTGAAGGATGTTGAGGAGCTGTTCACATAACTTGAAGCAGTGCCTCGTTAGCGCACAGACATTAGCTTGCTGCATCTCTTCGAAGTACAATGAAAACATGACCACTTAACCTCATTATGTTAAAGCTACACCAACTGAGTGGTATCAGTGCATCGATTTTTTTTTTTAATTTGAGGGACCTCAGGTTGATTGGGGACACGAGTAATGTCATTTTTGCTTTATGCTTTATGCACTGAATCCTCCAATGATTTCGTCTGCCCTGCCCAGCTGCGGCTTCAGCGCATTAAACTCCCCGTTTTGCTTCCATAACAAGAAAAAAGGAATACGGCAAAATTAATATTCACTTAAGTTACATTCATACAGCATCTACCATATTATATTATGCATTGAAGGCTGTTGTGTGCTGCCCTGGCAAACACTGTATCGGGAAAATGTGTTGAGTCGCATCTGCAAATACTGGAACCCAATATTTACTACACGCGTGCAAGGGTGGCTCGCATCTACATTACTACACAGAGAAACTGTCTGAATATATTGATCTCTCTATATGAGAAGTAATTTCAAGTTCTCAGCTAACATATTAAATAACTGCAAAATTGAAATTGGATGCTCTGCCGAGTGTAAAATATTTCATGTTTTTGATGAACCTCGTGCAACTTCAAAAATTAAGAAAATTACCTGCGCATTCAGATCATCTTCACAGTGAAACGCTAATGTCTACCTGCTTCCCTCGGCTCCTAAGGCTGCATCAGAATTTAAGAGACAATTGCGCTGTAAGCTACTCTGCCTGTCACTGGCATTGCTGCACAGTGATTTGCTACTGCACTTCGCACGCCAGCTGCTATAATAGAGTTTTCATCCACAGCTCCCACCGCGCGCTGTGGTGCGGCGATCCCATGGCTTTGTCCGAACGGGACGGCCGGAGCAACGGTGCACTGCCGCAGCCGATTGCAGAGGCCACAATGACAGCGATATTTCCATAACACTTCGGGTAGCTTGTCTGCAACATCCAGCCTTACTGGGACTTTCTTCTACAGTATCTGGTGGTGCGTATGAGTGCTCCCACTTTTTGAAGTAATCCATGAATTTTGACTCGACTCAACTGAACTTTATCTACTACACCACTTGCTCGAAAAAAAGAAAAGCACCAGAAGTGACCGGAACTTACAGAATGAGGTGCTCACAAGATACGCCGAGGCAAGAAGTGAAAAGGGATGAAGGGGAGTACTCTCGACTCTCTTCCACCGTGGGCACAATCAAGCTTGGATACACTGAACTTGCATGTATCAAATTACTGCCTGGTTACACAACAGCCACAACACTCCTTGGACATCTCATTCCAAAGCATACCACTGTACTGTCTGCATTAAAAAAAAAATGTTTACTACTACTTTCGATATCAACGCTGCAGCCTTGTAAGTGAACTTGTCACAGTATGCATTGACTTTTTTTTACTGTTTTGTTATTGTGACAATTTGTGCGTACAAACCACTATCTTTAAAAATATGACATTGAATATTTCCCTCCTAGAAAGCAAGTTTTTCTATGCTGCATACTAAATCAATTAATAATAAAGCTTATTAATGATTACCATAAAGGAGGCCAGATACTTGCGGTAATCAACGCAGCTCAGAAAGCTTCATCCTTTCGACAAGGAAATGGTGCTCATGTCACTGCACATGCTTTGGCGGTGGGTGCATCAACATGGTTTCTTTCCCATGTCAATGCACTACTACCAATACACACTCACAGTAGTGTCATCTCTGCATTCAATACAGATGTTTGACTAGCTGGCAATTACTGAACATGGGCATGTTGGCAAGCACCAAGGAATGAGAACGCAAACAAGAGACAGATGGTCAAATGGACAGAGAGCTGAGTGAGTTGGTAAAGGTCCATAGTGAAAAGAACAGGCACGCAAAACACCGACACAAGGGACAGTATGGGCGCTACATGTCAAATGAAAGAAACAGCAACACATCTGTGTGCATAACGGTACTAGACTCATTCAGTGCAGGCATGAATCAAATGAGCTCCAGTGACTCTCGAGATACGCCTTTTCCCTGGCATGCTAGGCCAGGGGAGGAAAGCTTACACAATTATCAGTTTCATTACTAATACAAAATGTCTCAAAGCTTTTTCTGGCTTGCAATCCTGTACACTTGTCCAAGTTGGGACTTCTGAACAGTCTTCTACACTAGATAGCCTACTGATTCTGAAATCATCACTATCACTTTCAGCTCGAGAAACAAGGTAAAATTGAGTTTCCAAGGCACTATCATCAGGAGAGCTGAAGAATGGCAAAAGACTTCGATTCTGCGAGAAAGGACCAGAAAAGCTTGTGCTGCCCCAATTAGATTAAGTTCTCTGAAACCTGAGTCGTTCCCGAAAGGAATGCCAAATGGCAGTTGAAAAAGGAAAGATAAGGATGCCGCCACCTGTCAACCAACACACCAACTAGCCCACAAATGAGATCGGCTCACTCACCCACAATGGTTTCGATGTCAAACTGTTAAGGGGACCAAAGTCCTGTCCACGTACCGTTTCATAACAAACAGCCCCGGCAAAGTGCCGGATGAGAAAGCCTTCATCGTCGGTGATCTCTCGGTGGTCCCTGAGCTTGGACTTGCGGGGCACGGCAAGCCGGAAATGCCTGGGGTGTGTGCTGTGTAGCACCGACGTGAAGTGGGTGTGGCTCGAACGAGGAAGCTTGCTCTCCTCATCCAGGAGGTCGAAGATGCCCGTGCCTTTACCCTCCAGCAGGTCTGAAATGTTGGGCCCGGCTGCTACCAACTGCTGCTGACAGCACAAGGCAAGCACTCACCAATGCAGTCCTGGTTGTCCACATACTCAATCTTTTTCACAGACAGGCCTTCTCTTTGATACAACGCTTGCTCCTGAAACCATCAGTTTGGGCACACTGAATTGAAAAAGGCCAATGGGCAGAAGCACACTAGCCACAGACCCACAACACACCAGATGCTCTATCAATTACTGATACAGGGTGACCCAAGAAAAAGCTTCCTCTACCAGCACATACATACCTAGAAGAATGGTACAACAAAGATGGTGAAATTGCTAATTAATGTCGTTAAACTAAAATTCAGGCTTTTATGTTAAATGTAGAAGCCAAAGAGACTTTTTTACATGTAAAGTGAAACAAGAAGGTTTGAATAATCACACGGTAGTACGAAAAAAACCTAACCTCAATAATGCTTAAAAAAAAGTAAATTTTGCTGCATTATATAACGGGACACCACTGTGTCATGCTGCGCAGATGAAATCAGCAAAGCTCTTTTTACAGCCAGCCAAACCTTGAGCACTGCACAGGTCAAAAAGGCCCACATCAATATTCACCGAACTGCTTTCTCTCTGTGTAGTTCGATAAACAGCAATATCAAAAACTATAGCACAACAAAAGCATTAGAGCTTTGGTCTAAAATTGCGTGCAATCAAGGCGACAACCTCAATGGCAGCACATTCGTTTAACCTGTGGCCTGAACCCACCATGGTCGTGACAAATGTGAACCACAGCATATGGGCCACAGCTCTAATTTCGAAGGTGTTAGTGCTAGCAAGTGACTGCCACTTTGTTAGCCAGGCAATCTGACCCCCCCCATAATGTGCACTGATAATGCACAGCACAGCTGCAACAGAAAATGATTGGCACAAGTGACTCATGACCGGAACGGCAAAATCACGATGCATGGTGCTATTGTTGCCAAGTAAGCCTGTAGCGAGAGTGCCAAGCAAATTCAATTTTCCAAAAAAGGGGTGGTTGGCATGATTTACCAATAAGCCATGAGCAGGCTACCATTGAAAATGCAAGCAGTCTCTTAAAGGGCAACTCCGGCGATTTTTTGTTGTCCACTGATGAAATTTTCAGTACATGTCCTCCTTGGTACTTCAGTAATTTATGCCAAGCCAGGCGGTTGAAAGCTGTTTAGTTTTCCTGAAAATGAATTCTTAAAATTTTTTGCTGATTCCCACACAAGGCACCCTGTGTTTTTGACGTCATTACCTACAACACTGCCCACCCGAGCAGGAGGGCCGTCTAAAGCAAAACGGCGATGCTTCAGTGATCAAATCTGTCAGGCACAGAAGAGCTCAATACATCGTTGGATAACACCACCACTTTCATTTTTCTGGCACCAGCTTGATATTTCTGACGGCAGGGAGGTTGTGACGTCATCGCATACGCTGCACGAAGCGTATGCCCATTTCGGTTTGAACATATCGTTCATTCTATTATTTTAAATTATTGGCGAGTCCCTGAGCAAATTGAGTGATCTTGGCTGCTTCAGGGCTATGAGCACTATTGGAATACGGCGATATCGGAATGTGGTGGAAAAACCGCCGGAGTTGCCCTTTAAATGTTTTCCATCAGCCACCCTTCCTTTGGAAAAAGGAATGTGCTTCACACACTCGCTCGGGAACAACAGCGCCACGTGTCGAGATTTTTCCGCTCTTCATGAGTCACTTGTGCCAATCTTTTCCCATTGCGACTGTACATAGGCCTCTAGCATTCTTGCATCTACCAAAACGGGACTTTTGGGTTGGCCGCCAAGCGCCACGACCTCTAGACTACTGCAACGCACTGCCTCCATTTTCTCAGTTCCCACGTTAGAAGAATCTGGCCAGCTATGGAGCCGTCAATTTCGAGTCGCTGCTATGCAACGGTTTGACAGAATTCTCGGAAGTTGCCTTAACCACACCAGACAAACGTAATTTCAGAGTAGATAGCTGTGTGACGGGCAGTTGTTGTTTTGTGGGGTTTTACGTCCCAAAACCAGTTCTGATTATGAGAGACGCTGTAGTGGAGGGCTCCGGAAATTTTGACCACCTGGGGTTCTTTAACGTGCACTGACACCGCACAGCACATGGGCCTCAACATTTCGCCTCCATCAAAATGCAGCCACCATGGCCGGGATTCAATCCTGCGACCCTCGGATCAGCAGCCGAGTACCTTAGCCACTAGAACACCGTGGCGGGTATGTGACGGGCAGCTATAAAGATGTTTGAAAATTGGCTGCCTCAAACTTGTCGCAGCAGTGCGCTCACAGAAAAAAACTAATTTGCATTTTCATTTGTGGTAGAAGTGTCTATCAGTCCCGAGTGCTTAGGTTGGTAGTGTGCCCTTGGTATTCTTCAGAAAGTATGGAGCGGTTTCGAGTTTGCAATTATGAAAAGTTTGTCGTGTAGCATCCAGAGACAAAGACCGTGATTTTTATTGCAGATCGGGATCACTTGCAAGATACTAGTCTAGTCTGCAACATCCATTTCCTGAATGATCACAATTACTTGCAAGGTAAGTGAGAGGCCACTGCGTTTAGTACTGCAATTTCTATGACTCCACGTGCATGTTGCTTGATGTGCGGCAATAACAAACTTTTCTGTACCAAACTTATGATTCGACATCGTACCTATCATATACAACTCTAAATGCATCCTTTGTACACGAGTCTTATTTCTGTTTGCAGCTTTTTGAAATTTGTGGACAACCCCACTTGGTGGTGAATCTGGGGTGCTTTATAAAGGAAGGTTTATGTCGCTAAGCGCTACTACCACAAAACACCAAATCAGGTGCCAACATAAGGCGCAAGCATGAAATACAGAAATATGCTGGCTGTGGAATGTGCAATACGGTGAGCTGACTGTTTGCATGTGTGCTCTTCATCTTTGGCCACTCGAGAGGTGAGGAGGCGAGCATGCAGGATTGGCCTGGCTTCCAGCTGTAGCCAAAAAGGTGCAGCTCAGTGTCAGCAGCTGCACTCTCCCACAGTGTGCAATTTGAAAAATGCACATGGAAGAACTGTGTCGAACTTGCCCATTTGGCCGCTGGCACAAGAAGAAATTTTAACTGCTCGCCTTGGCCTTGCGTGCGGGAACGGAGGTGTGTCCGTTTCATCTGCATGGACATTCATCTACCGTGCTGTCTCTTAGCTTTCCCTGTCACCTGCCATGGGACGTCAGTCATCCTTCACAAGGTGCCCGCCCACTTCTGGTGGTGAAAATGTGTGCAGTGTTGGACTTTGAGAGACCAGGAACGAGTGTGGGCGATAAACTCCTCTCTTCTGGGACAGCAAACGGTGAGCCTAGGTCTTAGTCCCCATAAACCTCCCAATATCTGGTGTTGCTGGACTCTGTTTACCTTTAATGCCTTGCGCATCTGATGAGCACCTTCCTTTCTTTCGCTGTCTTCTCTGTGGGCTAAGCCAAAAGTGGTGCTCTAGTGCTCATTGTCGTACAGCACAAATGAACGAAACACTTGTTTGTATCTTGTGTGTCACTTATTTGTGCTGTACCACTATGAATGCACACCAACTGGCCCAATTAACTGCACTTCTGCCCTAGTGCTCGTGCGTGGTAGTACTGCATCAAGTCACACTCACTGAACACCCACACTGACGAGCATTCTGTTCCAACCCTCACAAACAGGACCAGTGGTCACTGCAAGAGTACACAGCACAGCTGCAGACCTCTGCCCCTGAATGGAGAGACACGGAAAGCCATCGCCAGCAGCAGCATAGTAGTGGTACCTTTTGTGTCCACTCTAAGAGCAGAAGCCGCTTCGGTTCACTGCCAGCTTGAGATAGCGTGTTGCATACAGCAGAACCTCAATGATATGAGTATGGTTGATAAGAGTTCCATAATGGTATGAATTTTAGAACTGCCCCGGAGGGACATTATATAGAAAGAAGCTATGGCTTGGCCTCATACAGTTTCTGAATCCATCACAGGTAATAAAAGTGTAGCAACTGTGAAAGAGCTTTATTTGCAAACGTCGAGCAGCAGCGACAATCGTCACGTCGGCACGTAGGGCACAGCCAGCGAGTGAATTGGGTACGAGCCACATGATGGCTATAGAGCTTTCAAGCGCCCTCATCTTCGTCCTTACAGTTGTCCCCGGCATTGAAGAGGAGCCATCTTGGTGGCCTAGAAAGAAGTCAGCTGATCGTAATATGGCTTGAGCCTGTCAACATACACAGTCTCTCTTCCGTAGCGACGTAGATCGGAGGAGGGTGATATATAGGCTCGACAACGTAATTGACAGGACTGGTTTGCGCAACAACACGGTAGGGACTGTGGTACTTCGGAAGGAGCTTGGATGAAAGACCACGAGCAGCAACAGGTGGAACCGATAACCACATGGAGAAGTCGATGGCAAAAGGGTGGGGAGGCGGTTTCACATCATGACACTGTTTTTCTCTACACTGATGAGCAGACCCCAGAGAACGAGCAAGTCATCAGCATTCCTCGATGTGCTGAGCGACTACAATTGCAGGTGAGCAGTCGGCAGGGTCAGGACGGTAAGGAAGAATTTTATTGATAGTGTTGGAGGTTCATGGCTATAAAGCAGGAAGAAAATGAGAATCCGGTAGTGGCTTGGTTGGCGGTGTTGTATGCGTATGTTATAAACGGCAGTACAAAATCTCAGTTTGAAGTGGTCTGGCGCAACATACATAGAAAGCATGTCACCAAGAGTCCTGTTGTATCGTTCTGTTATGCTATTAGTCTGTGGCAACGTTACTAGAATAAACTCAGTTTCAAAGCTCTGCCGGAGAACCGGTCCGCGCGGCGGTCGCGAGAACTAGTGGTGCTGTAGCCACGTCTTGCGCCTGCCGTTGGCTCCCGCCACCGGCGCTTCTTGTGACGGCGCAGTCGATGAGCACGTGGGTTGCAGCAACTGGTACGCTTTGCTCGCTCGTAATTTTTGGAACTGTTTTTGCCCAAGCGATGTGCCTTGGACGAAGACACATACATCGTGTACGACACCTAGCCAGGAGCCACAGGATCATTTACGCGCGGCATGCCGACTTGCTTTGCGCCGGAGTGCAAGATCGGGGTGCATCGTTGCAGACACCGCAACGATGACCCCTGTTCACGCCACTTCGGACCACCAAAAGGCCCTTCGGAATTCAGAAGGTGGGAGCAAGCTTAACATCGCAAAGCTGAAAGCTTACTCCGAAATGCAAACTCTGCGACCTTCTATTTGAACACGGCAACATTATAAAGCGCTACTTTCATGTTTTTGCTGGACAATAAGTTTTGATCCCTCGGGAAAAATGGGAGCTAGCGCTTCGTACGCTTGTTCGCAGCACTTCCACCCCATATACCTAAGCCAAAATGTTCAGGGTCAAGGAAGAAATCCCCGAAAAAAACGCATGGCGTCCCGCGAAAGCCCAGTGCCCAGCTCGTCGGCGGAGGAGCCGTCAGAAGTAGAACAGCAAGACGAACCACAAGTGATTACCAACACTGCCGGGACATAGAATTGCCCTCGCATCACATTCACATTCGATCACCTGTAAACTGTCGCGCTACCTTCAAAGCAATGGCTTTTTGAGTGTTTTCAAGACGAGGTAACGAACAGTAGGTGCGGAATATTTTACACTCGCCGGCTTATGAACGGGGACTTCCTTATGCAAAAAACAGTTGTAGTTGACGAGCAGTTTAACTGCACAGTGAACAGCTACAGAACGTAAAACAAACAGCTGTCATACAGTCTAAGCTGTGCTGTGGGCATGGAACATCTACTCTGCGAAGTTGACGAACTGAAGGTGTGTGAACGATAGCGACAGAGTACGCTAAAAAAACTGCTTGGTTCTCACGTCACGCCAGATCTGTCTGAATTGTTTAAGGGGGGACGCGGCCCTTGAAAGTCGAAAAATCGCGGCAAATGCGATTTTTGGAAAACCGCATATTTGGGCTCTGTGTATAATAAACTACCTATTCTGTAAATATCAGCGCCTAATTCAACGTAAAATCACCTCAAATCACGTATATCGCGAGCCGCGGCACCCTCTGTGCCGGCCAAACGCGCGCCGAAACATCCCAACTTCGAGCGAGCGCCGTTTTCGCGCCATTCAACCTACGGCCGCCATTTTGGTTTTGTTTTGTTCGTAAATTCCTGCGCTTTTTTCTTCCACCGTCGGCGGGAGAGGTGGTTGCGTGGTCAAAGCCCCATTCGCTTATGAGTGGGAGCTCACGGAGGCTTTCGAGTCTCCTGCGTCTCACACGCGAAGCCGCGATTGGGCTAAGCGCGCGCTCCTCGAGGAAGCGGGGGAACGCGCGACTGCCATTGGCTGCTGCGCACGATGACGCGCCGTTCTCCGGCGGTCGCTCTCTGCGTCGTCTGCTACGGCTAGGCCTAGTGCTTGCTCCGTTGCCGTCGCCGTGCGGCTGGCCATTGTTTTCCGCATCGCTTTTCGTTACCGCGCGCGCTACTTTCTGAGGTCGCCGCCCCCCTACTATCTCTCGTCGCGCTTTCGCGTGATAAGTGCTCCGCGCCTGCAAGATCGTATCGCAGTCGTACGCGCCGGAAGTAGGGACGCTACACGCGTTCGGCTGTTCCGTGCGCTGACGCATTACGTAAAGGCTGACTCCACGGGGAAGCGTGCCACCCACGACCACGACGAGCCTTATCATGCCGAAGTTGCTTTTATTTATCAGTGCAAGGCGACTGCAGCGATGTTTCCAACTCCTACGTATTCTGCGCCATTGATACATATGAGGCGTAGTTGCCGAGGTTGAAGCGCGTCAGCATCTCGAATCGGCATCGGCGATCGCAACCCGTTTATGGATAACGCCGGAAAACAAAACCAGGAGAATCGGCAAAGAATAGCAGTGCAAAAAAATGACATTTTGTTACCCTTCAGCGTTATTTTAGACACAGAAATGTGCTCGTAACTTTAAAAGCACGTTTTCTCAAAATGACTTTTTTAGCTGGTGACGCTGTTTGTTCCAGCCATATCTCCAGAACCGCTCATCAGATCTCCAGAAGGTTTTTTTTATTGCGTACCTGAATAAATTCCTCAGGGGGTGACAAGCCCACTTTTTTCATTTACTGTGTGTATAATTTGTGATAATCAATCAAAATTCAATTGATGACATCCTAATCACCAACACTAAATTCTGCAGTCTGCTAAAATTTTTCAGCACCAAAATTTAAAAAAAGGGCTCTGTTACCCCCTCACATATCTATCTGGGAATCATCATAGCAAGTTTCACAGTTACAGCACCTTTTGAAAATTCTTCCGGCCTGGAATAAGAGAACCATGTGCACAACACTGACATATTGCTGTAACTTGAGAACCAGGCAACACAACTTCTTCAAATTTTGTAGTTCTTCAAATGCTTCTGCTATGAGTCTATTCTGAAAATTTCATTAAGATAGCTCAAGAAACAAAAAAGTTGGTATCAAAGGGTAGCCTCCCCCTTAAGGCACCGTAGAAAGGAGCTGCTGCACAAACCAGTGAAGGCAACCATTAAGAATTTTAAGATGAAGAATCTCAGAACAACGATGCTTAGGGCCACAGCAGCTCACGAGAAGCAGGAGAAACAAATCATAGAACTGAAAGGAGTGATAGAAACGACCTCGGACGAGTGTATGAGCAAGCAGCTGGACTGCCTCCCACCGCTGGAAAAGGTGGCGGTTGCAAATGTATTTCGCAAAATCAAAGCAAAAGCACCGTGTGGAATGCGCACATTGAAGAATGGTTGCTAAACCACATGCTTGTATGAATCACCAGCCCACAGGCCTAAGGGCTGCTGATAGACCTGAACATGCTACCACTGCCAACCACGAACCGGCTGGCACAAATACTGGAGGGCATTTAATGTAAATATGGATTTGAAGCCGTCTGTCTGGAATACATACAACGTCAAATGAGCAAGCAGCTCGGGGACGCTTGTTGGAGGTGAAATGAAGCTTAGGCATTCTTAGGAGTTCAACAAATCTACCTACAAAATAGACGGCTTTGTTGATTACGGTGGGATCGTGAAGGAGGGCACAGTTGCCAGTCTACAGCAAGTTTTGTCACAAATGGTGTCACACCTTGCCGTGTGTTGGCCGAGCTTGTGCTCGAAGCCGTTTTGCAGCTGCACAAGTACGGTGCGGCCGTTATTGCCGTGGTGAGCGACGGTGCTGGGAATAACAAGTCCATGTGGCAGCAGTTTGGCGTTAGTGGTGCCATTTGAGACACCAGGCATAAAAATTCAACACCCGTGCAATCCAATAAGCAAAGCATGCGGGCCGATGCATACAGACAACCTTATGCACATGTACTTAAGTAGTGCACAAATGGGATGCGGGAATGTTGACTGGATGGATGATAAATGTTTTGCAATAGCGCTTTCGCAATAGCACTACTAGAAAGCCGCCGTGCAAAATGCGCGGTGGACCGCCACTGTGTATCCGTCGTAGCAGATGACGCACCGAGAGTAGAGGAAGACGCGACTTCAGTGCCACAAGTTCACACGACCGCCGTTCGGACCACCCTCCTCCGCTGGCGGAGATACGGAGCTGCGAAACTGAGTTTATTCTAGTAACGTTGGTCTGTGGATGGTATGCGGTGGTGGTGCGGTGAATAATTTGGCATTCAGAGAGGAGTGACTGGAGAACATGCGGGAAGAATACGTGATCTCGATCGTTTAGTAGCTCATGAGGTGTGCCGTGGAGGAGAACAAGGTGGAATACAATGAATAAAGTGATGTCTTTCGCTGTTGTGCCAGGTAGAGCAGCGGTTTCGGCATACCGTGTCAGATGGTCCAGTGCGACGACGATCTATCGGTTCCCAGTGCCAATAGAAGGAAAAGGCGCAAACAAGTCAGTGCCGACGCGTTCAAATGGGCGAATTGGGCAGGGAAGTGGCTGAAGAGGTGTGGTGGTGAGATGCGATGCAGATTTTCGTCGTTGGCAGGCAATGCAGGAGTATTTGTGGACAAAGTTGCATAAGCAAAGTTGTGTGTATGTCTTCGACACTTCGCCGTGACCACACTGGGGATCGGAGTGAAACGTGGAGCACAAATCTTTTCGGAGATGATGTGGTACTACTAACAGCCATGTGCGGCTGTCAGCGTGGTAGTTACGGCAGTATAAAAGCCCATCGTGGACAATGAAATGCTGTGCCTCTCAGCGCAACGCTCGAGGCATTGAAGCTGCTGTAGGCTTGGACAATAAAGTGATTATGGTGACAATCCAGGGGCCCTTCTGTTGCTCCAAGGACATGTATGTCAAGCGGTGAAGTATCATGAATGGAGGTAGAGGAGCTGACTTCTGGAGTAACGGGGAAGTGCGAGAGGGCATCAGCACATTGTGCGTGCGTCCAGAGCGGTAGACGACGCGGATTTCGTATTGCCGGAGTCTCAGGGCCCATTGAGTGAGGCGACCCTACAGATGCTTGAGTTTAGATAACCAGCAGAGGGCATGATGATCCGTTACCACATCAAAAGGTCTACCATAGAGATATGGGTGACACTTTTCAAGAGCCGACATAATGGCAAGGCACTCTTTTTCAGTTACTGAGTCAGTGGCCTCTGCTTTTGAGAGGGCACGGCTGACATAAGCGCTGTTACGTTGTGCGCGCATAGGCACCAAGGCCAACACCACTGGCATCTGTATGAAGTTCTGTGGGAGCACCTAGACCGAAACGTTGGAGGATTGGTGGAGACATAAGCAGGCAGCGAAGAGTTGTAGAGGCATCATCACAGGTTTCCGACCAAGCAGAAAGTTCATTGTCACCTTGCAGGAGTTCGCTAAAAGGTGCGAACACAGCAGCAAAGCTGTGAACAAGATGTCTGAAATAGGAACATAAGCCAACGAAGCGGCACAGTCCCTCAATGTTAGTGGGTTTTGGGAATTCCAATATGGCACGAGGTTAATAGGATCAGGAAGGATGCCTTCTTTGCATACAACATGGCCCAGTATCGTGAGTTTCCGAGCTGCAAATAGGCATTTTTTTTCAAGTTTAGCTGATCACCAGCGTTTGGGTGGAGACGGGTTAAAACTTGCTACAAACAGCTAAGATGGGTAGGGAAATCCCGGGAGAAGATGACATCGAGGTAGCAAAGACAGGTGTGCCATTTGAGCCCGTGCAAGATGCCATCCATCGTGCATTCAAAGGTGGCGGACGTATTGCAGAGCCCGCATTACTGTGAATTCGTAGAGGGTGTCTGGTGTTACAAACGCAGCTTTTCAACAGTTCGCATCAGACATGGATACCTGCCACTAGCCAGAGCAGAGGTACAAGGAGGAAAAAATTCCGCTCCCTGCAAACATTTGAGTGCATGGTAATGGATATACATCCTTTTGGGTAATTTTGTTCAGCCGTCGATAGTCAAAGCAAAATCATAGAGTACTGTCTTTTTTCCAAACCAGGATGTCTGGTGATGCCCAGGGGCTACTAGAAGGCTGTATG
This sequence comes from Hyalomma asiaticum, assembly GCA_013339685.2. NCBI lineage: Eukaryota > Metazoa > Arthropoda > Arachnida > Ixodida > Ixodidae > Hyalomma > Hyalomma asiaticum. Next base: position 115,642,307 of record CM023486.1, read on the forward strand.
ACACCACGTTTGAAAGTATCATTCACCTGGTCATCGATAAGGAGTCTTTTGCTTGCTGATACTTGGTAGAGGTGCTGGCAAATAAGGCCCAGTCGAACGAGGAAGAGAATTCACGGAGCAGGCAAAGCAGTTGGACTTGCTCCATTGGTCACTGGCAATAGACGGTTTGAAAGAACGCAGTGATGACGGAGCAGGCAATGCCTTGAGTGTGGTAACAGAAGGAGAGTCATTCACTGCGACAAAAATTGCATGTGAAGGCAGCGTATGGGCTTTTCCCAAGCTTTCACGTTGACGTAAAGTTATTGGTTCAGCTGATGGGTTGGATACGTACATCAGAGGGGCACTAGAGTTGAATTCAAGGAGGTCTAATGGCAGTGGTAGCGAACGGCGGCAAGCCAATAGTTCCGACGGCGCGAACAGCATTGTTCCGTCATCTGCCGAGTCGTAGAAGATTCATACGAGAGCGGGAGACCAAGCCGACATAAGTGTCTTCTGAAACAGAATTTTGCGGCAATGGTCCCTGTGGCATATAATACTAGCAGAAAATGGGGAAACAGATCAATTTTGGCACAGGCGCAATCAATGACAGCGTGATTTGTGGATAGAAAATCTCAACCTAATATGACGTCATGAGAATATAATGGAGCCACAATGAATTCAGTGATACATAAAACATCCTGAATGATGACACGAGCAGCACAGGCGCCGGAAGGCTCAACGTGCTGCGAGTTTATAGGGATAGTCCAGAAAGCGGCGTCATCAGTTTTGCTGTCCTGCGGCAAATACAAGCGCCTATCATCGAAAGAGCAGTGCAGGTGTCAACAAGTGCTTGCGTCAATATTCCTTCTAATACGATATCGATAGCGTTTTTGGAAGGACCGTGAGGCCTTGTGCATTTCACTGGAACCACAGTTCTTGCCTCCTGAACTGTGATATTCACGTTTCCTGGTGCAGAGGGCTGCAACGACGCTGCATTGAGGAAATGGAGTGGCAGCAAGGAGAAGGCAAACAGCGAGCAGCGAATGTAGGTTTGGTGACAGAGGAACATTCACAGCTGTTGAAAAAATTGCAGCACCGCTCAAAACTCGGCGCATATGTGACCCATGGTGGAGGCACATTGTTGGACACGTGTTGTGTGCGTAGCTGGCAGAGACATGTCGCATGTCCAGCACGGTGACAAAAGTAACAAATCGGATGGTTGTCTTCCATGCACCACGGATCTCGATGTCGTGGATTCTGTACCATAGGTCCAATGGAAGGGGATACAGGTGGGCGCGAAGGCGGGCGAGATGGTTGTAGGTCAGCAGTACAGGTCTCGAAGCGACTAGGGCGTATGTCAGAGGAGCAGCAGTCGGAACCTGGTGGAGAGAAGAGAGAAGGCAGGATGGAGTCTGCTACCTGCTCGTTGATGTATTGAAGGGAGGGCTCTAGCGGAGGAGTTGACTGGCCGTATGTAAGCAGCAACAGCAAAAGCTATCAAGCGACTTCTTCGTAGATGAACTCCTTAATTTGTCCAGCACCGCGGTGTTTTCAGGTATCACCGTCAAGCTCGAAAGTGAGGTTACTTAAGGATGAGATTGGTGCATGGCTGTGCGTTGTGCGTGCAGTTCGTCGAAACTTTGGCAAAGGCTGACGAGTTCCGACACTGTTGCCGGATTTTTGGCCAATAACATCTGGAAGGCATTGCCTTCTATGCCCTTTAAAATATGCCAAATCTTGTCGGCATAAGCCATTTCAACGTCAATGTGGTTACAGCTAGACATTGACGACATCCTCTATATAACTTATAAATGACTCGCCACTCTGCTGTGCATGGCCATGCAAGCGTTGCTTGGCATGAAGCTTGTGAACGGCGGGACGTCCGAATAGCTTCATGATGTTCGCCTTGAAGGCCGCCCACGTTAGAAGATCATGTTCATGATTCTGATGCCACACGCTGGCAGCACCGCTCAAATAAAGAGGAGACACGTAATTCAGCTTTTGGGTATCGTCCCAGTCATCCACGTCATGGTCTTCGGTACCGATGAACATGGGCAGGTTGTGCTGGAGCAGTGGGCCAGAGCAAACCACGGTAGTCACTGAGGCACCAGATTGTGGTCGAGGTGGCCCATCTTCCGTCATCATGGAGGTGGGGTGGAGAGTCCGGTTCCAGAGTTCCAGATTTCCTGCCTTACCCAGATCTTTCATCAGCTGTGAAGAAGCTTCATTCGCGACATCGAGCAGCAGTGACAACTGTCACGTCAGCATGTAGGGCACAGCCAGCGAGTGAACTGGGTATGCGCCACACAATGGCGATAGAGCTATGAAGTGCCCTTATTTTTGTTTTTACACAACCACTGTTACAAGGAAGCGGGCTGGTATGGCTGCCCTCAGAAAGAGAGAGAGCACTGTCCGTGGCAGCTGGCACTCTTTTCTGGCTCAGTCGACCCAATGGCAGCAAGAAGTGGGGAGGAAAAGAGCCGAGCGCTCATTCCTCCAGGAGAGCACCTTGCTCTTTCAGCGTACGGTGTCATGACTATTGTAGTGTCGGTGGCGGCTGACAGCAAGGGCCTGCAAGCTGATGGAGGGTTGACGAGCACCGGCCGGCCGACACGCGGGAGAGAAACTAGCTTCCGCTCCTTATGAATCCAGCGAGAGAACTCAGCCGATCTGTGGCTGTTTATTCAAACCACACAACACACACAACCACACAGGATTGGTTGTTGCAATCATGTGTGTCGTCAGGGTCCCTCAATATTTTTTATGGTCATGAAACTCCCGCGTCACTATGGGAGAGCTTCATATACCGCCCGCAACTGCCGCGTGTGGCGCTGGCGTAGCAAGGAGGGTGACGAGGAGGCCGGCGGGGGCTGTCGGGAGGGTGATCGCCATTAGCGGAGTGTAGGTACGGCGTGGTGACGTTTGAGGTTGCCTTTTTTTTTTTCGCTGTCATCTCGATGTATTTCTCCATGTGGTGACAGCGATGCTTGCTGCATGCCAGGCTGTCGCTCGAAATACAAGGGTATCGACAAAACAGTATCCTTGTTCTGTTTACGAGCCGACACAGAGCAACGTGAGGTCATTGGCTAGAACAGCGAGTGACCCCGTGACAAGAGACTTCAAGTACGTTCGTGTACGTGTTAAAAACATTTCTGTGCCTAAGACACCATTCATGTGGACATGTGCAGCACAGAGAATGGGAGCGTTGTGTCAATGCTTCAATGCAAACTGGTGTAAGACGCCGTACCAAGAATTTTCGAGGATTTGCCTTCCTACTTTACGAAGCCAAAGCAGCGTTCATGTGCCCAAACATGGCATCCACCTGCAAAAAGGCCGTGAGAACATTCTTCAGAACGCCTCGCAACCAAAATTACTACGATTGCAGCTGCGGACATCGACAGTGCAGCTGAAGAAGAAATTCACGGTAAGTCTCGCACATGCCGCTGCTTCCTCAATACGCAGGCAAAATGTGGCACCACTACCAGTATAAAATTTGCCCATTGTCCCCATTTGCAGATGCAGTACAAACTGCGAATCGCATGCAGTGGCTGTGCTGACACAGTGTGCCAAACAGAGGTAGCCGTTTGTTTGGCATCGGAGCTGCAAAGAGTGAAGGCACAATTTGGAAGTGCCACCCTGACCAACTTCTGTGCCTTCTGCAAATTGTTGAAGAACACATAGAAGAGTTCACCGTGGAAAACATAGCATGATAATGACTGTACGAACATTGTAGAAAACGTCATGATGGACGGCCTCACTTCCTCCGCCAGTGACAGCTGTGCAACACATTTTGCCAGAACTACGGCTGAATTGCGCACTTGTTTATTAAGTGCTGTCTGCACTATTTTAACGCGCGAATGGAACACACTATTTCGTGCTGCCACTCATCCATCCTGTCCAGCAACAAGCAGAGGAAAGCAGTGAAATAAACTGTCATTCTAAATTGCTTATTTTTTTTCTCTGTCTCTTCCACTGCACCTGCCAGTCTAAAAAACGCAGTTTTAATTGCAACATATGCTATTGCTCATGGCCATTTGTATCGATAATTGCAAGTAATTATCGCCTCAAATTAGTTACAATGCTATCGATTCTGCTCAAACTTACCTACAAAACATTGCATAGCTAGCACAATTCGGAATCCTATAGCACTGTTACATAAACGTCTACGCAAATTCGCTACCTGTTTAACGCCTGGCTACAGACCGAGAAGATTCCGGTTCGACTGCGGACGTGGCCATCGCATTTTTCATTGACGTGAATATGCTGATTATTTAACTACTACACATTATAGCACACATTAATGAACCAAAGTTTTAGGAGCACTCCACTACCGCTTGCCTCATAATCAGCAATTATTGACGATCCGAAAGGTAGAAAAATTTCTCACACAGAGAGCTATAGTTGGATTTAAAAAGGAAGTGTATAAGCAAAACTAGAGACGTGCAAGGAACAGTGTAGCTTGAATAACTTAGTGATACACGAGCTCCGCGTTTATTTCAATTTGCGCTGGCATTTTTGTAGAAGGACTAGGATGATGCTTTCAGGTGATAGTTACTGCGAAGGCATAAGGGAATGAAATAAAAAAAAGAAAGATTTAATGCAGGTTCTAACTCATTAGTGTTATGAGATTTGGCTGCAGAAAACCAGAAACCTTGAAATGGACACCGCGCATATTGCTAATATCAAGCAACAGCAGGTCACAGCTGTAATGCCAGGATAGCCCCATGTGCAGGCTTCCTTGTCAAATCAACGTGTGAGATTCCCATTGGCAGCATTGTGATGCCCCAGAGTAAGGCATACTAGCAGGAGATGAACGCAGCGGGCGGCCAGCGCACGGTCGAGCGCACCGTACTTTCTAGCTCAAGCTATGTTAATTTGTCACCCAGCTAGGCCTATTCACAATTTTCTGTGTCACTTAAGCCCGGAAAGCAACCGCAAAAGTATTAAGAAATGCTGGTATAGGCACGAACGCAGATGAAACTGCGTCACTTGATGGACCACCTCCGTCAAACCATTGGCAGCAATCAATGATGTGACCCACTAAAGAATGCCCATTCAGTATTATTTGGCCGAGGGTAATCACTGCAATAACCAGTTAGCCAACACAGTGAAGTGCAAAAATCTGGCAAAATGTTTTTCATGGCAAACACTCATGCAATTGCGTGCAACTGCCCTTCTAAGCGCGGCTGATCGATGCCCTTCTGGTCACGGTGGCGCCTCTGGCGGTCGTTTTTGTCCCTATATGAAACTTCAGCGGGAGTTGCATGAGCAGTAAGAAGTATTGAGGGACCCTGGTGTCGCTTACAGATATTTTTGTCCAGACACGGAGATGCGCATCAAGTGCGCATGCGCTCACGAGGAGGCATCACAGATACACCACAACTATCCACCCAGTTGCACCTGCCAGCACATACCTTCTACATTCCAAAGGTGCCCCCATGGACCACACATGAAGCAAGCACTGGCACATCTGATTTACAAAGTGCCCCATCGCTCATGCATAGTAGACAGCTAGAGGACAATGTGCAATGATTTGCTTCGATGTCACTTTATTATCGATGTGACAAAGCATAAATTACACGAATGGGCATTGATTTTTTCAGTCCACCATGATTTGATCACAGGATTGTCTGATCACTGCAATAGCCGTCTGCTATAGTATGAAGAAAAGGGAGGCTAGCACATTAATTTTTGTGTGCATGTCGTGTTCGAATGCAACTTTCCTCAAATGAGCGCTGCATCAAAGCTCATGAAGGTGGCGAGATTAAGGAGGAGTGGAGGAGTGGGGGATCGACAAAGTCTTTGCAAAATGACTTAGCAGGCAAGCCGACAGCAGCGGTTGTGAGCAGTTGGCACAGGCGCCTCACAACATGTTTGCACGAATGTGTCAGCTTTGTCACACCAGCTGCTGATCTTATATAAGTGGTCATCATAAGTGAGGAATGCAGGAATGGAAAGGCAAACCTTCATGATTTCAGAGAGGAACAACTTTATTTGTCGCACAACTTGTCAAGTTAGCATGCCAGTGGTCTGAAGAATGATGGTAAATTGCTTTCCACGACCGCTTCGGCCCATTTGGCTATGTCTGCCTGATTTTGCTAGTAAGTTGATGACAGAAGTGACTCGCACACGTCGTGGAAGGGAGTTGGCAGTATTGTCTTCGGAGGAGGGTTCCCCTCGCATTCCCAAAGTAACTGATTTTGAGTAGCCTCCATGCAGTTGCAGTGTAGGCAGTTTGGTGGAATTTAATCTGGGTAAATTTTGCATAGTCGATGGGGGCTAGAAATGCAATCTGTTTGTATTTGCTGCCAGATCGTGGCCTGTTCCCTTGTTAATCCTGCGTGTGCGAAATGATCACAAGGGGAAGGTGCTCGATGGGGGAAAAGATTAGATGGATCCACATACATCATTTTCATATGCTCTTTTATTCTTTTCTCGATGTAAGGGATGACAAATTCTATTTTAGCTACGTCTACTGCCTTGTAAGTGAAACCATGTTGATTTTGCACCAAACTGATTGTTTTTCTTATCTTTTCCTCATTTTTAATTTTTCGTGATCTCATCTTCGTGTATCCACAAAATTGCTGATAGCGTGAAACGACGAAACTGATGCACAGTTTTGTGCTTCTCAAGTAAGAGCTATCTGAAACACAAATACCAGAAATGCACAATCAGGCACTACTGACTTATCAGGTGGAAGTTGAGCCTAATGAAGTTCGTGTTCATTTTTCATGCGCGACTCGTATGTTTTCGACCATATGAACTCGGGATGATACAAGTATTGTACATGTCCTTGACGAATTCGTATAATCGAGATTCTGCTCTACTGAGAGTGCCACTAGTGGCAAGCGAAGTGTTGCTGACAGACAAGCACTGCATTTTTGCTTGCTGCTTGGTACCTGTGACACCTGAGCATGCTTGTGCAGTAGCACACTGGATTGCATGAGGATCGCCTCATGTATACCAGTCCAATAATGTCCAACAGCTCTGCAGCTCACTAAGCTTAAACCTGCACTGGTCCACAGTCCCTTGTGGTATAGGACCACAACACACTTTCTGGTGCATTGAGACCGTTATGCTGAAATTACAGATAAATATGCATCATACTGAGGTAAAAAAAAAACACAATGTTTTACGGAGGCGCAGTTTAAAAAAAAGCCAAATAAATAGAACCTCCTAAATTTGAATTCACATAATTCAAACCGCCAGGTAAATTGAACTGGTCTTCGCAAGGTAACATCCATTCGAATGGGGGAAGACTCTTGCCAATTCAAACCTGAAACACGGTTAGTTCGAACAAAATTGCAATGCTGTAAAGACTGCTTTTCGCGCAAATGCAATCTGAAAGACAAAGTTTAGGTGCGCCACAAGCCACCCCACCTTCGTAAATGCGCGACCATGTGCTTGATCCTCGTACTCTGTTGACAGAAGACATGCAACATGTGCTTGTGGCAGTATGAACGACACGTGTGTGAAGCATACAACCAGCCCGCCCGTGCACTCCAACCTGCTCACATGGTATGACTCACCCATTGCAATGGCAACGAGATGCCACCACCCGGAAGTGTGTCGCTGTTGCTGCAGCATAAAGTCAAGGCAGTGACACGTTCCAGGCTTCGTGTACACACTATGAGGTGTCGCCTCTGCCGAAGTGACGGCAGCAGCAAAAAACAAAAAGGTTCTCAAAAAAGTGCTGCCATTTCATTTCAAGTCACCAAAGCACACTGAGCATGAATGCTGAAGTGTTTAAGGTAGTGCAAGCCTTTCGCTACTGCTCCGCCCTCCACACCTGCTTGTTCGTGTTGATCCATCTGTTGTTCCTCGCCTGCACGCTTTTGAGAGGTGTTGGTGCATAAGCAGGCTAACTGCATTGCAGCCGTGGATTTTGCTGCATCATTCGCAGCCATCGTTCGAACAGTTGTTGAACTGATGGACTCCGACAGCGAGACGAAGGGTTCGACGATATTGTCACAGTTCTGGCACTCAAACTAACTAGGATACAATGCAACAGAATTCTAAGGTACATTACGGAAGCCTTGGCAGGCCGCAGCTCCCGTTTTCATTTACGATTGGCGTCAATGTCGTCAGAATGCCACTGATTGACACGCTTATGTCATCTGCTGCCACGGCTGCAAACGCTTCTGCACGAACGGCACTAGCTCTCATGTCAGTGCAGGTAGTACAGGGAACTGACCCTGCACAATGCCTACACTTGTCTAAAACGAACGGCTTAGTTCAGAGTGCATCACCTTTGCACTGCCAGCACACGAACTGCCTCCAGCAGTGCAGGTAAATCGAACGGACTTAAGGACAGCTGTGAAAGTTGTGAGGTTATGATCAAATCAGGCTGCGAAATACTCGGGATGAAGTGATAAAGCATTGTTGCAAAGTGCTGGGACTTCAGGAGTACCGTATTTACTCGCGTAATTTGCGCACTTTTTTTCGTGATTTTCGAGCTCCGAAAAGGGGGTGCGCAAATTACGCGGATATTTTGCGAACATGTTTGAAATAACGTGTAATATAATGCAACTAGCACGGTAACTCTTTTGGATACGATCTCGCGTAACACTGCAAGACGTTGGTGTATAGAGAGTATGGCTGCTCCAGGGAGAGCGCAGCACGTAGAAGTGTTTACGAGCCGCTGATGGCTGCCGAGATAGCGCTATCTCAGCAGCCGACAGCCGAGCGACACTACCCCCCCCCTCGCCTCGCGTCTTTTCATGCTTGTTAAAGACGGGCAAGGCTTTTCCTCCCCGCATCGACGGCAGGTGTCCCGATAGGGGTGATGTTATCACATCCGCTCTCGGAGGGATGGAGATAGGCCGGGCTCGTTTGATCTCTGCTTTAGCCGTTTTCTTCGCCCCCACTCGCATGCTTTTATTCTAGCGACAGTACTTTGCGCTTCGGGTGCTTCCGGAGAAAAGAATCGGAAAAAGGGGCATCGCACTCGCAGCCCCTTTTGCGTATGAGTGCGCTCGCCTGCACAGCGAGGGGCGCGGCCGCGCGGCTGTTGGTTCGTGCGTACGCGCCGGCGAACTGGGAACGGGGAGCGCAAAATATGCGAGGATATTTTATTTTTTTACAAAGCTGGCTAAATATTAGGGGTGCGCAAATTATGCGAGGGTGCAAATTATGTGGGTAAATACTATACTCTGCTCACATCAGCGATGGTTTCGTGCAGCTGTGTATTTATTCTTTCTTCGGTGCAGAGCTGTACTCAGGGCATCTTCTGAGGGGCTGCACATGGTATGGACCTTTTTGCATATAAACAGATGTGCATGTTGCGGTTGCACACCACTGCATCTTCTGAAATACTATCCACGCATCCTTTATTTTATGTAAATATTGATGTCATTACAATAAAGCAGTTTTTACACACAGCAAGTATGTGCGATCCATCTTCTTGTCCTGCTCTCTGCTCGTAACCCATGTTGTGATCCAGCAGCAACCTTCCAAGTAAATATGCAACGTGCTTATAAGTATCTGATGTGGAAACATGACCCAATTAGATTGTGCAAGCGAGAGAAATTTGGGGGGTACCAGGCTGTAGCGACTGGGGGGAGCACCCATGATACAGTAGCAGACGACGGCAGCATATCGTCTACTCTGTGGATCGCCAGCCACTATTTTAACATTTTGAAAGCAAATTTCTGATTTTAAGACGTATTTCCCTTTCTAAGCAGTTATAAAATATACAAACTGATGGTTCTGTGGTGGAGAGGAATGAACACATGACATATAGTGGGATGCTGCCTGGCCAAGTAGTGCGACCCCAGAGCGTGGGCTGTTGGCGCAGAGACTGACTGCTGTGCCTGCTACTGGACGCCTTCCAAAGTGGTCGAGGTGCTAGGTCTTCAAATCTGGAACTCCAAAGCCGGAAGCTGCCCATCACCCCAACCATGCTTAGAGACAACATCCAGCAAGCCCAGCCAACCCAGCAACCCGTGGGCCAATATCCGCCAGTCTTTGTAATTGGCCTGCTACACCAGTGCGATCCCCCTTTCTTCAGCGAAGTGGATGATGAGGAGGTCGAAGATTGCTTGTCCAGACTCAAAAAGGTGAGCAGGCACAATAAGTGGGACGACCCCTCAAAATGGCAGAACGTCCCCTTCCATCTAAAGCATGTTGCCAGCCTTTGGTTCCACAGCCATGAATCCGATTTCGCCAACTGGACTGCTTTTAAGAAGCGCTTTGCCGAAGTCTTCGACCGTCCCACAGTACGCAAGCTCCGTGCTAAACAACGCCTGCGCGGACGTGTGCAGCAACAGGGCGAAACCTTCACGAGCTACATAGAAGACATCATCGACCTATTCAAGCGCCTCAACCCTTCCATGAATTGAACAAGAGAAAGTCAAGCACATACAGAACGGTACAGACGACGATGCCTTTCAAACGTTGTTGGCAAAGGACCCACTAACTGTATCTGAGCTGGCCACCTTGTGCCAAAGCTTTGATGTATTGCGCAAACAACACGTCATAACTCGGTGGCAGGCAACCCCAGAGGATTCTCTCGCGTCTTTGACTGTCCGTGAGGAAAACACCACGCTGCTGTCGCTAATCAAAGAGTATGAGCGTGGAGAAGTGGCTTGACAGTTATCGTGTTTATCGTATTTGCCATCCACGGAAGCCCCTACGCATTGCCTAGCGCCGACTATATGACAGGTAATTCAAGACCCATCTCCGAAGAAGCTTTGCCAGCCGGCCCTCAGCCAACACCTGTCGCCGTGCCACTGACGAACGTGGCTGCTGCAAAGCCACCGCATCAAATGCCAGTGCCGCCCACTCAACCAGTTCGGCATCCGACAATGCGGTTTACTGGTGTAAAGGTGAACATTTGACAGAGATCTGTCTGGTTGGGACGAAATTAAAGGAGAAAACAGGGGGACACCAACCAAATTATAATCATTTAAAAGTAAAATTTACTTCTAAACATTAAAAAACCCGACGTTTCGGGTCCCACTCGGACCCTTCTTCAGGGGTGACTGGAGGGCACCAGACAGCAGCGGTGCTTATAAGGCCTTCTTTCTTCTCTCTTCCTTCCTTCCTTTCTCACTTTCTCTTTTTTTCCGTTCTTCAAGCCGAGGGGGGTCATGCTAATGTTGAATCAGGTGCCGGAGTCCGCTAAAATAGACACTTGGCATTGCACCTGCAGACCGATTCACGTTTGCAGGTGTCGCCTGAATGTGCCATGATTCCACAAAGAGCCGCTTGTGAAAACTGGTTTCCAAGTCGAGGACGCGGGAGTTGTCAAAATCGATGCGGTGGTCGTGCACCTCGCTGTGTTCAGCTAATGCACTCCTTTGTCTGTCGAACTTGCGGACATCGTTCCTGTGCTGACGTAGCCTCTCTGGGAAGTTCTTCGTCTCTCCCACGTATGACGCGCCGCAATCCGAACAAGGAATGGAGTAAATCACACCTTGCGCTCTCTCCCTCGGCAACCTGTCTTTCGGGCGCGGAAAGAAACGGCCAAGCGTGGAAATTGACTTGTCTGCTACTCTTATTCCCTGCTCGGACAGCACACGTGCGAGCGCTTCGCTGGTACCCTGAACGTAGGGAATACACACGCGTATGGGCTTGGAATGCGGCAGGTCATTGTCCTTTCGAAGGGGTCGGCGGGGATTAGACTGGCGGCGAGCAACCTTTCCAACGAAGGCTTTTGTGTAGCCGTTTTTCAGAAGGTCGCTTTTGACCACCTGTTCTTCTTCTATCCGCTTATTCTCTGAAGAGCAGACCCTCCGTGCACGGGTCAGCAGAGCCGAAACCACCGCCGCTTTATGGTGGAAAGGGTGGTTAGAGCTGGCGTCGAGATAGCGACCGGTGTGAGTCGGCTTTCGGTACACCGAGAACTGGAGCATGCCATCCACCTTTATCACAAGGACATCAAGGAACGGCAAGCAGTTGTTCTTTTCCCGTTCCACGGTGAACCGAATAGCCGGCTCTATCGAGTTTAGGTGGGCCGTGAATGCGTCCACGGCAGAAGTTTTAAGAATGCAGAAGCAGTCGTCGACATACCGCAAAAATATCTTCGGAGTGATGTCGGCCGACTGCAATGCTCTTCCTTCCACCGCTTCCATCACGAGGTTCGCAGTTGTGACAGACACAGACGCACCCATTGCCGTCCCAGTTCGCTGCTTGTAGTACTCTCCGTTGACAGAGAAGTACATGCTGCTGAGACAAAAGTTCAGCAGGCAGCTCAGCTCGTCGACGCTCAGGCTTGTTCTTTCCCCGAGGTTCTTGTCACGCTCTAGTGCCTCCCGCGCTGTGGTCGTCGCCAGCTGAACGGGAACGCTTGTGAACAGGGAGACCACGTCGAAGGACACGAGGCATTCATCTTCGCAAACAGACACAGGGGACCCGTGCTGCTGACCCGCGCACGGAGGGTCTGCTCTTCGGAGAATAAGCGGATAGAAGAAGAACAGGTGGTCAAAAGCGACCTTCTGAAAAACGGCTACACAAAAGCCTTCGTTGGAAAGGTTGCTCGCCGCCAGTCTAATCCCCGCCGACCCCTTCGAAAGGACACTGACCTGCCGCATTCCAAGCCCATACGCGTGTGTATTCCCTACGTTCAGGGTACCAGCGAAGCGCTCGCACGTGTGCTGTCCGAGCAGGGAATAAGAGTAGCACACAAGCCAATTTCCACGCTTGGCCGTTTCTTTCCGCGCCCGAAAGACAGGCTGCCGAGGGAGAGAGCGCAAGGTGTGATTTACTCCATTCCTGGTTCGGATTGCGGCGCGTCGTACGTGGGAGAGACGAAGAACTTCCCAGAGAGGCTACGTCAGCACAGGAACGATGTCCGCAAGTTCGACAGACAAAGGAGTGCATTAGCTGAACACAGCGAGGTGCACGACCACCGCATCGATTTTGACAAATCCCGCGTCCTCGACTTGGAAACCAGTTTTCACAAGCGGCTCTTTGTGGAATCATGGCACATTCAGGCGACACCTGCAAACGTGAACCGGTCTGCAGGTGCAATGCCAAGTGTCTATTTTAGCGGACTCCGGCACCTGATTCAACATTAGCATGACCCCCCTCGGCTTGAAGAACGGAAAAAAAGAGAAAGTGAGAAAGGAAGGAAGAGAGAAGAAAGAAGGCCTTATAAGCACCGCTGCTGTCTGGTGCCCTCCAGTCACCCCTGAAGAAGGGTCCGAGTGGGACCCGAAACGTCGGGTTTTTTAATGTTTAGAAGTAAATTTTACTTTTAAATGATTATAATTTGGTTGGTGTCCCCCTGTTTTCTCCTTTGGTTTACTGGTGTGCAGTTGTACTACAGAAATCCCTGGCGTACTCCTGACAACAAACCAATTTGTTATGCTTGCAGGATTCCAGGTCATGTTGCATGCCTCTGCAGTCGGTGACTCGTGGCGACCCCGAGTACCTGGACCTATCCCGAGTGTTCTTTCCGGTCGCCATACCACATGCGACGCAATCCGCCAGCAGAAGTGCACGCCCGCGACCCCCAGCCTCCTTTTGATTTTCAACCCTTCACTTCCCATTGTTCACTCTCACTATGACGCCGGTCACCGTCATCCTCGCATCGCCGACCCACTACCACTAGGACAAAAAACTGACTGCCGCAGCTCCGGAGGCACAAGCTGCGTCGTCATCCACCCGTGTAAGTCCTCACCTGTCTCCCGTGAACATTATCGAAGTACAGTAGACTCCTTTAAGACGAACTCAAGGAGACCATGACAATTTGTTCGTCTTATCAGAAGTGCCTCCAAGAATGGATTGACCACTTGCCCAGGTGGATCCAAACATCTTACCTCAAAAAGTCAATGAAGTAGACTTGCAATTGGGAAAAAATTACAAAATGAAACCATATTTTTACCTAACTTGAAAACTGCCTTCAAGCACTGGCCAGCAGCCATAAATAACATTTCGTCAAATGATCTTAAGCATCCTCCAGTATCTCCATGCTGTTAGGAAAGGCTGTTCATTAGTGAACTGAAACGGGCACGAGCTACCTCATGTATTCTTCGAAAGCACTTCAAGCTCTTCTTCAGTAAGCATGTAAGTTGTGTTGCCAGTCAATGTGTTAGGCGTTGTGGCGCACCTTTGAGGATACTCACATACGCATTCATGTCCGCAAGGACACCTTTACTGTCCAGACTAGAAACTAGGCCTGTCTTTCTTCAGGGCAGCTTTCCTGCACTTGCCCCAGGAGGTGCTGAGCAGCCAAAAGGTCTAATGTGTACATCGTTGGAAAGGAAACGGCACGAACACGGGGACACGATGAAACACACCACACCACAGAGTGCTACTACATCCTATTAGAATCCATCCTAATGTGTACACTTCGTTGTTATGGATAAAAAGCAGCATTCAATTTTTTTTATCCGCCCCCTTTTTCTTGCCCCTTTGTGGGAGCCCGGGTCCTCCCTTTTTGTTTTCTTCTGCTTTTCTTTACGAGTGCTCTACTAGTTGGGGGCAGAGGGGAGGGGGGCAACATTATTCAAGTACCCAGAGTCTCTGTGTAAGCCCTCTTGGATTCTTTTCCTTGTGTTCCTTTATACTCTCCCTGTAGGTACTGAACAAGATGTGGAGAGACAACAAAAGAACCCTAGGTGAAGAGACAACAAAAGAACCCAAGAATGTAAGGTGGCCGTAGCACTCGGGGTACCCAACAATAAAACTCTGTAACAGAGTTTTATTGCTGGCATCCCAGTGGCTTTGCTTACTTAGTCTTTGGTTCTTTTGCACTCTCCTTGGTGGGGAGACAACAGAAGAACAAAGGTGCCCAGCTCTCCTGGGCCCCCTACAATAAACCAGAAGCAGCTGTCAACAGCACTGGGAAAGTTCCTCTTAAGGTTACCTGTGAGGGGGGTTCGTCTAAAAAGGATTTCTTTTGCACTGAGTCTGTGGGAAACCAAACGAACATACCTATGTTGTTTGTTATATCTGACAATTCATCTTAACCAAGTTCGTTTTATTGGGAGTTCACTGTATTCGTCGAAGGTGTATTAGTGGATACTTGTACCACTATATCCGTGATAAGTTAAAACCTTTGCCATTCTATTTGTAAAGTGTAAAGTGAGAAGTCAGGATTCTCAGTACTGCAAGCACACAGTGAATTCGACCCGTTGCGGCATGTACGGCCAAAATCTTTATTCAAGTCATATTGTACCCTACCGAGTTTTTTGTGCTAGCTTTGTGTTCCCACGATTTCATCCTCAGGTGGGATTTTTTATCGCACCATCATGCTGTTATTGACTCTCACACTGAGGTGGAACTATTTTCATTTTCCGATATGCCCTCTGCTGTTATAGCCGTACCTGGTGTGTACAAGCTTGCCGTTGCTAGTGGCACAGACGTCCCTCCTCTCAGCCCCGTCATGGTTCCTGTTTTCTGTGCTGCACCTTCTAACGCTATTGTTTTGTCCATGCCGTCCAACCTGTTCATTTGTCGCCACCACACGTCGCTGACATTTGCCGTGCTAGCACTTAATCGGAATGACACTGGAACACTTGTTTGTAATGCGAACCCCTGCCCTCCTTCCTTGCGCCGTATTATTACGGTGCAAGGAAGGAGGGCAAGGAAGGAGGGCACACTTGGCCACGTTTGTTCTGAGGATGGTGATTTAATTGTGCCCACTGATTCCGGTGAAAAGAGCCCTCACCTGAATGTGCTCATTGTGCTTCATATGATGTGCCCTCGGATGCACTTCACCATTCCACCAACAGTGGCCTTGCTTCCAATCAACCAGCGCAGCTTATCACCCTTCTCAAAGAGTTCAGAACCTCATTCGATTTCCCCATGCGTCCTTAGGCCTAACAAACACCACTATGCATAAAATCGACACTGGGACTAACCCACTGTTCTTGCAGCGCCCCTACCGTGTATCAGCAACGGAACGTCACATCATTACGGACCAAGTTAATGAAATGCGTCAGAGAGGAGAGATCGAGCCTATTTGTAGCCCTTGGTCTTCCCCTGTTGCGCTCGCAAAGAAAAAAGGCGGCTCCATTAGATTTTGTGTGGACTACCAATATCTCCACAAAATTACTAGAAAGGTTGTTTACCCTCTTCGTCGAATAGACGACACTCTCGATTGTCTGCAAGGCGCCAAGTTCTTTTCTTCCCTAGACTTGCGATCGGGTTACTGGTAAGTTCCAATGGCCGAGACTGACTGACCAAAGTCAGTGTTCGTCACACCGGATGGTCTCTACGAATTCACAGTCATACCATTCGGCCTTCGCAACGCGCCAGCAACATTCGAGCAAATGATGGACAGCATTTTACGGGATTTAAAACGGCAGACATGTTTATGCTATCTTGATGATGTCGTGTTCTCCCCCGGCTTTGCCACGGACATCAACCATCTTTGCACAATTGTCCATTGTCTTTCAAATGCAGGCCTTGAACTTAACCTGAAGAAATGTCGTTTCAGAGCTACCCAGCTAACCATACTTGGTCATGCTGTATCGAAAGACGGAATTCCTTCAGATCGTGATAAACTTTGTGCTGTCGCCAAGTTTCCAAAGCCCACCACAGTCAAACAACTACGGAGCTTCGTGGGCTTGTGCTCTTACTTCCGTCGGTTTGTCCGGAACTTCGCCTTAATAAAAGCACTGCTTACGAAACTACTTGGTGGTTCTGGTACTCTCTCAAATTGGACAACAGCCTGCGAAGAAGCCTTCAAAATGCGGCAACTACTTACATCGCATTACGACCCAACAGCGCCTATCGAAGTTCACACAGACACTAGTGCCGTGGGACTTGGTGCAGTACTCTCGCAATGTAAGCCCGGCTTTTCAGAATCTGTTGTTGCCTATGCCAGTCGGGCCCTCACAAAAACGGAAGCAAATTACACGGTCACTGAAAAAGTGCCTGGCAATTGTTTGGGCGATAAGCAAATTTCGTCCTTATTCATATGGCCAGTCTTTCACGCTCTTTGTTGGTTGGCATCCCTCAAGGACCCTTCTGGTCGTGTTGGGCGTTGGGCTCTTCGCCTGCAGGAATTTGACTTTCGCGTCGTGTACCGATCAGGCCGAAAACACTCTGACGCGGATGCACTGTCCCGATCACCACTGAACTCAAGGGACGAGCCACTCTCTCCCGGTGACGTTTCCTCAGCTGCACTTACCGTCACAGACATGCCATCTGAACAGTGGAAAGACCCTTGGATTGCCTCTCTTCTGCACACACACGTGCTCTTTGTTGCAAAGCCACGCATTTCGCTGTACAGGACGAACTATTATATCGTTGAAATTATCACACGGATGGTTGCAAATGGCTGCTGGTCATACTCAGCCACACGAGGTCCGACGTTTGCGAATACTTTCATGCTGATCCTCAACATGCTCACGGCGGTGCTCTGAAAACATATCAGCGGCTCCGTCAACATTGCTATTGGCATGGAACGTATACATTTGCATGCAAATACATTCGATTCTGCTCATCCTGCCAACAACACATGGCGTTTCTTCATTCCTCTGGACTCCTACAACCCCTACCGTATCCTGCACGTCCCTTCGACCGGGTAGGAATTGATCTTTATGGACTGCTCCCGAGCTCTGTTTCTGGCAACAGATGGGTGGTCGTCGGCGTGGACCATCTAACCAGGTACACCAAGACGGCCGCCCTTCCTTCCACCGGTGCTCGTGATGTCGCCAACTTCATTTTATGCCATTTCGTTCCACGTCGCGCCACGCGAACTACTCAGTGACAGGGGTCGTGTTCGTTCACGCCGTACTGTTCACAGAACATCTACTGCCTACCACCCCAAAACAAATCGTCAAACGGAGCACTTCAATCAAACGCTGGGAGACATGGTGGCCACTGTATCGGAATGTGGTCTAGCAACTGTGGCCCGTTTGTCAAGCATAAAAAGAGCGTGCGATAATAAGCCCGGGTTCTTATCGCCTTGTCAGTCTCCGGCCCTCTGTCGTCAGTCAAAACAGCCACGTACATCAATTCTGACCACTCCAACCGGAACGCCATTCATCCCTTCTTCATGTATGCCTAAAGCACTGCGACACAGTCTACCACAGGCTTTTCTCCATTCTTCCTTCTATATGGATGTGAACCATCAACACCACTCGACACTATTCTGCCGTATTGACCAAACCATTCCAAATTCAGCCATGTTTCTGAAATCGCTCAGTATGCCAAAGATTGCCGTCAGCAGGCTCGCTCAGTCACTTCGGACAACCAAGCCCTTCAGAAAAGTCGCCACGACCGCATCTTTCGGTGGAGACCTTCACAGCTGGCTCCCACGTGTGGCTCCGACTACCGTTCAACTCCCCTAGTCTCAGTCCCAAGTTTGCTCCAAAGTACCACGGACCTTATCGCGTTGTCAAGTGCCTGTCTCCCGTCATGTACGTCACTGAGCCTGTCAACCCTTCCCAGGACAAGCGCCGCCTTGGTCGCGGTGGTCCACGTGAGCCACCTAAAGCCGTATCGTGACTCCCTTATTCTAACATCTCCTTGAGTCACCAGGATGGCTCTCCTTCGCCACCAGGGTATTGTAGCAGGGAGGAACAAACGCACTACATATAGTGGGATACTGCCTGGCCAAGTGGTGCGACACCAGAGCGTGAGCTGTTGGCACCGAGACTGACCGCTGTGCCTGCTACTGGACGCCAATGAAATCTCTTCCAGTTCTAAAACTTGGCTTGTGCGCATGAAATAATCAAAACTGTTCTTGCTGTAAGACATTTTGAACTTTTAGTGCTACTACTGTCAAATACAAGATGGCGCTATGATTGCTTCCAATTTCGGCCCCCTCAGCTCTACCGAAATGTCATCCCCCTGATAAAGGGAGCTACGAGTGGCAGCATGGTATGTCTGTGAGACGAACGCAGACACTGCACTGGAACCCTTAGGTCGGCTCCAGTCCCTGCTGCTTGGTTCGAAAAAGGAGCACCCAATCGCAGATAACCGATTATTTTAATGCTGGAGCGGTGCTTGAATAAGCATGTCTTCATATGCAACGTGGCCTGTTGTGTTTTTTCGTGTGCATGCAAACTGCTGCAATGGATGGAACAACTGGTGCTGTGTGCCATTGGGCCTGTTTAGGCCCAATGGCTTACTCACCCAGATGTTGTTGGGGGCCAGTACTTTCATGGACACATATGGATATACGTGCTATTCGTGGGGCATGGGTGTCATGCTGTGGGCGGTGCAACTTTTGCGCCAGGTTTCGTAGTGCGGAAGTGCACGTCTGCTTCGGGTTAGCATTTCAAATTGACCTTTACATATGCCGCATTTCCACAATGAGTAATTATTGACACTGAACCACGAGAAATGTGCACTACAGCCTTCTTTATTTCGCAAACGTATCTAACACTGGCAGTGCGCGTTGCACGACTAATTAAATGGACCCCCACTAGTTCGAACTCCGGTTAATTCAAACAGATTATCTATCCCCTTGGAATTTGAACTGACAAGGTTTGACTGTGCTGAATTTTGTTATACTGAGTTTGAACTGCCCACATGCAGTCTCTCACCAAGGAACTTGCATTTTTTAAGAAATCAATGAAAAGGTAACAAAACTTTGGTGACGAGCTGTTCATGCGAGTGTACTTACAAGACTGCCAAAGAAACATAAAATTAAATATAAAATGATAGTGAAAGTAAGGACAAGCATTGCACAAAGCATGCTCTAGTTGTTAAAAACTTTCTTCAAATCTATGACTGAGCACACTACATGTTCTATGCAAACGATTCATCAGCGTGAAAGGGACAAGGAGGAAGGCACAAGCACTGTCCATCAACTGTTGCTTTAGTGAATGCAGGTGGCTGGTATATACACCACCACATGAACGTTCCACAAGTACAAAAAATTTCACAGAGGCTAGCACATGAATCAACAGAGTGCACAAGTTGACATTGTTCTGCTGCCCCAAAGCAGTTAAGTTTTTTCGGAGGCTGCCACTCATACACCAAAACCAAGGCAAGTGTTTGCAGATTGGCTTTTGCAAAGGGCATTGTAGGTTTCTGCAAGCGGTCATAAAAAACTTGCACCGAAGCTAAAATTTGTTGAAACCACCACACGCTAACCCCACACATTGGGAGTCTGAGTGGTGACACACACGTGCGGTAGCAGTGCTTAATGCTTGTCACAATGCACACCATGAAATGTGTGTAATTTGCGGGCCCAGAATGACGGCGCATGCATAGCACAGCTAACTCATGCTCATGGGCACGCAAGCATAGAAATCAATCGAGAAATTCTGCAAGCCAAAGGCAGATGACTATACTGGGTGTTTAAACAGCATTATGTTAGAGAAAAGTGGTAAGTGCATGGTCAGTGGGCACTTTATGACATGCAGCAGTCAAGTGCACCATGTGAAAGGAAAGAAGCTGCTACATGACAACATCTACGGTTTTACAATCTAAATGCAATTGCAGGGTTTAATGCAGAATGTCAGCTTTTCTTTGTTAGCTTCAGTGAAAAATTGCACAAAAGCGAGGCAACAACCTAATTGCAGAACCTCAGTTGAGTTAACGATGGCCACATTTTCTGTTTCTCACATTGCGCATATGTCTGAGAAGTTTATCAAGGCCTCGTACAGCACTGCGAGTTTCAGTTGGTGGATGCGCTAAATGTTCAGCAGAAGTCTTGTAAGCCATCTTTGTCGCAGAATACCTGAAATTAAAAATGGCTTGCGCGCAAACTTGACGTCAAGCTTGCGCGCAAGCCATCATTAATTTCAAGTATATACCAACTCGCCCACCAGATAATTTTATTGAATTGCAGAGTACCCACATAATTTTATAATGTTGGTAGCTGTGCGGAGGGTAACAGTGAGTGGATTAAAAAAATATGCGTTCAGGTGGGCCCCTAGGTGGGCAGGAGAGGCGCTGCTCTTTGAAGAAAGTGCACCCATTGCATGCAACTTGCCCATTTGGCCAATACCAGAAGTATCTGTTCTCTTCTCTGGCAGCAGAGGTAGCTCGCCACGTTAAAACTGTGGATGAACATGGCTTTTAGGGATGAAAAGAATACATAATGTTCTATGAACATCAGATTGTGAAAAGCCAAACACTTCATTATATAGAAAACTTCACTATATTGAAGTTTGTTATACCAAGGTTTAACTGTACTATGTGTGTGACATGTGCTCTGTAATGAGTAATATCAGCTCCCCATTTCACTTGGTTAAAGTGACGTACGAGTGTAATGTCACTCGCATGCTTGCTGATGTTTTTCATTGGTCTCAAAGATTCTCTGCATCACTCCCCAAATAAAATGGCCAAAGGGGAAGCATTAGTAAATAATTCACCGTGCATTAACAACTCGAAGCAATGATGCAGTGCACAATCACCTCTTTGAGGATCCTTTCGTTGAAGAACTGCTGCAGCTTCTCATTACAATAGTTGATGCAAAACTGCTCGAAGCTGTTCACCTGGAAGTATTCTGTAAACCGAAACAAGCCAAATGTTAGAACTGTTTGAACTTAATAATAATAATAATAATAATAATAATAATAATAATAATAATAATAATAATAAAAACCGAGAAATCAACACTTTGGAGGTTTCCCTTCAATGAACAGCTATCAAGTCTACATGAAATTAGATAAACAGAATATGGCCCCATTTATGTTTTGAAAAGACCAACCAACTGTACCACCATGGTGTTTTGATTGTACAGGCTGGTGTAGTTGATGCAGCCTCTTGGGTGGCGCTGCGTGCAATGCATGTCAATGGCTGCCACTCTCACAGTGCTGCATTGCAGGTGGGTGCAGTGGCACTGCCAAAGCATGAGCAAAAAAAGGCTGCTGCTTTTGTCAGTTTACCCCATAGCAGCAGAAGCACCACTCTAGAGAAGGCTTACTTAGTTCTTAATGCTGAAAAGCAAACAATTACCAGCTCAGCTGGTTGTTGAGTGAAGACACCACCGTTTTGCAACATAGGGGCAAACAGAACAGGGCAACGGTATTGCAATGACAACAGAACACAGTTTTGAAGTTGAGGGTTCGACGGGAGCCCGTATGGTCGGGACGAAGCATGACAGGAGATGAAACAGGCACATGACCAAATAGAATGAAACTAAAAGAGACCACTGTGAATTTAGCAATGGAGTGGCTAGAGAATCACGCTTTCACTACTTTCAGCCCACCACCAAGAATTTTTCTACACTGCATCGACGATTTTTTTTTTTTTTTGTGCGATCAAGCGCTCCTGCTTTGGACAACTTCACCGCACATCTAAACAGTCAAGCAAGTTCCATTAGCTCACAGTGGAGATGGAGGCTGACCAAAGCCTCCTTTTTCTGGATGTGCTGGTTAAAAGGCACAATGCAGAGCTCTCTTTTAATGTCTAGGGGAAAGGTACTCACACTAGCAGCTACCTGAACTACAAGTCGGTACATCAAAATGTTCACAAAGCTCAGCAGTTGCCTCCCTGTTAGGCCGTGCAAATGCAATTTGCATGAATCCAGAAGACCTGACCGCTGACTTGGAGACAGTCAGGGAGGACCTTTTGACAAGTGGTTACCCTCACGCGTTTATTAACGCGAAGCAGAATTGTTTGTCGGCCCCCTTCCCAGCCTGCCAGTGTCAAACAAAAGAAATGCGCTCTTATCCCTTATGTGCCCTGGATAAGCGAGGTTTTATCCCGCATATTACGGAAGTACGATGCTGAGGTTGCTCACATTCCAGTGCGCAACCTCAGACAGACACTTGTCAGTGGAAACGACACACTGTCAAAAGAAGCATTTCCAAGCGTGGTGTACAAGATCCCTTGCGCAGACTGCGATAGCATTTACATCGTGGAGACAGGCAATTTCAGTCAGCGTCTGCATCAGCATGAGAGCAATGCAGACAAAAAAGGTCATCAAACACACCAGTATAGCATGCGGCAAAGTCTAATCATGCAAAAGATTGGATGAACACGAGCATAATCACAAGGAATGAAACTGGAAGCCACGTTTGTATCTTGAATCCCTTGAGGTACAATCAACACCGCACACGCTCAACTGCAATGATGGAAACCTCCCTTTGTCTAATGGACAGTGTTTACGTCATGTGCTGAAACCACTTTAACAGACACTTCCAGTATTATTGGCCTCATTGTGAACAAGTCTCCTGCAGGAAAGGCAAAATGTCTTTTTCTTTTTTGTTTGTTTCAACTTTATTTTGTTGGTATGCCTGCTTTTTATCTACTGTCATGAACCCTGTTTTATTTCTTTTTTTTTTTGAGGAACTAATAGTTATTGAGCCCTTTCATCTCCTTAAACGAAAACAGTACGTAGGTTATAGTTGTACACTTCACACGTTCGTTGCCATGCTCTCTGAAGTCTGGTAGCACTGGGTGAAAGCATCGTGAAATGTAACAAAATTCTTCCCCCCCCCCCCCCCCCCCCCCGCAAAAAATAGAACAAGAGATCTCAAATTTTATGAAAGAAGTCCCTCCCCCCTGGCAACTGGAATGTTATATTTCTGTCATCCACTTGTCATATGAGCAGCACAAGGCTTGAAGTGACTTTCCTCACAAGGTGGAATTAGAGGGACACAAAAAGGAAACCAGAAGGACCTCAAATTGTTATCCAGGGAAATAAAAGTGAGCGTTGTTCGTGCGCTTCTATTTCTCTGGATAAGTTATGCACCATCTTGCCCAACATCAAGTTTTATTAGACCTCGAATTAGCCTACACTAGGGCATGTCAAGAAAAAAGCAGCGTCTGGCCGGCAAAGGACAACCTCCCAGCCAGTGGGGCTGCTTGATCCCATGACGTCATGAAAGGCTGCGCCCGTGCCGTGCTCACTCTTTTGAGCACAGTGCAAAAGTGGTCTGCCGCAACGTTGCATTGACAGAGTGCCACCATTGGCTGGAGGGGGGGGGGCCCTTTGACAGGCAGGCAGTTTTTTCTTGACCATTACTGCAGTGCAGTTGGTTCTTGCTATACATGTTTACCACCAGTGTTGTCTCTTTTGCCTCCGTCCCCATTTTACATCAGCCGTAAACATGCGCTGCAAAAGGAAATCATAAAATGTCGCAGCTTCTACTTTGAAATTATGAAATTGCTGCTGGTCGTTACTACTGGAAAGTAAGTTAGATAAACTTTAACAATAAGAAATATGTAGTAGGCAAGAGTTACTGCTACATATTACAGCCGTAAAGCTTCAGTACACAGTAGTGTTAACTTGTGGTTTCTGTCAGCGACCCTGTATGCGCCTGCACTTTCGCTTGGCCAATGGCTGTGATGTGCAGTGCAGTGAAGTGCGCGGTTTAAAAAGTGCGCGATCAAAACGCGAGTGACCGAGGAAGACGAAGACGAAGGACGAAAGGCGTGGTCCTACAAAATAAGAGAAAAGAGGACCCAATCAAGAAGAGCCACGGGGTTCCCAGCGCCCAATGGCTGAGGAACACGGATGCCTAGTGGTGGCCAATAAGAACAACGAAGAAGAAGAAGACCCGGCGGGATCGGATTCAGAGGGAGCGGTTCGAGAAGGCGAAGCGGGCAGGTCATCTACCGGGCAGGGCGCTGAAGGCGGCAGTCGGATTCCAGAGCCGAGCCATTGGGCCTTCACCCGTCCGGGACGTCCTGTGCATCCCTTCCTGCCCTCGGAACTCGTGTTGGCGTCTTGGAAGCTCCCGTGGGGCACGGATTTCGGCCGGCAACCTACAAATGCCTATTCCTTCGGGCAGCTCCGGAGCGGTCGGGCTGCGGGCCCGAGCTCCGTGACACAAGGCCAGCCAGGCCTTGTGTCAACATCCGAACGAGCCTCTCAGCGGCTCATCCGTCGTCACCCGTCGCGACCAGAACCCGGCGTCATCATCTTGGCTAGCCTCATATGCTCCAGTCGTCTGGTCTTCACGCAAGCGCAACGAGATTTGGTGAGACCACGAGAATCTTCTTTGTCGCTCCGCCCCTCGCCACTGAACAATTCGCGTTCGAACTTCTCGCGCTTGCATGCTGCTTCTAGAATATTTCTTGAATTTTCCATTGTGTATAACTTTCTCTCTTTTTCCTTTTCTTAAACTTTCCATTTACTTTGTTCACATTAAAAGCTTTGTGTTTCGTTATCTAGTGAGATGAACGGCTTTGTCCTCGATTAGACTCTCGGAGGTTTTACCTGAGAGAGTCGTCCAACAAATCTGTTCAAGAACCTGCTCAAATCATCACAATGGCAAACTTTTCAATTCGTGGTGTGCTGTGCCATTCTTACGAGCTTAAGTTACCACTGGCAGAGGCCATTCCCTGTACCTTACTAACTTCACTAGCGGATGGCCGTTGTATCACAGAAAGAAGCAGCAGAGATCATGGCGTTGAGTCCTGTCCTTATTCCCTTCTCGTGCCACAGGTCCTACGTTTATAGACAAAGTAATTAATACAAGCTCAGCTGTGGCACCAGGTGCTTTTGTTATCAGTTTGCAACAAAACAAATTTGTTAACATGCAGAAAACAATGATAGCCTTTAGACATACAAGGTGTTTCAGGTAACTTGCAGAAGGGTTTAAAACCTCTAAGGATGCAACCACACTGGCATTGTTTAACGTTGCCATGAGCATCGGGCTATTTTTTTCAATGAGGTCAGGAAATTTAAAATTAACCAGCTAATAAACTGTTGGTTTAAATGTGAAATGTTCAATAGGAAAATTGTAAAGCATGTACTTTCATAATAACGGCTGTAGTAGTCTTAATTTTTCTGAGCCTCTAAGAAAGTGCACAAGAGTTTAAAGGATTTTGAAAGACTGAAAGTTGAAGGGATCTGACAAGTTAAATTGAAAAAAATATTGACTTCTCTATGAACGACATATTTCACTTGGCAGTCCATCGGATTCTCAAGACTCCGTGGCAACACCACAGCTCAAGAGAATGCAAGTTCTTTATTATCATTATTTATATGAATGTCCCAGAGTTAACCTTTCGTCCAAAATTCACAAGTCTCTTTTAAAGTTCAGGAAAAGAAGCATAAAAATAAAACAGAACTGCCTTGTCGCTTCCTTCTCTTATATCCAAAAGGAATGTGTGTAAGTGTCATACGATTCCGGCTGAAAATGCAGTGGCGTCTGCGTAGTGTAGATTACCTTGGTTTCTCCAATTTTCAATGTTATAATACAGTTTTCAAGGCCATAGTTTCTGAGTACCCAACTTGAGTGTAAGGTGAATATGCATTAACCTGAAAGATGAAACCGAACATACTCTTTCCAATGATATCCCCAGAGCTTGGCTTTTGCTATGATTTACAGCTTTCCAACAACTGTCGCACACTTGCAAAGTGGTCTCGTGTACTGCACCCTTATCTGAAACTGGCTTGCTATGTCGTCACAACATCTGTAGTAAGAGACTGTTTCAGAGAAAAAAAGGAGCCAGGAAGACGAGGAAGGGTGCGTGCTTGTGTGAGTTGAATGTGAAGCGTGTGGGCTTCGGAGCGCCGATGAGAGAGTGAGCATGGTCAGCGAGCGAAGAGCAGCACGTTAGACCCAGGGAACAGACGCATCGAGCTGGTGCCCTCAGACCAGCCTGGACTTTCCCTGTGGCAAACGAATGTTCCTGACAGGGTCTTGCTGGCTGTTCCCGTGGTGGACGTGCGAGCGGGTCAGGGTGAGGACCTGTGCCAGGTGGTGTGTCTGAGACCAATCAGCTACCGACTTGTGGCCATGGTGCAGAGTCTGCTAGGGTCTGGCACAACCAACTGGGCTTGTGGAAGATTACTTGTTTGGTTCGGCCTTTGGAAGGGTGTGTATCTGTTTCCTCGTTTTGCCTATCTGTTTGTCTATGTTGTCTATCTGCTTCCTCGCGATGAACGCATTTTCTGCATTTTCTTTCGCAAACTCGCTAAAGAATGCGAGTTTGCGAAAGAAAATGCAGAGTGGCAACAGAAGCTACTACAGCCCCAGCAGAAAGTGAAAGAACAGGTGCTGAAGATCCTAGAGCTGAAGCTTCGACCTCAGGAAAGCACAAGGAGGCTACAGTCGACTGAGACCGATGAAAAAAAGAAGAGGGTCTAGCATGAGCGCATAGGAATCAGCAGGTTTCAGAATGATTGGCACGGCAGATGGGTCTTGAAGGTGGAGAATTTACGGCATGGGTTGATGCACGAGAGGCAGCGGACTAGAAGAAAAGGAACAGATGGAGTTTGAAGGAAATGGGACAGAAAGCAAGAGAAATTGGAAAGAAAGAAAAAGGACTCAATGATATCAAGTTAAGAACGCTTCAGTTAAAGCTTCAAGTCGCAGAGGTGGAAAAGACTCGGATGGCGATATTGAAGCGCAGTAAAACGCTGTGTGTGAGCACCAACGAGCAGGCATTTTCAAGGTTTGCTCCATAGGCAGCACTTGGTTGAGGGAAAACTCGAAGTTGCTCTTTGGAAGTGGCCTAGTACCATGCCACAGCCTTTCGATAGAGCCAGATGCTCAGCTAGAAGATAGCATCGAGATAGACAGCCAAGAGAGTGGGATAGCTTCAGAGGTACTCGATGAGGCAGACTCTAGCCTCTCGAACTTGGAAAAGAGAAGTTCCATAGAGTCACACTTTGGGGCCTGTTGGACGTTACGTACAGATGATTGGGAAAGAGTCCCCCAGGAAAGCTTGGGTGAAGGAGCTTTGTTAGTTTGTCCTAGCGACGACAGCAAATGCCACTTTGAGGAATATAGGGCGGTGGCCACAACTTCCGCAGGTGTTCTGTTAGCTGTGGCAACACAGAGCAGAAGCATAGTCCTCGAAGACTGTGTAGATAACTTACTTCAAAGAGAGGTTCGGAGAAACTTCTGGTGATGTGTCTTGTAGACAGCACGATGGCCTCCATGGGATGGCTGATGACATTCTAGAATCAACAGGTAATGCTGGAGGAACCACAGCTCAGAAATCGTAACATAGTAAATGTGCAAGGCACTTCAAGTGTAGAGTATGGAACATTTTCTAAGGCATCATATGGCTCAGAGTGCATTTCATCTGAGGCGTCTGTTGTAGTGCCGGCTTGGCTCCAATGAAGTGTTGACATTCATCAAGGGGCGATTCGAACACCACTGACGTGCTATGCCTGGCTGCTAGGTCACTTATTCGAGGGAAATCTCTCCTGGTGTGGAGTTTGTAAAGTCGAATGGCATTTGAGTGTTTTCAGGCGGTCGTACAGGCAGGTGGCTGGTGTGAAATGCTTCCGAGTGTCTCCTGTGCTGGTCTCTATGCGTCTGAAAAGCGCCATCCAACTTGAGTGGGATGCAGTAACCTAAGTGCCCTTTTCAGATATCCAGTAGCTCTTCCCGAGTTTCGAATGTCGGACACGGATAACGGGTATTTTGGACAACGTTGGTACTGACTGTATGACTTGTACATCTTTTACTGAGCAGTGATTTGTTGCCGTTGTACACATACTTTTATCATGTTTTCATCATAGTGCAGTGTTCTTCTTGCATTTGTTGACCTTTACATTGTGTTCGGACCGTCAGCCTGCGCCCCACTCCTGCGTCTTCTTTGTTTCCCTCGAGATCGTCGTCTTCGTCCGTGTTCTTGCACCGTGACATCACCCCCCGGCGGCAAAAGCGCCGACCCGGCGCCAGCTAGACCTCGGCCACGTGGTAAGGCTTGAGACGACTGACGTGCACGACATCAGACGACGCGGACGACGAGGAAGCATCGGCAGGGGCTATTTCATAGGTCACATCACTGAGTGGTCGGACAACGCGATAGGGGCCGGAGTAGCGGGAGAGCAGCTTTTCCGAGAGGCCGACGTGCCTTGAAGGAGTCCATAGGAGGACGAGGTCATCTGCGGAGAACTGTACATCACGGTGGTGGCTGTCATATAGAGATTTCTGTCGTGATTGGGACTCAGAAAGACGGTGATGAGCAATTTGACGTGCTTTAGCTGCAGCAGTCATGGCGTCGCGAGCATATTCGGACGGGGACTCGAGATCGTGAGGCAAGATTGTGTCGAAAGGTAATGTCGGTTCACGGCCATAGAGAAGATAAAACGGGGAGTAGAGAGCGGTGTCGTGACGTGACGAGTTGTAGGCGAACGTCACAAAAGGAAGGGCTACATCCCAGTCACGATGATCGGAGGAGACATACATCGATAGCATAGCAGTAAGTGTGCGGTTCAGGTGTTCTGTGAGCCCGTTTGTTTGAGGATGGTATGCCGTCGTTAGCTTGTGTTGGGTGGCACAAGACCGAAGGAGGTCTTCAATAACTCGGGATAGGAAGTAACGGCCCCTGTCCGTGAGAAGCTGTCGAGGAGCTCCGTGGTGTAAGATAACATCCCGCAGCAGAAAGTCGGCGACGTCGGTAGCGCAACTGGTCTGGATGGCTCGTGTTACAGCAAAGCGGGTAGCATAATCCGTTGCGACGGCGACCCACTTATTTCCATTTCTGGATGTTGGAAAAGGGCCCAACAGGTCAAGACCGACACGATAAAATGGTTCCGTGGGTATCTCTATTGGCTGGAGTAGTCCAGCTGGAGGCAAAGCGGGCTTTTTGCGACGTTGGCAAGGTTCACAAGCCGCAACATAACGTCGTACAGAACGGTAGAGTCCTGGCCAGAAAAATCGTCGCCGGACACGGTCGTACGTCCTGGAAACACCAATGTGGCCGGCGGTGGGTACGTCATGTAGCTGTGCGAGTACAGTTGACCGCAAATGCGTGGGAACGACTAAGAGCAGCTCGTTCCCTTCAGGTCGCATATTTCGGCGGTATAAGATGCCATCCAGAATGAGGTACATACGAAGCGAAGGGTCTGACGGATGTGCATGGAGGCGGCTGATGAGGTCGAGTAAGTTGGCATCACGTTCTTGCTCTTGAGCGATGTTGTAGAAGGCCGAGAGCGTGAAGATGCCAGCAGGGGCATCATCGGAGCCTGGGCCGTCGACAGGGTGCCGAGACAAGCAATCGGCATCCTGGTGTAGTCGGCCGGACTTGTGCACCACTGTGTAGGTGTAGTCTTGCAGACGTAGGGCCCAGCGACCTAGACGACCTGTGGGATCTTTGAGTGTCGAGAGCCAACAAAGGGCGTGATGATCCGTTGTAACGATGAAAGGTCGGCCGTACAAGTATGGGCGGAATTTCCCCACCGCCCATACAAGTGCGAGGCACTCGCGCTCCGTGATTGAATAATTTCGCTCAGCGGCGGAAAGCAGGCGACTGGCGTACGCAATAACTCTGTCGTAGCCCCGTTGGCGCTGGGCTCAAACAGCGCCAATTCCATAGCCACTAGCATCTGTACGGACTTCTGTTGGGGCAGATGGGTCAAAATGAGCAAGAATCGGCGGTGAGGTGAGCAGTCTGATAAGGCTTGAGAAAGCAGCAGCTTGATCAGGGCCCCATGCAAAGGGCGCGCCTTTCTTGAGAAGGTCGGTCAAAGGTCGAGCGATGTTCGCAAAGTTCCTTACGAACCGACGGAAGTAAGAGCATAAGCCTACAAAACTGCGGACGTCTTTAGCGCATGTGGGCACAGGAAAATCGAGGACAGCACGAACTTTTGCGGGGTCCGGGCGGACGCCAGACGAATCGACAAGATGACCGAGGATAGTGATTTGGCGGCGACCAAAGTGGCACTTTGAAGAATTTAACTGTAGGCCTGCAGCGCGGAACACCGAAAGAATAGAGGAAAGACGTTCAAGATGTGTTTCGAAGGTTGGAGAAAACACTATGACATCGTCTAAGTAACAGAGGCAGATGGACCATTTAAAGCTGTGCAAGAGCGTGTCCATCATACGCTCGAAGGTGGCGGGAGCGTTGCACAAGCCGAAAGGCATGACCCGGAACTGGTAAAGGCCATCCGGCGTAACAAAGGCGGTCTTCTCGCGGTCCATGTCGTCGACAGAGATTTGCCAGTAACCGGAGCGGAGATCTATTGATGAAAAATACGTCGCACCGTGGAGGCAATCCAACGCGTCGTCGATGCGCGGCAGAGGATATACATCTTTTTTTGTAATCTTGTTCAGGTGTCGATAGTCTACGCAGAATCTCCAGGTGTTGTCTTTCTTTTTTACCAAAACGACAGGAGAAGCCCACGGACTGGATGATGGTTCAATAATGCCTTTGCTGAGCATCTTATCAACCTCCTCCTGGATGACTCGGCGCTCGGCGTGTGACACGCGATAAGGCCGTCTGTGAATAGGCGCGGCATCGCCAGTATGTATGCGATGCTGCACCAGCGAGGTTTGACCAAAAGGCCGACCACCTATGTCAAAAATATCGGAGTACTGGGCCAGTAGATGCCGGAGTTCGTTGGCTTGTGAGGGTGAAAGGTCTAGGGCTATCATTTTCGTGATGTCGTCGTGCGCTGGAGCTGGCGTGGCCGCAGGCGAATTGCGGGTGGCCGAAGAGCTGGTCGAAGACTGATGTGGCGAGAGGGACAAAAGCTGGTATTCGTGTGACGGCGACAGAGTAGCGAGGGATATGCCTCTAGGTAGTACTTGAGGGCAGAGTGTAAAATTCAGTAGCGGCATATAAGCTTTTTGATCCGATATGGTCACTACCGTGTGAGGGAAAGACACGCCATGCGAGAGTAAGGTGCTGACGTCCGGAGTGGCCACATAGTCGCCATCCGGCACACTGAAATTGGGCACAACACTGATACACGTGAGTGCCTGCGGCGGCAGACGAAGACAGTCAGCAGAACAGAGATGGATCTGCGCTGAATCGGGAGGTTCAGGAGCATCAGGCAAATCAAGCTGGACCACACCAGCTGAACAGTCAATCACAGCTGAGTGAGCCGATAAAAAATCAAGGCCGAGGATCACGTCGTGAGGGCAGTGGTCAAGGACGTGGAACAAAACGGATGTGTTACGACCCTCAACGCTTACACGAGCGGCACACATTCCCAGCACAGCTGGTGTCCCTCCGTCAGCGACTTGTACAATGCTGGACTCGGCAGGTGTGAGAACTTTCTTCAGCCGCTTCCGAAGGTCAGCGCTCATGACTGAGATGTGTGCACCGGTGTCGATCAGGGCAGTCACTGGTAGGGCATCAATTTCCACGGTGATTTGGTTCTGGTCGGTCGGCAAAGTAATCAGAGGATTTGCAGGTCGGGGGTCCAATGCAGCGTCACCTCCGGGAGCTGCATTTCTCAGTTTTCCTGAGATGATCGTCCGGAAGGACGCGGCGACGAAGGACGACGGGGCAGAGGCGAGCGGGATCGACGATCGTTTGGTGACGGTGAACGGCTTGAGCGTCTGAATGATGCAGGAGGGCTGCGGTACGAGTCGCCATAGGACTGGTCACGGTACATAGGATCGCAGTACGTCGAATCATTCGGCGCGGCACTAAACGGTGGACGTCGGCTGTCATTTCGGCGATAGAAAAACGTAGATCGTGAAAACGTGGACTGGCGGTTAGGGCAATAGCGAGAAATGTGACCCACACCGCTACAATGGAAGCATATGGGCCTGTCATCATGTGTTCGCCACTGGGCTGGGTCTCGGTATCGTCGAAACGTCGGTGATGGCCGACGAAGCGAAGCGGCAGGGGTGACTGGAGGCCTGGTAATGGAGCACACCGGCTGAATGCCGGCGTTCGCGAGTTCCTCGCGGACAACTGCCTTGATGAGAGAGACCGTCGCTTCTACATTCTCTGACGGGCGTACGAGAGATGGTGCCGCAGCCTCGATTTCCCGCCGCACGATGCGCACAACGCTATCCGCGGTGCTCGGTTGAAGGGATTGATGAGCATCTTCGCACGAAGACGTGGCAGTGGTGTTTGGAAGCCGCGTGAACTGTTGGGTTATGCGACGGCTCTTGGCGTGTTCGAAACGGCGGCACTCATTGATAATTTCGTCCACGGTCGAGCAGTCTCTAAAGACGAGCAAGTTGAACGCGTCATCGGCGATGCCCTTAAGGATATGGCCTACTTTGTCAATCTCGGTCATGGTGGAGTCGACGAGGCGGCAAAGAGCTAGAACGTCGAGGATGTAAGCGACGTACGACTCTGTGGCTGTTTGGGCCCGACAGGATAGGTCTTTCACGGCAGCGGACTTGCTACCGGCGGGCGGGCCAAAGAGATCGCGCAATTTCTGCTTACATACGTCCCAACTGGTCAATTCTTCTTCGTGTGTGTCAAACCAAATGCGTGCGGGCCCCTGGAGATAGAAGAGAAGATTTGCGAGCATCACCGTGGGGTCCCATCGGTTGTGCGCTGCAACTCGTTCGTAGAGGCCAAGCCACTTTTCCACGTTCTCGTTGGACTTGCCCGAAAAAGTTCCAGGGTCACGGGGGTGAGTCAGGACGACTGTGTGTTGTGGCGTCTGGGATGCTGACGGCGCCGATGCCGGCGCCGAGCTTGATCCAGAGGCCTGGTCGTCGGTGGGCATGGTACAGCGGTTGATGACAAATCCGCTGCGGAGTTCCGTCTTGCGCGGTACCCAGCACCTCCACCAAAATGAAACGGGCACAGGAATACGAGGAATACGCTGCTAATGGTAGTGTATTCTAGAATGGAGAGATTATCCGGTGCAGCCCCAATGGCGGACCGTCAGCCTGCGCCCCACTCCTGCGTCTTCTTTGTTTCCCTCGAGATCGTCGTCTTCGTCCGTGTTCTTGCACCGTGACAATATTAGGGACTTGCAGTTACGTGTGTACGACATACTGAACTTGGGGGGAAAACGTAGTAAGAGACTGTTTCAGAGAAAAAAAGGAGCCAGGAAGACGAGGAAGAGTGCGTGCTTGTGTGAGCTGAATGTGAAGCGTGTGGGCTTCGGAACGCCGATGAGAGAGTGAGCATGGTCAGCGAGCGAAGAGCAGCATGTTAGACCCAGGGAACAGACGCATCGAGCTGGTGCCCTCAGACCAGCCTGGACTTTCCCTGTGGCAAATGAATGTTCCTGACAGGGTCTTGCTGGCTGTTCCCGTGGTGGACGTGCGAGCGGGTCAGGGTGAGGACCTGTGCCAGGTGGTGTGTTTGAGACCTATCAGCTACCGACTTGTGGCCGTGGTGCCGAGTCTGCTAGGGTCTGGCACAACCGACTGCCGAGGGCGTGGCCTTGGTGCTATGACGGGTGCCTCATATGCTGATGCATTCCCGAGCGAGAAGCTCAGGATCTGCTCGTGCCTTCACGCATGGCTCATCGTGTGTCTCGTGCTACCAGCGCGCGCTGCCTCCAAGGTCGGCGGTACTGTGAGTGGTGCCTGATGAACTTCTGACAGGACACACCGTTCATTCGCACGAGCGTAGGGATCAGATTATCAAGGCTTGTAGGAAAATTGTGTCATTTAGACATTGGAAGCATGTGTATTTGTTTCCTTGTCTCGTCTATAAATGTTTTTCTGTCCATGACTTGGCCGTCTGTGTCTGAGGGCCCGAGAACCACGACAACATCTCATGACATGTTGTCATCACCTACATCGTCACCACTTCATGTCTCACTGTCAACTGCAGGAAGTGTTCTACTGTTGATTATCAAACTTCTCCCTCTGCTGTTTGCTACCACAATGTTTATCTGACTGCTATAGAGACAACCTAAGGAAGTGCAAGTTTAGAAGCACCAGTGCAGTTGCTGCTTGAGGAAAGTTATGTACGGAGAGATTGCTGGCAGAGCAAAAATCAACCATGTAATCACCAGAATTGTCGTGGTCACCCTATCCAAGTCTGCCTGTAGTACTTGGCACTGTTTCACTGCCAAATGTCATGTTTCAACACAATGCGTGAATGGTTCTCGAACTAATTTCATTCCATTAATTTTTCTTCTCACTTGTGCAGGTTGGTCTTTCTGCCAAAATTTTCATTGGCACATGTAGATAAAACAATCCCCCCATCACAATTTATTTAAGGCAGTGTACACACCCTTTTTGTACATCTGAGGTAAATGTATGCATCATGGCAAGCACCAATTGCTGTTCAGGCAAATACTTTCTAAACACTACCATCGATGTTTTTCTTATGTCTCATGCTTGAACTAATGATTTTGAAAGTAGAGATGGCGCTCTTATGTACTTGACTGAAATCCAATGGTGAAAGAATGGGTTTTTTTTTTTTTGCTGGCTGCTCAATTACAGCCATCGCAATTTGTCTTCTGATTCAGCAGCAGTGGATGCTCCACAGCAACAGCACTTTTCAAGCTCTGAAGCTTGTGGCGCTACAGTTTGGGAAATGGCTGACCGAATGGCGCACATGTGTGCTGAAAGCTCTCCGTCTGAACAAATATCGATCCATATTGTTGCTTGGTCTACTGATTGATTTGTAGGGTTTTACTCCACTGCACTGGCGACGCCATTGCCATAGCAACAAACAATGTGGAGGCCACACTTGCCATGCTGTAAAATTATCACATTTTGTTATGTTCTGATGCTCAATGAAAAATCACACAGGAGAAAAACAATATTCTCTTTCCTAATTTAAATGCCGTGGCCATTTCTCATTTTATTTTTTCGCAGCCTTGGGCACTTCCGCCGCAAATAGTTCTGGTGAGTGCCACTACATGTTAATGCAGCCGGCATGGGGACTTCACTGCACATTAAAATAATGAATCGGTTGATATGGGTGGTTTGACCTGTGCAAATACTATAACCAGCCTACGTGACCTGGGCCATTTTAAGAGCCACATTCAAGAAAGGTAGCACCAAGCTCTCCCAGTGTGCAGGGAGAGTGCTCGGCACACTTGTTAAGCAAAGGGCCCCTAAACCACCAGGAGGTCGAAATTTAGTTGTGGTGCTACTTTTATGCCGGTATCCGCAGCAAACATGTAGCCGCAAGAATTTTTCGAAATGGTGCCGAAATAGCAGAGTTACACGCGTTTGATTATCGAAACACGGCGCTTGCTTGTTTCGCTCTCTCCTGCGCCCGCCGGCCGCTTCCCGGTGCCACCTCCTCGCCGAGTGCTCCTCCGAATATCACGTGACATACATCACCGATGACGCGCATCCGCTTGACGCGCCTCCGCCGGGCTCCCGCGTTCACGCAAGTGTTGGTGCTGTGCCAACGCTCTCTGTTAGCGCTATCCGTCGTGTTCTGACAGTTGCTGCAGTTTCTAGTTGGCTGTACCTCACTTGCACTTGCGTAGCGTAGTGCATTTGCGAATTCACACGCGAACACCACACGAACGACACACGACGAGGAAAACAAACAGGCAGGGAGCGCGTGCATTTGCTTGCAGACTAACCGGAAGTCGACGTTCTCCTTCGACCAATCAGCGTAGCTCGGACTCTTCTGACGTCACCAAAAACCACAATGTCGTCACGGCTAACCTTGGCATGCCGGAAATGGCCGGCGAGGCGCACGGGAATGTTTTTCGAGTTTGTGGCGCGGCCGCAACGCGTAGCGCTGCCGCGTTTGACATCGTTCATGGTGACGGCATTTTCAACTTGATGCGTGTGTTGACTTGAAATGTTAAAAACATGTCGGGGGTGGTTTAGGGGCCCTTTAAGCCCAATATTTGCTTCAACATACAATGCCTGGGTTAGACAGCTGCACCAAACCACATTTTGTTCCAGAGTTCTACAACCAGGTACACTCTAGAAACATTTCCACATTCTAGCTGAAATATGCTCAACAGCAGTGCAGCTCAGCCCTGGTGGAAAGCATGAAAAAAATTGTCCTAACGTCAATTTCTTGCATATACTGCACATTGTCACTTGTTCATAGTGCATATTTTATCCTGCTAATGTACGGTTAAACACCAATGCTAAACCACTGTGCAAGCCACAAGATGCACACAAAGATTATCAAAATTCCTGCACCTGGGGTGAACAGGCATGACCACATTTGCTGTACGGCTTTCTGCTCACTGATACAATGTCCACACACATGCGGAGTGCAGCTTTCATGCACACACCTTGACAGCATCAAAAACATTTGCCTTCTCCATTATTTGGCTATCGTCAAATGTTCCTTCAACTATGAACATAGCCCAAATATGTGAAGCCAAACCATCTGTTGTGATAAGCTAAAGAAAAGGAAATTTTTAGATGCCTCTGCTCTGACCAAGTCAGAATGCTCAGCTTAGCAGGTAGGGTGCTGTACTGCTATGCTTGAAGAGTGTACAGAACACTGTTGTATCTAGATCTATGTGAAAGTTAAAGAACCCCAGGTGACCAAGATTAATGCGGAATCCCCCACTACGGGTGCCTCAACAATACTGTTGTTTTGGCGCACAAAACCTCATGCTATAATATTGAAAAGGAGGTCCTGAACGAGCCCTCGGACTTCCTGAAACAAACATGTTCTATGTATTGCAAGTGCTCCTTTGAGCAGCTCTACCAAATCTTAGGCGTGGCACGCAGAGTTGCAGCACAACATCATTCCTTGCCCAAAAGCCCCCCCTTCTTACAGAGGGCACTTTCCACTCATTTCAAAGCTCAGCTATTGGCAGACACCTGACATATATCTAAAGCGCGGTTTCATTCAGATGTGTTTGTGACTGTTGCCACAGTGCACGAATGTTTGCGGTTCATATAAATAAAAGGTAAGGAAAAACTCCCGCCTGAAGTTGCGATAATGTCACATGGTCGTGATGATGAAGGATGCAGCATAACTCAAGGAGTTTGTCAGTCGAATTGCTTATTGCCCAGCAAAGCAAATCACACTGCACAACGATGAACTGTTGTTGGTCAACGGCAACCTGACGAGACGTGAAATGCGTTGGCTTTGTCACAGCGCAATCTCATACAATCACCGCGAGATTTGAAGGCACTCAAATGTGTGTGTTGGGCATGCAAAGTTTGCAGAAAGCTCAATAACATTCTTGAAGGGGCATGCAAGATAAGTACGGCCTTCACTGTGCGTCACAAGAACGTGACAATGGCGTTCCCAGTGAACGAAAGAAAATAAGTCTGCATGTCACTGGCCCCCTCTGAAAGAGCATCGTCCCGATGCCGAAAACAGAACATGACAGTGAAAATACATACAATAAATGAAGTAAGCCAACAAGGGGTCACAGTGAATTAGTGCGCATAATAAGGTCTAAGGCGCGCCAAGTGCACAGCTTCACGTCGCGTGTGGTGCTGTTGACATGACGTTAAGCCATCGGGCAATCGAGCATGACCTCATAGTCCAGTGCAACATGATGTCGGAGCACCTCGTGGGGTCCAAATTAGCACTGCAGGA
Source organism: Hyalomma asiaticum (assembly GCA_013339685.2). NCBI lineage: Eukaryota > Metazoa > Arthropoda > Arachnida > Ixodida > Ixodidae > Hyalomma > Hyalomma asiaticum. Next base: position 115,680,206 of record CM023486.1, read on the forward strand.
GCTTTTCACACGGTCACTGGGTTTGTATTCTGTGTGGCGTCATCGAAGGTTGTAGTGACAGCTGTCGACCGTTGGTTGGTTCCTGATACGCAGGCGGGTGAGCTGTCGAGCTTCTTTGGTGCGCTGCAAGTAGCTGCCAACGTAGTGGTCTTCTTCGTTGGCGATGACCAGTTGCACGGTGTCAAGCGTCATTGCTGGCCTGCGTCCGTAGACAAGCTTGTATGGTGTCATTCGCATTGTTTCTTGCACCGCCGTGTTGTATGTGAAGGTCACATATGGAAGGATGACGTCCCACGTCTTGTGTTTGACGTTGCCATATATGGCCAGCATGTCGGCTATGCGATGATCTTATTCAAATGCTTAGTGACACCATTCATTCGCGGGTGGTAGGCAGTGGTCCGACGGTGGCTTGTCTGGCTGTATCTCAGGATTGCCTGAGTTAAGCCAGCTGTAAAGGCTGTACCTCTATTGGTGATGAAGACCTCTAGGGTGCCGTGACGGAGAAAGATGTTCTCATTGAAGAACATGGCCACCTTGACGGCACTGCCTATGGGCAGGACCCTTGTTTCAATGCAGTGGATGAGGTGGTCAGTCGCTATGTGTCACGGATCTCGGGGGCGCTTGCAGGGGATGGATTGGAAGAGACGCTTGAATGACGATGTTGGCAGGACAGGACATTATTTTATATCAAGGCAACATAAAGAGCACACAAAAGAAAACAAAAGTCAACAATAAAGAAGTGAACTACTTAATTTGTTCTCCGCACTCAATGTTTCTATGCGTTAGGTATAGCCCCTAATTGCCAGTCCACTAACAATGTGGCTCGCTCCCACACGAATGGTGGATGCCGAAGTTCAACGGTCTTTCTTGGGCACGCGGACTCGACGACTGAGTTCACTTGGTGGTGTGTCCTCGTCGCTATCGACGAACTGGATGGGCAGCAGTCGTCGTTCAGGTAGAGCCCATCCGACCCGTTGGTCTCTGCCACCTGTCCTCCCGGCTGACGTGGCAGTTACCGATGCCGAGTTAGCCCTACTCACAGCCTTGGCCCCTACTTGAACTGGTGACGCATCGTACCAGGGATTTGCCGTTGGCCGACCTTCGAAGGGGGATTGAGATCGGTGTGTCCGGGACTGTTGGCTGCAGCACCTCCGAGGGGCCTCGCCCGAGTCTTCGAGGTCCACGGCCACACCACGGCATGCCAGCATCACGGGCTCCCGAACCGAACACCCGCTGGTCCCGTTGACAGAGCGGAGCTGCCGATGCGTCCTTCTTTGGCCGCCGCCACCCAGACAATTGCCAGCTCCGCATTGACCATTTTCCAATCGCAGCTCAGGTCGTGCGCCATGAGCCAGCCCTCCACCAACCATGAACATTGACGTGTCAACGGCGCGTGCTTCCTTGCGCCTCTCTGTTAATTCGCACGCCATCTTTCTTTTTTTTTTTAAATAAATGTAATTGAAGGAGAGGTTGATGCCCATGTAGGCCATCTCTTGTTTTCGCCACGTGGCGCGTGCTTTCGGCCCCTTTACTCATGACACTAAGACAATCCATTTATTGGTGGCTGGAAGTTGACGTCTGAAACGGCCCCAGTAAGTTCATGCCAATTTGCTGGTATGGTCGGCAAGGTGGTTTGACTGGGTGTAAAAGTCCAGCTGGCCTAATCAGCGGTGTCTTGCATCGCTGACAGCCTGTGCATGTCCTTACGTAATAGGGGCCATCGGCAGTTAGGCGAGGGCAGTAGGACTTCTTTAGTGTCCTCGAGAGTGTGTGGAAGAAACCAAGGTGTCAGGCCATTGGGTCATCATGGAAAACCAGAACCTCTGGATGTTGCTGAAGGCTGAATGCAGAAGGCACTACAAGGAGGTGAGTCGGCCCGGAGTCAGGCCCTGGAAAGTCCGACGTTACGCTGATGGCGTAAAAATCAACCGCGGCGTGTTTCATCAAGTTGCACATTGAGTGGAACTACTAACATGGACTTATATCTTAATGTTTGCCAAGAATTTAGCTTTAAAATGTATTCAAAGTGTGCAGCAAATTTACTTACGGCATAATTTTCCTGGGAACAAGTACACAGTGATTTTTTTTTTTTTTGTACTTGTGAGATAAAGTTATGAGCTTGATTGTTTGCATAGATGTCTTCAGATTTCACTATCTTACGATAAGCAGCAGCCCATCGATATCGAATGCATTTTGGCCGCTTATCTGACTCAAATTGTATGGCGGCACAGTGGTCATTTTCTTTGAGTGCATCACACAGGTTCGCTTTAACCCGCAGCTTTATGCCTCATACTTTCAAGAGCGCTTGCCAGAGGGAGAACACATGTGAAGATGCAAGTTTTATCCAGCAGTGGCGGTTCACCATGTGTGTTTACCGGCTGAATGACTGTTCAGCTGGCACTGTTTAGCAGGTAGCGCGGCCATTCATCACTGGAACTAAACAGTCTGTTTTAACAACACCCTAGAAAAGTGGATTACCCTTACAGCTTGTGGGTGTAGTACGCACTGGTGAGTAAAAATGCACCGTTTTGCATTCTGAATACTGAAAGCCTGTGCATGCGGGCGGGCAGCTTATCCAACTGGCAAGAAGCGCAGCTTGTGTGTCATTTAAAATGTGTCACATTTGAGGAAAATATGGTGCCTGCCCCTTCACCTGAATGAGGCAGAGGAGCTTTCTCACATTAACATGGGGCACAGCACAAAGCTTAACTACGTTGCCCTCTGTCTACGCACAAGCGAGTCCGCTGTGATCAAACTACACAATACACTGCATGTTTGAGTCCATGCACTTAAAGTAGGTATCATAAGCATTGTACATTTACAAAAACACTTAACTTCAGAAAGATATATATTATATTTGCATACACAGGGTGATCCAAATTAAGTCGACCGACTTTTTATAAATTAGGTGCTAAGACGTACATGAAAACCACCTCTACAGTAAGGTTATATGCCCAGGGGGACACAGAATGAAGTGGTAATTATTGATGTTGGTTATTAATAAACTAAAACTGAATAATTAACTTTCGTGTGGCTGCAGTGTTTGCATTGTTTGCATTGAAAAGCTAGACGCAATTGTGTTTCCACACAAATTCATTTGGCAGAATCCTTCTAGCGCATTCGTGCTCATAGATATTGAACTGCAAAGTTTAATTGCTGTTCGTGTGATTATGAAAGCAAGACAATGAGTACCGCCGTAAAGCTCCTCCTTTTCGTGACATAGGTGCTGTGTACGGTGTTTATTTCAATTCCCATGTCAGCCCACTTCGAGTCAGCACAATGGCCGCTCATTTAGACACCATCACGCATGTGCACAGACCCGCGCCCCCATCCCCTCCTCTCACCTTATCCCGGCTTCAGCAATGGCTCCGTTATCTCGGCATCGCAGCTGCTGCCATACAGGCCGCTCGGTTCCGTGTTTCGACAGCTGTTCCGAGTACCGCAGTGCATATGTTTCCACTCTGTTGTCAAACTAAAAACCACACGCAGCAGGTACGTCACAAAAGGGAGGAGCTCTACGACAGTACTCATTGTCTTGCATGCGTAATCAGGCGAACAGCAATTAAACTTTGCAGTTCAATATCTCCGAGCACGAATGAGCTAGTAGGATTATGCCAAATAAAACTGTGTAGAAACACAACTGCGTATATATTGTGGGCAATCATCGGGAACTTCTACTTCATCTGTACATAGTCATCATCACCTCGGTCTCTTCATCTTTGTCTGTGGTGGGTTACCATCTTGGGTCCGATCTGCGCCTTGGGTTCAGCCATTTTTCCGGAGCCTCAAGGCTTAATAAAACGGCATTATTACCCGTGCTTCACAAGTGGTGGAGGTGCGGGGTGCGCCGATGTGCGTCAATATTCTATTCTGAGCAGTAACGGTGCCATTTTGCATGCCGGTCAAGCATACGTCACCGCAGGTGTAATCTTATCAGACCGCGTGGCAGATACAGAACATTCCTTCCTCCTTAGTTTTAAGGCTATACGCGTTTCTTTCCGCGATCGTAATCGGAGGCTTGATAGCGGTCGGGCGGACGTCTTGTGCGATTACTTCTTCGCAAAGGGACCCCCACGGGTGATGCCGTGGTTGAAGTAGTTGTGATGCTTGAAGGCTCCGCTACCGAGTGTTCTGCCTCAGGCTGCAATGCCGGTTGCTCTTTTGAAGTGGCGTTGTCTAAGCGTACATCCTCACGCTGACCTGCAGTAGCATCACTAACCATGGAGTCACCAGGGGGAGCATCTCCTGAGGGAATTGATGGAAAGTCCTGGTTACGGGCAGCTGGAGTGAATTCAGGATGAGCTTTTGCGGTGTCCGGATGGAGTGATGTCTTTGAACCCGAAGTCCAGCTGGGTCTCAAGTGGTCGATATGCACAAAACGAAAATGGTCTCCGACTTTGACTACAAACGTGGAGTCACTTACTCGTTGTACCAGGACAGCTTCCTCCCACGACAGTGGTTCCCCTCTCGTTGTCTTCACGAAAACTGCATCACCAGCTTCCATCTGCTGGTCCCTTCCTCGGCCCTCGTTGCGATGGGTGGCGTCTCGGTCTTGACGACCCCTCATATCGTGTACAAAACTTGGCTTCAGGAGCGACAGCTTTACTCGAGGTTGTCGTTTCAGGAACAGCTCAGCCGGCGTTCTTCCCGTTACAGAATTTGGGGTGTTCCTGTAAGCAAGCAAGAAGTCGTTAAGTCGCTGATGCAAAGTTCTGTGTTGACCTGTTAGGTTATCGTGAAGAACTTGCTTCAGCAGAATGGCTTTGGTTGTTTGAACTAGCCGTTCTGCTGCCCCATTCGATGAAGCATGGTACGGTGGCGTACGGGTATGCCGAATTGCGCAGGAGGAGGTAAAATCAGCGAACTCCTGTGCAGTAAACTGAGGTCCGTTGTCACTGATAATTTCCTCCGGGTAGCCATACACTGCAAATATCTCCTTCAGACAGTCGATTGTTTTTGTCGTCGTTGTAGTGCGGAGACATTTAACTTCTATCCACTTTGAATAAGAGTCGACAAGAAGAAATAAGTTGGCGCCATCCTTCACGGCGAAATCGACATGAACTCTCTGCCAAACACGAGTTGGATAAGTCCATGGATGCAATGGCCCTGGTGCTTTCGCCGGCACAGTCGTTTGGCACACTTGACATTGACGGACAGTGGCTTCAATGTCCTTGTCAATTAACGGCCACCAAACAAACGACCTAGCAAGCATCTTCATTCTTTGCATTCCTGGGTGCTCTTCATGCAGCAATGTTAGCACCGCTTCTCGAAGTTCGTCCGGAATGATGACTCGCTGGCCCCACGTGACACAGCCTTGCTCGTACTAAAGTTCGTTTCGACGAACGTAAAAGGGCTGAAATTGATCATCATAGTGCGCTGGCCAGCCAGATAAGGTGAACTGCACAACTCTGGAAAGAATACGGTCTCTTTTAGTCGCACTAGCCACTTGGCTTGCGGCGAGAGGCGTTGAATCAAAAACTGCCAGACATTCTTGTGTGGCGTCTTCTTGTTTGACTGGAAGTGGCAGCCTTGAAAGGGCGTCGGCAACTTCCATGTTTTTGCCGTTTCTGTACCGCAGTGTGTACTGATAAGCTGCTAACGTGATAGCCCAACGTTGAATCCTTGCTGCGGCCAGGGAAGGAATTGGTTTATCCGATGCCAAGATGCCTAACAGCGGTTGGTGGTCGGTATACAGCGTGAATTTCCGTCCGTACAGGTATCTATGAAACCTGCTTAGACCGAAAATTATGGCCAGGGCTTCCTTCTCCCCTTGCGCATAATTGCGCTCCGCTGCGTTCAACGTTCTGGAGGCGAAGGCGATGGGTCTTTCTGAACCATCAGGCATAACGTGGAAAATTACGGCCCCAAGACCGTAGGCCGAAGAGTCGCAGCTTAACCCGATTGGCTTATTCACGTCGTAAAACGTCAGAACTTGACTGTCGATAAGGCGCTGCTTGGATTCCACGAACGATCTTGAACATGCGTCCGTCCACATCCAGCTCTTATCCTTCTTGAGCAGGTCGTACATTGGTGCAGCGACTGTAGCCAAGTCTTTGATGAATTTTCCGTAGAAATTCAGGAGTCCCAAGAAAGCTCGCAGTTCGGTTACGTTACTTGGCTGAGGTGCTTCCGAGATGGCCTTTATCTTTGCTGCTGTTGGAAAAATACCATCTGCTGTCACTTTGTGCCCAAGATAAACGACGGACTGCTTGAAAAATTCACACTTCTGATCTTTTACGGTGATATTGTACTGTGCAAATCGTTGAAGTACCTTTTCCATGGTTTCTTGACAGTCGTCTACGTTATCACCTACGACGATGACGTCATCTATATAGCACCCCACTTTTGGGATCCCTTTTAGGACTTTGTCCATTAATGACTGAAAAATAGCAGGGGCGCTAGAGATGCCGTATGGAAGACGCTGAAACTGAAACAATCCAAGATGCGTGTTCACCGTTAACAACGCTTTGCTTTCTTCAGCAAGCGGCACCTGTAGATAGGCTTGCGATAGATCTAGGACGCAGAAGATCTTGCCTCCGGCGAGCGTGGAATACAAATCTTCTGGCAGTGGTAACGGATAATGGTCCGTTTTCAGAACAGGATTGACCGTGACTTTGTAGTCGCCGCATAACCTTAATCCTGCTCCGCCTTTCTTTGCGACCACCACCAGAGGCGTTGCCCAGTCGCTTTTCGTGACCCTTTTGAGTATTCCGGCTTGCTCGAGCTTGTCTAACTCCTTTGCTACTTCATGCTTGATAGCAAACGGTACTGGCCGGGCTTTTGAGAACACTGGTTGAGCCCCTTCCTTTACAAGGATGCGAGCTTCGAAGTTTCTGACGATGCCCGGGGCACTCTTGAATACCTCGGGAAACTTCTTTCGTAGGGCTTCTACCCTCTGCTCAACTGGTGTGTCCGTGGACAGGCTGTATACTGCTCTCCAGTTTATCTTAAGTTTTTCCAACCAGTCTCTTCCCAAGAGAGCAGGCATCATCGTTCCGTTCTCTTTCACGACCACCACAGGTAAAGTGATCTCGTTTCCTTCCTGGTCCACGGAGACGTTTGCTTTTCCCAATACTTGGAGACGTTCCCCTGTGTACGTGCGCAATGAGACGTTTGTTTTCACGCACTTGACATGCGGAAAATACTGGTTATACAAACGCTCTGGTATGATCGTCACTGCTGCACCCGTGTCGATTATCATCGAAACAGCCTTCCCTTCAATGTTAATGTCTACGCTGTAGCCACTGGAGCTTCTGCCAGAATAGAACACCGTGTGACAGCCGAATTCTTCGGATTCGTCGTCCGTGGTGTCTACATATCTGACAACTTTTGTTTTGGCTACTTTCTTGCAGACGGCTTGCAAGTGCCCTTTTTTGTTACAATTTCGGCAGGTGTGGTTCCGATACCAGCATTTTTCTGCCTCATGACGCTTTCCGCAATGCCAACAACCACTTCGTTGCTCGTTATCATGCTCATCTTTTGACCGTGGAACTGGCCTTGGTCTGGTTCCCTTATCACGGTCTCGATTGCCGCGAATGACGTTGACACTGCATGGTTTTCCGTCAAACTGATGCATTTGCTTTGCCTGTTGCGCAGCTAGTTCTTTTTCTAGCGCCATTTTGCATGCCAGCTCGAATGTCAGGCCTGCCTGTGCAAAAAGAACCCGTTGTGTTTCTTCGTCACGCAAACCAGCTACCAGCCTGTCCCTTAAGGCATCATTTAAAAATGTGCCGAAATTGCAGTCTCTTGCTAGATGCTTCAATTCAGTGATGAAATCTTTGACACCTTCCTGTTCTGTTTGCATTCGGCGATTAAATTTACAACGTTCTGCAATGATTGAGTGGGCTGGGCTGAAATGAGCTTCTAAGAGCTGCTTAAGGTCCTCAAAACTTTTCTCAGAAGGCAAATGGGGCACGACTATCTTCTTTAGCTCTTCATAAGCTTCCGCTCTGAGGACGTTCAGAAACAACTTCAGTTTCTTGCTCTCAGGGACATCATTTATGTCTACGTAGTTCTCGAAGCGTTCAAAATACGAGCGTATGTTGTCGATTTTCGGGTTGAATTCTGTCATCCTGCCAAGCATACGCCCATGACCTTCTCGACCATTGCCTGTTTCTGCCATAATGAGCAAGGTTCACTTATCTGCAGAGTTGAGTTACTCGATGTGCGTTGTCCGTATTTCCCGTACGCCACCGAGGTTAATGCAAGGGCTCCGTGACGCCTCGCTTCCCCGCGAAGTTGTTGCGCTGCTCCACGCAGTCGATGAATCCTGGCTGCAAGGGCTCCGTGTCGCCTTGCTCCGCCAGTGGTTCAGTCTCGTTCCTGCTGCTGGCCGGCGGCGTTTAAACTGCTCGCCAATCCCATCTTCGTCGCCAGATATTCTATTCTGAGCAGTAACGACGCATCGGTGGCAGCAATACGAAAAACCTTTATTTCATACAGCAGCGCACTTTTATAGGTAACGCTGCATGCCGGTCAAGCATACGTCACCGCGGGTGTAATCTTATCAGACCGCGTGGCGGATACAGAACAGTATAAGTTTTCAATGCAAACCTAGCTGCAATAAAGTTAATTACTCAATTTTAGTTAATTAAGCCACCGACTTAAGAAATTAATGCCACATTCTGTGTCCCCCAGGGCACACAACCCCACCGTAGAGGTAGTCTTCACGTACATCTTAGCGCCTAATTTACAAAAAACCTGTCAACTTAATTTGGATGATGATGATGATTTATGGTGTTTATTGGCACAAGGGCTGATTACAGCCAAAGAACGCCAAACTTAATTTGGATCACCCTGTATATAATTGTTTGTCATTTGGACATGCATTATGAAAAAATTGCATTTCCAAAAGTGTTTATTTATTCGCATATGAAATAGACGACTATCACCTCTAATTGATGCTTGGGCACAAACAGCTTGTTAAGGGCATCACAGAAATAAGTACACAATGAAAACAGTGCTGTGTGCATGCCTTTTGTCATTTTCACGTGCAATCTTAAGCAGCAATGTATCATAGCATAACTGCAATTCCATTATAGTAACCGTGGCTGCCTTTTGTTCTTCCTGCCACAGCCTCAAGAGTGTACCCATTTGAACACTACTGTCACGTACCTAAAGTCTTCTGTCGCCAACCTCGGGGGGGCCAATGTCCTTGCAAGGTATGTTTTGTTTGTGGGCACCTAATTTATGGCTGTGATTTTTTTATTTGTTGCAACCAATTCTTGTTCTACCATTTATCTCTACACCTTTTTCAATACTTCATTTTACTTTTCAGGACCACAGAAGACATACTGGCACCCAAACCAAGCTTGGGCAAACACCCATGTCAAGCCGAAAGAAACTCAACAGTCGCATTAGCAAAAACAGTCTTCCTGAACTACATGCATCACCATGAACAGTTTGCAAGCTTACAGAGAGGACAGATGTCATCCCAAAGAAGAAAGCATAGTCTGCGGTGTGTCGACTAGCTGCACAGCGATTTCACCAATTTAGAGGGAATGTGCAAGCTTCACGTTTCATGTGCGCTTCTCATGGGATATATTTGTTGTACTTCAACTAAATGTCCATGTTTGCATATAACTGTGTACCAAGTAAGCCAGCAGTGGTGTGTCCTTCATGAAACATTTCTTCTTTGCACTGAGTGTAGTAAATAAGATTATGCCCGTTGCACAGCAATGGCAGGGAAGGCTAAGTAATGCTGACAAAAAAAAACGGTTATGCGCATTATTTCCTTTCAGTGAGTGGTAGCGTAAACGTTTTCGAAACAGGATACTGTGTGCAAACACCCGTCCCTTCACTAAAAGAAACATGTCATGTAGTGATCAACTGGGGCACAATATCCGAGACATTACTCTGAAGTGGAAAACGTGGATTACGAGAGCGGGAGAATGGAGGCGTGTGTGTCTGGACATCTTGGGCATCTTCTGTTGAATAGGCTGTTCCATTTAATTCTTCTGTGTCAGGAGTTGCTTGATGCTCTCGTTGAGTGGAAGAAACGCTTCGATATTTACACGCTATTTATTTACACGTGTTTACAATTTTAAACAGAAGTACTTCCAAATGCATCAAACAAATATCTTCAGAGCGGTCGTCATTGAGTTCTTTCTCATCCGCTCCTCCGAATTGTTCTGGTCAGTTCTGGTCGTTTCTTCTCACGGTCCCAATCCTATCGTCCCTTTGTTATCTCCCCCCCCCCGCTTTCCTTCTCTCATTAGTTTGAGTGACAGTCATTGTGCAGCGCTTAGAAGCATTGTTAGAAATGGCAAAACCCCTGCTAATGGTGGTTCCGTGGTTTCCAAGAAACGCAAGAAAAACTTATGAAGGAAAAGGAAGGCCGCGCACCTGCATTCGCAACAGTGCCCTGCCAAATGAGCTCGCTCATTCTTTGGTTCGTTAATCTCCAGCGGGTAGAGTCTCTGAACAGGGCATCTTAAATGTTTGCCCTGTAGCATCCTGACTTCACAAGCTCGTATTTTTCCGTCTCAGCCAGGGAAGAGTGAAACAATGACACCTGCTTTCCATAAAAGTCGTGGGATATTCTCCGGAACTAGCACCACGTCTCCGACCTCAGGTTCCCTCCCCTCTGCCTGTTTCGTTGTGTATGCCGAGTGTAGCTGTCTTAAGTATTCATTCTGCCAGATCTGCCAGAATGCGTTAAGCATCTGTTTGTGTTTTCCCCAGTGCTCGTAGGGAACGCGCGTCTGGTTCTAGCTCTCGGTTTTCGGCCACCAGCAAAGCAGTTAGTTGCTTCCCAGTAAGGAAGCTGGCCGGTGTGAGAGGAGGACCGTCGTTAGGGTTGTTGTGAACATGGGTGAGGGGCCTAGAATTTATGAGCACTTCCACTTCAGTCAGTACGGTCGACAGCTCAATGTAGCCGAGGCATTGGTGCCCGATTACCTTCCTGAGCGCAGTTTTCACACTGTGAACCCGCCGTTCGTAAAAGCCTCCCCACAATGGTGTGTGCTCGACTATGAATCTCCACTTTGTGTTAGAAATGGCAAAGTACATCCATGTGACAGGGTGCCGCAGAGCTGTCCAAAGAACGGCAAGTTCTTTCGATGTGCGTTTGAAAGCTAGAGCATTATAAGAGTAAATTATTTGCACAGCCCCCTATGCACCACAATACGATGGAGAGCCTGCAAGAAACTCACTGTAGTCATGTCCGTCACCAGTTCCAGGTGAACAGCCCTGTTCACCGCGCATGTGAAAAGTGCAATGTACGCTTTCACTTTCACAGTCTTGACAAAAAGTGGACTGGCAAAGTCGATACCGACCATTTCAAAGCGGTCCGCCTTCGTGGTTCGATCAGGTGGAAGGAGCCCGATCATTGCATCCATACTTGACGCACTGAAACGTTTGCACACAACACATGACCGTACAACACTTCGCACTAACTCACGTCCGCACACTATCCAATATGTCTCGCGCAGTTGCACGATGGTGTCTCTGGCGCCTGCATGAAGAAGCTGTCGGTGGGCCCGTTGCACGATCAGCAGCGTGTAGCGATGTTGTTCCGGGAAAAGACTCGGGTGTCATTCGTCTTCGGTCATATTTTGTGAGCAGAGACGCCCACAAATCCGCAGGAGACTGTTGTCAGTCCAGAGCTGGAAGTCCTTGAGTGGGGAATTTCGAGGAGATTCCCCCCCCCTCTTTGCATTGCGCTAAACTCTGGAGCAAATGCTGAGCTCTGAGCCGGTTTGAGCCAGTAAACATGAACATGTTCAATCTCCGTGATGGTAAGTGGTCCCGGTGTCCAGTCTTTTGTTCTGATGTTCTTCAGCAATCGGAAAATCCAGGCTGTCACTCGTTCCACCTTTGCAGCAGAGCTGAATTTCGCGAAATCTACCAAATCATTTTCTTTGCTGACACTCGTGGCGAGCACTCCAATCTCTTTGCGCTGTTCAAGTTCCTCAGGGGTGAAGTCTGCATGTTGTTCAACTGGCCATGTTTCTGCTGATTGTGCCTTCGTGAATTCCATCACGAGGCCAGGGCAAAGGGTTAGGCAGTCTTTGTTTGTTTCCCACGTGAGGCCAAGCACCTTCCACGGGTTTGTCGTTTGCCCTAACAGCTATTCGTTGGGACTCTCATGCGTGAGAACAGCCCTCATCTTGTTGCTATTAGACATCCACTTGTGAAGGCGCATCGACGCCTTGTCAAAGGTGAGACTTGCCTCTCTGTAGATTTTCATGGCTTCAGTTTCGTTTGATGCTCCACATAGTAAGTCAGCCACGTACATGGACTTCTGTAGAATAGCCCGTTTTGGGAAATTCATGCTTCATTGTTGTAAGATGGTGTTGAGGCGTCGCTACTAAGATGAAAGGGCTCGATGTGGTGCTGAATGGGACTCTCGTCATCCTGAAAACATCTACCTCGGCAATTGGTTAGTCAATGTCGGGTTTCTCCGAGAACCACAAAAATCTTAATGCATCCCAGTCAGTGCGATGGAGTGCAATCATTAGAAATGCCTTTTTGATATCATTGATGAGTGCAATTTTGTGGTGTCGAAAATTCAGCAGCACAGGAAGAAGATCGGGATTAAGGTTTGGCCCACTTTCCAAATTTTCATTCAGAGATTTGCTTGCTGCACCGTATGAGGATGTGTCAAAAACGATCCGCAGCTTCGTAGTTGTACCTGCTTTTGCAGAGTACTGGCTGGTGTGGCATTCAGTGAATGCGCTGGCCGTCGTTTGCGTTTCGTCCCGCGCATGTTCTGCCACTCCTTCTGCCAGTAACTGTCTCGCATCACTGTCGTTTTCTTGCAGCAGGTTGGGTGCTTTCAGCAGCCTTTAGAAACATCTCTCAGCAATGGTGAAGTTGTCTGCAAGGTCGATCTCGTTTTTACAAGGTAATTTGACTTCATACTGCCCGTTCACTTCTTTGATGTTGGCAGAAAAATTCCTGATTACGCGCTGACTCGTGGCGGTTTCTGCAAGGTCGACACTCCTATACTTCCAAGCTCCCGCTTCGGAAGCTTTGTTCTTTGAGTCCGTATGACAGGAATCTCATGGCTCGTTGTCTGCTTTTGAGATGCACCGTTCTTTCGAAACTCTAGTCGCACGATGCAGGTCACAATTCTGTCGCTATATTCTAGCACGCTCTCAAATTCCACCTCAGCACGTTCCTCTCTGAGGTTAAGTTCTATCGCGGTGTCAAAGTGTTTCAATTGCCGTTCGACTAACCAAAATCGTTCAGTAAGAACACTCACCTCTTCAAGGACGACTGCAGAAGTGATGCTCAGGAGCTTGTCCACGTCATTGGTGAAGCATGTCGTTGAGACCTGATGACACTGAGCTTCTTTTTCAGGGTCTCCATCTTTTTTTGTCAGATTACTTGGCGGGCACGGTCGATGATATTCCTTTGTTTAGTCCGTGTTCTGGGTTTCGGCACCAGAAATATTCGATCTAATTCTTCAGTGTCGGTAGTTGTTTGATGCTCGTTGAGTGGAAGAAACACTTCGATATTTACACATTATTTATTTACATGTATTTACAATTTTAAACAAAAGTACTTCCAAATGCATCAAATAAATATCTTTGGAGCGGTCGTCCTTGAGTTCTTTCTCGTTCGCTCCTCCGAATTGTTCTGGGCAGTTCTGGTTGTTCCTTCTCATGGTCGCGATCCTATCATCCCTTTGTTATCTACCCCCGCCTGTCCCTTTCTCACTAGTCTGAGTGGCAGTCATTATGCAGCACTTCGAAGCATTGTTAGAAATGGCAAAGCCCCTGCTAATGGTGGTTCTGTGGTTTCCAAGAAACGCAAAAAAATATACGAAGGAAAAGAAAGGGCGTGCACCTTTTTTGGCATATGAAAGCCCAGCAAATATAGTTAGAAAAAATGTTCTAAATGATTTATTTCTCAACACAAGGCATGCAAAGTGATGACTCAGACTAAGATGGGTTAGATTAGGAACACTTGTGCTCTGCAGTGCCATTGTGCTTTTGATGTAATTATGTTCATCGCTTTCCTTTATTTTATCCCCTCTGCATGGACTTTACATCTGCAGTGTGTATTAAATGAAAGAACAATTCAATTAATTCAAAGCAAAAATACAAATTATAATGCCATTCAGAGCAGAATCAGTCATCACTTCCAAATTCTATTTTCTGGCATTCTTACTGCGACATACAGATTGAAATGGGCAGAAAAATTAAAATAAAATTACTAGTACTATGACCGTAGTTGGTAGGTGCCTCATGTATTGCTTTTCTAAATAACCCCCTCCTGTGAGCACGTATCATGTGCAATGTATTGTTAGTCCTAACCATTGATTCGTCACTTCATATTACAGTTGAGTGCTTTTCACATTCATTCAGACTTCCTCTATTACATGCATGGGTTGATTAACAGTGAACGAGTAAGGGCCGACGAGGCCTGAGACTGTCTTCTATCATGACCTCCATAAATATGTTTGCTTGCTGAAGCACCGTCTCCAGGCTGAGGCTTCTCTTATTCATTAACTGATACACAGTGGAAGTGTGAATATCACTGCAATGCTTTCCCCAGTTTTCAATTCCTAAACCACATTTTTTGTACTCCATCATGATACCATAAATTAGTTTTCCAAGGATGTGCATGCTTACAACAACAGAAAGTTGAGCTAGTTGACAGGAATCCATTGTAAAAAAATTCACAGCATATCCACGGTGTGAATGATGATGAGTGGGCGAAGCTCCGGAGGTTCATCGTAGATCATGCAGAGTTCCAGATTAATTTAGTTAACGCGCACACTACAAATCCTTATGGGCCCCGCCACGGTGGTCTAGTGGCTATGGTACTCGGCTGCTGATCTGAGGGTCGCGGGATTGAATCCCGGCTGCGGTGGCTGCATTTCGATGGAGGCGAAATGTTGAGGCCCATGTACTGTGCGTTGTCAGTGCACGTTAAAGAACCCCAGGTGGTCAAAATTTCCGGAGCCCTCCACTACGGCAGTCTCTCATGATCAGAGCTGGTTTTGGGACGTTAAACCCCGCATAACAACAACAACAACGAATCCTTATGGTTCAACTACACACAAGTGAAATCTCCTACTGGCACTTCATTGCAAGTCAAGATCCAGTGCCTATATATATATATATATATATATATATATATATATATATATATATATAGGTTTCTCCAGCGCGAGCAGTCGGTATTTTTCAATCAAGAAACTCACTAGAAGACGCTACCTGCGTCAAGCTTGTCTCTCGCGGGTGGGGGCGCTTCTTGTTTGCGAGCTGGTAGCGCGTTCATCGAAGAAAGAGCGTTTCCATAGTCACCGCGCGCCTTATGCTCTCTCTGTCTCTCGCTCTCTCTCACAAAACCGCAGATGGAAGAGTGAGAGAGCTCGCGCGCCTGGAGGCATGCGCCGAGGGCACGCCTCCCACACGTAGCATCATTCATTTCTTTGAAGGTAACGCGCTACTAGGAACAATGGACAGACCGACCCAAACCTTAAGGAGCTTCGCCCCTAAAGAAAGGGGTGGGGGGTGAGGCGGCGTGCCGGCACACACAAAAGATGGGGAACAGACAATAAAAAACAACACTGAGTCTGCAAACCCTTCTAACCTTGCCTTCGCACCTAAGTTTTTCTACGATGGTTCTGCACCTCGCTTACATTTATTTGGTGACCTCGTTCTATAGAAACAATCCTTGCATAGTTCCCTCCAAGCACATTTCCTTGCTTGCTTGACTCGTACTTCACCTGTCCTGAAACATCTGTTGTCGCATTTAGCAGATATATCAAAAGCACACAATATATGTAGGCAAATTCAGCATGGTGGTTTGTTTTTGCTCTTCTTGATACTGTGGCAGCAGGCTGTCACAATAGCAAAGAAGTAACAGCGCAAAGGAACACAGACGACGAAGAAACGAAGACCACAGGACAAGCGCTTGTCCTGTGGTCTTCGTTTCTTCGTCGTCTGTGTTCCTTTGCGCTGTTACTTCTTTGCTGTGGATATGCACCAACTAGCCCTCATCAAGTTGTTGCTGTCACAATAGGACAGTGAAGCTGTCTTATCTTGCACACATTTGAATTTTTCTTGCCTTTTGCTTAACAAAGCTGAGTCCGTTCAACGCAGATATGAAACACGGCACAGTATGTGGCCAGCCCAGCTTCGACATTGCTTCATCTTATTTCCGGGTGCCATGAGCGGTACTCTGAATGAACACGACAAGATACATTTGCTCAATTTCATGTTGCAATTTTATTAAATAGAAAGCCATTTGGGTTTCTTGTGAGTGTGACTGACAGCGTCTCTTGCTTACAATGACATACTGTACACTGCTTCATTTGCAATTGCCAATAAGCATTGTATGCTAACTTGTTTGGCATTTTTACTGCCAGTTGAGGCCTCTCGGTCACCTGATGACATAATACGAATGTTGGTACGCACGTTAGAGTACACTAGACGCGAATACTACTGCCCCAAAAGGGCAACAAGCAAGCGAACACCACAACCAGGCGTAGGCGCCAGGGGCGCGTTGGCCATATAGACCTATTCCACCGGCCTATGTAACTGAGATGCGGTGGCGCTGTCGTCGGGCGTTTTAGTTTTGTGTGGTAGGCATCCACCGTCACGCCTACCGTAGCTGCCACTGTTTTCACTGGTGCGGGTGCTGCTCACCACTGTGCAGCGAAGAAAGAAACGGCAGACCGATGCGCTGCGTTGTAGTTGGTTGTGCTGCAGTGACCAAGACATGTGCCATAGGTTTTTATCAAGTTCATGCTGATAACCACCTCAAAGATTGGGACGAGCTATAATGCCGGCTCGTCGGTTGAGCCAAACACTTCATCATAGCCAAGCTTGTGTGTTATTTAGCGGTTAGTGCAACCTGTTCCATCCGAGAGAAATATCATTACCATACCATAATCAAAAGAAGAGGCGTGCAGGACACGGACACAAGAAGACCACAACGAAGACCACGCGTTCGTGGTGTTCACTGCTCTTCTTGTGTCCATGTCCTGCACGCCTCTTCTTTTGATTATGGAATGTTACCAACTCGCTCAACTTTCTGTCCTTTTGATCATTACCATAAGTTTGTCAAGTGTAATGCTGGACACCAAGTTTCCTAGCATAAACAAAGTGTGGACACAGAGCGATGACGCTATAATTACCTTGAAGCGCGCACTACATATATCGTATATGTATATGTACAAGCTGTCATATGTACAGAATTAATTGCAGTCACCGTGTATTATTGAAGTGAGGAAGTTGTAGATGCGTCACATGAATTTTTATTCTCTCAAGTGAAATAAATATATGAGAGGTTATTCACATAGCCGTGTGCGAAAGGCTGATTGCAGCGATTCTATTGCAAATCGCTTGCAGCTGCGATAGCATATAAGAAGCGTCTTGGGCAATGCTTTAGTGGTTGTGATGCACTTTACATTTTTTCAATTGTCGGACTGCACGCGTGAACTACACGCTTGAAATTAGCCAGGTGGTTTCGGCACCTTACACCTTCACGATCCCAAATGAGAGCTACAAGCCATGCGCTTACGTGCGTCTTGCCGGCGTTTATTCGAGAGGCTTGTCCTTGATGCGTAATTGCTTTTTTTGTGTGTGTGTTAACACGCCCGCATTTACGTAGATTACAGTGTCACCAATATCGCTCTTTTCATATGCTTGAGCAACTAATCCGACACATTTGTTTGTGCACAAGGATTTCACAAAGGGATTATAGTCCTTAGTTCCAAAAGTTGCAAACAGTTTTTTTAGCTGAGGCATTTTCAAGCCATGTTCAAACACATCTCGCTGTTCTAGCTGGTACATCCTTGCGCTAGATACCAAATTAAAACATACGCATGAAGTGACGCCACATGACAGCTCGTAATAATTCCCATCTGTGGTGCACATGACGCTTGTCGTCTCAACCAGAGGCTCGATCAGAGATCTTTGTTTGGAACACATCGCGTTCACTTTCTACAACGTCACAAAGCGGGGGCGCTGCTCCTGCTGTGCGTGCTGCAGATTTGCGCGACTGAGAGCAGCACAGACTTCCAGGACTGGTCACCCTCCCTTGTTTCAGCAAGTACAGTTTTATAATAGGGTGATCCATACAATATGCAGGAAGGGGAGGGTGAGAGAAACCAATGGACAAGTGACGTACATCCCAAAAAGTGACGAGCAGATTCTGGTGTCTTCTTTTAGATGATATGATACAAAACTAAATGTTTTTCAACTTCAAATGAGTAAGATTGTTTTATGAGAAGGATGATTTCTTTTTCGTGAGCGTAAATGCGTGATGTGCAGAGAAAACGTGGTCATGCAAAAACCTGGCCGCACCCCGCTGCTTACGGGGCAAGCATGACCACAGCCAATGACATGCAGTGAAAACTGAACAGAACCTCCTGCATTCGCAGAAAACTATCTCCAATCTTGCCCCAGTTTCTCACATCTTGTCTTAGCTGCGTGTCGATGTATTCTTTTCTACATTCATTGAATGGTACTTCCTACAGAGCTACTGCAACTTCAAATCACGAGGCATGCCCCTTGCAAGATGCTGTAAACATGCCATCGGCGCTCCGAATGGCCGGTGCTCGGAGGCAGCTTTTGCACATTTTGCGCTGGCAACGGTGGAGCGACCACGCCGCAATGTCACTACAAGCCCTGGTTATATCGCCGGTGCCTACCACTGTTCACCAACATAGAATAGGTCTATAGCATTTGAACAATGATGATGATAGTACATGCAGCACCATCTCTCAGTCGTATATTTTAGTACCCGACACCCCCGCTGCCCTTATTTTCTGTCAAAGGTACAGTTTCCCTTCTCTAAGTTGGTTA
Source organism: Hyalomma asiaticum (assembly GCA_013339685.2). NCBI lineage: Eukaryota > Metazoa > Arthropoda > Arachnida > Ixodida > Ixodidae > Hyalomma > Hyalomma asiaticum. The sequence continues at coordinate 115,698,976 of CM023486.1, forward strand.
TAGGTAGGTGTTCCGTGTCGGAGTGGCGAGAAGTTTTCCAGAAGAATGTAGTTTCGCTGGAAAAACAAAGCCGGCCCTCACCAGAATATCTTCGGCAGTCCATGAGGCCCTTGAGCTCAGGGTCACTCGGTTGTCATTCCGTGAAGTCATCGGCACTTATGGGTCCCAAGAAGGAGTCCTGGTCACCCTGTGGTGGAGGGTCGATGGGGCATGAGACAAGCGGTCAGCATTGGTGTGCTTTAGTTCACTCTTGTAGATGACAGTGATGTCGAATTCTTGAAGCCCGAGACTATCATGCGAGCTGTCCTGATGATCTTTCAAGTTAGCTAGCCAATACAAGGCGTGGCAGTCACTCACGACTTTGGAAGCCCTGCTATACAGATAGGGACAGAATTTTGCTGTAGCCCAGATGACGACAAGGCATTCCTTTTCCGTAGTGGAATAATTTGTTCCCATCTTCGAGAGTGACCAGCTAGCGTAACTGATAACCCTTCCAAGTCAGTCGGTCTTCTGCACAAGGACGGCACCAAGTCCTACGTTGCCTGCGTCGGTGTGTATTTCGGTATCAGCGTACTCGGCAAAGTGTGCAAGTACCGGCGGCGAGTGCAGGCATCGCTTGAGTTCTTCAGATGCTTCGACTTGTGGCATTTGCCACTTGAATTTGACATCTGCTTTCGTGAAGTATGTCACAGGCTCAGCAATCTGTGAACGTCTTGATGAAGTCCAAGAAATCTTCCCACTGCCTTCTTGTCGGTGGGTGGAGGAAAGTCTGATCGCAGGCGTTTTCTGTGGATCAGGGCGTATTCCAGACTTGCTAATAATGTGGTGCAAAAACAAGAGCTCTTTGTTATGCGAAGCGGCACTTTCCTGGCTTCAAGCACAGTCTGGAGGCCTTGAAGAACAGCTTCAAGACACTAGAGGTGTTCTTCGAAGCTTGAGGACAAATATGTTGTCGTCCAAGTAAACAAGGCAAGTCTGCCCCTTTAAACCTGCCAGCACTGTATCCATAACGTGTTGGAAAGACACAGGTACCAAGCAAAGACCAAAGTACATGACTCTAGGCTCGAACAGAGAATACACGTCTTTCTTCGTGATTATGTTCAGGCGATGATAACCGATGCAGAAATGTAGTGTTCCATCCTTCTTGTTCACTAACACCACAGGAGACGTCCACGGACTCATGGACGGCTGCTCGATGTCGTCGTGCAGCATTTTGATGACTTTTTGCTTCATGGCCTCGCGTTTCTGTGCCGAAACTCGGTAGGGGCCCTGATGGAGAGGACAGGCATATTCGTCGGTAATGATGCAATAATTGTTGGTTATGATGAGATAATTGGCAAGAAGGGTCTGACGAAGCCTTGATGACAACGAAAAACAGTTCTTGTACTGCTATAGCAAGGCCTTGAGCTGTTCTTGTTCTCTCCTGGAAAGACGTTGATTGATGTCGGGGGCTGCTTCAGACGCTGCAGTCGTCGGTGAGGGTCCCTGAGAATCTGCCAGCGCAATGGCATTGCAGCCTTCCACAAATTAATCTATGTGCGCGACCGTCATACCCCTATTCAAGTGCCTGTATTCATTGCTGAAGTTTGTCACCATTACCTTGGCTTCGCCGTTATCGCCGTTATGCAGCTTAGATATGCCTCTTGCCACGCAAGTCTGACAGTTTAGGAGCAAGTGCTGGTTGCCCTCAAAGACGCCTTGCAAGTCAGTAGGTGCTTTGGTGCCGATGGAAATGATGATGGCGGGACAGCGGAGGAACGGTGACTTGCTCTTCCATCATGTACAAGGCATGGAAACCGACACTGTTACCTGGCGGCGTTGCGTTATCTGTCTAAAACAGTTACTGACCTGGATCTTAGGTTGATACTGCGCCATGTTGGTCGAGGAAATCTGTGCCTAGGATGATGTCCCCTGAGTGCTGTTGTAGGACCACAAAACTTACCGAATAAGTCTGGCCTCCAATCTTGACTCTTACCATGCAGGTTCCAGTTGGCGTTATAAGGTGGCCCCCTGCTATTTGAACATCAGCCCTTCCGAGACAGTCTTTACCTTCTTCAACTTGGCAGCGAAAAGACCACTGATGACAGAGTAGTTGGCTCCAGTGTTGACTAAGGTGGTGACGCTGTGGCAGTTGATAATCATGATGAGGTCGGTGGTTTATTGTCTAGCGTTACAATTAGGTCGGAATAAAATTATGTCGGGACTTTCGATCATGGCTGCGATGGCTTGCTCCATGGCTGTTATGTCGCGTCGGCAAATCTTTCGATGTCGAAGTGTTGCTGTGAAGGCTCTGGCCAGGCGGCGCACTGAGACTACATCGGGAGGACTCTCACGTTGTGGTTGGCAATGGTGACAGAGGGTCTTCGGCATTGCATTGTGCAGCAACCACACCTTTATCGGTTGCTGCCTTCAGTTTCCCAGACAGGGTCTCGGAGATCGGCCCCGGGTTGGGCCGGTGTACTGATGGCGACCTGGCAAGCTGTAACGAGTGGGCAAACGTGAACTGGATGGTCATCATCATTGCCACTGCACTCCGGCGATGTAATTGGCGATGTTGTGAGGTCGTTCACCTGGCCACGCACGCAGAGCCTTCACGGCAAAACCGCATAGTCTGATCTCATGGTACTGGCAGTAGCAAGTATGGCCGGCTTGTCTGCAGAGGTAGCAGAGCAAGTGGTGGTTGAGGGTATGCCACACGTCAGTTTTTTTTTCAGACGGTAGCACTGGCCGACAGGTGGGTGAGATGACTCTGGGGGTGGCGGTGGTGGCTGGCGATGAAACTGCGGAGACACGGGGCCCTGGTGAGGGCTCTCGAGAAGCAGCGGCAGCTTAACACACAGCACCAGTGTAGGTCATTGCCTCTGGTTGAGATTGCAGTCGTTCAGGAACTGGCAGAGATTGCTGGACTTCCTCGCGAACAATGTCTTCGATGCAGGCTATTTGGAGCTGAGACAGGGAACATCCGGTGCAGTTCCTCGTGAACAACAGCCCTTATGGTCTTGCGTATGTCATTGGGGCCGAGTCTGTGTACTTCTCCGTAGTCTGGCGACAATGGCAAATGAATTCTGCGGAAACCCACAAGGTGGAGTCGTTTTTATGAAAGGGATAATTGGCATCCACCCATTATTTAGCACAAGGCTACAAGGAAATCCGTACGGATTTCTCAGAAATGAAATCCGTATGGATTTCTTGTAGCCTTGTGCTACAAAACGGGTGGATGCTAATTTTCCCTTTCAGTCTGGCGACAAGCGCTGATTGTATTGGTGGGTGCGCATTTCGAGAGTCTTCAAATGATGGCTTGAGTTCTACTCAGTACCTCCACCAGAATGAAGGACACAGCAGAACTCAAGGTGTTATCAGCCTAACTGTTTACCGAGCGAAGCTGTGCCCATCAAAGGGAAGCAAATCACACTGCATCATAATAGCAGCATGAACAGTCGTCGGTCAACGGTAAAAAAAAACAGATGAAAACTGAAAAATGTGCCAGCTTTTACACATTTGTCACAGTGCGTCCCTGTACTATCACCAAGTTTCTAGAAAGCCCCCAAATGTGCGTGTCAAGCATGCAATGTTTGCAACGCTCGATACTGTTCTTGAAGCAGCATGCAAGATAAGCACGGCCTGCACTGTTCGTCACAAGCAAGTGAAACAGCGCTCCCCGTAAACAATACAAAATATATCTGCATGTCAATACGAATAATGCCCACCTGCACTTTTCTTTCACCTCTGGGGCCTGTGCGCCTAGTTTGATCTGAGTAGGTCTGGATAAGTGTCCTCAAACATTATGAAGCTTGTGTGCACAGCCCCAAGTTCCAACGCCACAGATCTATTTCTGGGAGCAAAGACAGCATCAGCTGCAACTCAGCAGCAAAAAGAAAAGTGTCAAAAGCCGATGTAAGCTCCCTCGCAATGACATTTTCTGGCCTACTTGGCTGAAGCGCATCTGCCTTCCACATGGGAAGAGAAAAAATTTCAGCACAGCCTGCACTAGTGGCGCAAGGCAAGTGAAGCAGCAAAGCAGATGGGCACTTGGCTGGTCCAGCTATTATGAGCTTCGTCATCACCATCTTTGTATTTTTCTTCACGTCCTTCTTCTTCCGGTCACATAGTAGCACTATGTTGCATCATGTAGCATGATGTCAAGGCCATACAAGATTATGCATGTAGTGTTGCTTGATTGCTAGGTAACAGGTCTTCACATGAGGCAGTTCTCCCCGCAGCGGAAGGGGAGATTGCATGACAGAAACGTCACAATTTTTTGAAGGAGTGCGTCCTCCCAGCGCCTCTCCAGCGAGCCGGAGACCTTTTGACCGACAGGAACAAAGAATCTCCATTTGGCATGGAGGCGGTGGAATTTCAGGCTGGTGTTTGGCAACAATAGCCTCGTGAGTGCGCTGGCCGCAGCTGCAGCTTGGACAAAGCCATGGCAACCTTTCTAAATATGTGCTCCGCTTGCAGGGTCCATGTTAGCAAAGCTGAGCGACGACAGTATTTTTTTTTTTTTTACTTATGGAAGAATATACCACATCCAAACATGATTTCCAAGTAGCTTACAGAGTTCCAACACGACTCTGCCCAATATATAACAGGAGAGGTGTTAACTTCTCCCTTTATCGATTTAATTTTTTGAAGAGATGAATCTGAAAAGCCTTGAGCACTGTGATGATTTGAGCAGGTTCTTGAACAGATATGTTTGAACGACTCTCTCAGGTAAAACCTCCGAGAGTCTAATCGAGGACAAAGCCGTTCATATCACTAGGTAACGAAACACAAAGATTTTAATGTGAACAGAGTAAATGGAAAGTTTAAGAAAAGGAAAAAGAGAGAAAGAAAGTTATACACGGAAAATTCAAGAAATGTTCTATAAGCGGCATGCAAGTGCGAGGAGTTCGAACGCGAATCGTTCAGTGGCGAGGGGCGGAGCGACAAAGAAGATTCTCGAAGTCTCACCAAATCTTGTTGCACTTGCGTGAAGACCAGACGACTGGAGTGTATGAGGCTAGCCAAGATGACGCCGGGTTCTGGTCGCGACGGGTGACGACGGATGAGCCGCTGAGAGGCTCGTTCAGATGTTAGAGGCCTCCTGGCTGGCCTCGTGTCACGAAGCTCGGGCCCGCAGCCCGACTGCTCCGGAGCTGCCCGAATGAATAAGCTTCTGTTGGTTGCCGGCCACAATCCGTGCACCACGGGAGCTTTCTGGACAAACGCCGACACGAGTTCCGAGAGCAGGAAGAGATGAACAGGACGCCCCGGACGGGTGAAGGCCTAGTGGCTCGGATCTGGAATCCGACTGCCGCCTTCAGCGCCCGGCCCGGTAGATGACCTGCCCGCTTCGCTTTCTCGAACCGCTCTCCCTGAATCCGATCCCGCCAGGTCTTCTTCGTTGTTTTCATTGGCCACCACTAGGAACCCGTGTTCTTCAGCCATTGGGCGCTGGGAACCCCGTGGCTCTTCTTGATTGGGTCCTCTTTTCTCTTATTTTGTAGGACCACGCCTTTCGTCCTTCGTCTTCATCTTCCTCTGTCACTCCCTTTTTGATCGCGCACTTTTTAAACTGCGCACTTCACTTATCACAAGCACAAACTTTGTGTATATGTCACTAGTGTCGAATTTTGCAACCCTATGTTACGCATATTTTATATCTTGAAAAAGTCTTTACGCGGACTGCCAGAACTGTTGTTATTGGATGCTTAGGTATTTCCTAAAGTTGCAAAAACCGAGTATTTCCTTTTTTTTTTTCTTAAGGGGAAGCGGGGGAGGGGGGGGTTGCAACACTGGTGATTGACCCTGCCTGTTGTTGAACACAGCAGCGGTCTGCAGCATATCCTTCGCACTCCAACATTTTAATCGAATGCTCGCAAACTTCACTGTCCAATACTAAGCGGCCAGATTCCCTCCATCCTCACCCGTTCTCGTGAAAAAAAAAAAAAAAAGCAAAAACACTACCTGCAATTAAACAAAAGCTGACCAACACGAATAAATACTTCTTCCAATTTCAAAACGCTGTGTACAATTTCGAGAGCAGAGAGAAAAAAGAAGAAACAGCAGGTGCCAATGACCTCTCCAAGAATGGCTCTCTGCCGAAGCGTGCCTGTGAAGCAAGAAAAACACGGAAACTTTTGCTGGCAACACAACCAAAAGGCACAGCCGCATCTGCATTCTTTGCATGAAAGCTGTGAATGATACATTCTGTGAGAGGCAGCACTGAATGTTTTAAAAGCCCGTTTGCAGGAATGGCTGTTCCCATCAGGCCCTACAGACAAAACGCAACAGCTTATGTCAACTTCCATTTCGTTTGACCGCACAGATTTCTGTGCACTCGAAGTGGGCTGGTGCTTTTGTGATGCTGTGTGTACAAGTCACGGGAGCAGTCTGGTAAAACTGGCCTCTTCCTCTGGTTGACTTCTTTGGGAACTTCTCCCCGCCACCTGACATTACTTGACTCCACCTTTATCCCCTACGGATAATGCCTCCATGTGAATACCCCTGTAAGGCCATTTCAGGGTCATAAGCGTGATACGGACTAAAGAACGAAAAGCACAAACAGCTTTGCTGCTAAAAAAAATGTGCACTTGCGGGAATCACATGTGATGCCTACAGTTAAGATTCTGAACTTTTTCAAGGCACAGACACATCACCACAGGAAGGCACCTGCACCGATGGCATCTGGTTGGCAAGTCGTATGCCTTCGTTATGTGTCCATCATAAATGTGAGAACCAATTTCTTGAGTTGTGCTTTCCAGTCCGAGCTTGGAGCATGAGACTGGTCAATGTGCTGTTGTGTCTGCTGTTAATGCAGAGAGAATGTAAGGGTCTAAACGCACAAAGCACAGCATAAATGTCCAGCCCGTGACGAGGGTGAAGAAACAGTGGATGCGGGAAAGAAGGATTGCGCCAGCACAAAGATGGCACACCAGTGAGAAACAGCCAACTCAAACAAGTGCTGCCAACTCGTGTAGAAGTATTTCAAGAAGTACTTCCAAGAGCTTCAAACTAGAAGAGAAGCTCAGGGGAAGATGGATGCTTGAATCGATGAACAAATCGCAAAGTACGATTTAGAACACGGAATGTCGTGGGAGCCAACGTTTCGACAAGCGGACTTGTCTTCGTCAGGACCCTGACGAAGACAAGTCCACTTGTCGAGCTCCCGCGACATTCCGTGTTCTAAATCGTACTTTGCGATTTGTTCATCGTTCCAAGAGCTTGGCTTTCACTGCGTGAGAATACAGCAGCCCTGGACTGTGCATTTCTCCAAAATTTTTTAGAACTTTTTTTTGTGGCCAATTGCACCCTCCCAACTAAAGAGATGTCAAATGAGGCACTAGCGGAAAGTGTCCAATATTACGGTCACGGTAACGAATCTTCAGGGGTTGAGTCGAGAGGTATGCCTTCCACATTTTTGCCGCAAAAATAAATGTGTTCTAGGCTAGGTATATCTCTATTTGCTCTTTTGTTTCATTAACGTTTTCTTGAATTTTTATTCTGAAACTGGCTATGACAAAAGCCTCTCTATAACAAATTTCGTTATATCCATGTTTAACTTTATTTCTGATAACCTTATTATATTAGATTGATTATTAAATGAGAAAGTCAACGCCACAGCTGAATTCTTTGTACTTAGTCACGCAGGCTTAGTTCCTGTACATCATCAAGACAACGGGCATTTCAAAGTGATTGTGTGTGTGTGTGTGTGTGCGTGTGTGTGCATGTGTGTGAATATTTGCTGTTGCAGCTTAGTTGTCAAAAACACAGCATCAGGCAGGAGCCAACCTATTTCTCTCCAAGCTAAGCATAGAAAGAAGAGGCAAAAGAAAAAGAAAAAAATAAAGTGCCTACCAAATCCAGCAATGTCAAGCACACCAATGTAGTGGGATGATGAGCTGAACGGAATGCTCTGGTTAATGCGCTGCACAATCAAGTCAAACAGCTTAGAGTAGACAGCCTTGGCCAAGGCATCACGTGCATTGTTTGCTTCGTAGGCCTTCAGGGGCACCCTGGGAGAATCACACACATGCAACAACTTGCATCACTCACAATCAAAACTGCTCATGCAACGCGCCACTTCACAACACATGCAGGCTTTACGGTGCAGCCACACAAGGCATGTGGCTTTCTGGCATAGCACCATTTCATGATGCTGCTCACATCACTCGGGAACATCTGGAGTCTACGAGATTTGCTATGCCATAAACAACCAAACAGAAATCATCCTCAGTGTGGGAACGAGCAAGGTCACAAGCATGGCATTGTTGCACACATAGTGCTGCCACATCAGCTACACCTGTAAAATCAGTGCAAATGAGACAGGAAAAGGAACTATCGTATCACTCTTGTTCAGGGAACTTTCCTTGACATTAGCACTAGAATGAAAAACTAGCCAGGTAACACATTTTCGTTAAGCTTGTAGAGTGCACTCAAGACACAAGCAAAGAACGATCAAATAACGGTACCAAATAACATGCTCACACCAAACTATGCCATTTTACAATGATGTCTGTACCAAACACTCCATCTAAAAGAATAGAAATACTTCATGGCATTCTTACTGCCTCCATAGATGTATTACACCACACCAGTAATGGGCACGTTACCAGTAAGAAGTGACAGTGTTACAGTTACCTAAGCCAGAAAGGTAACTAGGTTACGTTACTGAGTTTCCAAAGTAACTTGTTACAGTTACAGTTACCGTTGTGCAGAAATGGTAAAGTAACAACGCTAAAGTAACGTCGTTACTTTACCGTTACTGTACAAAACTAAGCAGTACATCGCAAACCAAATCATACAGTTTTGTAATAGAAAGGTATGAAGACATATCGTTAGTCAAATTCGCTCGTGGTAGAATGCCGTATAAGAGAAATGGAAAGGGGCTCACTCAAACGGCCAACACCTGCAATCATTGTGTCCGACCCATTTTGCTGTAACAACTATTAATCGATTGCTGTACCTTTCATAAGATTGTTGGGAATGCATTTACAAAATCCACTGGGACATACCGGTACCACAAAATACCGCTGCACGCTTGTAAATGAAATAGGAGCTCATCCTGAGATGCAACAGAGGGAATAGGCCCCTTCGAGATACATTGCCGCCGCCATGTTAGGAAGTCCATTTTGAAAGTACTGTCACTTTGATAACTGAACATGTGCGAGGCACTTCAACACGTCTGTTTCTAGGTGGTTACCGCACTGGTGGTCATGAAGAAATGACTGGCCACACGAAAAAAATTAACTACGCTGCACCAGCTTCTGCACAAGAGCATCTTTCGTCACTCAGGCCGACCATACTGCCGTGCCACGCACCCTTCTCTGCATGGGGGTGGTGAGAACCTTTCGCCAGCCTTCTGTGTCACCGACCAAAGGTGCTTCACATGGCTTCCTAGAAAAAAACTCGTTTCCCCCCGTTTCAGAAAAAAAAAAAAAACGCGAACAGATGTCCGTGTTCTGCACAGCATCGCGATACAAGCGATAGATCGTAAGTGTTCCACTAGTGGAATACTAATACACTTTGCAAATATATCTCGACACAGATAGTTAAAATCATTTACGAGCAATATAGCGATATTCTTGTTTTAGATATTGCGCAGCTGAGTTTTCAAGGGTTGTTGCTGTAGTGTTCGCAGAGACCGAGAAACGTACAGCCGACACGCATTGGCATTTAGTCTCCAAGTGTCCTTATTTCTTAGTTCCCCTCCCCCGGCTTGCATGCCCGTAACTCCGTCGTCGGGTGTGCGGGGCCTGCTTCCCAATGGCTCAGGTTCTCACTGCGTCGCAGCACTAACCACACAGCACAGTTTCTGCTGGATTTTTTTTTCTTTTTAGCGGAATTAACTGTAACGGTATTTTCAGCTACTGAGTAAAAGGCAACAGTGTGACAGTTACAAATTCTTCTAAATTAAAAGTAACTAGTTAGTTATAAGTTAATGAAAATAACTAGTTACCTGTAATGCGTTACTAGTAACTAGTTACTGCCCGAGACGGCACCACACCAAGTAATGTAGCAGAAATCATCATCAGCCATCAAAGGCCTTTCCCATAGATCATCAATTATCCAGGTCCTTTGCTAACTGTGCCCAATTTATTCCTGCAAACTTCTTGATATCGTCTGCCCACCTAACTTTCTGCCGCCCCCTGCCACACTTGCCTTCTCTAGGGATCCACTCTGTTACCCTTAATGACCAACGGTTATCTTGTCTTCACATTACATGGCCCGCCCACATCCATTTCTTGTTCTTAATTTCTATTAATATGTCGTGAACATGTGTTTGTTCCCTTGTGTGCGAACATGTGTTTGTTCCATTGCCCGCTGCTTCGTCCTCTATTTAAGCTGAACCCTCCGAGTTAGACTCGAAGTTTCTGCCCCGTAGGTGAGTACCGGTAAGATGCACTTTCCTCTTCAGAGAAAATGGTAGGCTACCATTCATTATCTGCCGATGCTTGCCAAATGCAGTCCACCCCATTCTTATCCTCCTAATTAATCAGCCTCATGATTTGGACCAGGGGTCACGACCTGGCCTAAGTAGGCATATTCACTTATCACTTCCAATGCTTTGCCAGCTATCTCAAACCGCTGTGCTCGCCCAAGCCTATTGAACATTAGTTTTCTGCATCATAATTTTCAGGCCCACTGTTCTACTTTACCAGTTTAGGTCAGTAATCATGCTTTGTAATCCATCTACCGAGTTGCTTGGCAGGGCAATGTCATCAGCAAATCTGAGGCTACGGAGGTATTTCCCATTAACCCTTATACCCACCTGTTTTATTGAAATGAGGACGTTCTAGATGACTCACATGGCTTTTTATCTACTCAAGCAAAATAAATATATGACAGGTTCATCCATGCAGCCATGTGCAGAATGCCGCATATGGCAATGCTGCGATCGTATACCTAACGAAAGTGTCTTGAAGAATTCTGTCATGGTTGTGATGTGCTTTACATTTTCACAATTGTCATAGTGTACAAATTAACTACACGTTTGAATTTTGTTGCGTTGTTTCAGGGCTTCACACCTTCACAATCACAACAGAGCTGCGGTTAGGTGCACCTTGCCTGCCATTATTCAAGAACCTCTTCCTTGTCACGTAACTTTTTTTTTTCATTATATTAGATGCATTTACACAGGTGAGGGCATCAGAAATGTTACACTTTTTGTATGCTTGAGTAACTAATCCGATCCACTTATTTGCGCACCAGGATTCAGCGTAGTGATTAGAAGCTGTAGTTTCTAACAGTGTTTTCAGCTTGGGCATTTTCAAGTTGTATTTAAACATGTCTCGCTGTATAAGGTGGTTCATCCTTGCACTAGTTACTGAATTAAAATGTAAACGCCTCACCTAGACTACAGCAATGTCGGTACGGTAGCTAGTGAATCATACTCATCCATGGTGGGCAAGACGCTTGTCACAGCTTGTCGTACCTGCACGCCGGTGAATTCTTAAAAATTTTCATTTAATAAATTCCTACAGAGCTACTGTAACTTTCTTGCTGGCAGCCACCCCATGCAAACTTTTTTGTAAATATGCTGGTGGCACTCCGACGAACCGTGCTCGGAGGCAGCCTTTGCACATGCTGCGAAGGCAGTGGTGGCCATTGATGGGCGGAGCCTCCACGTCACGATGTCGCTGCAAGCACCTGGATATATCACTGGTGCTTACCACTGTTTACTAACATGGAATAGGTCTATACTGCATTTCATATATCAGGTGCAATGCTGTAAAAGCTAGTGCACGTGTCTGTGGTGGGCACTTACGCGACCAAAAAGTACTGTGCTGCATGTTGAGTGAAAAACGATGAATGCCTTGCTGGCAGCCTTATATCATAATGCATTTTTCCTCAGCTGGACAAAAGAACACTTGTATTGTTGGGGAAACAATCGAAATGTGAGAGTTTGTATTTGATGCTTGTTGTTTGTTGGAGCGATACACCTCTCTCTCCGTGCACACTACTTCAGTAGCCCTCACAACATTGCACCTGATGTATGAAATGAAGTATCATCCACTGCAGACAAAACTGTGGTGGCTGTCATCACTGCAATGCAGTCATAGGTAGTGTCTATGCAGATCTAAAAGCTCCCACTTACATTCCCTAGGTCAAAACTTGCGGCTGCGAATGCCAGCCTCACGGCTGGGGGCGGCGTATGTAAATGCCTACACACTCCTAAGGAATGGCGAACAGTCCATCATGCAGCTTTTGCAGCAATAACTGACCACGTACTTTGCTGCTGCACATCCTATACAACTCAACGGAGCATTCTGGGAGCTAAGCTTTACAGGGCTTGATATGCGACCACTTTCGGTAGAAAACGTCCTGGGTCCTTAACCTATGCACTGTTGCATTTGGCGTGCAAGGCAAGCCCAAAGAGGGAAGTAGCCAACTCGTCAGGCAGAAGCTCCGCATGAATGCAGCTTGAAAACATCTGCATTCAGCCGAGGCACCGCAGGGGTGCAGTCAAAGACGTCACTCTGGAGCCTAAATGACTTGGTCGACTTTTTTCTTCATGGATTCTTCCGCATGCAGCGCCCATACGTTTTGCCATTAGCCCGAAGAGACGACCCTGTAGAGGCCATACACTTGAAAGCTGTTCGAGCACCCTACTGCACCAAGAATTCTAACGCGTTTAAGGGATGAGAACGGAGGCCAGGAGAGCAACACAGCATCAGACCACAACCTTGATGACGGCTGGAATGTCTCCGCACGTGAGTCATCACAGTGGTATTGACGGAGGGCACCAGACAATGGACTATGTGCGACGTCGGCAGGGGCCTACGTGGACAGCTCCAGCATCATCTCCCGGGTCATTTGATGACTCGAGCCAAGACCAGGACAACAATGTCTGTCCTGGACATCTTTCTTCCTCACCCAGGAGCCAATGGGGGAAGAGGGAAGAGCCAGGGCATCAAAAAGTGAGAGACCGGGAGAACTCCGAGAACCCTCTTGCAAGTTGAGTCTTGAGGAAGCAAGCTCCCTATGTTTATATGAAAATAAACCCCAGCTTCTGTGCTTCTGTGCTTCCATAAAACGGTCAGTAGCGTCGGCTAGTTCTTGAAGTGTCTTGCACTCTCGCTCCTTCAGGAACACTGTAAGGTTTGGATTACAGCACCGGATAAACTGTTCATCGAGCATGTGGTCTTGAAGGCCTTCGAACGTTCTGGACACGTCGGCCATGTCAAGCCAGCGATCGAAATACCCGGACAGTCTCGTGCCTTTCGGAACTTTTCCTTTATCCTTGCGCAGTGAATTAGAACCTCAGCAGCAAGGCACTCTTTACTTTTTCATAGTCTAAGGAATCAGTGGCAGTCATTTGGCCAATAACAGTTAAAGCTTCGCCATTCAAAGACATGCTGACAGCTAGTGCCCACTTTTGAGGCCAGCCTTGTCCTGTGGCCACGCGTTCAAATCTTTGCAGGTACACGTGTAAATCATCACGACGTTCATCGAACAACGGGAGCAACTTTTGTGGGTTCAGTACTGATGACACATTATTTGGTGGCATTAGATCAGGGATGGCTGTGGCAGCTCCACTCGAAGCTCCTTGTTGAAGCTTTAACTTCAGCTCAAGAATTTCCTTAGCCCTTTCATCTGCCTGTCTAGCCCTTTCATCTGCCTCCCTGTTCGCCTCTCTCTCAGCAGCACGCTCATCTCTCTGTCTCGCCTGTTCAGCTTCAATCCACTTCCACAATTCTGCGCCAGACAATCCTAGCTGGGTGCCAACGGCGGCTAATCGCGCTGTATCCATGACTGGGTAAGCTTCTGTGCGGTGCACTCGACGAGCGATATTTCCTTCGAGCTTTTTTTTTTCTTTTACGAGTGGTATCCTGGCAGGCTCGCCAGATTGTGATGGAATTGCTCCAGGTTTTAGGCCCAGGACCGCTCACCAATGAACGCACTGCTTTCAAGGACACACGCACACACAACTATATTACAAAAAATACTAAGTACAGGCATGCACTGACTGTATCGATGCAGTCCTATGGCTACTGCTCTATTACGGCCTGGACAACGAAAGTATGTCTCGCCGTATTTCCTGCGTGTCGTCGATGACGCTTCCAGGCTTCCAGCAGGTGTCGGTTGCAACAACGAAGTGGCCAGTAGAATGCTGGCGATGTGGGACCACCCAGGGGACTGTTGGCCGCAGCAGCGGCCCTTACGCCGCAGCGCCTGTTTCGGCAGCCACGGCAGCCGGTAGGCCACGGTAGTTACATTGCATCTCCAGCTACTGGGTTCGACAGCACCGGTGGCTGGAAATGACCGCCCCAGTAGCCTGGCTGTCGCTGCTGTAGCCGAAAGCACCGCCGCCTCGTCTGGCTCCCTGGATCCGACGCCCAGCACGGAACACAGGCCCTCGAGGTCTTCTTCAGCGGTTGTTCAGCTCGCCTGGCTCCCTGAACCCGCTGCCCAGCAGGAACGCAGGTCTTTGGCGTCGCAATATGCCGTGGCGGTTGCTCGTACATTCTCGGGACCGGACGTCCAGCGACAATCAGCTGGCTTCAACGCAGCGCAGCACGAACTACTGCACGCACCACACATGCACACTTCTTCGTTCTCACCCCCGCACGGCGAACACTGAAATGCTTGTATTTCGCACCTCTATCATGACAGTAACAATAAACATTCAACTGCTTATGCTAAGACACCTTTCATTTTTGTGTTATACTGACTCTGTTGACAGAGGGATTAGCCACATTTTTTTCCTCTCCTCTCGCCCTGGATCCTCAGTGGCGTGCTGTCATCCCCGAAGCGGGCAGCCGGTGGCAGGCAAAGGCGGTAGTGACTCCTCACACTCAACAGCGCTCCTGCATGCTCAAGGCTGTAAAGGTGCTACTACGCTTCCCGAAGTCGACGGGACTTCACAAATGCTTATGAATGATTCACTTGTGCTTTTCCTCGCAACCTTTCACTTTTCTCCCCCTCTTTCCAAAGTGCATGTGGTCTACACGCAAAGAACAAGGACGAAACTAACTAGTGCTGAATGAATTTCATACATAACCATGGCCATCGGCCTTGCAATTCCACACGTTTCCTACAGCATGCACACCATTTACATGAGTGGAGTCAAAACAAAAGTACTACTTAATGTTGCACCCACTGCGGATAACACCACAATCAGTAGTGGCGTGATCAAGGGTAGAAAGATGCATGTGCACCGAGTCTATAGGAAACTGCTGTTTGCCATATCCACTATGGATGTAACCTAATCATGGATGGCAACTACGAAAGAGCACATAATGAAAACAAAACTGCTGCATGCTGCAGCTGCTGAAGAACAGCTGTCACCAGCTATCGACACGATCACAGAGTGTCCGTGCACTTTACATGCGCCATCAAAATGATTAATTTCTGGGGTTTTACATCCCAAAATTAGCAATGATTATGAGAGACGCCGCAGCGAAGGGCTCTGGAAATTTCGCCCACCTAGGGTTCTTTAACGTGCACTGACATTGCACAGCTCACGGGCCTCAACATTTCACCTCCATCAGAATGCAGCCGCTGTGGCCGGGATTCAATCCCGCGACGTCAGCAGCGAAGTACCATGGCCATTAGACCACTGTGGCGGGGCTGTGCCATCAAAATGAAACTGGTTTGCTGGAGCCACTGCGGACAAACTGTTTGTCACCAGCAATGCAACCATGGATGTTGACCACACGTTTCTGAAGGAGCGTGAATGTGGCATCACATATGGTGGCGAATGCAAATATGCCTGATGCCTAAAAGGCACCACTGATGGCCACCTAGCAGGTGCCGTCAACAGTGCTCTTGGGAGGCCGAGCAGACGACAACACTTTGCTGCATTGGGCAGCAAGGGCATAGCTGAAGTTCACAGCTGTAGGAAAGGCGCGGGCCTCTGTGAAAGTGGACATGCACATGCCGTTAACGGGATTTTCGACAACCCAATCCACATATACTTCTCAGGTGCGTCCTACAGAGCAGCGCAACAAAGCTCATTTATGAAGTGGAGCATGCGCAAAGTAGCTGCCTTGTTTTGTTGACTAATGTGATACCTCAGCGATACCTTTTTTTCTTTTTGGAATTGTACTCTTGCCACATTGCTGTTTTTGTACCTTAATAATAAACACACACTATTTGGGCAGACTGATAAATAAAGTAATGAAGTCCACATTATGTCAGGTTGGCGTATAACATAGCAATCTTGATAGCCGATTACATATGCGACAATCTCATAATAATTAGCATGGAAGTCACTTTAAGAAGTGCAATTGTGTGATTGTTAATAAACGGGCACACACTCGTCATGGATATTGCCAAATGTGAGAGCGAATAAGGAGAGTTAGTG
Source organism: Hyalomma asiaticum (assembly GCA_013339685.2). NCBI lineage: Eukaryota > Metazoa > Arthropoda > Arachnida > Ixodida > Ixodidae > Hyalomma > Hyalomma asiaticum. The sequence goes on from CM023486.1 coordinate 115,715,264, forward strand.
CCGCACCGCCGATGGAATCCCGCCATGTTCACCGAACTACCCTACCTGCTGCAGCTTTCAAAACTTGTAATTTTCTGCGCGACCTTTTTGAAAGCGCATAAAGCTGTAGTATCAGAATTTTTGTCGTATGATGCTACGTAAACAGGAAGCGCATGATATATTTGAAAGAGGGGAAGTGCTGGTCAAGTTAGATGGGGGTGACAGATTTGTTCTATCATCAATATGTATGCAGAAATAGTTAAGCAATAAAGAGCTAGTGAATTTCTTCGACAATTTACGGAGATTTCGTTACATATGTGTCTTCCGTGGCCCTGGAGTGCGCAGCATTGTTTCTGAGCTTTGTTTGCCTATGCAGATATTGATATTTGCATGGAGGGCAGAAGGCCAGCATATTCTTTCCAGTCCATTATATGGAATGCTCAGCATGCACCGAAGCTATTTTGAGTCTTATATGTACGTATTTCAAACTCTCTTCAAGCTTATAATAATTTTTCTTCTAGTAACAGGTGCACATGTGTGTGGGGTGCACGCATATCGAGCACACTGTCTTATTATTAGAATTATTAAATGATCGCGAATGAGCATATGTGCGCAATTGTTAAAGAGAAAATATGAGCGGGGCGGGGTTAGAGTAAGGGGGGGCAAAGTGCACGTGTGCGACTGCTATGAACAAACCAAAAAAATCTGAGAGCAGCCAAACTCAAATTATGTTGCTTTAAAGCAAAGATCTGGTGCAATGGTATAATAAAAAACAGGACATGAAGCCCATTTCTGCTCTCCTCTTTACCATTGCGGCACGTCTTTCTTTGAACCTATGCGACAACTAGCCCAACACAGGATTCTGTACCAGGCTAAGTGCGAGGTGCCATGAATAGCTGGCACGTCAAAAGATATAGGAGCTGCCTAGGTTACCTCTGTTTTTTTTTTTTCATTTCTCTAAGTTTTTGCTTTCGTGGCAGGCATCACTACCTGACTTTTTACTGTAAGACACGTTTTGTACCCGCAAGGTGGTAAAGGCAAATGGTGCAAGCATATTCCCGTTGTTGTCCATTAGGTCAACACAGAGAACAGGTCATGCACAAGTGGTCTCATGCTATGGGGCAAGCCTTCTGCCTGAGCACTTAGAATGCAGGAGCACCTCAACCCCTTCAACAGCCCCCTCAAACCTCGGCAGGTGGATAGCCCCGCCCACCCACCTCCCTTTTCCTTTATTCCCCACTCCGTCAACACCGTTGGTAACATCCCTCCCCAAAAAATAAAAATTCTGGATAAACACCTGCATACGGCAAGGGGTTGCGTTTGGATGGCTTTTGTTATTCAACATCCCTCGAAGTTTTGGCCACCACACACATGCAGTGCAAGTTGCTTACTTCGCTGCGACAACGTGAACTAAATAGCGACACACGAACATCATAGAAAGCTATGGAGAATGGCTGCCTACTTTCCCCGAGAGTACTTAGCAAGGTCACCGCCAGTAGCACTTCCGTCGGCTTCTCCCACAGTTTGCACAGATGACGATTGTGATTTGGTCCGTGCTGCTGCATTTCAATCAGATATTATTTTTATGCTAACACTACAAAACACTGCTTTTTTGCACCACATTTTGGTGGTGTCCTGCACACGGCATGCTCCGAGGATTGTATGAATAAATCAGGGTGCTGCCAAACATTGTCAAATTATTCAGTTTGACAGCATTAAAAATGGCATGCGTGTGACGTGACTAGGGAGCAAGTCCAAATTATCCCATTTGCAGGATTAAGGAAAGTCGAAGTAATGTGATTTCACTACACTGCATGAGGCTCCTCTCGAGTTTAGTGACAGCAGGAAAAGTCAGACTGCTATCAAAAGCATTTTGAAAAGTGCCCAAAGGAAGAGTGGAGTTCATGCGATGACTGCAGGCTTAAAATCTGTCACAGTGCTCGTAGGAGTGGAAAGTGCGCATGCTATTCCAGGGTTCATGTTTATAACTATGCTGTGTCTACAGGCAGATCACGTAATGCGCAACACAAGATGTGCATCATACAGTTTCTTAAATTTATCCAGAGGCAAAACTGGCGCTGCAACACTGTTGAATGCATGAGAATGCCAAGATGTGTCAGATTCCGACTGGCATTGCTCCTGTAGTGCCCAGACATCTCAGCCTGGCTAGACACTTCCTGTTCACTCATAATTGTTAATTTGTACCGAGAGAACTTGTAATGAGCCTTTTTTTTTCTTAGCATAGAAACAAGCTTTATTTTGTTTTGATAACTTGTGCTCATACCTACCGTTTTATAAAATGTAAAAAGTAACAAGCAGCCACTAAAGTTGGAAGACAGTCGGCAAAAATCAGCTTTCACTCCGTGACTGTTTGTCACCTCTTTCTCTTCACCTTTTGATTATGCACTGAAGGCGAGCAACCTCTCATAGTAAGACAGTACAGGTGAATGAGATCATTCTATGAAGGTTTTATTCTAGAAGAGCTTTAATTATGCAGCCAAGTTCATGTATCTGTCAAAGCACCGCTCAGTGCCAGCCAATGCAAGCCTTGTGGACACGCATGCCGTCATTCCTGTTATGGCACAGCGTCTCTCAAGAACCTCATATAGGCGACGGCAGATGTTGCCCTCTGGGTAATTTTAAGTAACTACATGGTACACATTAGAACTTCCACTTTCTCAACTTGCCCAAAGCATGGCGAGTCATCATCAAAGGGGACATGGGTCACGTGGTGCTTGACTGGTGGCATCTGCAGATATGACCTCTAATATTTACTATGCGGACACATTGGCCACGATCACAACTATGGCCATCACGTACGTCTTGGTGCAGAAGTTTTAAGGTCGCTGGACGAACATGCCGTGCATCTGTGCACTAGCAGTCTAGTCTATGCATGCTCAAAACATTCAGCTTTTCCTTGAAACCTGTGCCTCCTCAACAATGTCACCGCAACAGTTTAGGTGATACAGCTGCGGTGATTTAACAAAAGTGCAAGTTACTGGGGTACTGCGTTCGTGCCTACATCATTCCTCGCTGTGCAAGCAGTGCACGAAGGTACGATGGCCCAGGGAGAATGCAGCTCTCAATGACAAAACCAGGCCAAACCGCACGTGCAATGGTCAGCATGCAGTCATGCGCCTGCAGACAGCTTTTTTTTTTGCCAGAAAAGACTGCATAAAAATGTTGTCATAAACTTCCCGACTGAACAGAGGCCTCTGTGAAAAGCAGCAGCAAAATGCAGTCAAAACTAGCGGGTTTTGACTGCTGGTTGAAAAATCATACGATCATACATTGGTGAAAGAGACTGGGAAATTGTCAAGGAGGTTAAAAAAAAAATTCTGGAGTGGACGAGGCGCTCCTCTGGTGAAGCCGGTGCCCGCCATATTGCTCCAGGCAGAAAGCGAGAGGGCAGCCACTTGGGACCGTGGGGCAGTACGGCAGTAGCTGCATTTCTCCAGCGCAAGAAGCGGGTGTTGGGCATTTTAGGCAACTTCAGAAGTTTCTCAATGGCATGGTGAGCTCCTGTGTTGCCTTCGGCTGCACAAATTGAGTGATGCCAAAGCCAGGAGTCACCTTTCATGTGAACATTACACTTATCGATAGTCTCCTGCAGCACACTGTCACACTCTTGCAGTGCATGTGCAACTTTAATTTCCTTGTTTTTCTTGCTTGCAAATATGACCTGAAACAAGTTCCCAAAAGAGAAGCCGATGCATCACGCTGTTTGGAGAGATGGCTAGATGTTGAAAAATGCAGACGTTTTGTGCTCGGAGCACACTGAAACCAGTTGCTTTGACAAGACAGGCCAAACACCAAGACTATGACATGGGAGCATTCCTACCATTTTCCCAGCCTTTCCCTGCACATCTGCAGAAACCAGCAAGTACTATGTTTCCTGTTTGCGCTGTCGTAGCCACGCTGAATGATGTGTAGGGGCAGCTTCTTATTTCTCATCTGTCTGTCTATAGTAATACTGCCCTCTGATGTAGGGCATGCCCCGCATGCCTGTCAGAAGATGAACCTCTATATCCGTGCATATATAGGCGTGCCAAGGTTGCACATTGGAACAAAAAATTTCTTCGTGCTTTTAAAGCTCAGCCCATATGACTGTTTAGAATAAAGTGCCAAAAGAATATTAAAATGTTTCGAGGATTCTTCTTGGGGAGCTTAGCTTCACCTACAAACTATGCAAGGAAAACTCGATAAGATTTCTTGACCTGGTTGTAAAATTTCAGTGCGACAGTCATGTTTGTTGGAGGTACAGTCCTAGGTCGACAAAAGCACTCCTCCCGTATGACTAGTTTCATCCGAAATTAGTAAAGCCAAGTGTTGTTTCCTTGTGCTTCATTGATGCAATGAACTGTCTACATTGTATGCAGGAAAGTTTTGATGCTCAGGTGGCCAGGGTGCGCTCAGCAAAGTACCCAGCCTCAATCCTGACAAAAAGCAAAACAGTGTCAGCCGAATCTTTGAAAAGGAAAAAGGTCGTAGTCATGCCACATTTGCATGGCTTGTCACACAACCTGAAGCGTGTGGCCACAAAGAATGGAGTAACCCTAGTTTTCTCAACACCCAGCAAACTGTCAAAGCTATGCAAGAGAATTGCAGGAGAGAGGAAACTTACAAGCAGATACTGTGGAAAAAGTCACACGAAACAGTGCACGTTTACCAATTGTGCAACATCCGTAATTTATCAGATTCCTCTCTCGTGTGGTGGCTCCTACGTGGGCCAGACTGGCCAGTGCATTAATGAACACGAGTGAGTGGGAATTTACCTTTGCATTGCGAAAGGTGCAGGTGTGAAGCAGATTTTCAGGGTGTATCAATAGTAGGGAGAGAGGGCGGCAAATTGGAAAGGAAGATAGGCGAAGCTCTCCATATCAGGAAGTTGGGTGCCGATTTATGTGTTAGCGAACCTTCGGTACATCTCAGTGACAAAGAAACAAAATTTCTGACAAACCACTAAGGCTGCGATACACAGCACATTTCAAATCATTTAAAACAAGGTGGTGAAATGTTTTATTTGTGTTTTTATCCTTTTGGTTTGGAGTGTTATCTGTTGTCTTGCAACACCTGGTGCTGGCGCATGTACGGTCGAGTTTCACTAGAACATTTTCCCAATAAACTTCAGTTATAGGTCCAGCCTCAGTCCTATGCGTTCCTTGTTCTCGTGCTCGCACCTTTGCCCACTGGAACATTTACGCCATGAATCTGTACCAACGCGCCCAGCAAGCTACCCCACTCAAATAAATTGACAAGGGCTCACATAGAGTGGGCGAAGCAAAAAATGAAAGTCCGCCTTGCAGTTCAAACACTCACTTCATCGGCGGCGGATGCACTTGGCTTCTGTGAGCGCAACTTAAAGGTGCGCATGCCATGGCTGAATTCATAAGGGTCTTTGACCGCATTTTCGATGTCTTGAACTCGAGAAGTCCATTTGGCAGGTCGTACAAGGCACCTCTACGAAACGCAAATGAAGCTTCCAGGAGAAGTATTTTTGAAAAAGTTGAGTTGTATGTAAGGGGACTCAAGGATGTGAAAGCAAAGCCAGTTATATAGAAAGCCTCAAGGAAACAGGCTTTGTGGGACTCCTTATCTGCATGCAGGGTGTCACAGCACTTCTTGAGGAACTTGTCTCAGGAGAAAAGCTGCAGTACTTGCTGACCCACAAACATTTTTTGGTTGCATCGGAGGAAAGGGTGGATATAACAACAACCCTACTGCCTGCCAATTTACAGCTGCTTACAAATGTCTCCTTATTAGGACAGAAGTTACATCATCAGGGTTTCGTTGAGTATCTAAGAAAGATATGCACGGGCCAGTTTCAAGTAGGCAAAAGACGCTTTGGTTTATTCAGTGGTCGTATTTAAAGGTAATAAGAAAAAGAGTGTGCTCGGCGATAAGTGCCAGCGTTGAGTGAATCGTGACAGCCTTTGATTACTACATCGATACAATCAGAGGCTGGAAATTGCTCTCACGATATTGTGACTGTCCTTTGCCCCTCAAGTGACGTAAGCCTCGTTGAGTCGCCAACTTCATTTGCATCATTAAGGAGATCGTCCCTGGTGCAGCCGTTGGATGATGATCACAACTGCACCCATCCGGTAAATGTCCCCAACAGCCTTTTTCCTGTTGTCGGCACCATACTACCCTATATAGCAGGATTTGTGGCATAAAAGGTGTATGGTAGCACGTCCTGCGATGAATGCTGCGCGGCACTGGTGTCTAATGAACTGCCAGCATTCACGGCCGCGATAACAAACGCTGGTCTCGTGGCACCATAAAAAGATGTCCTGAAGATCTGTGAAATTGTGGAGAAAGAGCATCGTGTACTACAGCTTCAATGCAACGATTTTCTAAATCGCTGCATGCAAACAGTGAGCGCGTTATGGTAGAGGCAATGACGACGGTCTTTCAACAAGCCTTGTTTGCTCAGCTGGAACCTCACCTGTTGGACTACGATCCAGTGGACAACCACATATACAATTTATTGAAGAAGATTGTCAAACTCTACATAACAACCAGGCTTCACTACATTTTCAAAAAAATTAACCTGAAAATCCTCAAGAGTGGGGTACGAACACAGCTGACAAGAACTGTCATTTTTAAGAATCTGTGAAGGACTTAACCAGAATTGCAGCAAGCTGGCCAACCAGTCGGCAATTGTATTTTATTTTCGCTCATTTTAATCTTTAACACGGCTTGTAAAATAAAATGAGCTTTTTAATAATAATAATGTGAATTATGATGCACTAGGTAGTTTTTAGTCTATTTATCGCTTTTTTATGTATTTTATGTATAAAGCACATCATGTGTGTTTTTCTTCCACTGAAATTCATAAAGCCAGTGTAAATAAAAATTTTGTGCCACTTAATTCACTTTAGCATGTTTTTCAGTCAAAAATGCTTCAATACGCTTTACAGGTGCTTACTGCGGCCTATGGACATATTATGCGTAAACAATCACCTTGCGCATTTCTAGTTTTTCTAACATGAGAAAAAAAACATGAGCCAAATATGTCATCGCAAGTGTCCAGTTTTCATGCCAAAATGCCATCACGAAAACTTGCTGCTTACGCTGCCAGCGCTCAAGGCGCACTCTCTCTTGCCTGGAGCAAGATGGCTGCCAACTGGTCTCCGTGGCTTCACCCATTTGCGTAGGCGCGCATGGGGGACCTCCACACCAGAAGTTTTTTTTTTTTTAACCTCCTCAGAAATTGTAAAGCAGAACCATGCAGCAAGGTTCTTCTATAAATGCTTTAATCAGAGATGGCACTTTGGCAGATAGAGGCAGAGTGAGAGCATTCCATGGCACTTTCAAGAAGATCTCCGGGAGGCGGGGCCATTCCCTGGGACTCACAAAAAAAAAGAACGCTCCATTTCCAGGTGAAGCAAGCAATGAAATTTGATGCAGTTGGCGTAACAAGTATTTGGACGGGTGCAGCAAGATGCATTCCAATAAATCGCAGCCAAAATGCACAAATGGTGCCGCTGCTCCACCAGTGCAGATGGTGTTGATGTAGCACGACCTCTGCAAAACAGTTCCCATCCGAAATACAAGTGGACGTATCGTGATAATGTCCAAGACAATAAAAGTGCAAAAATGCCACTATTACTGCTTCCTACAAATCACACACAACTAAGGGTAGGGCAGCTGTTCAGAATGCACGTGAATCCTTGGCATGACATACAGGATTAGACGGAGCTATATTCAGAGCTTGTACTGCGTCCACAGGGCACAAGGTGTCACCTGTAGCTTTGCCAAGAATGCTCAAGTATTGTCACAACCCATCTATAATAGCCAACTTGTGCAAGCCTCACATGTAGACAGTGCCCTTGAGGCCCCCCTTGCTGGTCTGCATGACACGGCTCAGCAGACTTTGGCGTAGTTCATCCGGGTCGACACCCATCAGTGCAGCAGCCACCCGCAACGACTGCTCCGATTCAGGGGTCACCTGGCTACCCCCCCGGCTGTCATCGGGACTTTCCTCAAAGGTAACGTTGCCCAGGTGCAACACGGCAGCCACGGCCACATAGATGTTGAGTCGCTCTTCATCAGTGAGACCTGCATGTCAAGGGTATGCAGTCTATTTCTGAAGGGCATACAGCTGGAAAAAAGCTGTACCATACATCTCACTGACACAACTAGAAAATAAAACGCGTCCAAAAATCGTATCAACCATATACAAATACACTGTGTCCCCTGAATGCTCCGAAATCATCCAAGTGGGACCATATGAACAAGATTCAACTGTACTTATAAATTGGTACAAAAAGTTAAATCGCACTAGGCGTGACAGTAAATCAATGTCAGACACAGGAGAAAGTATGTGATGTCAGACTCATCTACACAACTTTTTTGCAGTGAATTTATATTTCAAAAATAATTTCCTCAGCAGAGGAATTTCTTTAAACGAATCCGTTTATTGACAGCAGTTGCTTCAAACATTTACGCAGCTTTGAGCACCAATGTGAAATACAAGCTGATCAACTCCTCCATATTCTCCAAACCTTACAGGATTTCTCCTAAGTCTCCATGTAAAATTCCCAGGAAAGCACAGAATTTCAGTTTCATCTGAAGACTGGCTGACATTGGCACGAGATGCTGTCATGCTGTCACCATAGCAACCATGCTTAAAAATTAAGCGCCTTCCTAGAGGTGCACAAAAATCAATATTGTGCCAATAAATCCAACTTGAATAGCAAATGATAGTGTTGAATTCAAAGAGAATACGCTACAGTTTTGACCAACGACTGATGAGGCAATGTTAATGATAGGTAATGTACTGAACTGCATGAAGTAGGGTTTATAGTTTGATTAGCCACATATACTTAAGTAAACCTCCACTTTCGAGACAACATGCATACTGGTTGGTGCACACAGGACACCCAAAGACAAACATTGCTACAATGTTGAACCATGATAAGCAAACTCGTACAATGCCTCTCACTCGCATAGATCTCCAAAACTGACGTAATGCAACAGGGTAGGCACACACAAGAGACTTTGCTCCCACAGCTGGTGCACTCTCACAGAGCTCAGCGGCCATTATAGTGACGGTTGCCCCAATTATAGGAGACACAGCCATGCAGCGCAGTTTTGATGCTTGTAATGGTGCCACACAAGAATGCTGCCACGTTAAAATGGTGCACCGTGGGGCCTCCACACCGAGGTAACAAACAGTGGTCGTAGCACAAACCGGAAAATTGGGCATTTATTTGCTTCATACTAAGCCCGCTAGTCAAAGCGTGAAAATGCTATATGCCAATGTGACGCACAACAAAGGATCGATGAACAGGATTCCAAGCATTTGCTGCTGCCACAAACCCGGAGCAGCGTCCATGCCAAAGTCATTTTCCAGGCTACCTATAACACCAATGCGCCAAGCTCTCCAGCGTGACACCATGGTGCAGCCATTACTCATCGCTACAAGGCTGCACCAACATAAACACCTACAATGGCAGACCCACCACTTCCTTTGCTAGTCATCCATGGCTCTAGATTGAGCTTCTTAGGCAGAAACTGGTTCACAAGTCACAACCCTTGGAGGAGGGATAAAAACAGCTTCCTCATAAATAATGGGGAGCAATGGATCACTTTTCTCTTTGGAGGTACGAAACAATTCAAAACATAAATTTTTGAAGGCCAGTTCAGACCCTTTCAGTCGGCACACATTAACCAAAAACGACATTGACGAAACGCATGAATAAGGTATCATTAAACTGATGCAACATTTGGGGCAAGCTACACAACGTGTCACCTGAAAGATCGGCACCCTATGTATCTCCATCAACCACACAACAAAAGCATATTCATATCCAATGCTGACAGCCGAAGAGGTCTTGCACAAGCTTTACAGTGGGTTATGCCCCAGCATAGCTGCAGCTGAACCAATGCCTAGACTACTCACTGTAAGCACCATACTAAGTTTGAATATTCACACACCCCTGAAGATAATATTTTGGTTATATTTTCATACTGGTCAAAAATACTGTTATTGTTTTTCGTTTCTTTGTTTTCCTTCCATTCTGACACACTGATTACAGCAGCTTCTTACCACTTCGCAACAGAGAGGCAAGCCGTATCGTATGAGGAGAACACCCCCTACTAAGAATCAAACTGGGGCACTACAACACAGCATGGCACACACAACACTGTTACAGTGTTGGTGCTCATATGATAACCTAGTGGACAGCAATTATCTCAAGCAGAAACAAACGCTTTTGCCAAAATTTGTATCTATAAAAAATATGGCTGCGAATTGAAGTGAAGATTAATGATCAAAGCTAGAGTGCTCAAGTGGATGCTTGTGGTCATGGCTAACTGACATTGCCAAAAGGCCACAGTGACATGCTGCCACCTGAACCAGCTGCGTCTATCAAGTCTGTCACAGGAACCTTCCATTTTCCAAGCCCCCGAATCATTTCCTGGCAAGGATCTGAGGAGAGGAGAAATGTCGCGTGCTGGCTGAGCTCCTACTCCAACTATTCCCCAGATAGCGACACCCTTGTTTTTCACAAGGGAACAAAAGATGGTTTGTTTCCCCATGTCAAAACCACAATTTCATTGAGACATACACTCTGGATTTAACATACATCTGCGTACATGAGTGAAGTTCAGCCCCACAGAAATGCAACCCTTCAATCTGTGTGCAGTGAGATTACTGTGTGCTCCTTTGCATCATTTTCATGTGATGCTCTACTACTGCATGGTGCACATACCCATAAGCCGGAGGGCTCGATCAAGGTTCGAGAAGTCCTTGGCATCATCAATAACTGGGTCACGCAGTGGCCCTTTGCTTTGATGTTCCTTGGATTGGGAATTGTTCTTGAGCAGTTTCTCAGAATCTAAGGAGCAGAAGTACTGGGTGCACCCATGACGCAGGTACTGCAATGCAGGAAAAAAAAATGTAGTTGTCCAAGGACATTTTGCACAATGTCTGAGAAGACAGTGAATTAAATCACCATTCTGCCAGATGCATTACCACTGAAATACACTAACTATTGCTTCTGGCCGTTTATCAGGCAGTGCCCATATATCTAAAAGTACATGCTTGCCATAAGCCTTGCTGGTGTTTCCCTTTCTGACCAGAGTGTACTAATCGTGCAGCACTGGTAAAAAGAGTCAGGCCTGCGCAGAACCGCAGGACAGTGACAGCGTAAGCTGGAGGAGTGACTTTCTTATGGGCCATTTTAAACGCTTGAGGAAATTAGTGCAAGTAAAAGTGGTAGGTATCCCCTGCACCATAAATGTTACCATTTTGCCAAGTAGGGAAGTACCCACTATGCCATAATTACCAGTGCCTTCATAATGGGTTCAAAGCTACAAAGCATGCAGCCCTGTGTCCTTTCAAATGATTCATTGGACTCGTTATGCAATTCATTTTGCACGGTGTGTAGCGGCGTATTGTTATTCTGCCATGTAACATTACGTTTGTTAATGCGATTCCTCGGCAGATGTTATACCTGTTTGGTCTTTTAGCGAAGATTTTTCAAGTGCAGGCATAGCTCAGTGGTAGAATGCTCGGCTGCAACACAGAGGGCGTGGATTCGAATCCACGCAGAGGACGTGGGTTGAATCCTCCTCAGTCCTAGTTATTTATTCTAAAATTTGCGCGATAGCGGTTGCGGACACCGGCGGCGGCGGACAACTGTGGCGCCAAGAACGGCCTTTGTTGTGATCTCATAACAGCGTATGCTGTAAAAGACAATTATTGTACAACAAAGGCACACCTCTTAGGATGTGGCTGTTTTAGAAGTAGATTCCTGAAGAACTTTTTAGAGCAGCGATGTCACGACTTTCAAATATATTCATTTGGAATAGATTAATGAGAGAAAAAAGTGACACTTTCAAGTTACTTACTTTACTTAAACAACAGCTTATTTGATGTGCAAACAATGTAAATCTGGAGCAGGTAAATGAAGTGAGTGATAACAAATTATACTCCAGCCATTTCTTTTGGCTCCTGCTGTCATAAAATGCAGTTTCAAAAGAAGCTGTGTTCAAATGTCACCAGCTTAAACTCAAATTTCATCCGCGCTAGATGATGGCAGTGATAACCCAAAGACTGTACTTGGTGAAAAACAAAGTTACTGCATTCCCTGCAGTTGCACAGTCTGCACGAATGCAGAACCACAGGGTGCAGGGCTAATCAAACCGATCTAGCCAAAAGACGAAACGAAGGTGCTTATGATAGATTCGATGACAATAAAGGTGCATCATCAGCCAGTAGTCGTATTTGTCACTGAAGTCACCAACATGCACATTTGCAAAGGTTATCCAGTTGCATACTGCCCCAATCGCACAAAAGCTGAATCACTGGTAGGCTAGTCCCTGTACGTAAATGGTAGAAATTTTGAGGCACAGCGGATCATCGGCCAAAACACAAGTCAATCTGTGCAGCAAGAGAGCGATCATGTCCTACACAACAAGCAGTAGCAGGCATGCAATGAAGCTCTGCAACACTTCTTGTTGAACATAGCCAGCAGATGGCGCCACTCGGTCCTGGACGGTCCTGCGAACATGTTAGCCAAATACCCCTCATGCCACAGAAATCAAAATTTAGTTTCAAACAAAGTGCTGCTCTTCTTTAAACAAATGACATCACTGGAGGCACGGCCTAGATCACCTCACTTTGTCAGTTGTTCTTTCAGAGAAATACACACACAGTATAATCTCACTGCAACAGATTTGCTTACAACAGGCATTTCGATACAATATACCAAACTGCAATGTTGTGCTGGTCTTCCTATCTCTTCCGCTGAATGAACTTCTTTTACAATGAATGCTGATACAGCATACATTCGGATATAAAGTACTAAATTACAAGGCAACAGGTGAAGTTCTGTAGGCTGTAGTTGCCAGACGCAATCCCTGGTTGTGGACTGGATCCAATCGCCTGATATATGATTCTCTGGCTGACCCATAGATTACACAACCGTAGTCTATTTTGCTCCGCACTAAAGATCTATATACTATACGTAGGAATGTTAGTCTGTCAGCTCCCCAGCGCTTCTTCGACAACACCTTAAGGACGTTAAGGGATTTGTTAGCTTTATCTTTAACATTATTTATGTGCGCAAGGAAATTTAGCCTATGATCAAACAGAACTCCCAGAAACCTATGTTCCCGCTTCACCGGTAGAGTGGCGCCGCGTAGCTTAAGGACAGGATCCGGATATAGGCCTCTTTTCTGAGAGAACACCATTGCCACAGTTTTGTCGGTGGAAAAACGAAAGCCATTTTGAGAGGCCCATTTTGTAAGTTTATTTAAGGACAATTGAATTTGTTGTCCGCACGCTGCTATGCTTGATGCACGAAACGCGATCTGGAGATCATCTACGTACAAGGAATGCATCATGCAAGATGGAATTACTTTATTTACGGAGTTCATTTTAACCACGAACAATGTGGTGCTTAATACACAGCCCTGTGGCACACCGTTTTCCTGTACAAATAAGCGCGAGAGTGTGGTACCGAGCCGGACTTGAAATGTCCGGTTGGACATAAAGTCAGAAAGACAGTTCAACATTCTTCCACGAATCCCAAGATCCGCCAAATCCTTCAAGATACCAAACCTCCATGCAGTATCGTATGCTTTTTCTAGATCAAAGAAAACTGCGAGACAATGTTGTTTGTGTAAAAAAGCGTCGCGTATTTCTTGTTCTAAACGCACAAGGTGATCAATCGTTGAAGAACCTTTCTTGTACCCACACTGGTGGATGTCTAACAGACGTCGTCTTTCAAGTGTATATGTTAGCCTTGCATTCACAACGCTTTCATAAGACTTAGCTAGGCAGCTTGTGAGGGCAATAGGGCGATAGCTGCTAGGAGACGTAGGTGGTTTTCCGCTTTTTAAGAAGGGCACAATAACTGCGTTTTTCCATGCTGTCGGCATTTTGCCCGTGTTCCATATTCTATTAAAAAATTCTAATAGAGCCTTTACGGATGCCTGTGATAGGTGAGAGAGCATGGAGTAGTGGATGCGGTCATGCCCAACAGCAGTTTTTTTGCCTGCAGAAAATACCCTATTTATTTCTGTGAGTGTGATAGGGCCATTGTAAGGTTCATCAGATGCGCCGGTTAATGGTAGTCGTTGCTTTTCTGCGATCTTCCTGTGCTTCAAAAGAGCCACAGAATAGTTCGAGGAGCTAGAAATAGTGTAGAAGTGTTCTCCGAGTATATCTGCCTGTTCTTTAAGTGTTGTCTGTGTATTTGGGCAAGAGAGTATTGGAATCGTGTAGGCTGAATAGTCTCCCTTAAATTTTTTAACTTGTTCCCACATTCTTTTTGAGGTGATCGAGCTGTTAATAGACGACACATATTTTTGCCATGATAATCTTTCGGCTTGCCTCCTAATATACCTCGCTTTTGCTTTCTTTTGTTTGAAGTTAATGAAATTATCGTAAGTTGGGTACCTGCGAAATGTGCTCCAAGCCTTACTCTGAAGTTTCTTTGCATCCGCGCAATCTTTTGTCCACCACGGCTTGCATTTTTTCGGCTGCAATACAGATGATTGCGGTATGGCTATTTCGGCTGCAGAATTAATTTGCGCGGTGAACAGCTCGATAACTTTGTCGATATCTTTTCCGCTTGTTGCTATGTTCTCCAAGTGAACATTTTCTGTAAAAAGAGCCCAGTCAGCAAGGTGTAACTTCCAACGACGTGGTTTACAAGGGATGGTAGGAAAGGTTGATGAAAGTTTGATGAGAGCAGGTATATGGTCACTGTTGTACGATTGTTTTAGGACTGTCCAGTTAAAATCTGTAAAAATAGACGGTGGGCAAAGCGCCAAATCGAGACAACTAAAATTACGCGTGTGCGGTGAAAGATATGTGGCTGAGCCAGTGTTTAAAAGACAAATGCTGTTAGATAAGATAAAATCTTCGATAAGATGTCCTCTTTGGTCAGTTTTATTACTGCCCCAAAGAGAACTGTGCGCATTAAAATCTCCTACTAAAATGAATGGCTCGGGAAGTAGCTCTATTAAGTCCTCGAGCTCTTTTACCGTAAATGTTGTATGCGGGGGGATGTAGAGTGAGCATACAGTGATCGTCTTAAATGACAAAATTCTGACAGCTACGGCCTCAAAATGTGTGTTCAGTGGGATTTCTTGGGCAGGAACGCCGCCTTGCACTACGACAGCGACTCCTCCCGAGAGCCGGGAAGAGTGTTCGCGGTCTCTGCGGAAGACACTGAAGCCATGAAGGAAGTGAGTATTCTTCGGCCCTAGATTGGTTTCTTGGAGGCAAAAAGCTAGAGGCGAGAAACTCGCGATTATTTCTTTTATGTCCCCCAAGTTATGTATTAGTCCTCTGCAATTCCAATGAATTATGAAAGCCATTCCGGAAGAAAAAAAATTAAAAAGCTGGCATTTCAGATAAATACTTGTGTAAAATCGTTGGGTGACGTATATATGAAAGAATAAAAGCGGTGCTATGAGCGATAACCTTCTAGGTTATCGCTTTCTTGTTGGATATAGTGACAGGGAGTTTGTCCCTCTTGGCGCGCTCGAGGGAGCGCTTGTCTTTTGGTGTCAATGACACCGGTACTTTTGTGTCGACCTCCATCGCTCTCTCAGAGAACGCTGGAGGACCGAGGGTTAGGCGCTGGGACACGTGTCTCAGGCCTGGGCGTGCGATTGAGTTTAGGGCCCTGGTGGACTGGTGTCTCCGGGCCCTTTGAAGTCGATGGGGTAGCATTGACTACCTCCACCGGGGGGGCAGAAGGAGTTGCTGCAGGGCCACTCTGAGTAGCTACCGCAGACTCCCGAGGCCTCCGTGGCGCTGCCCCCGCCTGCGCCACTTCAGCGTAACTTTTCATGGATAGGTAAGACAACCGTTTCCTAGCTTCACTGAATGAGATCTTTTCTTTGACTGTTAGGGCAATAATTTCCTTTTCCTTTTTCCAGTACGGGCAAGACCAAGAATATGCAGGATGATCCCCTTTGCAGTTCACGCACTGCGGCAATGAGGTGCAGTCTTCCGAAGAATGGTCGCGTGCACTGCACTTCGCGCAGGTTGTTTGTCCGCGACATGCCTGTGAAGCATGTCCGAACCTCTGACATTTGAAACATCGTCTTGGGTTTGGTATGTATGGCCTGACATTGTGCTCGTTCCAAAGGTTATGATGATATGTTTAGTAGGAATTTCTTTATCGTTTCGGCGGATCACGATTCTCTGAACTTTGATTACATTTTGTTCCCGGAAACCCTCGAGGAGTTCCTCGTCACTCAGGTTTATAAAATCTTCTTCTGATATGACGCCCCTGCTTGTGTTGAGTGAACGATGTGCGGATATTGTCACTGCTGTTTCGCCAATGTTCGTCAGTTCTGCAAGTTTCTCTACTTGTTCTTTCTCAGACAGTTCAAGAAGAAGGTCTCCACTTGACAGTTTCGATGCTTTGTATGCAGATCCAATTTTTTCTTTTAGACATTTGGCCACTAGGAATGGTGATAACTTTCTTATTTGTGTTGTTTCGCTGTGCACCACATGATACTTTGGGAAACTGGGCAAGTTGCTTCGGAGAGAGAAATCAAAGGTTGCTTCGGTGCGGCCTCTCTTCAGAGGCCGATCAAAAACGAAAGATGCTTGAGAAGCCATGAAATAGTTGAACAGTTCGGCGACAGCGCCGACCGCCCACCACGGAGCCCAACATGGGAACGCGGCAGAGCTTGGATAGAAGTCTGCACGACGCCAGTCGTACGCCATCACTATAACCTAATATGGTATACCCAAGGTTGGGTAGCCACACAAGGTTAACCCTTGCCGCCAGGAAACAATGAAGTAAATGGAAGAGAGGAGGAGACAGGACAGGTAAAAAGTGATAAGAGAAAGAAAAAGATGTGGAGAAAGAGACAGGAAAAGGCGACTGCCGATTTCCCCCGGGCGGGTCAATCCGGGGATGCCGTCTACGTGAAGCCGGGGCCAAAGGGGTGTGTTGCCTCTTCCGGGGGGCCTTAAAGGTCCAAACACCCGGAGTCGGCTCAACCCCCAGGATCCCCTTTTCCCCGGACACAGCTAAGCCACGCACGGCGACACGTGGGAGGGGGTCGAAACCCCCCCGTTGGCTCGGGTCCGTGGTGTTGCCACACACCAAACGCCTGCTCACGCAGACGCCCCTGCGGGGGTCTGTTTAAACAGTATTGGGGGCGAGGACATACCGTCGCCACGCGGAACAATCAGTGTGACACACAAAGTTGGATTTCTCCACCAGCACTGCCTTGCTCAGCTGCTTTGCGTGTCGCCTTTTTATTGCTGTTGTCGCTTTATTTCATCTAGACGATATCCGTGAAATACTGTTGTGGCTACGCTACTGATTGTACTACAAGTCTTCCAGAAAAAGAATAGCTTCACTACAAAGCTTTAGGCGCCGCGTTGACTGCTGTTGTCGTCTCCTATGGTCAACGGCGAGGATACCATGCATGCGGTGTCCGCTGGTTTTTTTTAGGTGAGACACCATTTTGATGAATGAAAACGAATGAAAAGTAAGCATCAAGATGGTTTTAGCGCATGATTGTGGTAAGTACACATAGTTTTTGGCTGCAAGAAAGCGACATGTTCCTTGTGCAATTCATTCATTTTATGTTTGCGTCAACAAAGGGACCGCCGTTGACTCGAAAAAATGGTATTAGCAAATTTGTATTCATGCTCAACACGCATACCCCTATGGAGTGCAATGCGAGTGGTCCTTCATTTTGTGGAAACCAAAGCAGCAGGCATAGAGCTGCACTCAATCGCAACCTTTCTCACATGATTTGAGGTGTACACACGACATACGCACGTGCGCGCCTCATTTAAACTTGTTATTTTCGGACAGGGGGTTCACCTTAGGACGTTGTGGCTTGATCACATTTTAAAATCTTGCCAGTATGACCCCAAGGGCACTTCTGCCTGGGGCACAGGTGTCCGTTGCTTCTCCTTTCTGTTGCTCATTTTTCCCGTGTATGCAAGACGATCGTCACACGGTGATTTTCGGTCGCGATCGAGCCAGTTCATGACGGATTTTTCGACGAATGACTCCAGTCTGTATTTTGCAGAAAGGGGCCTATAGCGATCGAAAATACAGCGTAAGACCTGGACATATTAGTTTAAGCAATTGAATGCACTAGTATGCAGCAAGGTATAACTCACTGCGGTCTATATGCTTCAGTGAAACTATCAGTGTCCAGCATCTACACCTTCATCGATAAGCCATATGACACCCCGCAGCAGCTGATAGAAGGTGAATCTGTGTTTGAGGCTGGCCACGTCGTCGTCTGCAGCGTAAAAGGGGAAGAAGTGATACTTGCTGGGCTAATTTTCCAAACATCGTTTGTTGGAAAATACCATGCTTCCAGTAACTCTGAGCGTACTTTTCAGTTTTGTGGTCCCTAGGTGTCTGCGGATGTGAAATAAATGCTAAGCAGCGATGTTTCTAGCTAGAGAAACGCTGGCAAATGGCCGTTGAAAACGCGTGTGAACCGTCCGCTTCCCCGGAGGCTCGGCATGCGGTGGGATCGTGGGATCACGTGATCCAACTTTGCACGTCAGAACGACCGCAGCGCCAGCATCTCCAGTGGTGGCCCTCGCACAAAATTTGCATTCTACACACTCTTCTTACAAAAGACCCAAATCTTCATCACTATCAAGGTCTGTTGTAACGATATAGTCGACAATATAGATAACGATATAGATATAGACAACAATATCAACAACAATATACAGTTAAACCTGGATATAACGAAATTGACAAATTCCCGGAAAGCTTCGTTATAAAGAGGATTTCGTTATATGCAGGTTCGGCACGAAAATTCGAAAAAGAAAAGCTTAAGCAAGCAGAAAGGTAACATCGACTGCAGAGCTCACCGAAAACATTTATTTTGGGCGAGAAAACATTTACAGTTGAGACCACTCATGTGACAGCTTATAGTGAAGGACGGGCTATAATGCGGTTTTTTCTGACCCCCATTTGCCCTCCCATGGAACTTAATGTAAGCATCCCGCTCATTGTGCAGACACCTCCGCGGTTATAATGCGGCTGCCAGGAAATCCAGCGGACAATCGAGGTAGCGAGCAGGCTTCAGAAGGAAGTGCGCTGCTCGAAAAGAGCGCAGCGAATCGCCGTGGAGGAAGGAGCGCGGAACGAATGAACAATGAGCGCAGGGAAAAAAAAAAAAAAGAAGGCCATGGCAGCAGCGCATCGCGCGCGCTCCCTCTGAGGATAGGATTTCCAAGGCGACGGAGAATGCTGCTACGGCCGTTTGTCAGCTGCGAACGCTCTGCACAGAACGCGCACCCGTGACCTCCAATTTACCGCTGTTTGTCTCCAGTTCTTTTTTTTAATTATTTCACGTGCGCTACCCTTGAATCGCCCCGTGGGCGCGATTTCCTCTGCACCCCATCCCTGTGTTGTCAAGGGCAAGCTTCCCGTGAGGCGCGCCGCCGCGAACACGCGAGCTAGGCCTAACAAGCGCTGTCACGGAGTGTCAGGTTAGCGAAGCGGCAGTGACCACAAAGAGCGGCGCTGCCAGCACGTTAAAAAAAAAAAAAAAAAAAAGCTCGTTTTTTTCCCTTTCTCTCTTAAGCCGGCGCAGCTCGGCAACATCAACTTGAAAAGGAGGGTGCCGGCTTGGTGCGCTAGGCCAGCTGCAGCAAGCGGATGGGTCATGTTTGAAGTCAGGGGGAAAGGACACGCCCGCGGTGGCAAGATCGCAGAGTCGAGGGATGCGGGCCTGCCTCGCACATGCTTGCACGCACGCACACGTGCGCTCGCTCTCGCTTCGCAGTCGCCGTGCCTTCGAGCGCGCCAAGAGCGACGCCGTTGCTTCGCATTCCATCACGGCGGAGAAGGTGCTTCCGGTTGTTGCTCGCGCAAAAGTGACAAAATTTGGGGCGAAATCTCTAGGTCGTCGGCGGAGAAAATTCGTTATTTCGAGGGGGTCTCCCGCTGGCATTTCGTTACATATGGTCTCAAATACATGTGGTTCTATGGAGTAATGGCGGGGAATAGAAAAACTTCGTTATATCGAGGAATTTGTTATATGGAGGTTCGTCATAAGCAGGTTTAACTGTAGATAACAACAAATAACGCCGAAGAAACTGACTGCTGACCTCAATGCACAAATTGATGGGCACAAAGTGACTGCATTAGTAGATACAGTGAAATCTCGATACAACAAATTTGAAGGGACCGCGGAAAATTGTTCATTATTTTAAAAAATCGTTATAGTGAAAATATCGAAAATTCGCATTAAAAATCGTAAATGCAACAAAAGGGGTCGCCTACCTTTGCTGGGTACACATCCGCAAACGCACGATTCTATAACGAGCGTGAAAAGAAACAGAACGCGTAGTATTCCGGAATGAGCACACGTTTATTTAAAAAAGTCGGTGATCTTGGCCTGGCGGGTGCCACTCAACTGCTGCAGGATGAATGCTTCGAAGCTGTCCACATTCTTATGCAATGCTTCGGTGGCATTACTGCACCTGCCAAGGTAAGTGCGCATCTTTCGCATGCATTCCATAATGTCCGCGTTGGAAAGCGGTTCTTCGGGTTGGCTCACGGGCGCGGTCTCAGTGTCGTCTTCACCACTGGCGTCCTCGTCGCTCTTATCCTCGTCACCACGAACGGCGCTGACGATGTCATCGGTTGTCAGTTCAGCTGACGTGAACGCTTCATCGTCGCACTTCACATAGTCCTCGAACGTCACTGAGGCATCCATCGAGAGTCTTTCTGCGACTTCTTGCCACATGCCACTTGCGTCGCTTTCTTCTTCGCTGCCTTGTTCACCTTCAGCCTCAGATGGAATTCGTACCAAGCCTGCCTTCCTCCAGCAGTTCTGGATGGTGGTGGTTGCAACGCTCCACCAGACCCCGGTAACCATTTCTGCGGCCTGTCGCACATTGATGGAGGTAGGCAGCTTCATCCGAAGATTTATCAGCAATCGCTGAACAAGGCGTTTCCGGTAATGGGCCTTGACGCTTTTTATGACGCCCTGGTCCAGTGGCTGGAGCAAAGAAGTACAGTTAGGCGGCGAGAATTCTAGCTGCACATTTGTCAGCCTAACATCAACAAGATGCGCTGAGCAGTTATCGGCGATAATCAGGATTTTCCTGCCTGCGGTCCTCATTTGGTCGTCCACCTTCATTAGCACTCGGCGAACAACTCTCGTGTCATCCATGCGCGTGAATTTGCCCGATAATCGCACAGCAATGAAACAACGTTCCTCATGCAGCGAGGCTTCTTGTATTTGCCGATCACCAAGGGCTTCAGCTTCTTGGTGCCTGTGGCGTTACAGCAAAACAACACCGAAATCCGCACTTTGGACTGCTTGCCGCCTTTGCAGCTGCTTCCCTTAAAATGCATAGTTTTATCAGGAAGCATTTGTAGAAAAACGCCGTTTCGTCCGCATTGAAGATATCATCTTCAGAGTACGAAGCGACGATTTCTCGGAACTTTTCGTCCCTCCATGCAGCAGCGCTTGCTGCGTCTGCCGCATTCCCTTCACCAGACACCACTTGCCAGGTGATTCCATTTCTTTCACGGAAACGATGAAGCCACCCTGCGCTTGCTTCGAATCCACGGTTAACGAATCCACGGTTATCCACGGTTAACGACGCGGCCCATGAACCGCACAAGTCAGAGCTTTACGCATTGTCGACGAAGACGTCTTTATGCCACCTCTCTTGTGCAGCCTAGTTTCTGTAAGCTGCAATGCCCTGCTAAACAGAGACGGTGTAGCGGAAGCTATCACTGCCCTTCTCCGACGCGGCATTGCCATCGCTCGTGGAATCGTGAGCTTGACCGATGGACGTACGCAAGTGCTCCTTACAAATTTCACCAGCGCCTTCTCCGACGCGGCATTGCCATCGCTCTTGGAATCATGAGCATGGACGTACGCAAGCATTCCTTACAAATTGCACCAGCGAACGCCAGTACATCAGTAAAGGCACCGCTGTAGCGTACCTGGATGACATTAACCATGCTTGCAACTGCTTCGCTTTGCAAGAGGAAGACACCACAGACACAAACCGTGTGCTCCTGTTCTCGATCTTGGCCTGAGTTTAACGCAGACAGAGAAACTTCATCTCCCAGAGCTTCTCCACCAATTCAGGGGCGGCTTTGCCTCAACAGAACTATTGCTGACATGCTCTGCATGTACGTCGTTGTCGAGCATAAGAACAGGGATGAAATACTCCCGTATGTCACCTTCGCACACAATACCGCAAGGCAGAAAACAACGAGAATGACGCCATTCTGTCTCCTTCATGGGCGAGATGTCACGACCACACTTGACGCCATGCTGCCTCATGATTTCAATGAGACAGACGCTGATGCCGCAGCATTCACCCAGCGTGCCGAAGAAGCCCGGCAGCTAGCGCGTCAGAATAACTAACCAGCAGGAATGTGACACCCGATGATACAACCTTCGAGATCGATTCATCGTTTATCAACCGAGCGAAAGAGTCTGAGTTTGGTCTCTCATAAGATGCCGGGGGATTGCGGAGAAGCTCCTATGCCGTTACTTCGGCCTGAACAAGGCGCTTCGCCGTCTTAGCGATGTCACCTAGGAGGTCGTTCCTGACAGCCTGCCGTCTTGTCCCAATCGCCGTCAACATCTGCCTGAGACAGTACACGTGGTGTGTATGAAGCCGTACGTTTCCGAGTGAACTGCGCACCATCGTGGCAAAATCAGAACGACTGTTTCTAGTTCAGCGAGCATCGGGACGATGCTTCTTCTGCAGGGGGGATAATGCCACCTTCCCACTATGTTGTCTACTGGCGACGAGGAAGACAATCACGGACTGACTGACCCGCTCATGAATGCAAGCCTGCTCTAGAGAGGAAGATGAGGTGTTTGCGTTCTCTTGCTCCTGGTTCTGCTGCTGGTGCTCCCAAGTCCGATGCAGTATTGCTTGTTCTTCGAGCAATAAAACTTCTGCTCTCAGTGAACTGTGACAATATTGAACAGTATTCCATCATTTGTTGAATTCAAAACAAACAAATAAAGCACAGCAGATGATCTTTCCGCAATCATGAAATCGGCCAATGCTTTTCTGCCTCAAGCGACAGACCCACTGACATTATTTGATTTCCGTGGCACGTACGTCCACGACAGATTAGCACCATCTTGTGACTAAGTTTGACAAGTGCTGCAAGGCCCCATCAATGCAAGTTTTGCAGCGCCACAATTCAGGAAACAAGAAAACCCAGCAACGGAAGGAGAAAGAAGTAAGGCAGGCATTCGTAACACCACATAGGAGCAATACCTGCCACATATGCATGCATTATTTTGCTGAAATTTCGCAAGTAGTTATACAGTTGACTCTCGCTACAACGAACGCTGCTTCAACGAAATTTCCGCTACAACGAAAAATTCTCGGATCCCCGTCAGCAGTCCATAGGAGTCAATGCATAAATATGCTCACCACAACAAACACATTCTTTTGTGCCATTTCGCTTCAGCGAAATTTGACGATGCAATTTCAGCCTCGAAAATTCGATTTGCTATGCAGTAAACACAATCCGAAACATTCTGGCGCATTTCAGAAGATAAAAATACGACTACAAAGTCGAAGTCGCGTGTTGGCACCACCAGACACAGCCGCTGTTCATTGCGTGATTGATTACCGATGTCTACCGATGCCGTCTACCGATCTCTGTCGAGATAGCGCGTGTGACCGCCCCTCTCCCCACCGGCGCCCCTTTTTGGTCCTTCGCCCGACGAAAACAGGGCTGCGCATTTCCTCTCTGCTTGAGAAGCAAGTGACAACAGCCATCACACGCAGTGCGATAGCATCACACGCGGTGCAATGCTATCGCATTGTTCAGTTCGTCGGAGACGGCCAAGTCGTTTCATCTCTGCTTCTGCCGTGTTCGCCCCCAGCGTTAGCGCGCATTTACTTGCGCGTAGAGCATACAATGCGTGGGCGGTATTATCGAGTTGGACTTCGTACAGGCGACTGCGAAAACCCACTAACAGTGTCCATATCATTGCAATAACTCCTCCACTACGGTCGACAACTTTTTTTTTTTATGGTCCAAGCACCCCCTGCCCGTTAAGTACCGCATTTACTCGAATCTAACACGCACCTTCTTTCCGATATAATGGGTGTGAAAATCGTACGCGTAGAATCGAGTGCGAACGAACGACAAGGTTACCATTTCGCAGTCAGCATCAAAATGGCCGTCTCCTACGTGCTTTGGGCGCTGTCGAACGGTCACCTGTGCAGCACGCATGGCAGCAAGTTGCAGCGTGCTGCCGGATGAATGCAGTACTGCGAGAAAATGATGTTACCGCCGCTTGCACGTGGCTGCGGCAGTTTTTTTAGGACGCAGGCGTTATGAATCAGCGCGTCGAACGTCTTTGAGACACCGCGGATCAAGTAAGGCGGGAAAGCCACAGCGCCGCTGTTCGAGTGACTGCAGGGGTCCAAAGTCGGCGGTTTGTTTATTATGCGAGTGCGCTCATTACGCGAGTACCGCATTTGTTTTTATGAATGTGAGAAGTTGATCACTAAGGACTTTTTTTTTTTCTGTCGGTGCGCGTTACAATCGATGTCTCACTTTTTTTTGTTTTCTCGCGTGAAAAGGGTGAGCATTACTATTGAGGGCACAGTAAAATCGAGTAAACAAGTAGATCTCCCAGATTCCGTTTCTCCAAACTTGGCAGGTATGGTTTCAGTACTCGCGATTTCTGAACCCTTCTGACCACCGCCGTGATGCCGCATGCAAGATTGAGGCATAATAGTTTCACTGTTCTACAAGCTCATGTCAGTTATATTTTTGTGATTTCACTACAACGAAATTTTCGCCTCAACGAAATTTCTTCTGTGCACCGTCAATTTCGTTGTAGCGAGAGTCGACTGTATAATGTTCAGCATGTTGCTGTACACACACATCACCAACAGGTCTTTTAAAATGCAAACACAATAAAGTCAAAGGGACGACTGCTTGGCAAGAGCTGTACAGCAGGCACATTTGCAAAACATTTTGTACAAATGAATCAGTTTGCAATGCTCACATGGAAGTCATCTGGGCTGGTGATTCGGAGTTGCTGCCTGAGCTCAACGGGTGCACCAGCGCAGAGTTGGTAAAAGATGTGGTAGTTCCGTTCACCCTTGGTCTGGCCACAGATGCGAGACTTTTCCAGTAGGTAGTGCGATATGAAACCACCCACTACGTTGCACTGCAATCACAATGCACCACTTGAGCCATGCACATGTGTCGGGCACATTCTGCCAATGACATACGCCGTTTCCCTGTGAGAATTACTGTTTCTCTGGCTTCATGACATTGGAACAAAAAAAAGAGGAAGAAAGGCTCAACACTTGATTGCCTTTCTTGTTCTCAACACTGGTTTTCTCCAACTTCAACGCTGAAATCATGCTGCACCAGTTAAAGGGGCCTGGAACAACATTCTCATTATCATGCCAAGTTACTTCATGAATCCCCTGTCACAAGAGATTTCCTAAACGTCAAACTACAGTAAACTCCTGCCAAGATGAATTCTTCCACGTAATGAACAATGTAAGGACATTTGGTTGATTTTCCATACATTCAATGTTAAAGAGATCTGGTCAATAAGATATAAATCTCCTGAATTTATGGTTAAGATGAACTGGGCTGTTAACAATGGGTCTCTTATTTGCAGAGTTCTGGTGGAAGCTAGTTTCAGTCACGATGTTAATCCCATGTGCTAGAACTTCAGGCAAGTTCCAGATCAATAATGCTCTGGCCAAATCGTCCTCACACATCACATAAAAAAATGACTGCATTCATAATGGCATGCAAACATGTGCAACAACAAAACAACACTGATTGGATCAAATCATGTAAAAATGCTGGAAGCTCTTTTTTTATGTATGTGCGTGTGTGTGTGTGAAGACAAGATTACCGAGAACATCCTCATAATCACAAGACACAAGACCAACAAGTCAGTACCTGGAATGACCCGCTGCTGTGTAACTGATGAGATATTTTCAAGGCGTCTGCGGATCAGAGAATCCCTTTTTGATAAAGTAGAGGCAGGAGACACAAATACTGAAGCGCTCCGACCGCCAAGCACGTGGACACCAGATTCTGAGCAATGCCAAGAGCTAGATCAGTACATAAAACTAGTCACAAGAGATATCCTGAATACAACAAGACAGAGTCGCAAACCAAAGAACCTATCCCGCGAAGAACACGATTCCCTGAAACAACTCGCGGACAGAAATGACATCATAATAAAACCAGCAGACAAGGGTGGTAGTATAGTAATATGGCTGATAGAAAAGTACAAGAACAAGGCAATGAAGCAGCTCACTAACAATATGCACATTACCGAAAATTAGATTCCCACCCAACCATGGAATACAGCAACAGGATACGGCGTACGATAACAGATCTTTTAGCCAGCGAATTAATCACACAATCCGAGTACTGCTTCTTAATGCCTGATAATAAACAAGCAGGCCGTTTCTACCTCCTTCCTAAGATCCATAAGGTTAGCATAGATGAACTATTTACTGCTGAAATACCTGGCAGACCCACAGTGTCTAACAACACCCCGACAGAGCCATTATCGAAGTTTCTTAATCACCATCTATCTGACATACCGCCCAACCTTCCGTCCTTTATTCAGGATACGCCACACTTTCTGTGGGTTATCGAGTCTATTAACGAAATACAAACACTTTCAGATCAGGCTATTCTGGTAATGCTAGATGTCACCTCCCTATACACGAATATACCTATCACAGAAGGAATCGAAGCGCTCTCGAAGGCAATACAGAATAGCAAACGTGCACACGCCGCTGAAGTTTACTTAGCGTAACTAAAATTAGTACTCACACTTAATTACTTTGAATTTAACTCGACCAACTACCTGTAAATTTTTGGCACCAGCATGGGAACTCCTTTTGCGCCGACCTACGCCAATATCTTCATGGGGCAACTAGAAGCACAGCTTTTGGAATTATCGCCGCTAAAACCTCGCACCTACCTCCATTACATAGACGATATCTTTATTATTTGGGAACATGGTGTAAGTGCACTAAGCACATTTTTTGAGCATTTTAACAACTTTCATCCCAGCATTAGGTTTTCCATGCACCACTCTTCTAGTAAAATTGATTTTCTCGACACGACAGTATCTATCGAAAAAGGAAAACTAAAGACGCTTTACAGAAAGCCAACGGACCAGCCAGCAATATCTAGATTATAATAGTCATCACCTGCGACACTGCAAAAAGGGGATATTTATAGGACAGGCAAGGCACATAAGAAGGATTTGTAGCAACGATGCGGATTACATTCACCACTTAAGCAATTTCAAGGCAACCTTAGCTGAACGAAATCACCCGCACGACGCTCTCAACAAGGCATACAATGACGCTCTTAAACTAGATAGGACACCAGCACTAGAAAAAAAAGCCCCTAAAGCGCAGGCCAACCAGCCGCTAGCATTCATAACGAAATGCTCCAATGCGCTTCCAAACATAAATAATATTCTTCGGAAATACTATCCAATACTAACAAGCAACGATCGCCTTAGAAAACCGTTTCCGGAAATACCAAGAGTCACCTACCGCCGTAATAGAAACCTTAAGGACCTGTTAGTACATGCCAAAGTAAACCCTCAGCGCACCGCCTGCGAAATAACTTGCTCCCGCCCCAGATGTAAGACTTGCAAGCATATTCAAAATGATCTTAAAGTTAAAAGCACAGGAAGTGACTATGTCCATCACGTAAAATCAAGTTTCACTTGCACTAGTTCAAACGTTATTTACATGTTGGAATGTTCACTCTGTCACAAGCAGTACATCGGTGAAACTGGTCAACCAATTAACGTTAGATTAAACTGGCACCGCGTGGACACCGCGAATAACCTGCCGAAGGCAATGGCGCAGCATTTTAATATGACAGGTCAAAATTTCGATGAACTGAAACTCTACATACTTCAAGGAAACTTCCGCTCGCCGAGGGACAGAAAATACAGGGAATCGTATCTCATATACAGGTTCAATACTCTCCAGCCTACAGGCATAAACCTTTCAAAGGGAACCCTTGAGTCCATTAGATACGGTAGAGGGTTAACAAAGACAACAAAAGGTTGAGGTATGCACAAGCTAACAATGTTTCCCCAGAAAGTCTACTTTCAAGTGCGGAGCCCCCATCCAGTTCGATGAGAACAACGGCGTTAAACAGCGTTGTTACTTTTTTTTAGCCACAAGCTTTCGGTGAAATGCATTGTTGGTGCGGCGCAGGTGGTGTGGGGTGGAGGGATGGGACACATGACATAGAAGCAACTTCTGTTCCGAGCGTGTGTTCCTTTTTTCATCCTGCTTTATAGCGCTGCGCACACAATGCATTTGCAAGATATGTACAAGGAGCGGATTCTTTGGAAGCTTTCGCTCTTGCCATTTATATTAGTCACGCTAACACGTGTCACCCAAATACCCCTGCATCCAACCCCCACCGCCCCTTTTTTTTTTTTTTTGTTCGCACGTGCTGCTCTGAGGTTGGGGGAGAGTGTGCAAAGGCGTACATAAAAGAACGCTTGAGAAGGCAGTTGCCGCCCTGACGAAGACAAGTCCGCTTGTCGAAACGTTGGCTCCCGTGACATTCCCTGTTCTATATCATACTTTGCAATTTGTTCATCGATATTGAAGGAGAGACTCGTACAGTAAAGGTCCGTTAATACAACACTAATGGGATCGTGAAAAATCGTTAAATTATCGAAGGAACAAAAAAGCGAAATTTTCCCCGGCATGACATACTTTTATTTATCAAAGAAGATTGTAATCTTCGTTTTTCTGGGCGAATTTAAGCAATGACAATAGCTCTTGCAGTTGTCAGATGGCGCACATACCATGTGGAATCAAAAGTCTTCCAGCAAGGACAACACTTCTACAGCTGCTTTTATGTTGCATGTCGGTGGTTGGGGCAGTTGGTCACAATCGTCACTTTCCAATGAATCGTTGTCGGTACCTATCACATCCTGAATAATTTCTTCCTCTGTAAGCTGCCCGGCAATGGCAACACCATCATCGATGGATATGTAATTGGTGAGAAGCCACAGTAGGAGGCAAGACATCATCAAAACAGATGTCACGTTCCGTGGTTGCAGTTGCATCCGCTGTTTTGATTGACAGTTCCTCTGCACAACAGTTCGGTTGCGCAAGCCCGCTAGGCTGGACGCAATTTGCAATGGCAGCAGCAGGTGTTGTGGCCCATTCGTGCGCCAGAATATTCAAAGCGCTGAGGAGTGTCGGGTCATACTTTTTCTCAGCTTCCATACACAGAAGCATGCACTGTAAAACGTGCTTTGTCTGGTTAATAACTTCGCACTGCCTGCTATCACTGTCGTTCTTGTAGCTTTTGTCTGTCCACCCCCCAGTCTACGCAACACGCTCATGAAAACTGATGCGAGAAAAGTGTTAAGGGCCCCTTAAAGCCCACGTTCAATACAATTCAGATTGCCCCTAAAGCTGCTAGTCCTACTTCATGCATAATATCATGCACTGCTATTGCATTCATTGCTTTGCCTTTCTGGCAAACTTGTGACTGTTTCCGTGTTATTCTTTTTTTTGCTCTCTTCACAATGACTGGGCGAGCTCACAGGCTGAGACACTAGGTCCAATTAACCAACGCACTCTAAAGTTTTCCTGAATTAACGAGAGTTCCGCTCCCTAGAATCCTGTACATAATTGTGGGGACCACATGCAGAGGTCAAATTCACAGATTATCTGAATTAACAGGGGCTGAATTAATGAGCATTCACTGTATTTCACTGTTTGTGGTTGGAAGTCTTGCTTAATGTAGTGCAACATTTGGCTCACATATTCAGATGAGCCTCACATAAATCAGCAATGCTTTCATATTATGTTAAAAAAAAAGTTTCACAAAACCAATAAAAAAAAAGAAAATGTTTAGCACATACCTTACTGTTAAAATGGATCTCGATAAACTTTCCAAAACGACTGCTGTTGTTGTTTCTCATGGTCTTGGCATTTCCAAATGCTTCAAGGACTGGGTTTGCTGAAAAAAGAGTTTGTCAACATTATTCTGTGCGTTCAAAACTGATCTTCCCTGGATCACAGAAAAGAATGGTGAAATTTTTTATGATTACACATTCGTATGGCAGAAAAACACCGACTACTAAGAGTCACCCACAATGGTGTCCCGCAAGCATTCTTAGCTGATTGAAAATTCGGTAACCACATCAGAAAATAGAGAACGATTATCGAAGCTGATCTTCCATCAGGATGCGATGGACCCTTAGGAAAATTGTGAAGCTAGCCTGCCTGCCATGCGGTTTGCCTAACTAATGGCGTCATAGTCAATTCTGCAAATAGCGTGTGCAAGTGTGGACTGCGTGCACTTTGAGATGAAAAAGGTAGACTCGGCCCTCAAAATATAAACCTGCCTCCGCAATACGCAGAGGCGGCGGCGGCAGTCCTAGCCTGTGCAGCTACCACACTCCGTACATTTTAACAGGACAGGTACCGCCAGTACTTGAGGAAAGGCACAGTGCAGGGAAGTAGAGCTGCGAATTTTCGAAAAGGTCTGCTGAGTTTGACAATAGAGTTGAACGCACTTGTAATACCCATTTTAACAATACATCATTTATTACAATGGTGAGGTGCTGCACTATCAACTTTCCTGCATTTTCTATGGAGAGGTAACCCTCACACAACAATTGAGTCTGGCTGCTGGGTGTGCCTTGTGTTGGTGCAAAGGGATAACAGAATGTGAAATCTTCGGAAGAAAAAAAATGTGGCTGATCCCTCCATCAGAGGAATCAGTATAACACGAAAGTGGAATGTGTCTTCACATAAAAAGTTGAATGGTTATTGTACATCGGGTGGGGGAACTTGCTCATTTCTGTTCGTCCGCTGGTACAGCACCCTTCGACACGGATGAAACTACGTTCATGCATCGCCTCCATAACATTCATGACCAACCCCTTGTACTTGTGGTAACTCAAGTAGTTTATGTAATAACTGGACATAGCCAATGTTTACGTAAATACCGGGCGACAAAGGCATCGCCACATTGACCCACCATTGTCGTTGCCAGCTTTGAGTGCTTAACGCAGCAATTTTCTTCGTACCGTAATGCTCGCACAGCCGGCCACGGCGAAACGCCATCCACGACGAAAGGAGACAGGCGACGTGGCTCCGTGCGCCCGTTTCGAGGTGCACTTAGAAACATTCAGCAGAGGTGAAGCAGCACGAGCGCATCATACTTCACATCGCCTCTCGTCGATGACAGCACCATTCCAGGCACGTTCCGAAAAACGCCGCGTGCGCTTGTCAAGGTACAGTCAAACCTCATTATAACGAACACCACATTAACGAACTTTTAAGAAATCCCGTGCCGACCGCTTATATTTTCAATGTAAAAATATTTCACTACTACGAACTTCATAATAACGAACATTTCAGAATAACGATCGTTATTTAATTCCCGTGTCATCTTAACAACACCTCAGTACTACGAACTTATAACGCGAAATGCGAGGATTCTTAGATTTCAGTGTATCGGTCATGGCAGTTGGAGCTGCAAGCTAGCAGACGACGCAGCGCGAAGAGCGAACGCCTTCCCACGCAAAAACCTGAGATGGCACGGGAGAAAAAAAAAACGCGGGCGGAGGACTTTTACATTTTTTTCCCCCTCCGTTTCGGAGGCGACGACGCATCAGGTTTTGTAAGCGAGTGCCCGAGAACATGGGCTCGGAAAACCTGAGGCGGTGCGGGAGAAGAAAAAAAAAAGTGGGCATCCTCTGTTTTTTTGTTTTTTTTTCCCTGTGCGGAGGCGACGGCAACGCATTGCGTTTCTTTTTGCTTGCTCTATCAGTTCTTCGCGTGCTATTACCTGTGTTAGGCGTCTCCATCTTGTTTTTGTTCTGCGTATTTTATTGTGTTGGAAGTGCGTGCCGGCGTTAGTGTTGCCATGAGCTCAACAATTCCTCCTTCGGCGAAGAAGTGGAAGCAGTTTTCTTTGAGTGAGAAAGTAGACATTCTTCGTGAAATAGAAGACGGGAAGAAACAAGCCATCGTGGCTAAAGAACGTGGAGTGGCGAGGTCGACGATCGCCACGATTCTCAAAGATAAAGAGAAGATCTTCAAGCACCAGCACGAATCTCAGCTTGCCCCATCAAGGAAGCGACTGCGGCTCGGCGATTTTCAGATCATTGACGTAGCAGTGCTCACTTGGTTTAAAGACGTGAGAGCACAGAATGTGCCCGTGTCAGGCCCAATGCTGCAGGAGAAGGCACGGCAGTTTGCTACAATTCTTGAGGTCACCGGCTTCGAAGCGTCTTCTGGCTGGCTCCACCGTTTTCGCCAACGAAATGGCGTAACCTGGCAGACTGTGTCTGGCGAGGAGAATGCAGCTGATCAAGCAGCAGCAGCCACGTGGAGGGAGGAGAGTTTCCACGAAATGGTCAAGTCTTACTCGGCGGCTGATATTTTCAATGCAGACGAGACGGCCTGTTTTTATCAGCTGCTTCCGGACAAGACTATGCATTTCAAAGGAGAACAGTGCAAAGGCGGCAAGAAGTCGAAGCTTCGAGTCACCGCGCTGTATTGCTGCAATGCAGATGGCACGGAAAAGCTGAAGCCTCTCGTTATCGGGAGGTTTTCGAAGCCGCGCTGCATGAAGAACGTAGTGTCACTGCCGTGCGAGTATCGGGC
This sequence comes from Hyalomma asiaticum, assembly GCA_013339685.2. Classification (NCBI taxonomy): domain Eukaryota; kingdom Metazoa; phylum Arthropoda; class Arachnida; order Ixodida; family Ixodidae; genus Hyalomma; species Hyalomma asiaticum. The sequence continues at coordinate 115,747,905 of CM023486.1, forward strand.
AAATCAGCGTGCATGGATGACCCGCGAAATGTTTTCCGAGTGGCTGCTGACAGTGGACGAAAAGATGAGGAAGGAGGGGTGGCACATTTTGATGATTGTGGACAACTGCTCGGCGCACATTGTGAACATTCGGCTTACTAATGTGCGTCTTGAGTTCCTGCCGCCAAACTGCATGTCAATACTTCAGCCACTGGACCAAGGAATAATAAGGAGCGTGAAGTCGCATTTCCGGAAGCACCTTGTTCAGCGGCTGCTTATAAACCTGCGCCTACAGCGCTCGACAGCCATCAACGTGCGAGAGGCTGCGGTCACAGGCGCATGGTGGAGCGTCACATCCACCACCATTCAAAACTGCTGGAAGAAGGCCGGCCTGAGATGGCGAACAACAAAGTGATGAACCGGAGGGAAGTTGCAGCGAGCTCTGGAGCGAGGTGACCGAGATGTCGAGTGTGACATCAGCGGACGACTGATGACACTATGCAGAGTGTCCGGGGCACAGAGGCGCAGGATGAGAATTGTAGCGATGACACGGGTGACGACGTCACGGTAGGACCCGAAGATCGCGACAAGTCCGTGTCGGCCACAGGTAGGACACAGGTTGCAAAGGTAGGACGTTTGTGTTACTGAAATGCTATTGTTATGGTAATTTTCGGGCTTTCATTATAACAACCTTTCAGAATAACGAACATTTTTTCGCGGTCCCCTGAAGTTCGTTATACCGAGATTTCACTGTAGAGAGAAATAAGCAAGGGGTATGACCAGCTGCTTTGTGCAAATGCCAATGGGAAAGTGCTCCTTGGCTAAATTTACAGTTTTTGATGAGGGTGCCAATAATCAGGAACACATCATGCAAACAGACGGAGCACAAGCTCATGCAATACTTTATGCATTTGCCTAATCTTTTAAGCGCATGTGTGAGTAAAAGCACTAATACTGTTATCACCTTTTAATCTGTCATATTTTCAGCACTTCACACTCATAATACTCGAAGGATTGTCAAAAATATGTGGGGTGCAGCCATATGTACAGCCAAATTAGAGAGTTTGAGAAGATGTACTTGTGTAACTAGAGAACAAGTCCAAATTGTTGTACTGTACTTTTGCGCATGTATTGTGCAGTTTTACAATGCTTGTTAAAAAGGATTGCTAAGGGTTTCTTTCATTTGCTTACGTCACATATAGAATAGAAATGTACTACAAGTGTCGTGCTGAACAAAAAGTTACAGGTGTGTAAATATTTAAAAACTTTCAAATAGTTTTCTAACAGTGTTTGCTATTCAGTTCAATTTGCACTGAACTTCAACTGTTTGAACTAGCATATTTGAAATTTGTCATAAAGGGACAAAATGTTCCGTGTCCCGTGACAATGAGTGGCCCCAAATTCCCAAGATTAGTATGTTTTACCACATAATGATATAACGCTGCAAAGTTGGCTTTATGAAAATACTCGCTCTGTGGCGTAAATGCTGCTGCCCCCCCCCCCCCCCAAATAAAAAAATAACAATAAACTTTTCTTTATGTACCACGCTGCCCTTGCATAAAGACACTGTTTCCAACCTGCGGAGCGTAAAATGGCAGTGGTAGGCACGCGCTGCAGCATGGGAAAAAAAATAAAGAGAAATAAAGAAAGAAAAAAGACAAGAAAAAATTATTTATGCATTATAATAGGCCACTCATTGATATTACACATATGACGGCACCCTACAACTGCATACCTGCAAACTATTGCGATTGTACAGGGTCGTCCACTCTTAGGGTGAACACGGCGCAGCGTGGTTGCCTTCTTTAGAACGCCAGCGCTCGCGATGAGACTGCGCATCGACGCTAATCTAGTGCAGGCATAGAGGGGCTTGAATCACTCTGTGCGCCTGCACATTATTAGCTTCGATGTGTGCCCACGTCGCAAGCATTCGCGTTCCAAAAAGGAAGCCAAGTTGCGTCGTGTTCACCCTAAGAGTGGACGACCCTGTACATGCACGGATGTTAATTTCCAATAAACAGCTCTAAGTGCACCACGAAAACAAAGTAACACAGAACTGCTGTTCTAGAATTTCTCTAGCCTTGAGAAACCTCAGTAGCTTGCTGTGGGGCCCTTTCTGCTCTCCGCTGGCCAGTGGAGTAGCCAGAGATTTGTGAGTGTTACTCTAGGGGCTTGTTCTTACAAGGGCTCTTATTCAAATGTTGGCTGCAGCCTCTGGACCAAAATTCATTGTCCATGGCTGCTTGGGCCCTTAAGGTCTTTTTGCAACTCATTTGACAGATTAGCCATGCTGTGAGCATGTTTAAACCCTTAAGTGCGTTTGACGAGCAGAGCTCATCCTAGCGGTATAGGTACTCCCCTTTATTCCTCAGGACGAGAAGCGCTCCTCTACGGCTTAGATTGCGTGTTGTCCGCCAGATGGCAGCATTTACTCGACAAGTTAGTTTTCTCCTGTGGCAGGAGCATGGTTTTTGTGTGAAAAGATGGTGTGCGGTGGCGGTGACCCATGCATAGCTGGCACGTCAGCACGAAAAAGAAGCTTTTCATTTTCGTCATCTTCTTCGAGTGATGATGGCTCGGATGCAGATTATTTTGTGTCTGGAAGTGAAGAGAACGATGATGGTGAAATGAGCAGCTCCTCTGGTGATGATGAAGACAGCTCTGAAGCGACCATCGTGAGTGCTCGCCAGTGGATCCTGCTTGATGTGGATCCTGTGAAGCCTCCTCGCTTTCCATTTTTGGCCATTCCAGGCAAGACTTTCAACTTGTCATTGCCAGACGACATTACGGAACATATTCAGCAGTTTTTGGATGATGAACTCATCACTAGTGGTAGACGAAACCAATCGCCAAGCAGCTGAAAAGTTGAAGTGTTCTCCTCCGAGTGAGCACTCCCGCCTCAAAAAATGGGTACCAGTTACAAAGGAAGAGATGTGGGTATTCGTTGCACTGCTGCTATTACAAGGAATAGCTCACAAGCCTCGACAGGAGTGGTATTGGTCCAAGAACAAGTTGTTGTTTACACCTGTTTTTGGAGAGGTGATGTCCTGCCACCGGTTTCTGCCGATTATGCGAATGTTGCACGTTGTGGACAATGCCAGCATCACCGGCCTTAGTGGTCATCCACAGACGAAGCTGTGAAAGATATGGCCATTTTTGGAGCGACTGTGGAAGAGCTACGGCTCAGCATATATACCAGAAAGAGACATATCGATAGACGAAAGTCTAATGCTTTTCAAAGGAAGACTAGGATGGGTGAAATACATCCTGCTCAAAAGAGCAAGATGTGGCTTGAAATTTTTCTTGCTTTGTGAGGCATCTTCGGGATATGTGTGGGATGTATTGATCTATACAGGTAAAGGCATGAATCTCGGCGCACCAGCAAATCTTGAACCTTCTTCACCAATGGGTAGGAAAGTTGTTATGAAGCTCATCGAGCCCTTGCTAGGCAAGGGGTACTGCCTGACGATAGACAACTTCTATATTTCGCCAGAACTCGTCGACCTCCTTATCCAGCACCGCATGGATGTATAAGGAACCGTGAGACCATACAGAAAAGGCATGCCTCCTGGTTTCCAGTCGAAGAAGCTGAAGAAAGGAGAGGTGCAGGCCTACCGGCGTGGTAAATGTATTGCTCTCCAATGGCGAGACAAAATAAAAAAGCCAGGCCTGCGCGGAACTGCAGGACAGTGACAGCGTAAGCTGGAGGAGCAACCGTCTTAGAGGCCAATTTAAACGCTTGAGGAAACTAGTGCAAATAGGGGTGGTAGGTATCCCCTGTGCCATAACTCATCATTTCGCAAAGTAGGGAAGTACCCACTGTGCAATAATTACGGCGGTATTGTAACGTGCAAATCTGTATAAGTGCACATCTTAGAGAGTCTCTTGGCATAGTTTTCCCAAGAACTAACCGAACTCTTGGCCCAACGTCGAAGGCGAGCTGTGGTTTGGGCTTCTCTCTGCACAGCTGTCTGTTGTGCTCGACGTTGCCTGGCTGCAGCTGCGCGCGTAGCTCTGTGATTCGCTTCTTCAGCGGCGGTCTGCACCTTATGAGGAGGCGCCATCAGGTACATCAAAGAGCCAAGTCAGGTTGCTGGCGGGGCTGCATACGTCGCCTGTCGCGTGATGCATGGCACGATACAACAAAACTGCTTCAAAAGGCAGCACTTCGTAATAATGACGACGGAAATGTTGAAGAAGATTGTTTCATAATGATGATGTTGATGATGCCTCTGTAATGGGTTCAGAGCTACAAACCATGCCGCCCTGTGTTCTTTAAAATGATTCCTCGAACTCGTTATGCAATCCACTTTCCCTGGTGTATAGTGGCGTATTATTATTCTGCCATGTAACATTACATTTGTTAATGCGATTCCTCGGCAGACGTTATACCTGTTTAGGTCTTTTAGCAAAGATTTTTCAAGCACAGGTGTGGCTCAGTGGTAGAATGCTCGACTGCCACGCAGAGGGTGTGAGTTCGAATCCACGCAGAGGACGTGGTTTGAATCCTGCTCGGTGCTGGTTATTTTTTCTAAAATTTGCGCGATAGCAGTTACGGACAACTACGGCACAAGAACGGCCCTGGTTGTGATCTCATAACAGCTGTAAAAGTAGTCGCTGTCACGAGCACAGTGCACACTGCAAGCATGGAGACTTTCAAATACTCGAAAGGGCGAGACATCACAAAGCCCAGCATTGTGTGTGATTGTAATCACATGATGGGCGGTGTGGACAAGTCTGATTAGATGCTGTCCGACTACCCTGTCCCTAGAAAACAGCAGAAGATATACTACAAGAAGGTTTTTCGCCACTTGATTGATGAAGCTACGTTAACTCTTTTTGTCTTGTACCAAAAAGACGGAGGGAAGATGAGCCACCTTGACTACCGCCTCGCCCTAATTGAGTCGATCCTGAATAAGTACCTTGATCCTTCAAGAAAGATAAAGCGCGGCCGGCCGTCTGATGTCTTTGACCCTGTGCGTCTCAAGGAAAAACACTTTTTTTCTTACATCCCGCCAAGCGAAGCCAAAGCTGCGCCAACAAGGAAATGCTTCATTTGATCTCGGAAGCGAGCAGAAAATGGGAAGAAGTTGAGAAAAGGAACCCGCTTTTGGTGCAGGAGCTGCAACAAGCCGCTTTGCGTTATTCCATGTTTTCAAATTTTCCACAGTCCTGAAGCTTCCTGAGTGAAATATCCCAACGGATACACAGCCTGCACAAGTGAAGAAAGACGTGGCATCTGTAACTGTTTTCTTTACAAGGTTTTTATTCTTAATAGCAGCAGGTAGCTGGTTTCCTATGTATTGGTCAGAAATAAACTTCATTGTGTTGATTTGGTTAAGTATGTGGTGCAAATATTTTTTTCAACATCAACTAGCTGCTTTTCAGTAAAATCAAATTCGAAATCAGAAATAAAAAAAGTGGGCACTCTTGGTCGGGAAACTTAAAAAAAATAAAGCACTTAAGGGGTTAGCAAGGCCAGCTCACCCTCGAGGATTCGCTGCTCAATTGGTCCTGCATGGCTTCCCCACGATTCACAGAGGTAACGCAGAATGTACTTGGTTGATTCTGTCTTCCCGGCACCTGACTCTCCGCTTACGATGATGGACTGGCTTTGCTTGAGCACCTTCATGTCTCGAAAGGCCTTGTCCGCTGCAAGCAATGATGTGCCACAATCTGAGTGAGATTCTTGTGGTGCACCTCAACTGCACAGAATGGGCACACAAAATTTTTATCTCAAGGCAGGCAGCCTGCCAACTAGGAGACCCAATAAACAATGTGCCAATATGAATGAAGGAGAAAGCACACAGGGGGTAAAGACGCCCTTCTTATGTTTCACTGTTGGCCACTGCTGTTCTTGGAGCAGCTCTGGGTGCATTAAACTTGTTGTTCAAGAGCATGGTTTGAGCAGTAATTGTCATAAAGCTCGACATCAATGAAACACAGGAAGGTTGTTAAGACGGGTGGTCCATCTCACACAGCACCCTTAGGTCACACATACTGGCCTTGTCCTCATGATCAACACTGCCTTCATAATGAAACACTCTTCCACATTTCCTGGCATTGTTGTGGTACAGAAGTAGCACACATTTATACTGAGTTAGCACATTTCGAACATTATAAGGCATAAATGCAACAGTTGCACACGACATTAAGAAGTAGGTGATTGTAATGTGCAAAGTGCGTGCGCAGAGAGCGTGTGGTTCAAAAATGTGCCACACGAGGAAGAAGAAAACAGTGTGACAATCACGTGGATGCTAACTAGTCCGGCAGACCCGTAGAGCTCAAGCATGTCCAATGGCAAGAAACCACGAGTGTCCGTGGAAACCAAAAAGAACTTCTCACGACACTGGTGAAGAAACAAAAAGCAGCGAAGCACACTGGTCGGGGGGAGAGAGCACCATATCCTGGATGAGGCTGGCCACGCGTGAGGGTACATCAATGGCCGTTGGGTTCTGGACCCGAGGCAGCGCCTCAACCGCCCGAGTGAATCAAACGAACCTGCGTTGAATATTCCTACAGCATTTAAGGGAGCCTAGGCTTATATGCTACCGTTGTTTCTGGCAAAGTAAGCTCACGGAAAATTAATTTTTAAAAACTGCCACATTTGCAGTGACAGTAGTCTTACAGATGAACCTTGCTGTCATGTACGTCATGCATGTTAGACGTGTGAAAAGTGGCAACCACGTCTTGTAACAGCGTGAGAGGGAGCTACTCGTTTGCCCTCGTGTATGTGACTGTGATCCCACGCTTCACCATAAAATGCATAATCCTTTGTCAATTAAGACCGAAGTCAGCAATGCTTCACTTTCAAATGCATGACAAATGATGCTGCTGTCAACCGTGTAAGATTGCACCTCATGTTAGAGACCGAAAGTTGCGGACACACAAAGAGAGCAGTTGCTGGCTGTGCGCTAAGTTCTATATCTCATGAGGTTTATGTCGACACAAATATTACATTTTCAAAAATATAATTTGATGAGTTTGCTTCTTTTTTGCTAAAGAAAATGTCTGCATAAAACATCTGCTGCTTTGAATACTGTTATGCTTAATCAATCGATGTGGCACACAACTTATTGCATCACAAGGGTGCTCTACTGATCGCGTCACCAAGAGTTTGATGAAACATTTAGACATGAGCAACATTCATCAAACATTCTGAGCACTGCTAATGTAGCGCTGTTAACATGAGAGCAATAACAATGTTATTGCTCGTAAAGGGTCACTGACACATTTTGGGCTGGTGGTTTATTTCCGCAATACGTAGCTAGGAGCCTGTTGGTCATAACAATGTGGCACATTAATTGCTGCAATGCAAAACAGATAATTATTTAGTCTGTTACTGACCAAGTTCAGTTTTGGCTTGAAACAGCTCTGATAATGATAAGGCACAGGTTGCAACTAGCCCAATCAGGTGTTTGGAGCGTGGTCAACAAAGTCAGCCGTCATGTGAGCACACAGATCTGTGCCGTACTTCCGCACCACCTGAGTGAACGAGTATGAACCTTATGGAAGTCCTGAGGAGAAAGAAAGCGGCACCAGAGGCCCCACCAATCAATCCGGTGGCTCCACCCAGGTCTGGGCCGGTAGACAGAGTCCTTCGGTGATGACCAAGGCCCTCTGGACAGCCTTGAGCTGAGCAGTGAACTCTGTGCTTTTAAGTGCCAAGTCCCAGGAGGACCAATCAGGAAAGTCCGTGCCTACGTTGGCAGGGCACAGCCAGAGCATGTGCTCAAAATTGCTATATTCATGGCCGCAGCGTGGGCATACAGTAGGAAAGTCGGGATTGATCCTGCTTAGTGTCACTGGTGTGATGTATGTTTCAGTCTGCAGCTGTCTATAGGTGATAGCCTGTGGCTTTGTGCGAGGAAAAGAAAAAGTGCGATGCCCAAACATATCATTAAAAGTGAGTTCGTGGTATGACACGGGCTGGTCTTTGCTGTCAAGGTTCCTCCAGGCTCTGTTGAAGTGAAGGGGCGGACTGTAGATGCGGAAAGTGAGTTCTTGCATCGGTTGGTGTGCCCGCTCGTTTGGGTTGCAGTCGGGAGGTCTGGAAATGTTTCCCGTGTGAGGACGGGAAATTTTCTTCTCCCCTTTATTGGTAGAAGAGTTTGTTGACAATCGTAGCTGCCTTCAAAGAGACAAGGGCCGCCGAAAAAGTTCTTATGGCTGTTCTGGAGTCCGGGTAAATGACAGAGGCTCCCGTGCAGCTTCGAAGGGCCACCGCGATGGCCATTTCTTCTGCTTCGTGGGTGAAGTTAGTAACTACTGTGGCTGCGTGGATGAGTGAGCCACATGCGACCACTACGGAGATGGTGTAGGCGCCTCGATCCCAATATCTGGCCGCGTCAACGAAGAGGACTTTTGTTTCGTTGCGTTTGATCTTGTCGAGTATGGCCGTTGCTCTCACCTTTCTCCGTCCTTCTTTGTGGGTCGGATGTTTATTTCTCGGGATCGGATCAATGGCTATCGCTTTCTTGGCGTTTGTGAAAAGTAACTTCCCTGGTGGCATGAACAGGGACTGAATGCCGGCTTCCAACAAGATCTTGGCGCCCGCCCTTGAAAGTGAGAGCCAACTAATTTGGGCGTTCTGCTGTGCCTCAAAGAGTTCGGTTGCCATGTTGTGCAGGCCCAGTTGGAGGAGTTGTTCCGTACTAGTAATTCGAGGGAGGCTGAGGACCCTTTTCAAACCTGTTCCGATTAGTGTATCGATTTTGTTCAGCTCCGCTTCTTCCAGTTGAGGAAGGGGCGGCCTAGGTTACGTGGCTGACGAGAAAGGTGTGAAATGCTTTCGTAAGGTTGTCCTCTTGCAGACAGGCCCTTCTGCTGGGGACCCGTGATGTGATCCTGGCGAAGTTGAGGGCATTCTTTTCTATGCGTTTGAGTGCTTCCACGTTGTCACTGCTGTAAGCCCCAATGACCATACCCAGGACGTTGATTGTGTTACACCGGTGGATACTGCCTACATTCCTGGACCTCTGTTCCTGTTGAAGAGGAGGGAGTTAAGGGGCTGTCCCTTCCTGGGGCCGTGTTTGCACAGAAGGAGCTCTGATTTGCTGGAAGAGAGCTTCAGTCCCGTATTTTTAAGGAAAGCTTCCACTGTGGGGTGCCGTGGTGGGGTGCTTGCGGGGTGCTGATACTGCCTAACTTGTGCCACCAGCTTCTGATTTGTCCGACGTTTGTGGTGGCTGTTCGGTCAGCCAAGAACGATCTTACGAAGTTATGAAAATTTAATCAGAGATCGTAAGTGGAGATTTTGTTGAGAATGTGTTCATGCCTGACGGTGTCGAAGGCTTTGGTTAGGTCAAGCGCCACGATGCCTTTTGCATCTCTGGATTTCTTGTCTGTGACGGTGCTCCTGATGAGGGGCATGCCGTCTTGGGTGGATAGTGATTTTCGGAAGCCTAGGAGATTGTGGCGGAATAGGCTGTTTTCTTCAATGTGTCCTGCAATTCTATTGTGGATGGCATGTTCCGGAACCTTCCTAACGCAAGACGTAAGGGAGATGGGTCTCAAAATCTCTGCATAGAGTGGTTTTCCGGGTTTGGGGATGAAGACTACAATGGCAGTTCGCCATTCGTTCGGTACCCAGCCTTCAGCCCATCCATTGTTAATTTTGCTCATGATCTGTATGGCTTTGTCATCTAGATTTCTCAGTAGTTTGTTTGTGAGTCCATCTGGGGCCAAGCGTACGTTTAGGTCATGAAGAGCGGGCACAATCTGCAAGACCTCGAAGGGACGATCCAGGGAGTGTGGAGGTGTCCCCTTGTACACGTGTGTCGGGTCATCTCTGTTGAGGTGTCCCCTTGTACACGCATGTCGGGTTGAGGTGTCCCCTCGTACATGCGTGTCGGGTTCTGCCCTATCCAATTGCAAGATGATCATGTGTGGCTTTTCTTTACATGGTCTAATTGCATTAGCTTAGCTTTCTTTTTGCTGAATGAATTACAGTTCCATTGCCAGATCTTGAAAAACTGCAGTACGTTATCCATGGTGTTCTGGCATGACCCCCCTTTCGTTGAACTCACCTATTGGTTCTGGTGGCTGGGCAGCACAGGTTGGGGTCCCGGGGAAGACATGGGCCCTGGGTCCGGCATGAGGATTGTTCTCATGGCCATGGGTTGAGCGACTGGTCTTTCTAGGCGGTCGAGTCTGCCACAGATTTGCATGAGTGCTTCTTTAATTTCAGTAATTAATTACTGAAATGTGCTGAACTTGCTCTTCGTCTTGCTACGCGTTTTGGCTTTGCTGTCACTAGCGGAGGCATTGGAAGGAGCCTCGCTGACTTCAGACATAATGTCGTCTACGTCGGATGTGTTGTCGTCTGACTGGATGACGATGGCCCTGCGTTTGTGTGGACTACACGATGCGACCACGGCCCCTGGAGACAGGGGAATGGGTGTCTGTGTATTGCTTAAGATACGTCCTTCTAGCCTGGCTTGGGTTGCCCCAAGTTCAGCTAGTTCGTGTTTAAGTGCTTTGTTTTCTCGCTCTAGTGTGTATATGTGGATCTGCCACGTGCTCTGGCTGTGCCTTACCTTGCTTTGAAGTTGTTGATGCGGAGCCATTGTTGTCGACCATGTCAACCCAGGTCATTTTCTTACCAGGCCATCTGGATCTGGATCTTGACCTTGCTGCGTACACGGGTCCGCCACAATCCACTACTGGCTTCGATTGTGACCTGGATCGACCCTTGGAGCAGGAGCGCCCTCTGGATTGGGAGCGCCCTCTGGAGCGGGAGCACCATATGGGGAGAGAACCTTCTGCCACCGCCTGCTGCATGTCCGCTGGGTCGTTAACCTCATCCAGATCGTCATCTGGTGGCTGTCAGCATCATTGTGGCAGAGAAGCGACTCTCTCGCCAGCTGCATTGGCAAAGCTTGGCTCGCTTGGCATGCGCTTATGGTTGTTGGCGTATCTCCCATAAGATGCTTTCCGCTGCCTTGCCGCTTACAGTCTGTCATGAGTAAAGGGGCCCAACGCGCACACGCCACATGGCAAAAACAAGAAATGGCGCGCGGAATAATGAAGAGGCGCCAAAATTCATGCGCTGTTGACATGTCTATGTTCGTGGTTGGTGGATGGCTGGCTCGTGGTGCGCGACCCGAGCTGCGATCGGAAATGGTCAACGCTGATCTGGCAATTGTCTAGGTGGCAACGGTCGAGGAAGGATGCATCGGCAGCTACACTCTGTCGACGGGACCGTCAGCAATCACCGTCAGCAATCCCCCTTTGAAGGTCGGCCAGCAAAAATTCACCAGTACGTCATGTCGCTACTTCGAGCGGGGGACCGTACTCGTACTTAGGCCTCCGGCTCGGGCCTAACCCTCGAAGGACGTGCCATGTCAGAAGCTGAGACCAGGCGACGGCAACAGAAGCAAGCGGTATCTTCCAGCCGACGTAAAGGAGGACAGCGATGACTTGGAGTCGCCCGACTAGTTTCCAGACCGGCAGCAGACTTTGCAGCAACGAAAGGGACAGCGCCGACCCCAGTAAGAACATTCCATTTGTTCATCGTGACTGCATCGGCGGAGTCATTGTGGCTAGACCCAAGACTAAGAGCTGTGCTGATTTGAGAATTTGAAAAGTATTGTTAGAATAGGCAGTTAGTTTCAATTGGTAGTCAATTTTCTGCATTAGCCTCTGCTTGTATATATTTTGTTCATTTTGTTTTGCCGTGTGCTGTATAAAATTGGTTTGCCGTGCCAAAAAAAAAAAAAGCGCTAGCGTCATCAAACGTGTCTCTTCCTCCCACGCTCTGCATACGCCCCTGAGATCAGTGACACAGTCATTGTGTCTGAGGAACAACGAACCTATTCTCAATTAGTGGAAGTTATTGGAGTTCCCCGCTACTTCAACCTGAAGCTGTGGTCAAAAACGCTCCCACCTGCCATGACCAACGGTGCAGCCCAAATGGCGCCATCACCACAGTGCATTCAGTCACATGCACTGAGGTGCCTCGACAACAAAACTCCAATCTTCAGCGGTGCAGACAACGAACATGTGGAAGATGGTTCACGTCATACGAATCAGAGTTCTTCAATCATACCAGTTACCAAACTCCCCATAGGCACCATGTATCACAATCCGGACACGCCAAGTGCCAAAGCTGCGGAGGTTAGCAGATTGTCGCGCCATCTGTCGACACAGAAACCAACTAATAAATGACAGGTTAGTGTGTTTTGTGTTACGAAGCACAGAGAGCTCCGCCGTGTCAATGAAGCGAACCTTATGCAAACGATGTTGCACACACAGAACATCCATCAATTTCACTATGGTTCTGTCGGCACCGGCGTCTTCTGCAGGGCAAGGAAATTCACTGACCTTGTGCCGTCGCTTCTGCTTCTGCACGAACATTGAAGGTTCACGAAGTGTCTTGTCCATGCTAACTGCTCTCACGAAAGAAGCAGGGAATCATCTATTCGGCTGCCGAGGCCGCTGGTGAACGAACAACAAAGCTATTCGAACAGCGGATGATTTTCGGTGAATAATTTTTCTTTTCGTCTTTGAATGTCGATGTGTCGTTGGAAATCCAGCACAAAGCGCACACCAGTGGAATTCAGTTCACATGACTACAGCATCGATGTGTCAACACAGAAGCAGAAGGCCTTTAATGCAGAGCGTGTCGTCTGCAAGCGAAAAAGCATACGGTGCAAGTTTACGATCCAAGTGCATGCGAATCGCAATGTAAGGCGTCTCTATCTCTCGCTCCTCTCTTTTGCCCGTCTTTAGCTGCGTGATAAGAGAGCTATTAGCAACTAACAGTTACGGTGCTCCAACGTTTGTGGCCGCCACTTTCATGCAATAAACATCACCTCCGAGATCCGGTGAGTATAGTGTTTCCAGCTACGGCTCCCAGATGGGGCGACAGTCTGCTAACCTCCGCCGATTTGGCTGTCGGCTTGTCCATATTTCGGAACGCAGTTTGGCAACTGGTATGATTGAAGAACTCTGATACGAATGAGTGAGCCCACATAATAAGTGGGATGACACCAAGGCAATCCACATGGAATCTGCAAACTGCACATGGAACAGAGCTTGCACACCTGAGCACAGCAGACGGCAGATGTTCACAAGCTTGTGGGGATGTCGACATCCTTTGATAAGTCTATCGTGTAGCGCTTGCGTTTCCTCGAAGCTACTCCAAGGTGGCTTTCCCGCGAGGCACAAGCTGCGACGTCACTGTCAGCTCACTGCAACGCTGGGGGCGGCACCGGTGTTCCCGCGGTAGCGCAACCTGGCAGCAAAGATTCACAGGACCACGAGGAACAATCCTCACTCTCTGTAGCTTGGGATGTCATCGCACACACTTGACGCTTGTGCATGGGGCGGCAATGGGCTTCGCGGGCATGATCCCGTGAACGCCTTTCCCATTTTCCAACTGCACCTCTATTCACAAGACATATCTCGCAAGCAAAGTAGGCTTAGTTTTCTGGCAACACTCCTCACTCAGTATCCTGTTTTGGTGAGTCAAACATCATCGATTCCGCATGGTGTGTTACACTGACGAGACTGTTGTATAATTCAACTAGCATGCTTACTATATGTGGGATGTGCACATAAATGCCCTTCTTTGTTGGTATACACTGCAGTGAACTGTGTCCTTTGTTCCTCGAATGTGGGAGACCCACCGCAAGCTATATTGAGGATGTTGTGGACCTTTGTAAGTGTTTCAACACCGCTGTGCTCGAAGCTGCCAGAATACAACATATACTCGAAGGCACATGCATCATGGCGCGTTCCAGGTGCCCACGTCCCAGAATCCACACACTGTTTTGGGAGTCGTCCCCCTGAGTCAAAGCTATGATGATCCCATGAAACAACGAGCTTCCACTTGGCCGTTTCCATAAAGCAATGACAACTCTTTAGAGAGTGTCAACATCGTGCCTAGTCATGCTTCATTCCTTCAACAGGTCAAGAACTTTGTCCATGACAAAGTGGCTCACCAATTTCCTCTAGTTCCATTCACTCAGGAGCCCACCTCCAATTTTCCAAACTTGCTCGGTACTTCCATTTCTGAAGGCGCCGCTCAACTTGTTCCTCCTGTACACTGCTGGCCAACTTTGTGAATCTGCCTTATGTGCAGGCAGTGCAGTTGGCGGCCACTCCTGTCACTTATGTGCAGCCAGTGCTGCCTGTGGCCTCACCTCTTGGATATGCACAGGAAGGCAACCACCTTTCTTGACTCTGTCCCATCCTGTGCCACCGGGTTCATGCTGCGCCTTGGGCCACACCAAGAACTAGTCCTTGGAGGACGCCTGACAATCATCCGATCTGTTACTCGTGCTGCATACTTGGGCATATCACCTGCTTTTGCTGCCATCGCCCTCAACGATTTAGCGATGCTTGTTGGCCGTATGAGCCAGCCTTATCACCAATACACCCCTCCCAAACGTATGCCCGTGCTGACCTTCCAGAACTTACGTCTAACCACTCCCCATCTCCCCGCCAACGCTCGCTGTCCCCAATGAGTTGTCAACCCGCACCATCTGACAAGAAAAACTAAGCACTGCAGTTCCAGAGGCAAGAACTACAACCCATTAGAAATGCCCATGTCCTCGCTCTTCTCCTGCTAAAGTTGTTGAAATCTCTGTGGCAGATGTTATGTTCGCGCTTGTGGATACCAGTGCAGCCATTTCTCTGATAGCTCCCAAACTCCGTCACGCCGCCTTCTGGAGTCTCATTTCACACTGCAAGCACCAGCACATTGCACCTCGAGCAGCCTGTATGCTTATTCAGAGCACTGTATACAGTTGAATGTGGATATATCGAACCCACATATATCTAATTTCTGGCTACATTGAGGCTGTAAGTTATCCCCTTAAAAATTTTGTGTAAAAGTATATAAATTTGTACGTTTACATAAAATGGTATTTTTAAATGAACGATTGATTAACTTATGGGGTTTAACATCCTAAAACCAGCTGTGATTATGAAAGACGCCGTAGAGGAGGTCTCTGGAAATTTCGACCACCTGGGGTTAAATGTCATTTTTACCCGCCATCAGATATATCGTACACCACGCGGGCTGGAAGGTGCGCTTCGGCACTCACTGCACCCCACTACCCCTGCAGTACCATGCCTCCGCTGACACTTGAAATGCTTGAAAAACACGAGAGAGGGGGCTCGGACTGTACTCCTGCTGGGCACGTACTCAGACTTGTGGGACAGCTTTCTTTTTTTTTCCCCCTCTCTCTCATTCTGTCGAAGCCCATAAAACTCTCGGCAAAAAAGACTATCTCCCCACACACCATTACTTGGTTTCCGGCACATCTGCATTCACAGCTAGATTCCCTCACCAACCTCAATGAAACTGCTCATTCTCAGGCGCACGCTCTAACCTTTTGCACTGTGGACGCAGGTCTTCAGGAGGGGTGGGGCAAACTTAAAGACATCTTATTCACGTTTAATGAAGTCACAAAACACTATCAAATGGGCAGGCGGACTTTTCCGCCCCCGCGTGGTAAACTTTCCAGGCCTCAGGCAATCACACTCCGAATGCTGCAAACTAGGTCATATCCCAGTTTAGCTCTACTACACATTGTTGCTCCGGATGCCTTCGAGTCTACCTGCCCAGACTGCAGGTTGGTTAGAGACTTGGAAAGGTGCCCCTCGTTACATGGGCCCAATCAAGTCACTGAGGAGGAGTGGAATTCTGCCATCAAGAGTTCCGAGCGTGTTCCATAAGTCCGGGCTGTCCAGAGAGCCCACGATGCGGCGGTGAGGCTACGCCTCCCTGTTCCCACATGGAAGCGGCCCGCAGTGCTGCTCTGAGGGCAGCGCCTCTCCAGACCTCATTAAAAGTTCTTTGTCTGTCCGTCTGTCTCTCATTCTTTCGCCAGGTTACCATAATAACTGGCTCAGAGAGCAGGAACGGAGGCTCCGACGGCCTCTCCTTTCCACCTCTTTTTTTTTTCTTCATTATTTATTTTTTACTCTTTCGCATGTTTTAACAAGCCAGCCACAGCCCGTGCCCTTTGTATTCGCTCAGCCAATCACAGCTCGCGTCTTTCGTACATTGCTGTTGCTCTCGGAGGTGGCAATCGCAAGCACTTTGTTGGCAGAGTAAATGGAGTTCACTTCTGTGAAGCTCTATATCGTAGCTTACCATCACGTGCTTGTTTTGTGCTCGCTGTGAGTGGTGTGTGAAGGCACCACGGACTGCTGGAATTTTCTAGTTGTTATGTAGCAATGGCCACAGAAAGCATAAGCAGCGTCAAGAAGCACAAGCACCTTGACTTTGTGACCAAGTTGAAAGCCCTTCAGAGCGTTGAGATAGGCGAAAAAAGTTCGACAGTGGCAGACGACTTCGGCATTCCTCGGAGCACTCCGAGTACCTTGTTAAAGAACAAGGCAGTCATAAAGGCAGAAGCGGCGGAGCAACGAATGTCGGGAGCCTGTCATGTGTGCGCTCCTGCCCATGAGAAAGTTGAGAAGGCACTTTATGCTTGGTTTTTAGAAGTCCGGGCTGAGAACATTCCGGTGGATGGCCCAATGGTAATGGCTAAGGCCAAATGGTTTGCCGCTGCACTCTGTGAAGAGAACTTCGTCGACAGCACCGGGTGGCCTCACAGATTTAGGAGCCGCTAGAACATTGTCGGCAAAACCATTTTTGGCAGAAGCGAAGCCGTCAGTAGCCAGGACATCCAGCAGGAGCGGCAGAAAATCTCCGTGAAGTTTTCTTCCGTGGAAATCTTCAACGCAGATGGAGACCGGTGTGTTCTGGCAAATGCTGCCGAGCAAGGCGCTTGACGTCCGGGGGAGAACGTGTCACGGGTGCAGAATGAGCCAAGTCCGCATGAGCGTTCTGCTCACAGCCAACACGGATGGGTCTCGAAAGCTCCAGCCCTTTCTGATTGGGAAAGCAAGGGCACCGTGCCGCTTCAAAAACTGCAAGCAGCTTCCCATCCACTATGCCTCTAGCAAGGCGTGGATGATGTGTCAGCTTTTCACAAAACAGTTGCAGGCATGGGACGTTGAGCAGGGCAAGTAGGGGCGTCACGCGTGACTTCTTGTGGATAACTACTCGGCCCACCACACCACCTGCGAGCTCAAAAACATCGAGCTCACATTTCTGGCCGCCAACACAACAGCGAACCTGCAACTGCTCGACCAGGGCATCACTAAGTCTTTCAAGGGGGATTACAGGAGGCGATTCCTTGATAGGCTGCTGGTCACCCTGCACAAGGGCAACGAGCTTAAAGTTGACCTGGTTGGTGCCATTCAGATGATAGGTGCCTGGAAAGATGCAAAGAAGAAATACACTGGCCAACTGCTTCCGGAAGGAAGGCTTCGTGACGGCCGAACGTGTGGAAACCTGTTAAGACGGCAGCAATGACGAGTGCACAAAAGATGCATTTTGCGAGTTTTCCCAGCTGCCTCTCCATCCGAAATGTCTGTGGACGATTTTGTGGAAGCTTACTGCAATGTTCAG
This sequence comes from Hyalomma asiaticum, assembly GCA_013339685.2. Classification (NCBI taxonomy): domain Eukaryota; kingdom Metazoa; phylum Arthropoda; class Arachnida; order Ixodida; family Ixodidae; genus Hyalomma; species Hyalomma asiaticum. The sequence goes on from CM023486.1 coordinate 115,765,318, forward strand.
GCTGTTGCGAGCCTCACTGACGGAACGCTGTAGCTGCAGCCACAGGGGACCAGGATTTCCAGGCTCACAGATCAAGTGGCGATGATGATCCTCCAGACGACACACTCATACTCCGCCGCTGAAGCGGAGGCGGCATTCAGCTTGATTTGCCATTGTTGCAGCGACATGGAAGGGACCGGGCTGTCGCACTTGATAAGATCGAGGCCAGCGTCTAACTTCATTTCGAAGACGAAGAGGCAGGCCAAGATCAGCGATTTTTTTTTTTACAGCGTAAGCTGTTATGAGATCACAACAATGGCACCGTAGTTGTCCGCCGCCGCCACCGCCGGTGTCCGCCCGTGTCCGTAACCAATATCGCTCCTCGTGAAGAACAGGACAACTGCTGCCATCTATTGGCGCTGATTTCCTCCGCATAGCCTTCGCAATATGTTTTTACGAAGCGCTGCCTCGTGAAGCAGTTTTGTCGTATCGCTCCATGCATCACACGACAGGCGACGTGCGCAGCCCCGACAGTAACCTGACACGGCTCTTCGATATACCTGATGGCGCCTCCTCGCAAAATGCGGACCGCTGCTGAAGAAGTGAATCGCAGAGTTACGCACGCGACTGCAGTAGGGCGACTGCAGAGGAGCCCAAACCGCAGAGTTATGGTGCAGGGGATACCCACCGCCTGTACTTGCACTAGTTTCCCCAAGCGTTTACAATGGCCTCTAGGAAGGTCGCCCCTTCAGCTCATGCTGTCACTGTCCTACGATGCCGCGCAGGCCTGGCTCTTTTTATTCTTGTAAGTAAAGCATTTTGTTGCATCGTGTATGCGGAATTAGACGTCATTCTTGAATGCACCGATTATTAGGTGATCGTCCGCCACAGGTAAGGTCTCAAGGCCCATATATATCCGTGTTCGGCTGTATACTCTGGAGTGCATTGTTCTTCCAGTCTGCTCGCATGACGTCATCCTCAGATGGGACTTCTTATCCTGTCATAATGCTGTGATCGACTGCACACGCACGGAAGCTGCATTTTCACCCCTCTGTGGTGCATTGTTACACGAAGTTCTTGACTGGCCTTCTAAATTGGTCGTGCATGAGGAGATATATTCCACCTGCCTCATTCGCTATCACACCCACCTCCTGCGATATCGTCAATCATGCAACCTATTTTTTCGCGAGCCATAAATCTGTACCACTGCCATTCACAATGCTTGACGCCACTGGCTGCAGCGATATGTAGCAATATTATTCTGCTGTAGTTCCCTCTGTGCGCATACCGTCTTAATAAGGTGAAAGTGTTGGCTTCATGAAGCACTTCGCCAACCTCGACTCTTTCATGGTAAAACAGCACGCACAAACAAGGACCGAAGACAAGGAATAGACGCCACGAGCGCTGACTGACAACTGAAATTTTATTGAAAAAGATAGCACATATATAAAGGGAAACAACACGTGAACCATAATGGGCCATAATAGTCCATTATGAACCATAATGGTCTTCGGTCCTTGTTTGTGCTTGCTGTTTCACCATGACAGTATACCAACTCGCCCAAGTTGCTACCTTGCTTGACTCTGTCTACGATCAACGTGTCGCACGACACTCTTCATGTCCACACCGGTCAACCATCTGCAATTTCGGCACTTGGGGAGACGTCCAGCAATACCTTCTCGAGCGCTATCACCGAAACCCTCACCCCTGCTGAACGTGCTTATCTTCTTCATCTAATGAATGAATTTCGAAATTCATCTGGTGTTTTGCAACCTCAACAGGGCTGTATGTCGGAAATGCAGCGCTACATTGACGCCAGTTCACATCAGTGTTGTGTAGAAAACCATACCGGGTCTCTGCAGAAGAGCATCACGTCATTTATTTATTTTATTTTATTTTATTTTCAATACTGTGAGCCCTTTCGGGCTGTCACAGGGTGGTCATTACCAATCAAGTCAAAGATATGCTCCGTCGTGGTGTTGAGCAGAAACAGCATGTACGCAATTCCATGCTTGATGGCGACGAGTGACGCAACCAATGTCTCCGTTGTGCTGCTCGTCGCCTGAAAAAGCAAACCCCATGCAAGTGATGGCTCAAGCAATGCACCAAGCAATAGCTGCTCGGTGTTGCCAGCTGCTCTGTATAAAACTGGGTTGAATTACGAAGTATTAATTTAAAGTCAACTGTTCAGGTGTACAAAGTAACATTAAATAGGCTTCAATGTATTGTGCTAGTTTTGTTTTCTTTTGGTGTTCAGTAATTCCTGACAGGTTGTTTGCAAGTGCACTTGCGTGAAAACTGGCAGGATACCACTCACATACAACTTGTATTGGTTGCTTGCAATTAGCTGTCGCTCACACGACTTCTGGGCGACGAGTGAATGTTTCTACATTTCGAAATATTAAGCAATCAGCCAAGCGACCCATCATGCGACGGCCCATTTCGATACATATTGTGTCGATCGTTGTCGATCGCACACAAATTCGTGCATATGCAGTTTCGGTTTTATTCTGCCTCCCTGGGTATCTCCTGTTGCCTGACGTTCTTGTTGGCGCGCTCATGACTGTATTAACACTCAGCATGCCGAACTTGTCACGCAGTCATCCAACGAGAAAACATAAAAATGGCCCTAATGAGCCAGTAATGTGCGTTTAGCAATTTTGTTGGGATCTCGCTTTTCTTTTGCAGATTCCTTATTCCACTTTCTTTTAGCTTATCCTAACATTTTTTTTTGTATTGTTGGTTACCGTGCTGTGTGATCCCGTGCGTGGTTATCCTTCATATGTTTCAAACGACGTGACATTCCATCGTGTGCCCGTAGTCGTTCACGTACGAGTACGGTCAGCTGGCTCTTTTCATATTTTCTAGAACCGGGTGCCTTTTGATTGTAGTGCGTTCTCTTGGGACGAGATCGTACATGGCTGCAACATTTCAGCATCAAACCCTGTTGACATGACAGCACTATCATTCCAAACGAGGCGCAGTGGCCGGCACGCAGGCTCCCAAACCTTCTTTACTAGCAGGTGGCATGAACACTAGTCCTTTTGTTGTCTACATCGAACATTTCATGTGAAGCAGACACTGTCTGCACATGTACTTTCATTCTGCTCTTCTTGTAGGCAGCGTGAAACATGTGAGACTGGATAGGGGGACCCACATATCCCGTACTCGTCGTTCGGAGTGTGTTTCTCTATCTTCTTGTTCGTTCTTTCCTTCTTTTTTTTTTTTTTTTCCAAATGTACATTCCGACCTAGCGCATTCGTCTATCTTGGTCTTTTCTTGAAAGGGTCGCACAGTTACATTACAGCGACAGCTGCCATTCTGTTGGACCGCCTACAGGAGAAAGAGAGGCGAGCTCCTTCAAAAACTGATCATATGCGATCGTGCCTGCCCAGATGACTCACGAACGCCTTGGAGCAATCCAGAGCAAGAGCCATTGAAAGGCACCATGAAGACACACAATTTCTTTGGCTTCTGTGTGGGCAATTATACACACGTGAAACAAGACCTTCAAGTAAAGAAAAGCGAGAACCGAAACAAGATTGTGGACCTCTTGTGAGACCACACTGAAACCCGCAGATAATGGACTCTTTCAGCAAGCAATACTGTATATTGCAGCAACAGGCATCTCGGAATGCAATAACTTTACCCAAAGCACACGTCAGCGTGTGTACGCTGACTGATATTTCGAATAAGGCATACTTTTTTGCCGTACAACGTGTCTTACGCTAATGAATTTAAATGAATTTATTATTAACCTTGAACACAGACGAGCAACCCGCTTTTGCATTGAAGCCTGGCCTTGACTTGCTCAAGTAAGTCAGGTCTTGTCAGGTCGAGCGTCTATGAAATGCGAAAGCTGACCTGGCCGTTTTCAAGTCCGCTTCATGCTTCAGGCCAACTTCCACAAGTGAAGTCCAGGCACGATGCAAGTTACATCTCTGTATACGGGCGTTAGACCTGAGAGCTGCGACTGAGGTACATAAAGATGCAAGCGAGGTAGGTCTCGGCGCTGTCCTCACCTAATGAAAGCCCGGCTATCCAAGTATGTAATCACCTATGCGGGCCGCCTACTGACAAAGGTAGAGGCCAATTACATCACCGAAAAAGAGTACTTGGCTTTAGTATAGGAACTTGGCAAATTCCGTCCATACCCACATGGGTGTCCATTTGACTTAGTAACAGACCACCAAGCACACTGTTAGCTCGCCACTTCGAAAGATCCCACTGGCCACCTAGCACAATGGGCACTCCAAACCTGGAAGTACGATATTCACGTCATATACCACAGCGAGTACACAAGTACTCTGATGCAGATGCCCTCTCCCGTTCACCACTGCCTTCTTACTCAGCCTGTGGCATCACATGCACACAGTCCATCTCATCTCTCGATGTGGACTCCTTTGCCACCGCACAACACCGTGGCCCGTGGATCGCTGTCCAGATCATCGAACATCTCCGTATCCCCATCACTCGATTGCCAAGCAGTTCATTTCACCATGCGTGACCAGCTGCTCCACCGATGCAACTACGCTCCAGAAGGCCATAGATGGCTTCCCGTGATTCCCCGCAGCTTACGATCACAAATATGCACCTCTTTTTACGATTATCTGCAGTGTGGTCATGCCAGCATATCTAAGACATGCGAGAGCAATTGCCACTGCTATTAATAGCATGGTACGTACATGTTTACCAGTGAAGGTGTTCTTGCTGGCCATAAAGTGGATCACATATCACAAAACTATCATCATCATTAGTACTGGTTCCCAAGAGCACTTCTATGCAATGCCCAATGTGCTCTGTTGTCCTCAACTCTGTCACATACCTACCCTGGGGGAATGGTCAAGATGTGAGAAGTTGAAAGAGTCGAGTCAGAAGTACTATGAAATACCAATCAGAATCGATTCACCATCATCATCATCAGCCTGTTTAGGTCCACTGCAGGACGAAGGCCTCTCCTAACGATTTCCACTCCACCCTATCCTGAGCGAGTTGGTTCCACTTTATGCCCGCAAACTTTTTAATTTCATCGCTCCATCTAACCTTTTGCCTACCTCTGTTGCGTTTTCCCTCTCTTAGTATCCATTCCGTCGCTCTTACTGTCCACCTATTATCCTTCCTCCTCATGGCATGTCCTGCCCAGGTCCACTTCTTTCTTTTAATTGATAAGATAATATCGGCTACACCTGTCTGTTCTCTGATCCATTCCGTTCATTTTTTATCTCTTAGCGTTACCCCCCAACATTTTTCTTTCCATTGCACGTTGCGTCTCTAGTTTTTTCGTTATTCTCCATGTTTCTGCACCGTACGTTAGTACTGGGAGAATGCAGTGGTTGAATACTTTTCGCTTTAGTGAGAGTGGTAAGTTTCCAGTCATGATTTCGTAATGCCTTCCGAATGCGCTCCGGCCCATCCTTATTCTACGGAGAATTTCTTTTTCATGGTTAGAGGTTCCTGTTAGTAACTGTCCCAGCTATACATATTCGTTTACACATTGTAAGGGTTCATTGTTGATTTTAAATTCCTGTTCCTTAGCTAGGCTACTTAGCATAACTTTGGTCTTTTGCCTATTCATTTTTAATCCAATTTTAATACTTTCCCTGTTTAGGTCATCAATCATGTTTTGTAGTTCGTCTCCATCATTGCTAAAGAGCACAATGTCGTCTGCAAATCTTAAATTGCTGAGATATTCTCCATCTATTCGAATTCCCTTGTCTTCCCAGTCTAGTCGTTTAAAGATTTCCTCTAAACATGCAGTGAATAGCATCGGGGATATCGTATCTCCCTGTCTCACACCTCTCCCGATCGGGATTTCTCTGCTTTTCTCATGTAGGAGTAGTGTGGCTGTGCAATCTTTGTATATGTTGTTTATGGTTTTCACGTATACGCCAGGTACCCCTTGTCATCGTAGAGCTTCTAGGACTGCTTGTATTTCTATGGAGTCAAATGCTTTCTCGTAGTCGATAAACGCCATGTAAAGAGGTTTGTTATATTCGGCGTACTTCTCAATTACTAGGTTGATAGAGTGGCTGTGGTCCATTGTCGAGTAGCCTTTCCTAAAACCAGCTTGTTGTCTCGGTTGGTTAAAGTCCAGGGTTTCTCTTATCCTTGTAGAAATTACTTTTGTAAATAGCTTGTATATTACTGGGAGTAGGCTAATTAAATCAGGTGAAAATTACAAATTTATGAATAGAACTGGCCTGAATAAATTATGAATTTTGCAACAGTAGAGCATACCCCATGACAATGTACTAATGAGGAAGCTCGCAAAGACAGAATATTGGAGACGGGGAATTCCAACACAATCCTATGAAGATAATCTTTCAAGGTCTTTGCATGCGTGCTTCTTTCTTCTCTTGTGCTCACACCCTCAGCCCACTCCTACACAGGCAAAACTGCTGCTGCTGGTGGACAAACGTGTTGCACATGCAAGCACAAGAAGATGACATATATATACACCGTATATACATATATAGGAGATTCTAAAGGAAAGTTGCACAATAACTGTCTCTCAGTGAGCATACCTCAAATGGTACACTCAGGTGGTAGGGGATTAAAAGGACAGGGAAAAGAAGATGACAAAGACAGTGTGCGTAGTCTGCCCCGTGTACAGCGTCTCACAAAGCTATGCATCTGTGTGTAGTGTAGTACAGCAAAAAGGTGGGACAGCATCAAGCTGAGACCATGAGTACTGTGTCTGCCACCATCTGTGGTTCGATGCGAACGTCCTTAAAACACTGAGAAGTGTTCACTATGCCTCAGTGCTTTGCAAAACGTTTCTCAAAGCCTCAGACTACAACGAAATGCCCAGACACGTGCCCATCAGCTTCGCTACTTTGCTAGCAGTGGAAGCTTCACTTTCTTTTTTATATACAAAATTTTGTTCACTTGTGTCTTGAGTGTCAACACTGCAGACTGCCACTTTAGTGCACATCTGGTGCCCTGCCAAATCCTTCGATTGCATTGGCATCAACCTACACAGCCCACTTCTGACGATGCCGGAAGGAAATTGCTTTCAACCTACATTTGCTATTGATATTTGGTAGACAATATACAAGTGTTCATGGATTTCAGACCCGCAGACTATATCAGCAGGGAAATTTTGTGACAATATCCCTTTAAATTCTGGTTTACGGTGAGTTAAAATGGATATTGGTGCATCAATTGGGCCATTTCATGAAACCATAATGCAAGTAACATGCCTATCCTCAAGCAAGCAGCAACTCACCGATAGCAAACACATGGGGAGGAAGCACACCAAGGGACTTTCCTTGATACTTCCTAATTGTCTCTGACGAGTACAGCTGGGGCATCTCAAAGTATGGGTTCACAGCAATCAGGATATTGGCAACGTACGTCTGGAAAACAACACACACTCAACATGGGGGAACATTGGATGCATGCCAGAAGAGCTTTCCTTAGAGCCAATGGCAGCTTATTGATAGTGATACTGATGTACCTACATAAATCTTATCCTTGTTATAACGAACTTTGATGTTGTTGAAGAGGGTGGCCTCATTCAAGTAGATCAGGGCACCTGGATGAAAGAAAATATGTGCACATTACGTAATTAGTGCAGAAACAAAATTCACAATTTCAAATATCAGTCCATACACTTAGTTACATCATTCATAACCCAAGCCTGTTATGAATGTTATACGAACTAATTTCAGCACTCCCTCCCAGATGGTCATTCATTCACAGAAAGCAGCAGAAGAGATGGCGATGTCAGGTCCACCATTTCTTACAACAGTGATTCGAATTGAGTGGCACCAGAGACTTTGCTGGCAGTTTTTGATGCAATAAGTTTGTTTAGTGGTCTGCAGGAAGTTGTAACAGTCTTGGATCATCATCATCAGCCTGTCTACGCCCACTACAGGGCAAAATCCTCTCCCATAGATCTCCAACTACCCCAGTCCCCAGCTAGCTGCCGCCATTTTAGTCTTGGATACAGGCAATAAATAAATGTGACGCTATAGACGGGAGCCGTGCCGTGGTTGATGCGCCATGTTTTATTCCACTGCACGAGCCTCATCTTCTTCATCGCCTTCGCCTTCCATCGCTTCCTCGCTACGTACATCACATGATTCCCCCTCCCCCCGAAAGAAGTAAAAGCAGCAAGAGTATCAAAAAAACAACAACAAGGAGATGAAACCCACACAAGAAGGAAAAGTCACAATGCACAGACAGTTCCACATGTTCCAAGTGAGTTCCGTAAACTTGCAAAAGCTTCAAAGCGGAGGGTGGCGCAGTCCGGAGAAATCGAGGTCTCTGGCGGCCGAGGCTGGCTGCTGCGCTGCGGACGACGTAAGCATGCACAGCACATCGGTAATACTGAGGACACAACTTGTAGAAAGGTCATAGTTGAATAATGTTGGGACACGTTGTTGCATCGGCAGCTCGCATGCCGTAGGCACTGGACTGTTTGTGCTCCCAGTATTCATGTTCGTCGACTGAAGCTGATCGGGCGATGATTGCGTTCCTGTGGAGTAGAACGGGTAGTTCTATGCCTTTTTCGTCGTTTCTGGTGGTGGTGTCGCGGTTGTTTCGGTCGTAGGTGCAGCCCTGGTCTCGGTTGTAGAAGATATCTAGGCCGCTTTCCTATTCTGTGAAGTCTGCTTACATCATGAAGTGGCCTTCTGCTGTTCGGCATGCTTGCCGTTCGGCATCCCTCTTTATTCCGTCATTGAACTTTCGATGAAATTTGCATTCGTCGTTTTCTTTGTAGGTGCCTTTGTCGCGGTTGTTGTGACTGTCGCTGATGTGACACTCCTTCAGGCAAGCTCTCATTCTCTACAGAGTTCGATGTGTTCAACAGGTTGGTGATGCACGGTAAAGTACCCTGAGGATTACAGTTCAGCGAAGGTATTGTGCTGGAAGGCTTTCCAGACGCTTGTACGATACCGTTCGTTGAGAACGCATCTGTCACACGGTAATATGCGGTGCTCCGTGCATTCGAAGCTTCTGAGCTGTTTGGTGGTTCTTGATAACTAACTCTCTCAAGAGAGTTCTGCAGAAACTTCGTCTCAGTTAGAGGTCCGGCGGTGAGTAGTTCGGGTCTTTCATATGGAAACGAATACTGTTCCTTGTCTAGAGAACATGCGCTCTTGTAGGTCTCAGCACAATGTGCTGGGTGGGAATAAGTTTTCTCTCTGTCATCAGGAACGGTAAGTGCCTTTTTACTAGAATAGTTGAGATTCATGTTGACTGATGCTTCCATGTCGCTTCGATCTTCACATGGCTGAGCGGTGATTGTTGTCGCAGAAGACATGGTCTGGCCAGCCTTTGAATGAGCAGGCATGGCTTTTTGCGGAATTGTAGCGCTAAGGCCCTGTAGCTCGTCAGCCAACACGAAAGGACTGTCACATGGTTTAGTATTTTCCCTGCGCATAAGCCCGTCTATCGTGGACGCAGTAGCCCTGCGAGGCATGCAGGGGCCATTGCGAGCCACAGAAGAGGCATTTGTTGCAAACCCAGGTGGTGGCCTACGTGTGCGAGACGACGAACTAAATGCATGCCATGGTTGAGTAGTGACTCCAGCACTACAGCGAAGCGAAGTGGTAGACGTTGGCGACTTTTCAGCAGGCGGGAATGATGGGAAAGCTGGTGGAAGGTTGGGCCTTTTAGAAACACGACTTGATGACAGTTGAGGGAGCACTGGCTTCACACGTCTGAAATTGCGAGTTGATTGCTGTTCAGGGATCACTGGCTTCACATTGTCTCTTGATAACTGCAGATTGAGACCAGGCGTTTGAGTGTGCGCCGTATATCCTGAGCGTTGAAAGTCTGGGATTTTTGTCGATTTAATAATATGCGGTCTTTTTCGGGAATCATAATGACTGCATGAAAGGTGTTTATAACTTCCACGGCTGACTCGAAATGTGTCGAACTGGTTGGTAATAGGAGAATCTACACTGTAGTCTTTAAATCGGGTGATCATTTCCTCTTTAGTCTTCTTCCACGTTTCGTCGTTTTGGAAGATGTACGTCAGGTAATATCGGAAGGCCTCACCGGTTACGTAGTCATTGAACTTCGCGACCATGTCCCGTTCCGACCATGATGCAGCGGTAGCGTGGAATTCGTAGAGGATTAACCAGTCCTCCACGGGTCCATCGTCCGCTGTTCCGGCGTACTTGTGGATCTCGAGGTCCGCAAGCGATGCTGCCATGGAGGTGGTCGTTGTGCAGAACAGATGTCTCCTTACACGGTCGACGTTTAGTCACGGCATGGTGTTGACAGCGTTGTTGATGACGTGAAGCTGACGCGGGGGTGGCCAGGTCGTCATCCTGCCGACTCGTGTGACGCTATAGACGGGAGCCGTGCCGTGGTTGATGCGCCATGTTTTATTCCACTGCACGAGCCTCATCTTCTTCATCGCCTTCGCCTTCCATCGCTTCCTCGCTACGTACATCACATAAATCTAACCAAGTTTTACACAGTGTTCCCTTACAGGGATCAGGGGCATGCCTATTAATGAAAGAGATTTAGCCACTATATTCGAGTGGAAGCAACCCACAGTACAGCAAGCAGATTTTTTTTTTTTTTGACAGAGTAATGGTTCAAGGACTTCTCTGCTGCTACACCTGTGCACCTATGCGCACCAAAGCATGGAAAGACGCTGGCTTAGACAAAAGCATACTCAGGCGTTACGGCATCGCTAGTCTGACATTCTCGACCTCATCACAGAACATGCCTTTAACCTTGCATCATAGCAATGATGGAAGCTTACAAACAAAAAAGAAAGAAAGAAAAAGAGGTGTTCCTTCCTATGTTACCTATTAGCATAGGTTTAGATGGTCTTGACACAAATGGATGGGTAACGACTGGCTTGACATGTGGGCTTTGTGCTTCGTTTCTTTTGGAGTTGCCATTGTACTGTGCAAAGCCCAAATTGATACCAAGCATCGTCTATGCATTGTATGTTTTACAGGTGAGTAAAAGTGCGCTAGCGCTAGGGAGGAACGTGGCTGAAGCAAAGATGAAATGACCCAGCCATCTCCGTTGCATGAAGGGCACATGCAATAACATCACTCTGCGTGCCAGGTCTGTCATTGCTTGCTTCTAAGCAGAAAGCAAAGGACCGTAAGGGGTGCCGGTGGGAGAGGGGTGGTGGCGCGTGCCATTTCGACAGACATCGGAGCACAACAGAATTTCTAGATTTTCCCGTTACCCATACAACCGGGAGAAACAGTCAAAATCCAGAAGTCTCCCAGGTAAGCTATGGGTAATCTGGGTAATCCCGGGTAATCCGGGAGACTTGGCAGGTAAGCTATGATACACCGCACGTATGGCACACATGCAAGCTTTTTCAAGCACTGCAAGGGCCCGATAGTACATCAGAAACAGCTAGTAATGTTTTTACATAAATCAGTGAAAATCCATCCACGCTATGAGCACTGCGTTACATGGCAAGCCTTTGTGGAACTCTGACACTTCCATCTTTGAACTCTCTCTTACACATCTTTTTTCTTATTGCTAATTATAGAATAGAGTAAAACAATGGAAGTTTATATGGATGTTCTAAGTGCTAAATTTTAGAGCTGTGTGCAACAAATGTGTTAGAGAAATATGATCATTTAATATCAAGTAAAACTACATCAAATGAAATGTTTCGTAGAGTCTGCTGGCCACAAAGCAAATTTCGTATGTAACTTGATACATTTGTCCCATGACAGGATTACATCCAGAGTTCACACTGAAATTAGTGATAAAAAAATGCACCTATCACGGAGTACATCTCGCTGAGCAAGTTGGCAATTATGAGTGAATACAAACATAGTGAGAAAAAAATGTGGTTGATCCCCTCTGTCATAGGAACCAGTATAACACCAAAGTAAAACCTGTCTTCACACATAAATGGCAATCTGGCGAATGGAGGGGCAGTAGATGAACCCCTTGCATGGACACATCAGGGGCACCTCGACACTGTAAAAAGATCCTCGATAGTTGCACACAAGCAAAAGTTCTCGAACAACTAGCATTTCTCCGGAGACACTCCATTGAACGCGCCCTGCGCAAACTTGCCAGAAACCAGGAGCGTTCCCAAATGCAACCTTGCAAGAAAAATTATGCAGAAGCCGTGGCTGAAGCAACGCGTCCGCCACAGCCTGCACGGCGATAGAGGCGTCAAAACTACTGAAATGCTAACTGCTAGCGTGCATATTAACATCACAATTTACAACTTCATTCTATCCTTCCTAGGTGGCGGTGCCACTGCTGAGAACCAAGAGTGCAGTGAAAGGGAGGTGACGTTACTTTACGAGCAATTTTGCTTGCTAAATATCTTTGCTTTAAGTGGACATGAATTAAATGCAAATTGTAAAGCGGTCTAGTAAATATATAAGGCCCATCTTTTCCTCCGTATTGCAGGTCTGTCGGTGACGTGATCGGCAGCGCTTCCATCTCCCACCACCGCACCCTGGCTGGTTGTGGGTTCAAATTGCAGTGGGCGGCACATTTTCAATCTGAAATGCGTGTTTATTTTTCAGATATCTGCTTCTGTTACGGAAGTACGTCACAGATTTCTTGATGGACACTGTCATAAAACACTTTTGTGTTAAAAAAATTTTTGTTTTGTTGTTGACTTTGCTCCTCTCCACTATTTGTGAGCAGCAGAGGCACTACACAGACTAGCTCGGAAGCTACAGGTGAACACTTGTAATACTTGCTGGGCCAAAAGTAAAATACGATTATGAGGTGTACTGCAGTGAAGTACATAAAAAATTTCAACCACCCGGGGTTCTCTACCAAGCACCTTGTTATTCTATTGCCAATGTTCGTCAATATTCGTGGTGTCAAACATCATAATAAATTTTTTCTAAACACATAAGTCTAGGCCCCTTTGCTCCACTGAAATGTGACCGGCAAGGCTAGGATCAAACATGCATGTTGTGGGTCGGTGGCCAAGCCTTGTAACCACTGTGCCACCGAAGCAACAAGATGGCAAGATGGGCTGACTGGCGAACCACTGCGACGTCGAGGCAAGTGAAGGTGGATACACTCGTAAGTTTGGCTTCAAAAGTCAAGCATATAAGGACTTAACCCGAACATATGTGCTTGCCTTTGGACAGTTGAGGGCACCTGCAGCAATTGCCATACAACGCGTACCAAAAGCTCCCTTTGGAAGCTACGGGACAACTAATCCATTGTGGCTGGAACATCCAAGAATTGTTTCATGAAAAAGTGAAACAGTAGTCTACGCACAATTGTCGTCAACATCCTTGTCTGGGTCCTCTTCAGCAGCATGGACACTTCTATATGGTGCTGTAGTAAGCTGCAGATGAACAAATATCAATCTGTTAGTTATTCTGTCTCTTGTGACCTAAAATAATCTTATTCACTTCATTGATCATTCCTTTGTATTTGAGAATAGTCAACACTGGGCTGGGCCAAGGTCTTGGCTGAACAGGCTTAAATTCACACAAATTGAAAAGCACTGCCATGGTGCAGTTGGTAGATGATAAACACAGATGATGCCCTACTGCATGTTCAGATGCACTCTCCAGAACAAGGGTCCTTTTTCCTTTGCAAAGCACACGTCAGGGTGTGTCCACTGAAGCGACAACCGCAAAGCATGTTGACTGTTCTCAAACTGGCAGCAGCTGAACCCAAAGGACACGAGAGAATTGAAAATTCAGTGTAAACTTGTCATGCAATATTATTTGCATAACTGTAAATAGTTTTGCTGTTAAAAGATCTAGGCTCTGCTGAAACTTCATCAGTGACACGTAACAAAACAGCCTTCTGAACCATTACATCACATGAGGCTGCCTTGGCATAGATACAAACTTTCAAATGCTTAGCGTTTAGTGTAAACTCAAAATGCCAGGACAAGTGCCGTCGATTTGAATAACCTAACTATTTTGCGTACAACTTTTACAGAGGCTTCCTGGTGTACTGGCATACTAAGCAATGTTGAAAGTAAGGAAGGTGATATTCGAACAGCACAACTAGATGCAGAGGGAGAATACTTATATACACACACACAGCGCTGGCTTTCAACTGGAAATGTTTATTCCTCATGTGCACACAATGTATATATACACATGCACGAGCAGATGAAAAACAAGACAAAACTGACAATCAACTAGCCCACCAACACATTAAGGAAGCTGAACGGCACTAAGTCACTTGCAGCAGCTCTGTGGACAGAGCTTGCAGAGGAATGCAAGTTTTAAAACCTACAAACGGCAAGCCTGCACCAAAACCCCCATGTTCTGGGTCACCAGCAGTCACACGTCAGCTGCAACAATGTCCCCACCAGTTCAGTGCACTGATTGCCGCTGTACGTGGCTGCACCAGCAGTAGTGAGGGTCAATAGCTTCTTCAAAAACCAAGCCTCGGTGACATAGCTTGAATATGACCAAATCCACACACTCAGTTTTTTTCATAGTAGCCCAGTTAGTTGGTTGCACATTATTGAGGTCCTGAGGAACCACGCATTTCTCCTTCCTTTGTTCAGGGGGAGGTGGCAGCGGTTGGGACAGGAAGGCCATGAGACTCTGCCCTATCGTGGGCCCTCTGGAAGGCCCTTAGTTGGGCCTGGTGGTCACTGCTCGTCAGGGCTTCCATCCAGTCCTCTTCCTTGTTGAATTCCGGGTCGCATAACATGAAGCATCACCATAGCATGGGACGTAACGAACAGTATGCTTCACCGCAGTCCGGACAGTGCAGTTCCATGTTGGGTGAATACCGACTCAATCTACCCCTCAAAGGGAAGGACCCTGTCTGGAGAATTCCAAGTATTGACGACTGCAGTCTCCAAAGATTGGGACGAGGAAGTGGAAAGGGTCTCCTCGACAGCTAATAATGTGACATTATTTTGTGGAAGGTGAGAAGCAGGTCCTGAAGCGGGTCTCTCCGCCCCCGAGTCCGTCCTGGTTGCTGCGGTATGCGAGACATTGTGCGTGATCGTGGGCGCACTCGATGTTAGGAACGTCCAGGTGCACATCAGCCCCCATGTAGGGCGGGAACTATTTGACCGTGTGAAAACCCACGGCCACCTGCTGCCAAGGATGGCCGCCTCTTCTCGTGCTATAGGGCCCAAGGGGGATTACCTGGCTGCCGATCACAAGTCCGTGAACACCTTAGAACATAACGGCAGTGTGTGTGTGTGTGTGGGTGGGTGGGTGTGTGTGTGTGGGTGTGTGTGTGTGTGTGTGGGTGTGTGTGTGTGTGTGTGTGTGTGTGTGTGGGGTGTGTGCACGTGTGTGTGCGTGTGTGCGTTTCTTGTGAAGCAGTGGTAGTAACGCCATTTTGTGAAGACTTGAGGCTACGAAGAATGGCTGATCCCAAGGCACAGATCTGACTCTACATGACAACCCACCACAGATAAAGATGAAGAGACCTAGGTGACAATGAGTATGTACACATGAAGTAAAAGTGCCTAATGATTGCCCACAATGATTCCCCACGCGCGAGAGCGGCCATCCTGGCCGCAGCTTAAAGGGGCCCTGAAACGCATTTTACGCACATTGATTTTATTGCACATTTGCTTTGTGTGGGACTTGACGATGACCGAAACACCAGTGAAAGCGGCGAAATTGAACCGTATTATATTTTAATTTGTACCTGAAATCGGTTTCCGCGCTGACTGCAGCGCCATACATCAACAGTTTCTCCGAGCGGATATGACATCACCATGCTGCTTTGCTGCAGGTTCTGATTGGCTGGGAACAGTAGGGAATAAAAATATACATCGCACATATCGATAATGCACCGAATATAAGAAATTCCAAATTCAGAACGTGTTTTATGCTTGCTAAAGGTACAAATTTGGGCATTACAACTTCATTTTGCTTGTAACTGACACAAGGATCGCTGTGCGGCCCACGTGGTGGTTGTGGTAGGAAGGCCACAGAGGGCAGCACGGTTCCGGTTCTGCAAGATGTAAGCCGCGTTTTGATTGGAAGCAGCATGCACGCCTTGGGATGCCGATATCTGTCGTCTGCTTTTATTTTGAATTTGTAAGTTGAATAACTTGCGTTTGCCTGCATCGATCTCGAAAATTCTTTTTGCATTTACCTCAGAACAATACAACGAACCCGTTTCGATGCAAAACTCAGCGAGTAAAATATGGTTTCAGGGCCCCTTTAAGGGGACGGAGAGTGCCGTAGTGCAAGGCTTCATATGGGAAACGTGGACCACTTCGGTAGCACGGTAGCAGCGGTCAGTTGGAACGACAACAGGCGCCACGCAGTAGTTGACGGGAGAAGTCTGCGCCAACACGGTGTAGGGGCCGATGAACCGAAAACAAACTTCTCACATAAGCCAGGGGTGTGAACTGGTGTCCAGAGTAGCACTTCATCACCAGGGCTGAAGAACACGACGCGGTGATGTGTGTCATAGTGATCCTGACGGTCACGTTGCCTAGCTTCAGTGCTCATGCGGGCGAGCTGGCGAGAACCAGGACACGGGACACATAATCTTCACAGGTCGATGAAGGTTCTTTGATAGGTGCCGTGAAGAAAGAAACATCAAGAAAGTAAGAGGACGAGCGGCCATAGACGAGGTAGAACGGCAAGTACCCAGTTGCGCGTTGTACCGCCGTATTATATGCAAAAGTTACAAATGGCAAAATCGTGTCCCAATTCTTGTGGTCTGGCTGACTGTACATGGCGATCATGTCGGAGAGTGTGCAGTGAAATAGCTCGGTTAGGCCGTTGGTCTGCGGGTGGTAGCTGGAGGTTGTCTTGTGGATAGTTCCGGAGGCTCCGAGAACTTCGTCATATAGTTGTGAGAGGAGTGCTTTACCGCGGTTGCTCAGGATGAGGGAGGAGCACCGTGATGGAATATTAAAGATTGAAGTATGAATTCAGCGACTTCAGAAGCTGACACTGAACGCACACAAGCAGTCTCGCTGTAGCGTGTCAAATGGTCCACGGCTGTCACAAACCATTGGCTACCGCTCGCAGTCAGAGGAAGGGGACCGTAGAGGTCAACGCCGACGACTTCGAATTGTTCTGACAGGCACGGAACTGGTTACAGCTGTCTGCTTGGTAGTGTTGTAGGGAGCTTTCGACGCTGACAACGGGCGCAAGAAGTGACATACCTCGCTACACTGGCAGACAAGCCTGGCCAATAGAAGTGAGCTTTGATGCGGTCGTAGGTTTAGCTAAAACCGAAATGACCAAAAGTCATATAGTCGTGAGAAGCCTGGAGGACTTGATGCCGAAAAGAGCGAGGCAGGACAGGCACCCAGCATTGGCCATCAGGGTGGTACACATGGTGGTAGAGGATGTGGTCCCAGCTGACAACGAAGGGGGGCATTAGGTGGGCGCAAAGCTTCTTGAAGGTGGGCTATGATGCGCTGACAACAAGGGTCTGCAAGCTGGTGTTTTCTACCACATTTGTAGGTAATGGTGAAGTCGTATTCTTATAGAAGTAGAATCCACCGACCAAGGCGCCCAGATAGGCTTTTCAATGACGAAAGCCAGCATAAGGCATATGTACACATGAGTATGTACATGATGGATATGTACACATTAAGTAGAAGTGCCTAAGGATTGCCCACAATATATATATATATATATATATATATATATATATATATATATATATATATATATATATATATATTGTGGGCGTTTATTATGAACTTCTTCCGCATCTGTACATTATCATTATCATCCTGTTGGGGTTGATCTTCATCTTCAGTGCCTCGGCATCATCATCACCATGTTTGGGCCTTGGCTGGTTTGGTGCTGCCGAGTAGCAGGTCCGAATAAACGTCATTGCTACCGAGACGTCATAATTATATATATATATATATATATATATATATATATATATATATATATATATATGTGTGTGTGTAGTGTTGCAGCTCCGAGACCCCCTCGAAAAACATTTCTAGCTATGCCACTGTGTGATGGGTCCCTCAATGCCACGACTATTACTATCTGCTCGGCCACTGCGGCTGTCACTCTCCTGACTGAGGCAGAACTTAAAAGAGCACCGTCGTGGCTAACCAACAAAACTTCAAAGTGGTTGCTGCGCTCGTATTGGACTGTGTAGACAACCATCGCTAACTTCACGTTGTTCGTGACCGATTTAAGGAGAGCTCGGGCGCGCACCATTCGGCACTCCTTGTTGTACTGGAGTGGACGTTTCTTGAAAGAAGTTCTACGTTCACCGTGCCTCTTACTGAGGCCCCCAGCATCTCTTTTCGCTCGTTGGTTTCTCTTGTGCCTATACCTACAGAATCTAGGATGCATCGGCCGGCCTTCGTGGCCGATAGACGCATGACTTGTGCTTGCTTATGCGCTTCTTTCGCCTCAGAGAGCGATTTACACGTTCCTATTTTTTCTAGCTTTTCCGTGTTCGTGGCTGTTGGTAGTCCCAGGACTCTATGCTCTTGTACATCGGTGTTTTTATTTTTGTCTCATCGTTCTTGGACCACCACAGTGTCAAGGTGACATAGTTCACGTGGCTCATGAGGAATGCATGTTAGAGTCTCAGGAGGTTGTTCTCGCTGAGGCCTCCTCTACAGTTTGATACTCTGAGTATGAGTCTTAGCGTGCTCTCTGTCTTGGAGGTTAGCCACGTTAGTCTATGTGTTTCCTTCTTAAGCCTTTAGCAGGAGTCCGAGGATTCATATGGTGTCCACACTTGGGATCTGTTGACCGTCATCAGCATGTAGCTCCACGGGTATCTGATCTATGGGTGTGAGGTTTCTCACAGCCTGTCTGAATGGTCTGTAGAGTAACAGCTCAGATTTTTCTGGGTGACAGCTACAGCCCCCAATCCCATCAGGTATCTCTCCATAGTGTCTAATGCTTCTTGAAGCGCGCGCTCGACGTCGGTGTCTGATCCTCCCGTGTACCACATGATGATGTCGTCCGCATAGAGGGTCTGGTTAATGCCACATACCTTGACTAGTTGTTCTGACAGTCCTTTCACGGCCAGGTTGAATAACAGGGCGGAAACAACTGCCCTTTGCGGAGTGCCTTTGGCACCTGGCATGTACTGTTCGGACTTGATTTGGCCTATCATGGCCCTTCTTTTCCTGAGAAAGGAGCTGATGTATGAGTCGAATCTCCGTCCTAGTCCCGTTTACGATATTGCATCCAGTATGAACTTGTGCGAGACAGTGTCGAACACTTAGGTAAGGTGCCAGGCAACGAGTTACCCAGATATCCAGAATTTTATTCTACAGACTTCGTGTACAGACCCATAGTGAATGGTTCGCCTGAGACCTAAAAGACATTCTTAAACAACTGAAACAGCCCAGGAGACTTGGCATGTACGATTTTGAATTAAATATAGCCCTTTCAGATTGATACACAAATAACCAGACAAGAGGTTGTGATGTCAAAATCCATGACATCACCGTGACTGCTAGAGAAGCATTGATTTTTGGTACTAGTTCTATACAGAACGCCAGGGTTTAAAGGGTTGGTCTTGTGGCACAGCCCTTTATGACACAGCATCCTCATTCGTATATGCAACTTATTTTTGCCATTTCTGGGCAGTAGCTTCAAGAAACACACCACAAACGATGAACTAACTGTAAATTAAAACACTCCCTTTACTTTAATGTTGGTTTTCTATAAGTTTTACACAATGTCGCTTTAGTGAAGGTAGCGCTGTGCTTGGCGGGATGCGGCATGTAGGACGTTTTTGAAGGGAATTTCTAAAATTTTTTCCAGCAAACACACAACTCATAGATGTTAGACAGGAACCCGAGCGCAAGTTCTTTATGAGATGAGGATTCACATACAATGCACACACATGATTAGTTCCTAGGGTTTCATGTCCCAAGACCACCTGTCATTATGAGAGATGTCGTAATGGAAGGCTCCGGAAATTCTGACCCCCTGGGGTTCTTTAACGTGCACTGACATCGCGCAGTACATGGGCCTCAACATTTCACCTCCATCAAAATGCAGCCGCCACGGCCGAGACTCAATCCCGCAACTTTCGGATCAGCAGCTGAGTACCATAGCCACTAGACCACCATGGCAGGGCTACACAAAACACAAGCGCTGATTGTGTGAATTGCTTGTTCGTCCCTGTCTCATAAAGTCTGCTCATAAAGTCTGCTCTTCTTGTGTCCGTGTCCTGCACGCCTCTTCTTTTGATTATGGAATGTTACCAACTCGCTCAACTTTCTGTCCTTTTGTGTCTCATAAAGAACTTGCGCCAATGTTCCTATATATATAAGCAACTAGCCTGCTGGTACCTCTTAAATGGCGGACATTATCGTGTGGTTGGTTGAATTCATTTCAGGAGGATATCCACCATGACTGAGCAAAAAATTAGATAGCTGATTATATTGCAATTAACATAGCTGCATTTAAAGTGCACAAGCAATTTTTCTCACATTTCATCTTGCTCTAAATCGAATCATAGAACCCTTGACATCACAATATGAAAATTGCATGCATTTACTGTCTCTCAATGACAAAGGGATAAAAGGGCAACCTTGGGTTTTCTTCATTATTTGCGTGACTCCACTAGTACCTGATACTAGAGCACTGCACAGGCCTGATTTTGAGGCCCGGGCCGGGATAACAAGCCCAGGCCCATTTCAACCCTGAGCCTGGCCCGGTCACGCTCGTTCAATGTTAACTTTGACTAGAGCCAGCGCACATATGTACAGGCCCGACTGGGGCATGCTGGAGACAATTTGTTGCTAGGAATAACTTTCATTCATGCCTCAATTGCCCTTTGTGAAAGGCGATCTGACTAAATTTCGTGTTTACATGCATTAAATGTTCCTTTGCCTGACCACGGTGATGTAATGTAGGGGTTAAGCTGTAGTGCTAGTATTCCGAGACACACGTTCGATTCCTGGCAACAATGGCCACATTTGGACGAGGGTTAATCAAGAAAAGAAACCCGGTGTGCTTGGATTTCGATGCATATTAAAGAACTCCAGATGGTCGAAATTTATCTGGCTCCTGATGCTGTGTATACCACGCAATCATATTGTGGATTTTGAACGTGATGCCCAAGGACGTGAAGAACCTTTTTAGTAATGATGTATTGATATTGTAACATAGCAATAATTTTTGTGAAGAATATGCCTTTGTGCTTACACAAAACTTACAGGGACCATCTACTGTTCCTCCCCCTATTTCCTGTTTTTTTTATCGTAATAGAAAGTGCACCATTCAAAGTGTTCAAGCTTGCAGTGGTTTCACTGTGATATCAGCAGTTGTTCATAAAACAGAATTTTTTGTTATTTGTGACCACTCCTTCTGTATTTGTAGGACAGTGGCCACAGCGGTTACCAGGCTTTTGCAATACAGTAGAACCCCGCTGATACGTTTTTCACGGGACCGTAGAAAATAAACGTAAGAGCCAGGAAACGTAAGACCCGAGAAACAGGAGAAATGGGAAAAATGAGAGAAGTGGTGATCGGCACGCAGTTTTATTTCAGTGCTAGCGCTTTCAGTGCACGCATCGGCACACTGAGCTATGATTTCGTCGACAGAGAAAACCTCGGAGGTGACAACAGCATCATCGATGGAAACGTAATCAATGTACGCGATTCCGTAACAACAGCTGTGCCATCATTTTACTGGCGGAAGCCGGAAACGTAATGGGTGTCACCCATAGCGCAGCTAATACAGTCAAGCCAAGTCAAGCTACGTGAAAAGTCAATATTGCCGTTGGCAGTGGCCACATGGAGTGTCGATCCACAACGTAACATACAGGAATGTTCCCACACTACGACATAACAGCAGGGTCCCTAATGCATTGAATCCTATGAGAGCTATGCCGGGACTGGCCCAAAACAACATAAGAGCCAGGAAAATGCAGCAACCGGGAACGTAACAGCAGGGTTCTACTGTATTTTTTAGGAATGAAAGTTACTCTTTGTCATGAAAGAACATTACCAGATGTGTGTCAATACAATTGTAAGTAATAAACATTTGCTTTTAATCAGGATAATTCAACAGGCAAGCATATTGTTTGATTTTTCATTAAGCTTAGAGACTGACAATCACCACACACAGGCTGGCGCCACCGCTCATTTTTTGACGACTTTCTGAACCAAGTTAAAATTATTGTTCCTTCTCTATGTGGTACAAGTATGTTTGCTGCCATCAATGTAAGGAGTGATCTTCCCATTTTCACCACAAGCGAAAAAAAGAATTTCGAAGCAATAGACAGACCCTTTAAATGGCAACTTCGGCGATTTTTCGTTGCCCACTGATCTCAACAAAAATTTTCAATATATGTTCTCCTCGGTAGTGCAATAATTTATGCCAAGCCGGGCGGTTGCAAGTCATTTAGTTTTCTGGAAAATGAATTCTAAAATTTTTTAGCAGATTCCCACGTGAGCCACCCTGCGTTTTCGACGTCGTTATCTGCAACACTGGTTACCTGAGCAGGCAGGCTGTCTAAGGCAAAACGGCAATAATTCAGCGCTAAAATTGTTGCTGTCAAGTTCAGCAGAGCTCAATACATCATTGGATGACATCGCCACTTTCACTTATTTGGCACCAGTTTCACCAGCATTGTATTTCTGATGGTGCGGAGGGTGTGACATCATCGCATATGCTGCGCGAAGCATCTATCCGTTTCGGTTTGAACACACCGTTCATTCAGTTATTTAAAATCATTGGTAAGTTTGACTAACCCTGGCTGCTTCAGCGCTATTGGAAAACAGCGATATCAAAATATGGTGGAAAAAATCCATGCTTCTATGCACCAAGGTGGCCAGTTAGCCTCGGAAGAACTGCTGCGGGCCAGCCCCATACTTCAGGGCATAATGTTTCCTACGGAAGTTTTGTTTAAAGCTCTACGATTCAAGGGGGCGAAGGTTGGGGTGGATGTTATCAGCAATTTTGTCATTTTGTCTTGGCACAGAGTGCCTAACACCGCGTCATGCATTACATGCACATATGCTTGAAGGCCTGGCTTAGGCCCTTCAATGTAAGGGCCCCACCGGGCAGGTGGCTTCAAGCCCAACCTGGGCCCACAACTTTGGGCCCGAGCTCGGCACAGGCCCTTTGAAAAGCTTTTCGGGCGGCCTTGACCGGCCCACAGGCCAGACTCGGGCGGGCCCGTGCAGTGCTCTACCTGATACTATGTGAGTCTCTTCACTGGTGCCACGACGGTTGCTGTCGTCACCTGCCTCCACAGCGAGTGACGTCAGTCAGGCAAGCAATCTAAATGCAGTTATCCGATGCCAACCAGTGATTTTTTTTTTTAATCCTTCCCATATGCTGTTTCCCATGTACCAGTTTGTAATTAATGATATACAGACCGTCGATTGACCGTTATACAAAAAAGCACAATACACATCGGGAAAAGATGGAATAAGCAAAAGAGCAAAAAACATACAAAGGTGCTAAAGAAAAAGATCACACACACTGTGACACGTTTGGCAAAATAATATCCTACAAAGTTCATGAGACAGCAAAGGGTACAATTGTGAATGGTAGTTTTCCAAAGTGCTCAAAAAAGAAGCCATATTTCAATAATTATATGACATCAAAGTTCGAGAAAGTTGCCTTGTTATGCAAAACTTGTGGCTATTAAAATTAATGAGGAGTTCAGAACCAACAAATTTGCACGAAACTTTGGTTAGCAGTTCAAAAAAATTATATCCTTGAACGATAGCTGAATGGACATGTAACTTGAAGAATCTGGCTCGTACATAGCACTGAGGTCATATGTCAGAGGAAAAATTGGTTTGGGTGGGTTAAAATTTGAACATAGTCTCGACCTTGAGTGTCCAGAAGAGGACAACAATAATAAAGCATCACTCCATGAAGCAATACACCGCAGCTAATATGACTACGAATAAAACTGAGGTATAATGATAACAAGGAGAATAACGAAAAAACTAGAGATGAAACTAAAGAGCACGCAACGTGCAATGAAAAGAAAAATGATAGGGGTAACGCTAAGAGATAAAAAGCAAGCGGAATGGATCAGAGAACAGACAGGAGTAGCCGATATTATCTTATGAATTAAAAGAAGGAACTGGACCTGGGCAGGACATGTCATGAGGAGGAAGGATAATAGGTGGACAGTAAGAGCGACGGAATGGATACCAAGAGAGGGAAAACGCAACAGAGGTAGGCAAAAGGTTAGATGGAGCGATGAAATTAAAAAGTTTGCGGGCATAAAGTGGAACCAACTCGCTCAGGATAGGGTGGATTGGAAATCCTTGGGAGAGGCCTTCGTCCTGCAGTGGACCTAAACAGGCTGATGATGATGATAACAATGCTTATTCTGGGAAAAAAAAAGAAATGAAAAAGACATGCATGTGAACTTAAGCCAAATGCGGTTTTAACATTATAGCACTAAGGAGCTTGTGTCATATAAAATGCATTTGCAGTGTTGACCAGGAGTGGAAAATGAAGGAAGCAATTGATGCGATGAGAGCCAAGTTGAAAATCCTCAAACTGGCACCAACTCTCTCAAGGTAGCCCCGGTCAACAAATGACAGTCCCTGGTCAGATAGGGAATTTTAGTGTGGAGGAGGTGCAGGGCATCCAACTTGGGCCCTTTGTGTCTGAGGCAAGCACACCCTGAAAACACCACATTGGCTTGGTAACATGAACACGTAAACAGGCGTACATAGTGAAAGGACGTGCACTCTTTGCAGTGCTTTTCTGCTCGCCGAGTGCACTTTACTAAACTACCAGTGAGTAGGCTTCCCTGCCACAACTAAGGAATACAACTGCCCAAGAATTCTGTCGCTATAGGAAAATAACGAACAATCCACTTGTGCTGGCCAATCCCCTCCGCTGGGTGTGTGCCACGAAATATAGGAAGAGAAAAAGCTCGCACTTGTGTTGCTTGTGATGGATTCAGTGTCATCCACCACTGCCAACTGCTATAGAGTTCCAGTCTTAAAGGCAAAGTTCAACCCCTTTTCAGGCCCAGTTATTCCATTCAGAATCATCAATTTTACAGGCCAGTGGCCAACTCTCGTGATAAGATAAAAAGGTTGTTCTTTCGCCACAACTCACCTTTATCATCTGCTCTACACATACTGGCAACTTAGTAGAATAGCGAAAATGAGGCCAATATAAACAAGAAACAAAATAATTGCTTATGCTATTCCCATAATTTCACGGAGTAGCCTCTTGTTTCACCACTCAAAGGAAGGGCATTTATCTTGGTTTCGTACCAAACATTTAGACTAGCACTATTTAACAGTGCGCTATCCCTTCGAAATAAAGCTTCAGGTGTCAATTTAGCAAATAATACTAACAACAATAAACAATATTGTTACGAGAAAGACACAGAGGACAGCTATTTACAATGTATTTACAGGGAGGCTTTAACCAGGCAACAACCAAGATGGTGGACAGTCCACGCATCAGCCAGTCCCGTCTTCGTCGTCTTCTTCATCGATGGTATGAGCCATACCCAGATACTATGGTCGCTTCGTAGCATTATTAATAAATTATTTCAGCTGCTAATAACCTTTAATTGAAAGCATTTTCTTTTTCACATTTTTTGAGTTACCATGTTCATGAGTCCCAAGTTTCACTTGGTTACATAAAAAAAGAATAAGTTCGGAAAAAAAAAAGGAATCAGTTTGGACATGAAAGGGTTATGCATCATCTTTTTAATGAGTGCAATGCACTACCCAAAAACTGGAGGAGATGCTTAAGCTTTGCCCTTAAAGGGCCCCTAAACAACCCCGAAGTCCAAAATTTGTTTTAAAGACATAACTGCGCTATTGTGCGATGTGAACATGCTGCTGCAAGAATTTTGCGAATAGGTGCAATAATAAGGAAGTTACATGGGTTTAAGTGGCCGCTTGCGTCGGTTTCGTTTTCTCGGTCGGCCTCCCCTCCCTCCTCTGCCGAGGAGAGGGTAGGCGCGGCACGCTGTCGAGACTCCGCCCACTTTTGACACGTGACCTGACGTGAGCATTTGATGTCATTGATGCTCGCGCTGCAGTACCGGTTGCTCCCGTTCTAGAAACGTTGGGTTGCTCCTGCGCTCACGCCGGTGGGATGGCCAGAGGATCTGACAATAGACGTTTCGACCAATCAACGAGATACAACTGCGCAAGGTTGTTCGCGGTAGAACATGACGACACCTAGGATGTGAGCGCGACTGGTCAATCGCAGGAAAGAGGCGCGGGAATTGTTTTTTGAAATACGGCATCTGTGTGGCACGCAGTGCCATCATATTCGCAGAATGTGATCGCCGCAACATTCTCTATGATTGCGTTAGCTTGTTTGGGCGGCTTTAAAAAAAAGTAGAAGCCTGTTTAGTGGCCCTTTAAGAGTAGAATGCAAGCCCCATCCACACCTGCTCTGTGCAGGTGGCACTGTCCGAATGCACTGCTGCTGGTGTGGCAGAAATGCTGGAAAAGAGGTTTGTACCCAAGTTTTATCACAGCAGAATTGTACCGCAAATTCAAGTAATGATGTCAGCTATCAGGCACATAGGCTGTAGTTGAGTCCGTGTTCGCAATTTTTCTGCAGGTTTTACTATGAGAAATTTAACTTTGTTCACAATGCATCTGCACCATTGTTATGTTCGGCGGTAGATCGACAGAAGGGTAGGTGACCGCGGCCTAGCGCATGACTTCCCTGTAGAAACGTGTTCGTATTCACGCAGTAAGGGCGGCGGCTTTGTTGTCCTTTTGAAGCGGCGGCTCGGATGCATGCCACCAGGTGAACAGAGTGGCAAGTTGGCCCTGCTGCAGAGTTCTGCTAACTCATTACAGGATTAGTGCCCAATGCTATCTTTTCACAGAAGCTCAGTACAGGGAGCAGTTTGAAGTGTGTGAACGCGAAGGCGTAGGCTCTGATATAGAGAGTGAACCCGGGTTTGAATGGTGAAGTGCAGCATATGGGTTGGTCCCAGAAGGCGGTCGCAGAAGTGATCGGGTGATTTTAACGGGGAAAAAAGAAAGGGAGAGGAGAGAGTTTAGCGCTAACTCGGGTTGCAGACACGACAAGGTGGACAGAGGTTGAGCTTGGCGCTGCCTCTGATCAAGAGATGATGAAATTCTACAACTACCCCATTTGAGTGCAAACGTTAGGGCTCGGAACGAACCACTTGGTGTGATTTGAGTCCAGTATCTGTTGTCATGATGTCTGCTGATAGTGCTGGCCGCCCCAGCCAAGTTTTGTAAATATTGAAGAGCCAGTGTAAATGAACCTGCGTGTTTTGCTGTGAGGACATCTTGGCCGAGACTACGTCCTTCAACGTGTCGTCACGGTCATCGGAACCATCATGAAGGAAGACCAATTCCGAAATTTAACTACCATGGCGGAGGGTCTGCGTGTTTGGGATAATTTTTTCTGCAAAGCACACCAGTGCCGATGACACATGCTGATGCTGGATTTTCTGTGACACACCCTCCACAACAATATCGTGTTAATACAATGCCGAGGAAGGATGCACAAGTACAGGCAGCAATGCAATTAACGGTTATGGTTGGAGAGCAAGGTTTCTGTGATGACCATCATAAGTTGCATTTTTGTATGGTTTATAATTAAAAAAGTAACGTTACACCAATCAGTAATTCTAGTCAGTTCAGTGCCTAGTTTCATAGCTTCAACGTTAACGAAAGCAATTATTTATAGGCCAAGGCAAGTCTTATCTGCATATAATATAGGCAGTGTATAAATACACCTGTCCAGTAAAGTCATTTATATAGCTACAAAAAGGTGGTCCTAAACGGTGGTCCTAAATCAGAGCCCAGAGGCACTCCTTGGTTAATAATTTCCCTTTCAGAAAAGGATTTGCCTGTATGTGCATTTCATCCTCAAACATATACCGTATTTACCCGCATAATTTGCGCCCTCGCATAATTTGCACACCCGTAATATTTAGCCAGCTTTGCAAAAAAAATATATATATATCCTCGCATATTTCGCGCTCCCCGTTCCCAGCTCGCCGGCACGCTTGCACTGAAAGACTTTGAACAGCCGTGCGGCCGCGCCCCTCGCTGCACAGGCGAGCGCAGTCATACGCAAAAGGCTGCGAGTGCGATGCCCCCTTTTTCCGATTCTTTTCTCCGGAAGCCAAAGTATGGTCGCTAGAATAAAAGCATGCAAGTGGGAGGAGGTGACGAAAACGGCTGAAGCAGAGATCAAACAAGCCCAGTCTATCTCCGTCGCTCGGAGGCACCTCAATCGGGACACCTGCCGTCGATGCGGGGAGAAAAGGCCCCGCCCATCTTTAACAAGCATGAAAAGACGCGAGGCGGGGGAGTGTCGCTCGGCTGCTGAGATAGCGTGCGCACCAGCGCTATCTTGGCAGTCATCAGCAGGTGACTCGTAAACATTTCTATGTGCTGCGCTCACAACACGAAGGGACTGCGAAAAGTGTCCCGGAGCAGCTGTATTCTCTTACACCAGCGTTTTGCAGTGTTACGTGAGATCGCATCCAAAAGAGTTACTGCACTAGTTGCATTGTATTACACGTTATTTCAAATGTGTTCGCAAAATATCCGCGTAATTTGCACACCCCCTTTTCAGAGCTCTAAAACCGCGAAAAAAAGTGCGAAGATTACACGAGTAAATACGGTAGCTGTTAAAACATTACTGGCTAGACCAGGATTCTAAATAGAGACTGCCGTTTTGCAAGCAACGTGTTAATGTTTATTTCATCAAATGCTTAAGACAAGCAAACAGCTTAAGTTAAGCAAATGTTTGGGCTCCAATTAAGGTAATTTCAGGGCTAAGATGTAGGCGCTTGAATGGACACGGATGACAGAAAGGACACAACACGAGCGCTACCTTTCCGGATTTATATGGAAGTCAAGCACATATGTAGATTAAGGAAAAAATGATACACAATATAAACAAAACGCATGCAATTACGGGAAAAAAAATTCACCTGCTAAATGTTTTTTTTCTATAATCTTTTAGGTTTTGTTTATACTTTGTATCATTTTTTAATCTGTCATAATTAGCATAATCTTGGAAAAATAGAAAGTGCCTTGTATGCGCGCATAGCAGTCACTGGGGTGATTGTCATGTTAGTACTTATATATGTGGTTGACTTCCAAGTAAGTCCAATTGTTGAAAGCCACCACTCGTCTTATGTCCTTACTGTCATCCATTTCTATTCAAGCACTGTACATCATCGCTATGCCCCACCAACAAGGCTGAACATCCTCAATGGAATGTCAGGGTACCAGGAGTGGTCAGAGTGGTAGATGCCGCCTTCCGCCATCTAGAGAGAGGAACGCAAAGCCTGTACGGAGCGTGTGAGCGAGCGCAGTGCGTGACTCAGGACTCGGGGTTGGGGGGCTCCTAGTATTACAACGGTTACACAGTCGTAATAAAGGTGTGGCTAACGCAGTATCCTAGTCGCTGTATCTTGCTCGTCGAAAAACGCCTTCAACATGGTGTCAGAAGTGCTGCAGAGGACACTGGCTTCTAGTCATCCTTCATGCACGCTAGCAAAGAAATGCCGGTGAGCTGCTCCTTATACGCACACTCTCAGAACTCAAGCAGAGCGACCCTCTAACGTGTGAGGCCATGGCGTCATTCGTAATTCAACTGCCGGATGCCTTCAACATTTTGTCGCCGAACAAGTGGCCAAAGTGGAAACAATGATCTGAATGTTTCCAAACCTCTTCAGGTTTGTGCGTGAAACCTGAGCAACACCAAGTCAACACTCTATTCTACATCATGGGCGAGCAAGCCGAGGAAATCTACGCCACCTTTACTTTCTCTGAAGAGAACTCCAAGAAATTCAATGCAGTTGTGGAGCAGTTCAGCAAATATTTTGTTCCAAGATGCAACGTGGTCTCAACGAGCCAGGTTCACCACCAGAGTGCAGCAGGGTGGTGAGTCAGCCGAAGATTTCATTACTACGCTTCACACACCTTCAAAAGATTGTGAGTTCAGCACTCTTAGAGAGGAGTTCGTGTGTGTCCACCTGGCGGTTGGGTTCAAAGATAAGCAGCTATCTGCCAGGTTGCAACTCAACGCAGAGCTCACACTGCAAAAGGCTCTCGATTCCGTCCGCTAGATCGAGACCGTCCGTCAGCAACAAGCCGAACTTCACCCAGAAGTGTTGTCTGTGAAGAAATTTGCATCGGGTCCCCAAACCAATTGGCGTGCTTCAAAACAAGAGTTCCTCACGCAAGGCAAGCAAGCCAGCTAGACCCTCATGCAAGAACAGCGTGCAGAGACTGTGCCGTTGGTGTGGCCATGACAGTCACCCTCACACTCTCAGCCCAGCGCACTCTGAAGTCTGCAGAAATTGCTGAAAAAAGGGTCACTACACCTCTGTATGCCTGTTGCGAACACCTGGATTGTGTCGAAACCCAGCAAGAAGCTATCGAAGCAGCATTCCTTGGACCAATCAAGACATCAGGTGCTGGAGCATGGGAGGCAACAGTCTTCATTCAAGGCCAGCCAGTAGGGTGCCGACGAAACTGTTCTTCCAACGCAGCTATTCGAAACACTGAAAAACAGACCTGTTCTCTCAGCTCCTCTCTGTCAGCTACATGGTCTAGATGGAAAGCTCCTTCCATCCACAGGAATGGCAAAAATCAAGCTCGTCTACCGCAATAGTATGGTCCTGGACGGGATCTGCACTCCACTGCTTGGCAACCCAGTAATCGAAGAACTCCACATAATGACGTCCATAAGCACCATTTCTGACAAAGTGAACCCGAAAAAGAATCTTCAGCGGCATTCCAAGGGATCGGCCCCAAGCTACAAATAGAATACCGGATTCAGCTGGAAACAGGAGCGAAACCTTTCACACTCAGCTCTCCCAGGCGCATTCCGATTCCTCTGTATGAAAACACGAAGCTCGAAATGCAGAGAATGCAAGAACTCAATGTCATATCACCTGTTGATGCACCGAACGACTGGTATGCACCAATGGTGGTCACCCGAAAGCCCTCCGGAGATGCGAGAATATGCTTTGACTTCACTGAGCTGCCACGTTCTCAGAGAATGGCATCCTATTCCTGCAGTGGAACACACTCTTGAGTTCTTCACGGAGCTAAGGTAACTGGATGTGAACTCTGGATTTTGGCTAATTCCGCTTTGTGAAGAATCAAAGAAGCTCACCACCTTCATTTCACCTTTTGGATGTTTCTGCTCCAACCAATTACCATTTGGAATTGCATCAGCCCTAGAGCACTTTCAGAAATGAATGGCCTGCATGTTGCAAGGCACCAACAGGGTTGTATGTCACATGGACGACATCTTCATCTCGGGTTCAAATGAACACGAACATAACGAGACACTCAGAGGAGTACTGCAGGCACTCGCAAAGGCTGGTGTGACACTGAACAATAGCAAATGCGCATTTAATGTTGAACGCCTCAAATTCCTTGGACAATGGCTAGGCGAAGACAGAATGCGACCAAACGAAAAGAAAGTTGAAGCCATTTTGAATATGGAGAGCCCAAGAAACGCGACCAAGCTTCAGAGAGCTCTCGGAATGGCAACGTACCTCGCCAGATTCATTTCAAATCTCTTTGAGATTCTGCAACCACTTACAACATTATTGTCAAAGAAGCACGAGTTTGCTTGGGGTGCTCCACAAGAACAGGCTTTCAATAGATGGAAGTCCGTGCTCTCATCCTGCCCTGTCCTTGGAGTCTACGATCCATCCAAAGAAACCATTGTCACTGCCAACGCATCGTCCTTCGGACAGGGGGCACTAATCCGGCAGAAGCAAGCAAACAGCAAGTTTTCTATCAACAGTTATGCCTCAAGACTGCTCTCAGAGACCGAGCAGCACTATGCTCAAATTGAAATAGAAGCTCTTGAATTAGCCTGGGCATGTGACAAATTCAAATTCAGCGATTACCTCGTCAGCAAGCTGTTCCAAGCTGGAGACGGATCATAAGCCACTGGTTCCCATCTTCACTTCGAAAAGCTTTCACAATCTGACACCCAGATTACAGAGGCTGAAGACGAGAATGATGCGATATCAGTACATTGCATGCATTTCCGGCAAAGAGCATCTACCCGCAGACAAACTTTCGAGAGCGCCTTTGCAAGATACAGGAGACACCAAGTTAGAAGAGAGTGCGGAAGCTTTCATATTGTAGGGGTGAAAATGAATGCGGCAAATGAGAGCTGCGAAAGATCGGCTGGTAGAGAAAGAGGATGAGGAAGACAGACGATGGAATGGCAATCGCCAGAGCGTTCATAGAATACTAGCACGGACCCTTGTGTGTTGTGTTTGTGTCCGTTACATTTGGTGGCAGCGACGGGATGTAAACCCAAAGCAAGACGTCCCCCGGAAAGGCGATTTTGATTGAATCGGTACCGCAATCTATGCTGGTACCAGTGTCGAGCATTCAGCTGGACGCTTCTGCAAGCGACGCGATTGCTCAGCCACTGTTGCTGCCATCTCAAGCTTCCGATGCTGGTACGATGCTTTCACATATTTACCCTGCCGCTTCGGATGCTGCTCAGTGTCAGCATACACATGATCTAGCGGCTGTCCTAGCGGCTTCTGAAGCACACTTTGCCGACTGCCTGTTCTCCATTGAGAATAGTTTAACCCAACGCATGTCCCCCGCAGAAAGTCGCATCGCCAACCTCACGAAACGTGCTTTCAACCTCTCATTGCCGGCTTCCACTACTCATGCTCCTACTGTCGCTCGAAGCAATGCTGGGCCTCCCTCCCCACATTCTGCCATTGCGCAATGCCAGGGATTCTTCCCGAGTCCACCTACCTTTTGACGGGACACTGCCGTGGTCTGTTTTTCTTAGGCAGTTTGAGTCTGCCGCTGCTCTGTGCACCTCGCCCGAACAACACAAGGCTCAAATCCTTCTGACCCAGCTTTGTTCTCCTGCCACCGAATTTCGACAGCTTCGTCGGGGCACTCGAGTCCTGCTATGGTGACTCCCATCTTCGGCACTTGCATCTTGCAGAATTACACCACGTGCAACAGGGCAAGTACAGCCTGCAAGAGCCTGCTGCTCATGCCAAGTGTTTGTCGTAAAAATCCCTTGCTGGTTGCCCAACTCTTCCGCCGACTTTATTGCTACCAAAGCCTTCTAAGACGCCATCAATGACTTCGAAATTCAACGCTTCATCCGCCTTGCCCGCCCATCTACCGTGCATGCCGGCTTAGCTCTTGCCTTGGGAGCTCACATTCTCGAACGCTCCCTTGCTGTGCAACGCACTCGCTCTTTTCCGAGTCCCCAAATGCCAGCAAGCCAAGTCGATTGCCCCGACACATACCGCCAGCGCTCTTCAATGATCCGCTGCTACCAATGCAACAAGATCCGTCGTTGCCGTCGAGATTGTGAGCATCAGATTCCATTGTTGGAAAACTTCAGCGCGGGCCGGTGAGGGCAGGACCATGCGTAAGTCATCAAGCCCCTCTCCAGTCACTAGGGCTGTTTCCAGATATGCCTACTCTGCAAGTGCAGCTAGGGGTGCCGCCGAAAAATGTCCCAGCACTTGTGGATACCGGTGCAGCCCTTAACTTCATTAACCCAAGTTTGCTGCCAACTCAGTGCAGCCCGAAGACAACCACAGACGGACCAACTGGCATCTTGCTAGCGGACGGAACGTACTTGCCAACTTTCGGAAAAGTACTTCTCAGTGTCACTGCTTTTGGGAAAACATTAGGTGTCCCATTCGTTGTGGTGCAAAACCTGTGCGTACTCTTAATCTTGAGCTGCAAGTGGTGCTCGATGCTAGGCGTACGTATTGCATTTAACCATGCCGGGTGCACCATTGGGTTGCTCCCTCATAACCCTGCACCCTACCTGGCCATGAAAAAATCCACAAATGAGCTCCTGGCTTCGTGTGCGTCATCTGTTTTCAAGTCGGCCACCCATGCGGCCAGAGCGGCCCGCTCCATTTTGAATAATGGCGCAAAATTGTCGTGTGGACAGTTACTCAACTTCCGTACGAGGCCACGCACCCTTGTGGTATGGATAGGTGCGCTAACCACCGTGCATCTCCCAAAAGACCACAAAGAAGAACCTGTTCGCTCATGACCACCACTCTCATTCCCTGTGTTGGCAACGTGTTTGGTAACTATACCATTTTCTTCTGCTGTGTGGGTGCCCGTTCGTTGCAACATGGATGAATGCTTAGATGCA
This sequence comes from Hyalomma asiaticum, assembly GCA_013339685.2. Lineage (NCBI taxonomy): Eukaryota > Metazoa > Arthropoda > Arachnida > Ixodida > Ixodidae > Hyalomma > Hyalomma asiaticum. Next base: position 115,799,286 of record CM023486.1, read on the forward strand.
GATGTCTTTGTTGACTGCGTTACCTTTTCGAGACCCGGCAGTGAATTTGCCATTCCATGCTCCCAACTGCGCTCCTCTCTTCAGCGTTCGCTGCACTAGTATTCAACTTATCAGACAGCTTTGTTCCAACGAGCATTACAATATGCTCGTTGACAACTTCTATTCCTGTAAAGGACCTCTGCCTTCAATGGCTAAAGACACCCCAACAAGCAGGCCCTGTCCGTACACAACTTCACCTGTTGTGCAAGAAGGAATGGCTGTCCAGAAGAGAGTTACAAGCGGACCCAAAAACTCTTCTACGACCATCAACACAAGCTCACTGTGGAGGACAAGCCACTCCTCTAAGCTGCTCAAGTTGTTATCCCTGAATCTTGCCAAACGGAAATCCTATGACTTGCACAAAGGCCACTTTGGCATAACAAAAACACTTGCGCGAGCCAAGGACTGTGTCTGGTGGCCCACGATCGGAGTTGACGTCTTGCCATGGCCACGATTTGTCGTCGGTGCGTTGAAACAAAGGTGAACCACAAAATGCCACTAATCAGCTCTGAGTTCACAGAGGGACCTTGGCAGCGTATTGCAACAGACTTGTTCTACTTCAAGAACCAGTGGTGGCTGATAGCTACGGACTACTACTCCAGATACTCTGAACTGGTTTGACTCGAGAAGCTTACGTCCACAGCTGTAGTCAACCACCTCAAGTCAATTTCGTACAGCACGAAATTTCCAAGGAAGTGGTTTCCATCAATGACCCGCAGTTTTTGTCAAGCAAGTTTTCACAAGTCGCTCAAGACTATGGTTTCCATAGAACTCATTTGCCACACTACATCTAGCCCTCACCATTCCCAGAGCAACAGACTTGCTGAGGCGGCCGTAAAAATCAAGTCTACCATGACAAAGACAACCTCACACTTCTAGCTTACTGGTCCACTACACTGAAGAATGGGTACAGCCGTTAGGAATTACTAATGGGTCGCCAGCTAAGATCCAGACTTCTCAGTTCGACCAAGCTCGAACCTCAATTGCCAGATCAAGAGAGGCTTCGGAACTTCGAGGAACAGTACCAAAAACGCCAAAAGCATGACTTGGACAGACCCCATGGAGTCCGCGACTTGTGACAGCTTCTCTACAGAGATAATGTATGGCTGACGGACCTCAAGGGTCATGCGATGGTGCAAGCTCCAAGTGATGAGCCTCGATCCTAATGGGTTAACACGGACACTGGTTCTGTGCGAAGAAACAGAACCCAGTTAGTTCGCATTGCCCAGTCAACAATGCGGACACACTAGTCCCATTGATGCTGACAATAGAGTTTTAGTTTGACGTTTTAGGGGCGAAGCTCCTTATGGCGTCACCCGTTCGTCCCCATTATCGTTTGTTTGTAACCACCGCTCATTGAGTCTACAATCCGGCCATAGATGGCGCTACTTGTACTATATAACGAATGCATATACGCTGAGAAATGCAAATAGATGGCGCTGTCCCATAGAGATGCATGCAAACTGCAGTTGGGTGACGATATACTAGATGGCGCTGGTCGTCATCGCCCTTTCTCGTCTAGTTTCCTAGATGGCGCTGCCCCATAGAGATGTGTGCATTATGGCGGTTGGGTGACTGGACACTAGATGGCGTCATCACGGTGAATATGCCGTGGTCGAGTCGAGCTCCCCCTCTCTCTCCCTCCCTCTCTCCCCCTACCCTCTCCCCTTCTCCCTCACAACCATTCAACGCCCCCCCCCCCCCCTCTCTCGGCTCGCGATGCCGACGCAGGCAGCGTCTGCTAGCGAGTTTCTTGTTTCCCGTATATATGGCACTGGATTTTGACCTCCAAGGTAGTGCCTGTGTGCGATTTCTCCTGTGCGTGATTAAACAATGAAAATTCACAGTGTACATGTAAAATTAAAGTGAGCTGCAAGTCACCATAAGTCTCATCAACCCTTTAATATAAACGCGCACGATCTCACGTCTTGATGATGTACTGGGCAGAATTCACGGTTTACCGATGAACCTCTGCAGCTTCGCCCACTCATCATCATTCACCCCGTGGATATGCTGTAATTTTTTTACGGTCCGCTCCGCTCCGAGTCTGCCCGCTACGCCGCAGCGGAGCAGCGGATGGTTTGCTCGTTTTAGTTAAGCGTTGTCGGCAGCGAAGCGGGCTCTTTGCTGTTGCAGCGCCCTCTGGTTATGTTCAGCGTCATTAAACAAAACGAAAAAAACATGTAGTCACATTTACAAAGCAAAATAAGAACGTATAAGTTTATTCGTTCATGACGTATTTAGAAGTGTGCTTTTAATGTGTTGCCGGTCTATTTTTTCAACAGAGAAGCAAGCGCTGACTTGATAATAGCCACTCGAAAGCCAGCAAGGTTGCATTCCAGATCCATTGCAAATATTCCTTCTGTTTTGTTTACTTGCACGACATTTCGCAGCACATCCTCCCATGCGCCAGGATTGCCGAGGGGTCCGCACATGCTACTTTCTTCAAGAGGCAAGATTTTCGTCAATTCGGAAACATTTTCGCGGCTCGCGCCGAGCAGGCGACAGCGAAGCCGCAGCGCTCGCCGAAAGCATGCCGTCGCCGGAGGCAGCCATCTTGAAATGAGCAAAGTCGCTGTACGCGTGAGAGAGGACGTGCACTTCGTCCCCCTTCCACTTGCGAAAACGGCAGCGGCGCGCAGCGCTCCGCTTAGGCTGCTCGTAAGCAAACCGTATTCCCCGCTCCGGTAACCCACTTACGGCTAAGCGGACGACGCATGCGCACTCGCGCCCCCGTTCCGCTTAGCTGGCGAGCGGAGCGTAAAAACGAAAAACTAACTCTCTAATGCCCGTTCGTGTTTCCAGAACACTTCTTACGTGCATACAAGAAGTGGGAGGTGTGTGAAGCCGCCTGCTGCAGCGAACTCCACTTCATCCCTTGGGGGATGTGGTAGATGCCGCCTTCCGTCACCTACAGACGAGGATGTAAAGCCCGCACGGAGTGTGTGAGCGAGCTCAGCGCGTGGCTCAAGACACGGAAAGGGGGGGGCTCGTAGTATTACGACGCTTACACAGTCGTAATAAACGTGTGGCTAACGCCCCAGTCGCTGTCTCTCGCTCGTCGAAAAACAACTTCAATAGTTGGAACAAATGCAACCTGCTTCTTTCTATCCCATTAAAACCCAATTTATATTGATCTAGACAAGACAATCTGCACTGCATTTTGCATTTAACGATGCCACTGCAAGCCACGTCTGTGCACTGAGAAGATCTGCATATTCGTGCGCTACCCATGGTGATGGCTCTCGTGCAACGCTGCTCACTCATGCTTATGAGCACAGCTTATAAAATTCCATAGGAATAATTTAGAAAAATTACACAAGCCAAGATACTTTTCCAGAGCCAAGACATGGAGCGAGAAGGTACTTCCCACATGCTGCACAAACCTAAGCCCAATGAAGCTCCATGACAAGAAAATGCGTTCATTATATCAGAAAATTTGTTATAAATATGAGTTTTAACACTGTTTCAATGGCAACACTATATTTTTATTTACTCTGATATGCACAATTACTTGTTAGGTCTGCTGCGCAGAGCTGCTGAAGAAACTGCATAGTGACACAATCTTTCAAAATAAAGTCCGTTAACCTTTAGGTTTCCAATTATGGTAAGCCACTTGCTGAACTCACCTGAGTGCCACCATTAAGAAGCACTGTCACTGTTTCACCACCAATATCGACAATCCGTCCCAGCTTGAAGCCATCCTGCTCATCAGGGGCCCATACCAGGCCAGAGTCCACAGCTAGCATTGTGCCTACATGAAGAGATACAAACAAACGAGAGTAATCGTCACAGATGCTCAACAAACCAGAAGAACTTGCTGGCAATTATCACTGTTCAAATTAAAAGATAACCAGATGTTGCAATGCACTTTTGCATATTCTCAGAAAACAGGCTGGGCTTATGAATGAGCAGGTGGTGTTGGTCACCATTCTCAATTCTGACGAAAATTTTGTTTAGGCATGCAGGTTTTGGACTGAGAACAATGATTCTACACTTCTGTGTAAAAAAAAAAAAATTGTCTAGAAGCAAATAACTGCACTCCAGCCAACAAAAACACATTTCTGAACATTGAGGCACTTAGTAAATAAACAACTTAAGAATGGCACACTGCTTGACCACAATACCTTTTGCCAACAAACGAAATAAAGACATACTTAGGAGTATTTCATTACAATTAACTACAGAAGGGAGCTTGAGAACAACGAACTGCTAACACAGAAGGCCCCCCCCCCCCAGACCAGGATACCCATAATTCAGGAATTTTAAGCTGTACATAATTTAAACCGAGAATAATAAAACCTGACTGGCATTGACTTTTGTATTTTGCACTTTCTTTTGGAGTAATTTTCATGGCTTTGTGAAGCACAGTTATATTTTAACATTTCATTGAAACATCATGGTTTACCACAAGCATTGAAATTTGAGCATAGCTTTTTGAAAACCCTTTTAATTGAATTCAAGAACGTCTGCCACTCTGCATTAAAAAATGTTGCGTTATTAGAGTACTATCTCAAAAGTTATGAAGTGTCAAATGTGAGCGACCAGTAACTGCACCTCCTTACAAATGTTTGTGACACTGTGCAGCCGCTCTCCAGTGATAGTTCTCATTTAAATATGATAATTCAGGGCGCAAAGAGCATCAGAGGTGCCTGGAATTTTCAAACAGCCTGCATGATAGCGGGAGGATACTCAAGCTCGACTAAAGTGGCTTTGAACATTATAAGTATGTATGACATAGATAAGAGGAGTTGAAGGAATATCCTGTTATCAAACCTAATGCAGCATGGACACTATCAGACCTCAAGTGTAAACTGATTCTTAGCGTGCATTCGTGACCCAATATATTAGCAGTTTGGCCGTGCAATTGCAGAGCATCAGATTATATATAAAATGCATCAAAAAGACAACCCTCAATTTGCAGGAATAATGGCACAATACTTGAGATAGTTGCTGGACACCATCCTTAACGGTAGCCACAAGAAAAAATGCATACCACTATGATATGCAACATAAACATATGTACTAATTCATGCATGAACAAAGAATCGAAAATACTTGTGCATCAGACACAGTGGTAGCATAGTTAGTAAATCATGGGAGTATATGGCTTAAAATGCAAGACCGACACGGAATATAACACACACAAGTGTCGGTGTGTGCTTAGGGTCCGCGCCATCCTCGTGTGCGCCATCGCCTTATGCTTAATTCGGGCAATAAATGCACTCTCTCCCTGTTAGCAGGGGATTTGAAAACAGTGTGGTATTTGTGACAGACACACAGCCAGGGGTGAGACAGCAGAAATAGATTTGGGAGCAGTGTTCGGAGCAGCGAAATGTTCATTTTGGAGCAGGAGAACCTTGATTTGGAGCAGCTCACAACATTTAATGTCATGTCTTAAGAGCTCAAAAAGTTGAATTTGGAGCAGCCCCAGGCAGTCAAGTATCTTTTTCACAACCAGGGGTCAGTATACCTTCTCAAAATTTAAAAGAATTTCTCATTGCACCAAAATTGTCGACACACAATAGTCCTTTAGTTAAGACCACTTACATGATTTCCCGAATTACTGCTTTGACAATTTGTAGAATTTCTTATTTAGCTTCTGAAGGATCCCTAGCACTTCTTGTAGGTTCATTAGTGCTGTCTTTTATCAGGAGAGTCTGGTCACTTTGGATTTTGTCAAGATTTTCCTGCTTCACACCATTGCAAAGAAGCTCACCTGAGCTTTTCACCAGCGCATTGCCCTCTATTGTAACACTGCAATACTGTGGTGGCAACTAATCGTGGACGATACTCCAATTTCATGTAGATAATGGCATTCCACGTGTCTTGGTCCCACATGTCTCGATTTTCGAAGCATCTGCAGCAAATCTCGGACACCCAAGATTCAATCACGCGATGCATGTTGCGCGACTCCGCTCCCACCCCCCATTGAAACTGATGTGAGCACCAAAATACTCGCTTTCCAGGCTGTTTCTGAGCAACTTGGAGCAATTTTCTCAATTTTAATGCTTTCGGAGCAGCTCGGAGCAAGAAAACGGAATTGTATCAAAACTGTGCAATATGAGCAGCTGTCTCACCCCTGCACAGCACAAAGCACAATGCAGCTTTGTTCTCCTGCCACCGAATTTCGACAGCTTCATCGGGGCACTCGCGTCCTGCTATGGTGACTCCCATCTTCGGCACTTGCATCTTGCAGAATTACACCACGTGCAACAGGGCAAGTACAGCCTGCAAGAGCCTGCTGCTCACGCCAAGCGTTTGTCGTAAAAATCCCTTGCTGGTTGCCCAAACTCTTCCGCCGACTTTATTGCTACCAAAGCCTTCTAAGACGCCATCAATGACTTCGACATTCAACGCTTCATCCGCCTCGCCCGCCCATCTACCGTGCATGCCAGCTTAGCTCTTGCCTTGGGAGCTCACATTCTCGAACACTCCCTTGCTGTGCAACGCACTCGCTCTTTTCCGAGTCCCCAAATGCCAGCAAGCAAAGTCGATTGTCCAGACACACACCGCCAGCGCTCTTCAATGATCCGCTGCTGCCAATGCAACAAGATCCGTCGTTGCCATCGAGATTGTGAGCATCAGACTCCATTGTTGGAAAACTTCAGCGCTGTCGAACAAGCGGTTTCTCAGATGTCGCGCAGATGAAGCACGCACCAGAGCAATAGGTGTACTCCCGTCGTGGCAGAAGTGCAACCTGCCGGCAAGCCTCCCACCGGCGGAAAAAGAAGCGATCCGGACCCTACGCAGCAACAAAGGTATTGTTGTCCTCCCAGCAGATAAGGGGAATGCCACAGTATACTATACCGCAGTGCATACAACGAAAAAATGCTTGACTTGCTTGAAAACTGAGGAACATATTCAGTATTAACTAAGGACCCCACAAACTGCAGGAAACGCTGTCCACTGTCTTCCCGCCGGCCTGCTCTTGACACAAGAGGTTATACTATCGGTTATTGAGCACCAGTGGTTCAGCCCCTGCGATCTATGGTCTCCTGAAAGTGCACAAGGCAGGCGTACCACTTCAGCCAACAGTCAACTTCACTCGTTCACCACTCTACAAGCTATCTGGGTACTTGCACCAAGTGCTCAGCCCCCTAGCTGGCCACACCACTACACACGTTCAGAACGCTTCAGCATTCGTGGAAACTGTGCGTGACATTCATCTCAGTGATGACGATGTGATGGTGTCCTTTGACGTGACTTCGCTATTTACCAGTGTTCCTATCGACTTGGCCGTCGAGGCCTGCAAAGAAGCCCTTTCCAGAGGCGGCAGCTTTGCTGACCGGACACCACTGGATCCTTCAGAGCTGTGTGAGCTGCCCCATCTGTGATAAGTAACACGTACTTCACTTACAGCTCTAAAATCTACAAGCAGACACAGGGGACTGCTATGGGCACATCTATATCGTTTACAACCGCAAACCTTGTGATGGAAGCACTGCAAAAAAAAGTTCCCGACAGACTTCAGACCTGCACCAAAAGTTTTTCTATGCTATGTGGACAACTGCTTCAGTATCTTGCCCAAAAATGACGTCGACCGGTTGCTACAAAGCCTCAACGCTGTACAACCGACCATACAATTTACTCTGGAGCGAGAAGAAAATGGCAAGGCGCCTTTCCCAGGCGTACTCATACGTCACTCCGACGGCGGCCTATCGTTTTCCGTTTATCAGAAAATGACCCATATCGGTCGCTACCTCCACTTTGCGTCCTGCCACCCAACTGGGCACAACACTTCTGTCGTGTCATCTTTGATCATCGGGCCCCCATTTATGCTCCAGCAAAGACAAACTGCAAAGAAAACTTCTTACGGTACGCCAAGAACTGTCCAATAACAGCTATTCGGCTGCTTTTGTTCGCAGAATCGAAAAATGGGTGCTGAATCCTCAGCCAGCCGAGAAACGAGCTTATCAAAAACGGGCCAGCATTCTCTACATATCTGGTATCAGCGAAGCACTTGCAAGAATATTTTCAAAATATGATTTATGCGTGGCGCATGTGCCATCCGTAGCTTTTCTGGCCAATTATTTTGAAACTGTGCTCATCGATATGGTGAATGAATGGCATTACTTGTTAGATTGCAGCACCACCACCGCAGGTTAAATGACATTAAAACATCTAAATGAACCGACAAACATTGAAGCCTAGGAAATCATAGGGGATGTGATAAGGAAGCTCGATGTGGTTGTGGACGACGAGGTCGGACTGGCAGACACGATGGCATCTAGGCTTAACCAGCCCGAGCAGCGAAATCACCTTTTGCTCGCGCCCCGCTACAGCATTGGCGATCCAGCTGCGGAGCTGTAGTGCATGCGCTTCTTCACTACATCTTTCCCCCTCCCTGGAGACGGAGCCACTCCAGTGGGCTAAGGCGCCGTGAGAACAAGCGGTTCGTGATACTGTTTTAGGCGATCTACGTGCACAGTCTCGCGGCCGCGACGGCACATGTCCGAGGTTGGTGTGACGGGCTCGATGACGTAGTTGACGGGAGAAGTTTGCTGGAGGACACGATAAGGGCCATGATACTTCGAGGAAAACTTTGGGGTGATACCTGGCGTAGAAGGAGAGGGCACCCACAGCCAGACGAGAGAGCCGGGTGGAAACTGGCGGTCTGGCAGGCCATCGTCACGGCGAAATTTCTGCAGTGCTTGTTGTTGGGTGGTAAGGGAGCGAGCTAGTCGGCGACATTCTTCAGCATATCGAGCAGCTTCGGAAACCGGTGTGGCCTCGGATGAGTCGGGACGGTAGGGCAGGATAGTGTCGATCGGGGAAGAGGATTCTCGACCATAAAGCAAAAAGAAAGGGGAAAAGCCGGTAGTCGCCTGAGGCGCCGTATTGTAGGCGTACGTTACGTACGGAAGAATGACATCCCAGTCGGTGTGGTTGGAGGCGACGTACATCGAGATCATGTCGCCAAGAGTTCTGTTAAAGCGCTCGGTCAGACCGTTTGTTTGTGGGTGATAGGCGGAGGTGCAGCGGTGAATGATACGGCATTCAGCAAGGAGATTTTGAACCACATCCGCTAGAAAGACACGGCCTCGGTCGCTGCGGAGTTCGCGTGGTGCCTCGTGACGGAGAACGAAGCGGTGGAGAAGGAACGCAGCAACGTCACGGGCTGTCGCGGATGGGAGGGCAGCAGTTTCTGCGTACCTCGTTAGGTGGTCGATGGCCACAACAACCCAGCGATTTCCGGCAGCAGTGTATGGCAAGGGTCCGTATAGATCTACCCAATGTGGTCGAATGGGCGGGATAGGCATGGCAAAGGCTGCATTGGAGCAGAAGAGCGGCAAGGACAAGGCTTGCGGCGCTGGCACTCTGTGCAAGATCGGATGTACTTTTGCACAAAGGTGTACATGCCGCGCCAATAAAACCTAAGGCGCAGTCTGGCGTAGGTTTTAAACAGACCAGCGTGTGCGCACTGAGGATCAGAGTGGAAAGCGGCGCATATAGTGGTCTCGGTATGACCAGCAGCTATTTGCGGCCATCTGATTGGTAATTGTGGCGATAAAGGATTCCATCCCTAATGGCGAAATGGGAAGCTTGGCGGCGTAGAGCTCGGGATGGCGGGCTGGCTGATGGTTCAGACAGGTAACGGATCAAAGAGTCAGTCCAAGGATCCTTGTGCTGCTCCGAAGACATGTCGATGGAAGCTGATGGCAAAAATAAGTCATCAGTGGCGGAGACACTGGCAATGTCGGTGTCGACTGGCGAACGAGAAAGAGCGTCGGCATCGGCGTGCTTCTTTCCTGATCGGTAGACCACACGGATGTTGTACTCCTGAATGCGCAAGGCCCATCGGGCGAGACGACCAGCCGGATCTTTGAGAGTCGACAACCAGCAAAGGGCGTGGTGGTCAGTAACGACATCGAAAGGCCGGCCGTGCAGGTACGGCCGAAATTTTGTAATTGCCCAAATGATTGCCAGACATTCCTTCTCGGTGACAGAGTAATTCGCTTCAGCCTTTGTGAGAGTGCGGCTTGCATAGGCAACAACATATTCTTCGTATCCGGGCTTTCGCTGCGCGAGGACAGCACCGAGACCGACACCACTGGCATCTGTGTGGACTTCTGTGGCAGCGGTAGGGTCAAAATGGCGCAGTATCGGAGGCGTCATGAGGGGTAGGTACTGGAGCCAGAGTGCGGACCATCGGTGGTCGTGGTCGAGATAGTGCTGTGGAGTACGTTAACGGAGCAGTGACTTGAGGGAGCCGCTCTTGCGGGAGAACCTCGGACACTTGCTCCTGTATAACGTGCCGAATGGTCGGGCTGAGGCACGAAGTTGACTGCGACGGGGTGGAAATGATGGAGAGCTGGCGGGCAACTTCTTCTCACACGAAAGCTTTGATCTGCGAGAGGAGGGTTGGATCTTCAAAACATGGTACCATGCCGGACAGCGACTCCTGATGTGGAACAGGGCGGCGAGTCACAAGGCGTTGTCGGCGAAGCTCGTCGTAACTTTGACATAAATGGATGACCTGGGTGACAGTGGAGGGGCTCTTCGAAATCAACATTTGAAAGGCATCGTCATCAATACCCTTCAATATATGCTTGATTCTATCTGCCTCGGGCATTGTTGCATCGACACGTTTACATAAATCGATGACGTCTTCCAAGTAGCTGGTAAAATTCTCACCGGGCTGCTGAGATCGGGATTGAAGGCGCTTCTCCGCACGAAGCTTTCTAACCGCAGGGCGTCCGAACACCTCGCTGAACCGTGTTTTGAACGCACTCCAGGTGGGAACGTCTGTTTCATGGTTTCGGAACCACAAGTGGCCAATCCCGGTCAGATAGAAAGATAAGGTGGCCAGTTTCGCGACGTCGTCCCATTTGTTGTGGACACTCACGCGTTCGTATGAGGAGAGCCAGTCATCGACGTCATGGTCATCAGTGCCGCTGAAGATTGGAGGGTCCCGCCGACGGACCGCTCCAGGGCAGACGTTGGTCTGGGGAGAACCTAGTGTTGAGTTGGAATCAGTTCCGGTAGCCATGGTGGGACGAAGAGTCCGGCTGCGCAGTTCCAGGATGACAGAAGACCCAGCAATCCTCCACCAACTGTGATAAGGAAGCTCGATGTGGTTGTGGACGACGAGGTCGGACTGGCAGACGCGATGGTGTCTAGGCTTAACCAGCCCGAGCAGCAAAATCACCTTTTGCTCGCGCCCCACTATAGCATTGGCGATCCGGCTGCGGAGCTGTAGTGCATGCGCTTCTTCACTACAGGGAAGTTATTGAAGTTTCTTAATTTTAGTATTGTAATTGTGGAGCAAGTAGAACAGAAATAAAGTGAATGCAAAGACAAACCTGCCTTCAGTCGTAACTGAACCCACGACCTTCGGATAACGTGTCTGATGCTGTACCACTTGGCTGCAAAGGCAATCATCCCCCCGTCCACTTTATCTGGTATTTATGTGGGTTGGGTTCCCCGGCAGGTTTGTCATTTTGTCCACTTTAATTCCTTTCTACTTCACAATTACAATACTACAATTAACTTCCCCTATGCTTCCCTAGGTTTCACTGTTTGTTGATTCATTAAGTTGTTTCTAAGAAATCAATGAGCCCTTGACCCCCTTCCCTTTTGTTATTAAAACGTCTAGTGTGACAAGGGCATTAGTAGTATGTGTATGCGAGTACAAGTTAGTACATAGCCCCACCACGGTGGTCGAGTGGCTGTGGTACTCGGCTGCTGATCCAAGGGCTGCGGGATCGAATCCCGGCCGCGGCGGCTGCATTTCGATGGAGGCGAAACGTTAAGGCCCGTGTACTACGCGATGTCAGTGCACGTTAAAGAACCCGAGCGGGTCGAAATTTCTGGAGCCCTCCACTATGGTGTCTCTTAGTCATTGGTGGTTTTGGGACATGAAACCCCAGAAATCAATCTGTCAATCAATCAAGCTAGTGCATAATGTGACGTCTTGGTATTTTGATTAGTAATTTACTTCTACAGAAACACAAGCAATTTACTGCGGAAAATGATGGCTGTTACAACTGTGGCAGCATGATGCAGATCTAAACTTTCGGAGATTGAGTGTCAGTGAAGGAGTACTGACATGAATTTTTGACATTCTTGTATTATTGCTACGAACAAAGGCACTGGAGTAGGGAACCCGAAGAAGAATGTCATTGTGCTTCGCAACGCAATTAATATATTTTTATTATGGCTCCATTTTCGCCCACTTTCGGTTTAGATTTTGAAGGGGCAGTTTCCTAGCGACATGTCAACACAGTCGGATGTGTCTCTAAGCCACGTGGGGACAGCAATTCGTGATAGTGCCGCTGTACCTTTGTCGGCTGTGGTCAATTAAACGTGGGGCACGCAAACAACGATGATTTCAAATTTGTCCAGCGACTCTGACGGTGATTTCAGCCATTTTTAAGAGACTGTGTTCACATCGGAGTGTCCGTAACGCTGGGCTGGCTTGCAGTGCTGGGCAACAAAAACTTCAAAGGGGTGCTGACACGAAAATTTTCACCTGATCGTTTTTTGCTGCAATAGGCAGCTGAGGTTAGCCATAACACGGCACACCTATTGCTCCAGCAGGCGTCAGATCATTATTTGCGGCCTGTCTATTACCCACTAGTTTCTGTTCTGGTTTGGGAGAGCTCAAAAACCGACAGGGCGCCTGGTGCAACTGGTGCCATCTAGCGCTCACGATGGTGTAAATGAGTTCAACCACGTGAGCACACATAACTGTGACGCACTTCCGCACGATAACCGGCACGTGCTCGTTTTGTGCTCGTTTTGTGCTCGTTTTCTTTTGCCTGTCGCATGTCCTGCGCATTGTTGTCGCTGTTGCTGTCATTGTTGTTGGGTGGCAACTATTCTCTTGAGGTCTGGCGTTGCTGGTGGTCTACTAACGCAGCTGCAGCAACTAAGCAATGGTGGCTGTGACGTCATCATTGCTAGCTGCACTGTTCGGAGCTCGGCTACCGTGGTGACGTCACGGAAGTTGGGGGTCCTCTTCAGGTCACCTTTGCTGTTGTCGATGTCGCGATGTACGGCGTCCAGCGCTCGATTGCGCATGCGAACTTCAATATTCATTTCAAGTACCTTCGGAGCTGTGTTCGCCGCTGAAATTTGGTAGATGACATGTGCATGTCCACGAAGATCAATCCCGCAGGCTATCTTAGCAGCAAAATTTCGATGTCAGTGCCCCTTTAAGATCAAACTAAAATACTTTGTACATGTTTCCTGGCTTTGATGTGTGGAGAGCATTAACAAGGCATGGGCTAGAAAACGAAGAACGTGTATTTTTTGTCGCCGCAAAATCATGTCCGTACTCCTTTAACTGTTTTTATGTCAAGGTAGCTTGCTGTTAGTAGAACTTGCCATTGATAGCTGCCAGTGATGGCGCAACAAATGACAGCAAACGCTTAGATGGTCATGTGTAGATCTGCCCACTGGGCGCTACAGGAGGGTCATTCATGTGGTACACTACGTAAAGTGCAACCTGCACAAGGCAGTATAAGCACACTTTTTCATCACAGACATAGACCTTGCACAGTATTCTCCCATTAACCTAGCCCCCCCCCCCCTTGGCCTAGATAACAAGGGGAGGGGGGGAATGTTACTTTGGGTAGGCAAAGAAGCAAAAGAATTTTGCAAGACAAACAATCTTTGCATTCACTGCGCATAACCCATATCAGTGGTCTAGCATCAATTAAGAGGGCTCGGCAGCTCCAGAGCAACTCGAATTTGAACTTTTTGTGTCCATAGATGACAGCACTTACACACCACAGAAAGGAGGGAGGTTAGAGACTACTCTAGGCATGTAAATCTCACCAGGACACAAAAGAACTCCTCATTCCGCGTGCACAAGTAGTGCTTCTTGGAACTTGCCTGGGAACACCTGTATACATGGGCAATGCTTTGAACTTCCTGTGCCGTGGGATGCAGGCTATTTTCTTTGTAGCTACCCTCTCTTTCATTCCAGTGCGCGCCTGTAAGCTGTACGATGCGTAATGACCTGTCCCTTGAGTTGACCGTTTCCTGGACCGTCTATTATTGTCAGCGGCCCTGTTTTCACAACAATAGTGTACCCCCAATCAAACATTTTATGCATTGGAGGGGGACTTTCGAGGGGACAGTTTGACAAAAACACTCACAGGGGAAGTAAAGTGGAAGAAAAGGAGGGACACTTACACAAGAAAGCACAAAAATGGATGGCCAGTAAGCCGTCGAGGAAGCTTGTTCTGACACTGCTGTAGTGCGCCTGTATGAGTCAGCTGCAGGGACTTTGGCGTACTTCAGGCATCTACATATTTCCCTGTGCCGAGGCGTTTTTTTTTTTATGCTGGCACACAGGTGCATTGAGATTTAGACATTTACACTGTGCACACTTTGCAGCCACCGATCACAGGGAAACCCAATGCGGCAAAATATTTCTGCCAACCCGTCAGTCGCCGGCAAAGCCATCACATCTGTAGTGAAGTCGACCATGGTCCTTATGTACCTGTTACCTCTATTGGAGACCGGCTTTGAGGGTCCAATAATGCGCACTGCCACTCGTTGAAAAGGAGTGTCAATCAGGGGCATTTACCCTAGAAGCACCTTGCTTACGTTGCTGTTTGGATACATCCTTTTGCACATGTCACAATAGTGCATTTATCTTCCGATATCTTCCTGGACTCCTGGCCAATAGAACTAACAAAAACTCGATCAATCGTTCTTGTTACGTCATGTCCTAACGTCAGACTCTCATGGGCCATCTTCAACACTTTGCAGCTCGAGAGGAACTAGCACCTGCTGTACCAATTTGCCAGAAGATAGTCGGTAGTTGCGATACAATACTGACTATTCCATGACAAAGGAATACTGGGTCGATACTCTTCCATGAAAGACTTGCCCTGCTTTGTTCTTGCAAGATTACAGGGCATTGTCTTCTTGCTTGAGCTGCCTTGAGGTCTCCACTGTTTATCTTCAAACTGCTGACATTGACTGCAGCTGAATGCGGCTGTGCCCTTGTGTTCTTGATGCTGCCAAGTGATGACTTTAATCGATGGTGTTCTTTATTCTCATATCAGTTATGCCATTTGCCTCCAGCTTCGTCTCAGCCGTTTTCTTTTTCCATTTCTCGTCAGGGTCATGGACAGCTCAAGCTCCTGGCACATTGCAAGCAATAATGTCATAGAGCGGCGAGGTCATGCATTTTATGACAGACGTGCCCAAAAAATATAGCAAAAAATTCTCCACGTTTGCTTCGAGCACAGTGATTCAGCTTCCATCTACTAAGAATAAGGTCGCCGTGGCTCTCGGCCTCGCATCAGTACTTGATCTGGCACCAAAAAACGCTGTACCACCATTGTATTGCTCCCTGTATCCCGTAGGACGGAAACAGCCTTGCCGAATATAAGGTTCTGAAGCACTGGTATCTGGAGCTTGATTGACTTTAGCTGCGTGTTTACCACACTGGCCATATTCTCTTCCTCTTTATCCGCAAATGCATCACCAACTTCTCCTTTCTTTTCCTCGTGCATTTATATACATGAAAATGTCCTTGTTATGTTCACAGCTGGTTTTGGGGCGTAAAACCCCAGAAATCAATCCCCACTTCTCCCCACCCATCGGGGGGGCTCCTTATTGGTGGAGTTTGGATTACGGAAGTTCGTGTTCTCCGCCTGCACATTGTCTTCATCGATTACACGAGGGCTCACGACCACACAATCAGTTGTCCTTTCTTTCTTGTGTCGGCACCTTTGTTCGTGCTCGCGTGCTTTTCAAAACGTGCACTTCTCTCATTACAGTTTCTTCCCACTTTATATTTATTTCAAATTCTTGTTTTCGTACACCTAAATTTTACAGATGCAGTCATGTGTGAAATTCTTTCTCTATATATGCAGTTGAACCGCAGCTATAAGAGGACACATACCGGAAAGCAGTTTGCGTCTCTTATAAGCAGTGTACATTTTCATTTCATATGCAGTCATCATTTCATTGTGGGCACACCACAGTTAAAGTAAGCATAAAGGAAAGCTACATGCTGTTACAAGACATTTATTTTTTGCCATTTGCTGTCACACATCTTCACTTGTGAATTGCGTGGCGGCATTGCAGCGAAGCAAGTCTAGCCTCTCTTGTGAACCGATGCTAGTCGCAGGTGGTGAACTGACAGCAACGACGGCGATTGCAGGATCAGAAAACTACCCTGAACAACACAGCCTTCAAGCATGGAAAGTGGGGGCCGGACGGGTGCCATGAGTGTCACGGGCCGGTCAGAGAAAATCCGGTCACCTATGTGTCACCAAGATCGGTGAAAAAAAGAAATGTTGCCCTCACAGAGAGTTTTTCGGCTCACGCAGCAGGCATCTTTCTAGAAAAGGCATTGGCTTGACAAAGAGCGTAGGGCTGAGCACTTGGCTTATTTTTTTGGCTTGTGGAGGCAACGCATGTGATGCGTTTTTATTGGAAGCTTTGTGCGACGAGTTCACACCAAGCGCTTGCGGTATTCTTGGCCCCTTTTTATCGGCAGAATCTCACGTATTTGGTTTTGATAGCGGTATCATGGAGAACCTTAGATTTTGTATCGTTCCTGGTGGCGCGTGTGCAAAGGGTGTGCATTTACATATAGACCCGCTTTGGCATTCCGAAATATAGTTGGAAGTTTGCGCCTGTCTGTGTTCCTTCTTTTCTTCGCCCGTGTTTTTTTGCGCTACCGAGTTTGTGTCAAGAATGTACCAACTAGCCCAAACAAGAGTGTTACTGCGCCATTTTCCCATGAATGTCCCACAAATGAGAAATGCTCAATGTTGCCCGTTTACATTTTCTCTGGGGTAGAGAGTACACATTTGGTTCAAGTGTGAATGCAAGGGAGTTGCTTGAACGCATGGACAGAGACGCTCGGGCGGAGCAATTGCCGGCCAGATCTGCCAGGCTAACACCGCCTGTAGCCACAACACCACTACTACTACTACTACTACTTGCTTGAACGCATTCGATTTCCCAAGTCATTCGATTAGAATGATCTTAATATCGCCGTGTAGCAGCTGAATAATGAAATGCGAGTGTCATTGCATTCAAATGACATTAAAAAGTCCAGAGTGACAGGTGTACAAAATCATCTAACCTGACAATAAGTTTGTCAGGTAGCTTGAGGCCAGCCTGAATCGTGCCCTCAAGTATATAAAAACCTCTTGCTTATAGATCAAAAATTTAATTGAAGCTTCAAAATGCATCCATGCGTTTGGTGTTCCCACCAATACCCCCTGAGCAACAGCGGCACGTGCCACTACCTGTTCTCCTTATCAACATGATGTCATCCTGTGATCATCAAAAGCTCGGCCAGGTCTCAGGTCTTCGTCTGTGCCGCTCCATCTCTGTCCCTTCGAACTCCCTTAGTTACCCTCCATACATCCTTTAACCTGTTACATATTTCACCACACCTGTCATGAAGTCCAGGTGCCTCACCCACAGCCTTGAACCATTGAATTTCCCTCCCTATTTTCTTTCACCTGACGCACTGGAATTGAACTACCTTCCCACCAGATAGTTGCGATGATCTGTCATCAATTGAGCCTTCTGAAGGATGCAACTGCTAACCACCTACACAACATGGCCACATTGTGGGCCTACCTGTTCCATACTGAAGGCTATAATAAAGCAATGTTTGAATGGTCAAATTGAAAGTAACAGAAAAAAAGAAAATATTGAAGCAAATTGAGTAGCGCAGGAAAGAGCGACACGAAAGAAAAGGAATGAAAATGAGTGAGCAAACAAAGTTCGAGAAATTTTCGCGGCACGTTACACAAAAAACAAACAAACAAAGGAAGTCTGGAAGACACTGGCAAGAAACAAGTTTAATCAGGGGACATTCATGTAGCGTAATTGGAAAGTGTTTGCTTTTAAGTGATTACATTACAGCAATATTCCAAGCACTCAGCCGGACACATTTTGCTTCTAAACTGAACCACAACGGTGACGGCGACGAAGGCCCTCGTCATCAACGCTCGGCAGCAATGGGTCGGCTGGCAAGTCCTCAGAGGTGCAACCTTGCTCCCGATTCGCAGACTGGCACGTCGCCAGCCATGCTTTGTGCCGTCGCCCGTGCATTCCTCGCGTGATGCCAGCTGGGCATAACCCATCATATCGACAGTGCTGCGAAATTTACAGGTCGTACGTTCGCGTCCGTCCAAGGCCTTTTTCTCGTGCGCCGTTCGGATACTCGGCAGACACGGCCCCGCGCATACCTGTTGCTCAATTTCATTACTCAGGCGCTTCGTTTGACGGCAGTTTGGACGCACCAGCAAACTTTTCACTGCCTTGTTCTTCATTCTTATTTATTTTTTCGTGAATGCAGCTCGGAAGGACGATGGCACTAACATTATCGGATGCAAAGACGTATCTGCACGTATCGCGTAACACCAGCCCTTGAAACGAAAATCTTACTTACCACAGCGCCAGTTGCAACGGGCACTACTGGCACAGCCACAGGCGAGCACTCGTGCGAATCGGGCTCGCTCACCCAACGACAACCGGCTCTCACGGGAGCCGCCTGCGCTCGTTCAAGCTGTGGCCGCTGGCGTCGCTGTAGATTAAAGCTCCTGATGATCCCAACGACCAGGCGGTATCCATACAGGGCCAAGAAATACCGAGAGTAAGCGAATACAAGTACCTTGGCGTATGGGTAAATGAGGGTGATAGATACATGAAGGTAGACGAAAAAGCCTTGGCAGCAAAGGGAAAGAGGAACGCAGCAATAATGAAGCACAGAGCGTTATGGGGACACAATAGGTACGAGGTGCTTAGGGGTCTGTGGAAAGGGGTATAATGATACCGGGGCTTACATTTGGGAACTCAGTGGTGTGCATGAGGCCAGAGATACAATCAGGAATGGATGTGAATCAAAGAACTGTGGGACGCCTCGCGTTGGGTGCCCACGGGAAAACGACAAACGAGGCTGTAAAGGGCGATATGGGATGGGCGAGTTTTGAGGCAAGGGAAGCGCAGAGCAAAATAAGTTTGAAGAGAGGCTAAGGAATATGAAAGAGAGTAGGTGGGCAGTGAAGGTGTTCCGCTATTTATATAGAAAGAGCGTTGACACGCAGTGGAGAAAGAGAACTAGGAGGCTCACCAGTAAATATACGGCTGTAAGAGAACTGACAACAAAGAGCGTAAAGGGAAAAGTCAGAGAGGCGGAGAAGAGTTACTGGAGAGCAGCGATGGAAAAAAAGCCGACTCTGAACGAGAGGGCAAAAACGAAATAAAGAGGGAGGCATTTTATGATAACTCAAGAGGAAGCGCTTTATTGTTTGAAGCGAGATCGGGCTGCCTTAGAACGCGTATTTATAAAGCGAAATTCAGTAAAGAAGAAGAAAAATGCACATGCTGTGAGGAAGATAGGGAAACGACGGAGCATTTTCTGATTGAATGCGGAAATATCCGCCCAGGTGTACGTTTGGGCACCCTACAGGAAGCCTTGGGTTTTAGGGCGAACAACGGGAAGCTGAACATAGCCGCGATTGAAATAAGTAAGAGACGGTTAGAATACTGGTGGCAGAAAACTAGAGAGAACGGACAAAAATAATTACAAAATAAAATGGACTTTCTGCCATAAGGGACAGGGAACTGGGCTATGAATTTCCGTTTTTGCTACAGTATGATCGATTTGATTGAAGTAAATTTAAAAGGCATGAGGAAAATTTAAAGAGAGGGGGAAAAGAAAAAGTTCTACGAGCCTGGTGGCGCACAAGTCACCGCCCCGTTACAAAGGGGACGCTCATAGCATCCATCCATCCTGCCCGTGGTATTGATTGTAACAGGTAAAACTTTATTGTAGAAGCCAACGAGTTCGTTGGCCTGGGCTAAACCACCGGGTGGTCCATAGCCGAGGGGGGTAACCTCTCGGCGATAGTCCTGGCGCGCTGGACAGCCCATAGCTGGTCTGTCATTTCTGAGCTGGTCAAGACAGTTCGCCAGCGTTCTTCAAGGGGATCTGGTCTGATATTATCCTCTTTCTACAACTGTAGATTACTTGTAAAGCCCCATAGAACGTGCGTCATGTCAGCGTGGGCGTGGACAGGCTGGTGTGGATGTAAATGCGGATGTAGCCTGTGTAGGTGTGCAGGATTCTTAAAAGTGTGCGTTTGCAAGCGTCTTCAGTGGCTTGAGATCTATCAAGTTGCTGGTGTGGGTGGATAGGTTTGCCAGTTTAGGAAAGGACGCTAATTTCTGCTGCCCATTTCGGGAGCACGGTTATAAGCTGGCTAAGTGCGTTTGTGGAGTATAATGGAAATGACTGAAAGCTAGCAGAGGAAGGCCGTAGTGGAGGCCGGGCTCCTGAAATTTTGACCACCTTCTTTCAGTGCACGGGCCTCTGGCATTTTCGCCTCCATGGAAAATGCGACAGCCGCAGCCGGGATCGAAACCACGTTTTTTAGGTGGCAGCCGAGTACCATACATGCCAGGTGAAAATGTGCAGCTGGGAATCTAACTGGTTTCCACGGGAAGTAACTGGAATCAACTGGTCCCAGTTCAAAGCCAACTGGTCCCATATGGAAGCTAAATGGGAAGCAAGTGGTCCCAGTTACAGGTGAACTGGGGAGCAAGTGGTCCCAGTTGGGGCCACTCCAACTGAGTGGTCCCAGTTGCCAGCCAAATGGTACCAGTTAGAAACGAAGTGAGGGGCAACTGGTTTTCGCTGCGCCCATCTGGGCACCAACAGGAACCATAACCAGTTCTACTGGAACCAGTTGCACGGCCGCTCGATAAAAACGCACGTGGTGCGGCCTGCGACGTCGCCCGAAACCGGTGTGACGAGCCTAGTTCTCCGCGCCGCCGCAGCGGCGCCACTGCTACGGGACAAGCATGCGCGGGAGGAGCCGCTGGTTGTGCATGTTTCGCGCAGAGTTTGCATTTTATTCACGCAAGACTGTGTATTGCTTTGTTAAAATGAGATCTCTACGCTGTCTGCAAGGAAGTCGGTACGGGCATTGGCCCGCTAATGGACTCGCACGAGCCCGAACCGCGCACTTTTGCCGCAGGTTTCGACACGCGACCACCGTTCAATATAACTGGCAAGTTGCTTCGCTTGATGTGCTTGTTTGCTCTTGAAAGAAAAACCTGTTATTATTATTATTATTATTATTATTATTATTATTATTATTATTATTATTATTATTATTATTATTATTATTATTATTCAAACGTTCTTACAGGCCCATTGAAGGGCATTGAGTAAGAGGGGCATCCGCACGCGTATAGGCATAACAGAAAAATACACAAAAATTAAACAAATAACAAAATCAAGGAAAGATGTGAAAGAAACACAACAAATATTAAAAGCAGTAGAACGTGATCAGGAAGACCGTTCCAATGTGCAATCCTGTGTGCGACCATGAATTCGCATGAAACTACGCACGTTGTGAATGCGTCGAGATGTGCGCAAAGGAGTGTGAAGCGGCAAACGGTGAAATCTAGCTACTTGTGAAATAAACACAATAGAGCAGTGGCGCGGCGTTCTCCTATAATGGCTGAAATAAGATCTTAGTTTTATTAGACGTTCTTACAAATGCGTGCATACGGCTTACTGGATTGGCCAAATGATGTTCTTATATAGTGTTTTAGTTCCAGCTTTTTATAAATATGAGGCAGACAACTGCAACTAAGTGAACATTCAGCCGCTTTGTAGACGCGTGTTTGCATTTCTATGTAAGGACGGAACTAGTTCGGATTGACTGATTGAAAAAAAGAAAAGGCCGAGGAAGGCGGTGTGAGGCTCATTTATTTATTTACAAGTTACAACATGTACATCCACGGAAAGGTCGACTCGTTGCATCAAAGTCGCAGCACCTTCCGTGACAGAGGCTTGTGAGTGAGTTTGAACCGCTCAATTACGGTTGTTGCATTCAGATCTCCGGCCCTGTTTGCCGCAACAGTTTGCTCAAAAACACCTCACAGGTCTCCCCGGTGTGGCTTTATTCATCCCTGTCACACATCAGTTCCCGAAATATCACAGAATTTGGTAGAAGTGTTGATGCCAAGCGCACGAACTGCCGTCAGAACAGCCGCTGGAAGCGATGCGCAAAGCGCCGACGACGCCATCTGCCGCCACTGCTTGGAAGCGTTGATGGGTCCGGGCGAGCAGTGTTCCCGCGAGCGTGTACGCGAGTGCGCGGATGGATGTGTTTTCATCGTGATTTAACGACTCTGTCGGGCTTCAGCGATGTCGAAAAATAACTGCTGCGCTGTCGGCTGCTCAAACACACACAAACAATCGCCAGGAATGCACTTCTACAGGTGTCCGGTGCTATTTCATGAGTGACAAAGCAATCGCGCTTTGTTTACGGCAGTGTTAGAACGATTACCGTGTTTTTATTTCTCCATTTATGTCGCTACGTCTTCAGCGAACGCTACTATACGTTTACACTTGGTCGCCTCGCCTGCACTGTAGACGCTATACAATGCACATGGGGTTGTCATTACTGATAAGACGCCATGCTTAGGCCCCCTTGAAAAACGAATGGTGCGAAGCGCAATGCCAGAGAATGTGGGGCAGGTGACGGCTCCTTTACAAAACCGCCGTGGAATCATGTGCTGCACGAAACCTGCTGCATTCTACCTATTGATGGCACTGGAATGCGATCACCGGTGCAGAATGTTCGCTGTGCGCTCGTCTCAACTATATGCATATTGGTTGGAAAACATGGCGCCTGTACGCATTGAAGGCTTCGACGATCACGTAGAACCTAACGCCATTTTGCAACACTTGGTAATAGCTTGCAAAAACCCTAGCAAATACGTAGCCAAGCTGCTATGACAAGCTAGGTGACCACCAGCTCCGCGGTGACTCAGTCTCGCGCCACTAGCGCAAGCTGCCGAGATATTTTTTCACAAGTTTATCGTGCTGGTTTCAAAGTTTTACCAACGCTGACCCTTCGCGCGGCCGCACCCGTGAAATCCATGCGCCGGTGCGACAGCGATCCCTCAAAATCTACTATATAAACAGATGGCACGTAAACGAATCTACTGTGTCGAGAAAAAAACGTTGGTTCACGCGTCAACGCATGCAGACATTAGTGATCGGGACGTTATAAAGAAAGCGGTGTACTTTCGATGAGCTCCACTTCGTAGGGAAGCTTGTTGACGCTTGTCCGTGGCAAACACTTGGCGCGTATGGTGACATTGTCGTCCCACACAGCTGTGACATCGGACACATGTCCACTATTATAAAGTGCGGCTCCTTTACGCACGCTATCGGCGCAAAAGTAATTATATGGGACGCGCACAAGCGGCAAATCGCACGCGCGCACTTCCGTCATGCTTGCAGTGAAGCGAGGCGTCTGCTACGCGACCCATCAGCGGTTCGAACGGCCGCCGCTACGCGGCTTTCGTGAGCGTCTTATAGTCAGCGAAGCGGTAAGTCCAGGAGGGTGATGCTCTCTCTCTTTGGCTAGTTCGATGTAGACGTCAGCGCTCACCACAGCTAGGGTGGCTAGCCACAGCATCGCTTTGTGGGGAATTCTAGGGACGATGCAGCGTCAACTAAGAGGGAAATCCAGAGATGAGTCTATTCCCTATGAAACTGAGGTTTTCCCATAGTGCCTGCCCAACACCTGCAGACGAGCGTTCCCGTCCTCCTGCAAGCGCTCAGCTCGGATGTCTTGTCGGACGGTTGGACAGTCGCGATGGACGACTGTCCAACCGGCCGAAACTAATCGCACGTGTTAACGCACGACATATGAGTGCAAATGTTAAAAATGAGCACGTTGTGACGAGCTCGCGGTTGACAGCGAACGACTACTACTCCGAGGGTCGGCAGCTAGGCCTGCCCTCGTAGTCGTCACTAACGGTGGGGTGTTGTGATGTGCTAGTCGCTCGCGAAGGCATCGGCAGTGTTTTTCTGTGTTGTATGACTAAGCAAGGCTGTACAAAAATGTTTATTTTGTACTTACTGACGAGGATACGATGTCTTACGAACGTGTGTGCAGACGCGCTTCGTGAGGGCGGAGCTTACGCGCTGATCACTCGTCTTGACCCGCCGAGGCGACCGAGGCATTTGCCGGTGTCGATGGAATCGAGTCGAAAATATTGCTTACGATTTGTTTGTGACACGAAATTAATTCTCATTGAGTAATGTTACGAGTGAAGTGAGCAAGCAGCGCCCATTTCCTAAGCACTCGAGAGATCGGAAGCGGCCGCGGCGCGAACGTAAACAAACATCGGCAGGGGCTGTTTCACCGAAGCGGCTCGCTTCGTTTTTACCATTGCGCTTCGCATCTATTTCGAGAAAACTAATCGTATACGTTGACATACAACGTATGAGTACAAATGTTAATTGTGTTGGCAAAAATGAGCGCTTCGTGGCGAGCTGGCGGTTGATTGCGAATGACGACGGCTACGTCGTCGGCAGCTGGGCCTACCCTCGGGGTCGTCACTGACGGTGGGCTGTCGTGATGTATTTGCCGCTCGCGAAGGCATAGTTTTATGAGCAGTGTTTTTTTTTTTGTGCTGTTATGTAACCAAGTGGGGCTGTAAAAAACTGTTTATTTTGTACTTAGCGAGAGGGATGCAATGTTTTACGAGCGTGTATTCCGCCGGATGTGGGCGGGGCCTCCTCGCTGATCGCTCGTCGCCCTGTGTGTCTTGAAGCGTCGTATGGCGGACGCCGGACCGTGCGACGTCAGATCGCATGGATAATCGGAGCATGTGTCCAGCCCTTTATGCGCCACGCTAGCGAGGCTGTTGTACCTAGGCGGCCTAGGCAGTGCCTAGACACACTCCCTGTACCTAGGCGAAGAAGTGCCTAGAGACCTATTCCACCGGGCCTACGTCACGAAGATGCGGTGGCGCTGTCGTCGGGAGTTTTGGTTTCGCATGGTAGGCATCCGCCGGCGCGCCTACCGTAGCAGCCGCTGTGTTTTCGCTGGTGCGGGCGCTTCTCACCGCCTTGAAATGAAGAAAAAAGTGTTCACCGATGACCTGCGCCGTGGGTTGGTTGCTCAGCAATGCACAAGACATGTGCGATAGGTTTTTATCGGTTTCCTGCTTATGTTTGTCTTAAGGAAAGGGACGAACCTGTATTGCCGGCTGTTTGGCGCATCGGTTATGCGCCAAACATTTTCGTCACGACTAAGCATATGTGTAATTATTTAGCGTTAGTGCGGCTTGTTTTATTTGAGAGAAATAGCATTGTCACAAGTTTGTCAAGTGTAATGCTCGACAGCAAGTTTCTTGGCATAAACGAAGTGCGGACACAGAGCGCACGCTTACCGCAAAGCGCGTACGACGTTAGCTTAGCTCGATGTGTAGAAGTAATCGCGGTCGCCGTGTATTATTGAAGTGGGGAAGCTATACATACGTCATACGAATTTCATTCACTCAAATGAAACAAATATATAAGAGGTTAATTCACGTAGCCGCGAGCGAAAGGCCGATTACAGCGACGCTTTTGCAAATTGCTTGCGGCTGCGATAGCATACTTACGAGAAGTGTCTTTGGCAATGCTGTAGCGGTTATGATGCGCTTTAATTTTTTTTTTCGATTGTCAGACTGCTCGAATGAACTACATGCTTGGAATTCGCCGCGTCGTTACAGGACTTCACGCCTTCACGATCGGAACTGAGCGTATGGGCAGAGCAGCAAGCCGCGGTTATGCACCTTGCTGGCCGTTGTTTGAGAGCCTTGTCTTTGGCACGTTATTGCATTTTTTGTATGTGTGCGTTATCACAGCCGTATTTACATAGGTTACAGCGTCACCAATATCGCATGCTTGAGTACCTATTTCGTTACATTTGTTTTTCCGCAAGGGTTTCGTGTAGGGATTAGAGGCTTTAGTCCGAAGCAGTATTTTAGCTGAGGCACCTTCAAGTCGTATTTAAACAAGTCTCGCTGTTGCAAGTGGTTCATCCTTGCGCTAGTTGCCGAATTAAAGCATACGCATGAAGCGATGCCGACATGATAGCTTGCCACATGATCGCGATCATTCGCATCATGTGGCAAGGTGCTTATCCTTTCAATCAGTTTCTCACATCTCGTCATAGCTGGGCGTCGGCACATTCTTTTCTACATTCACTGAACGCTTCCTACAGAGCTAACGCAACTTCATCTCACGCGGGTGCCCCTCGCAAACTGTTGTAAACACGCCGTCGGCGCTCCGACGCCCCGTGCTCTGAGGCAGCTTTCGCACACGCTTCGCCGGCGGCGGTGGCGCGACCGTGCAGGGCAGCGGCAAGCGGTGGGCGGGGCCTCCGCGCCGCGACGTCGACACAAGCCCTGGTTATATCGCCGGTGCCTACCAGTGTTTACCAACATGGAATAGGTCTAGATGAGCGATCGGTGTGATCACGTGACTTTACGCCCACGTGACCTGAGGATCGTTCTCCTGCATTTACCGCCTCGCCACCAAAAGCAGGTTCAGAACGACATTCTTTGCAAACTGTAGGTGCGCACAATGGACGTGCATAGAGGGGGCCGTGACGAGGGTGGTCAGTTCGGGAAGGAACGCGCGTCCCCCCCTTCACACACTTTTTTTTTATTTTTAGTTGCTGCTAGCTTAGCATGTGCTAGGTTACTTCTAGGCAGAATATGCGCGTTTTTCTTTCTTTTTTTTTGTGGTTGTCGCAAAACATAGAAAACAGCATTTCTGCGGGGCAAACATTTATGCACAATGGCGGGGACACCCGCCGGAAATGCATTTGTTAAGTGTAGCCTGGTGCA
Organism: Hyalomma asiaticum; assembly: GCA_013339685.2. Classification (NCBI taxonomy): domain Eukaryota; kingdom Metazoa; phylum Arthropoda; class Arachnida; order Ixodida; family Ixodidae; genus Hyalomma; species Hyalomma asiaticum. The sequence continues at coordinate 115,825,977 of CM023486.1, forward strand.
GCCTATGGAGTATGCTGGTATGCATGTGTTCTCTTGCGAGCTACCTGCAGTACAGGAGTTAGCAGAACCTGAACCACTCACTCCAGATGAAAACGCGAGGGAAATGCTGCACTGCACGTAACAAACGTAGCGAGGACGCGCGGCAACGCCATTGTGCATGAATTTCTGCCAGTTTCTGCAGCGCAGAAAAGACTTGCTGCTCTCCCGCGCGACAAGAAATACTGCGCTGAATCTGTTTCTACTCGCGCTCTTCTTTTACTCTTAATGGTTATAAATAAATTAGTTGTTAAATACTAGAAAACGCAGATGTGGGCTTCTATCGACACCATAGTCTCATATGAACGTCAGTGACAAATCGCACACTCGCTGCACAGAGCATGCAGTGAAGCTCGACATATTCTGCTCATCTAACTAGTACAACGTAACCGCGATGGTCGATGTGTGAACGAATTCGAGAGGTATGGAAAGGACGAAGTGACGGTCGTTACACAACAACAACAACAAAAAAAAATACAAGAAGGAAAGAAACTATTTTATGCAATGCCGTGGAAATATTAAGGAATTATTAGCCTCTTGTATATGCGTGGGAGTAGAGAGTATGGAGGTGGAAAAGGGAGGTATAAGTTCACCCGACCTGTAGACAATTACTGCTTTCTGTTGCTGAGCTTATGCGAGCTGCGATACATGTGTTGGGTTGTACTGGAGCTGCTTTTGAAAGGAATACATTAGTTTCGCGAACGCACTGATGAAATGTAGTGGAGGGGCATGTCGTCAACAACACCTTGACTTAGGCGAGTTGGTTTATACTGTAACCATGCAACAACATATCAAGAAGCTAGGGGACAGAAGAGAGCTTTGATTTTCAGCTGAATTTTTTTTTTCAGTGGATGCTTGCTGTTTTTATATACCATAAAATACGCAGATCTTCTGCACAAGAACACTGTGTGATCACATACACTCTAGTAAAACTAATCAGAAAAGCTCTCTATATATCAATTATAGGTGTGTGCATTGGTCTGCCACCTTTGAGATGAAAAATGCTTGGCATGTGACTGATTTTTTTCGTTTTTGCCTTTTTCGCAAGTGTCGTGGTCTTGACAAGAGCACTTCATTTGAATTTGCAATGCAAAGGGACCTATGTATTTCATGGTGTATAAAACAGCTAACACCCTATGAATATAAAGTTAGTACTAGATCTGTTTTATCCCCTCGCTGTCGCGCTGTTAGCTCCGTATAACCTTGCTTTGCATAGGTTGCGAAACGTCAGTAGTATCACGCCGGTTGCGGTAGTTTATCTCTGCTTCAGCGCACCATGAAGTCTGCGCTAGATCTTTTTTTGTCTCGTCGCTGTTGCGCTGTTACCTCCGTATGCCCTTTCGTTCCCCAGGTTGCTAAATGCCCGTAGTGTAGCGCTGCTTCCGACTGCTTAACTTTGCTTGAACATATCAGTGGTGGTTATACCGATCGATGTAAGCACGAACTACTTCAATTTCTGCGAATTTTAATTTTCTGACATGCGCTGTCAGAAAATTTTCCACCATGCTTGTGGATCCTTCTGGCTAATTTTAACTATTGCGCAAGCCTATTCCGCAAAGCTTCCGCAAAGCAGCCTTTAGATGTATATATCGTAAGCACATTCTTCGGTCTTCCAGTATCAATAGTTTCTCTATATGCACGTTTTTTTGTGCGCCGTGTTTATGAAAAAGGCAGCGCGCGAAGAGAATAATACATGCTGCTCAAAACACGTGCGCTACGTTCCGGCACTGAAACGCGTATACGTGGATTTATGAAGCCCAACATCTGAGTCTTACGTCGAATCTCCCAACTGAATTTCGGTCATGCTTTTCTCGATCAGATCTCAATTGTTATATACAGCAGGCTTCCAAAAAGGCCCGGCCGATATAAACCATGAAAGGCTGCGGCGTAGTCGACGTTGCCTCGAGGACGGCAGAAAATGTTTCCTGTGAAACAATATTTCTAGGCAAATATCGCGCCGAATTTGCAATTCTTCAGACGATGATGAAGAACAGGAAAATCGGAGCCACATTTGCCGGAGAAAATTATCGGCTCAGCTGACGGGGGCTCAAAGGTGGCATACTTGGCACAATGTTGCCAATAGAAGGCGACGGCTTAGCCTATATTTTCTATAGAACGGCACAATCGGCGCCATGCTTTCTGCTGAAAGCCAACGGTTCAGCCGATGTCGGCTCTAAGGTGGAATACTTGGCACAATGTTGCCAATAAAAGGCAGCGGCTTAGCATATTTTGTCTATAGAACGAAAAAAAAAATGGCAGCTCCCACGTGCTGTGGGAATCAAGGAAATGCGAAGCACGCATCAGGAACGTAAAATGCATTTGCATTGTTGTGTCGCTATACCGAGTTTGGTACATACGAAGTTAACGAAACGGCCGCAAGAGCACCATGACTGTGGCACGTAAACCATGCCGCTCATATACGCATGTCATGATTCTAACGTTACGACCTGTCATTTACGTTCATCACGCAGTCGTGTTGTGCCATAACAATTTCGGTATACATCCCATCAACGAAACGAGTGGCATGTAGATCATGCCGCTCATGACATGCATGTCACGCTTTTCGTGTTATGACCTGTCATTTATGATCGTCATGCAGTCATGTTGTGCCAAACCCATTTTCGTATACATCCCATTAAAGAAACGGCAGTATAGCGCCAGGACCGTGCAATGTAAATCATGCCGGCCATGACATAGCGTAAATCATGACATCCATATCATGATTTTCATGTTATGACCTGTCATTTATGATAGTCATGCAGTCGTGTTGTGCCATAGCAATTATCGTATATTCATTAACGAAACGGCCGCAAGAGCACTAAGACTGTGGCATGTAAACCATGCTGCTTATGACACGCGTGTCATGATTCTAATGTTATGACCTGTCATTTACGTTCGTCATGCTGTGTTGTGCCATAGCAATTTTGGTATACATCCCATTAACGAAACAGAAGCACGTGGCGTCTAAATCATGCCGCACATGACGTGCGTGTCATGCTTTTCATGTTATGACCTGTCATTTATGTTCGCCATGCAGTCATGTCTATACATCCCACTAACGAAACGGCCAAGAGAGCACGAAGACCGTGGCATGTAAATAATGTCGCTCATGACATGCATGTCATGATTTTAATGTTATGACCTGTCATTTACGTTCGCGGTGCAGTCATTTTGTGGCATGCCAATTTTCGTATACATCCGGTTAACGAAACGCGTGGCATGTAAATCATGTCGCTAATGACATGCATATCATGATTTTCATGTTGTGACCTGTTAGTCATGTTCGTCATGCAGTCATGTTGTGCCATACAAATTTTCGCATACATCCCATTAGCGAAACGATGACATGCAATCATGATTTTCATGTTATGACCTGTCATTTCTGTTCGCCATGCAGTCATATTGTGGCATACCAATTTTTGCATACATCCCATAAGCGAAACGGCCAGGAGAGCACGAAAACCGTGGCATGTAAATCATGCCAGCTCATGATATGCATCATTTCCATGTTATGACCTCTCATTTATGTTCGTCGTGTAGTCATGTTGTGGCATACCAATTTTCGGAAATATCCCATTAGCGAAGCAGCTAGGAGAGCACAAAATCGTAGGCGGCTAGATAGATACGCTCAAAGTCGCCGAAGTTCGCTTTTTGAGGGTTGGTGCATACTGACGAAAATTGTTTAGCGCAGGCGGAGCACACGAGGGAGGCACACAAGGGACAAGCGCTACTTACAACTGTTTATTCCATAACGCCGTCATGAAACATATATGTACATGTGAAACATGGGCAGATGGGTTCAAAAATTACAGACGAAGGTGAAGATGGTAGGAAATTTTCTACCTTATATGCGCGTCGAGCAATCTAAATTCATGCGTGTGCAGAGTGCATGCCGCCCCCCCCCCCCCCCCCTCTTCTTAATCAAGAAACCTTCTAGCAATATGCGGGCTTGCTCATTGCTGCTTCTACCGAGGAACTGCGCCAAAAAAACAATGCCTCACACCCACACGAGTTCACGTGATCTGCTAAGTGCGTTCGTTCCTTCTTTTGTATGTTCAAGGCACGTTCTCTAAAACGGTCATTTGCACACCTGCCAGTTTGACCGATATAACTTTTTCCACGTTACAGTGGTCTGTCATAAACTATGCCACAGGTGCATTTCACGTAAGGCGTAAGATGCTTCTTTTTTGGCCAACCTCGCCTTGTTGTTTGAGCCGCCGATATGCGAGGGCGAAGTCGAGCGAGCTTGTTGTGGGCAGAAAAGACCACTCCAATGTCGTGCTTATTCGCAACTTTCTCGAGGTTATGCGAAACCTTGTGTATATATGGAACGACTACAAGAGCACGTTTCTTTCGAGTGAAGTCACCGGCGTTCGTGTTTATGCTTTGTTTGCACTTCTGCATCAGGCTTTCCGCTGCTGCTGTGATCACTGTGGGTGGATAGCCTGCCATCTGCAGCCTTGATGCTTGCGCAGCAAAGGTCTGTTGCATCTCGTGGTGGCATGATTTCTTCAGAGCAGATTCAAGGCAAAGCTGTGCAATGGCTCTTTTTTCTGTCGTGGAATGGGACGAGTCAAAAGGTAAAACGCCCTTCTTTGCCCGAGGTTGATACGAGCAGCACACCTGTCGTCCCAAACATCTAAAATTGATATCTAAAAACTGCATTGTGCTCTGCGTTGGAAGTTCATGTGTAAAGGACAGTCCCTGCCCATGCAGGTTAAAAACCTCTAAAATCGTGTCCACTTAGTCCGTGTATCAACCCCCGGCCTGTGGTCTAAGCATTACTAAAGAGTCGTCCACATATCTTAAAACAAGTAACACCCTCCCAACCTCATTAAAAACGTTGCGCAGTGTGCGGTCGAGCTGGGGCAGAAAAATATCGCATAATATTGGCGCTACGCAAGAGCCAGTGCAAACGCCCTCCCTCTGCAAAAAAGTTGCTCGTCAAATGATATAAAAGTAGAGTGCAAATAGGTCTCTAATAAAGTTAAAAAGTTAACAGAGGTGATACCCGCCGTGTCCTGAAAAGAAACTTCTGCATTTTCCTCTAGGCATGCTTTAAAAGGGCACTGACACGAAAATTTTCGTCTGCTGTTTTTTCGCTGCAATACGTAGCTGGGGACCTGTTAGCCATAACACGGCACATCATTTGCTCCAGCGCGCGTCAGATAATTATTTACGGCCTGTTTATTACCCACTATAGTTTCAGTTTTGGTTTGGGAGAGCTCAAAAAACAAGGCGCCCAGTGCAACTGGCGCCATCTAGCGCTCGAAATGGAGTAAACAATTTCGACCACGTGAGAAGACATAACTGTGACGCACTTCCGCACGACAACCGTCGCGTGCTCGTTTTCTTTCGCCTGTCGCACGTCCTGCGCGTTGTTGTCGCTGTTGCTGTCATCGTCGTTGGGTGGCAACTATTCTCTTGAGGTCTGGCGTCGCCGGCAGTCTACTAACGCAGCCGCAGCGAATAAGCAATGGTGGCTATGATGTCATCATTGCTAGCTGCACACTGTCGGAGCTCGGCTGCCGTGGTGACATCGCGGAAGTTGGGGGTCCCCTTCAGGTCCCCTTTGCTGTTGTCGATGTCGCGATGTACTGCGTCTAGCGCTCGATTGCGCATGCGAATTTCAATATTTATTAAAATTAACTTCGGAGCTGTTTTCGCCATTGAGATTTGGTAGATGACATCAGTATGTCCACGAAAATCGATCCCGCAGGCTATCTTATCAGCGAAATTTTGGTGTCAGTGCCCCTTTAACAGATGCTAACATTTCATGCTGAGGCACTGAATAATAGAGATCCTCGACAACAGAAAAAAAAATATTACAGCATATCCACGGAGTGAATGATGATGAGTGGGCGAAGCTCGGGAGGTTCATCGTGGATCGTGCCGAGTTCCGGATTAATTTAGTTAACGCGCACGCTACGAATCCTCATGGTTCAACTATGCACAAGTGAAATCTCCCACAGGCACTTCATTGCAAGTCAAGATCCAGTGCATATATATATATATATATATATATATATATATATATATATATATATATATGGGTTGCCGGTGAACGCTTCTCCAACGCGAGCAGCCGGTATTTCTCAATCAAGAAACTCGCTAGGAGACGCTGCCTGCGGCAACGTTGTCTCTCGCTGGTGAGGGCGCGTTCTCCTTCTTTGCGAGCTGGTACAGCGTTCCTCTAAGAAAGAGCGTTTCCATAGACAACGCGCGCCTTTCGCTCTCTCTCTGTCTCTCTCTCTCTCTCTCACACAAGACAGCACAGGCACGCGCCGGGAGAGAGAGAGAGAGAGACAGGCACGCGCCGGGAGGCACGCGGGTTACCCCTGACGACTGACGCCTGACGCCTGACGCGTGACTAAGAGGAGCTTCGCCCCTAAAAAAAACGTATCCAATATCGTATCCGACAGTTGTACCTTGTGTGCCTCTCTCGTGTGCTCCGCCTGCGCTAAACAGTTTTTGTCAGTTCGCTAAGAAATGCTTCGCATTTAAAAATCGGTGCCATATTTGCCGATGGAAGCCAACGGCTCAGCCGATGTCGGCAGTAGCGCGGCATATGCGGCCCTATGTTGCCGATTACAGGCGACGGCCTGCCGATATTGGCGTGGCAGCGGCTATAGTGGCCCACGTTGCCAGTCATTGATGGCAGCTTAGCCGATACTGGCTTCAACATTAGGCCATGTATGGGACATGCTTTGCTGTCATAAAACCAATATCGGCCCTACTTTGCGTGCTGCCTGTGTGTGTGTGTATGTATGTGTGTATGTATGTATGTATGTATGTATGTATGTATGTATGTATGTATGTATGTATGTATGTATGTATGTATGTATGATAATTAAGGCGTCGTGGAATCACCGCCGCTCGAGAGATCAGGTCGAGAAGCGCAGCATGAAGTGATCCGTGGAGGATTATGCACGGAAAGATTATGCAACATGCACGACGACATTGCAAAGGAACTGCGTGTAACGTATGAGGGGGTATTAAACTTGCTGCTGAACCCACATACAAAGAAATCGACAGGTCCTGATCAGATACCAAATATGTTTTTAAAGAGATATGCTGAATGGACTGCGAGGTACCTCTTGATTATATTCACAGTCACTACGGTCAGGTACTCGTCCTGAAGAAGGGAAAATGAGTACCAGTATTTAAAGACGGTGACACCACGTCTAATTCCAGTTACAGGCCCATTGCACTAACGTCAGGCTGTTGTAAATTGTTAGAACATATTGTTTCTAAGCACATTCGGCTGTTTTTGTCACAGAACAAAATTCTTAGTTGCTATCAACATGGGTTTCGCGAGGGCTTGTCAACCGTAACACAGTTACTGGAAAGTGTTCACGATTTCAGTAAAGTTATCGATGGCAAAGGACAAATAGATCTGATCTTTCTCGATTTCAAAAAGGCATTTGATAAGGTTAATCATAGAAAACTGCTAATTCAATTAAAGGCTATTTTAGGAGATACAGGTGTAGTGAAATGGGTGGAGGACTTACTGATCATCGACAGTTCGTCAGCATTGACGAAAACAGGTCCGGGGTCTGTGACGTAAGATCAGGGGTGCCTCAAGGTTCAGTTCATCGGCCTGTGTTGTTCCTGGTACATATTAACGACCTAATCGAAGAATCGGCCTCAGTTACAGCGAGGTTATTCGCAGATGACTGTGTCATATGTACGGAAGTGAAGACTATTAGTGACCTGACACTCTTAAATAACCTCTTAGGAAAAGTGCACCAATGGTGCGACACGTGGCAGATGTCTCTTAACCCCGCAAAGACAGTATGCATGACCATATCCCACAAACATTAACCTCTGTCATTCACATACACTTTACAAAGTGAACCACTTCATCGTGTAACAGAATACGAATATCTCGGAATTTTAATAACATCCGACCTTAGTTGGACACCACACATTAAAAAAGTAGTAGGGAAAGTCAACCAGAGATTAGGTTACATTCGACGTGTCCTCAAACTAGCCTCTCCAGCCACGAAACTGACTGCTTATAAGGTGCTCGTGCGTCCAATATTAGAACATGCATGTGAGGTGTGGGATCCCTATTTGAAAAAATCAGTGTGTCAGAACTGGAGCAAGTTCAAAGACGTGCATTTATTCCCGATACCGTCGGCAGTATCACCACTTTACGCGAGGGCACCCCTACTTAATGTGAGGAGGAAGGAAAAACGACTTTTCTACTTAATCATTAATGAACTGTTACTCGTTGATAAGTCTCGCTACATAAATGAATCTAAGACCCGCATAGTGCGAAATAAACATAGTAGACACGTTAAGGAAAATCGATTTCACAAAGATTGTTTTAGATACTCATTCTTCCTTTCGACAGCACGTGACTGGAATTGTCTCCCAGCACACATTGTAAACGCAGGGACTCGTGAGCAGTTTTCCGCACTTGTTCTCGAATATTTTCAACAATAGGCCGTATATCGCTGTATTTTATTGTTCCGTTGACTGCTTCCTGTATAACTATGTATAATTTTCTTTTATTGTTTCGTTCACTGCTTGCTGTATTAATATGTATAATTTTGTATTGTTCCACTCCTGTCTTGGTCCTGAAGTGGACCGACAGTATCTGTAAATAAATAAATAAATAAATAAATAATTGCTGCAGTGAGACTCCAGCGGAAGCAGGAACGTCTGTGGCGCCATCTCTCGGTAAAAACAGCCACGGCCGCCCTAGCTCCCCGAGAAGTATGCGTCACGGCAGTCCTGCTATCCTGCGGGAACTGAACGAAAGCCTAGGAAGGGACCGACCGCCAGCGGTCCTTTCGAACTAACGGGAACCCCGTCGCTTGCAAAGGAGAAGCGAGTCGCCTGTTTACACGGCACGTTTTACGTTTTCACACACATTACGATTGCAGTGTTGACCGGGCCTTGACACATCGGCCGGGCTGGGCCGCAAAGCTTAGGCCCGTGCGCATAACTAATTCCTTGTATATCCACTACTGCTAGCACGAAGGTGCGTTTTGTGCAGGACCTGCATGTGAGCGAACTCATGTGTTATTAATTTACGGCGGGATGTCTCCATTCTCTTGAATAAACCCGTGCGAAACGACTAAATGCGCTCAGAAATATGGCTATCGTTTCTTCTCTTTTTGTTTGTTTTAGGTGGAGCCGTATATAATTAATGTCGATGCAAGAGCGTGCGTGGGGTCCCATCGATTTGAATTCTATCCTATTAGGAGCGTTTCCGCTAATGACTTACGCGCAGAGTAGAAATACCTTTACGCTCAGCCGACTTAAATGAGCTAAATGTTTCGAAGCATCGCGGAAAGATGTCCAAATTTAATGGCCCCAAGACGACGCGCACACTCGGCTCGTAAATTTTGTAATAGGATAGGAATTCCGATTTCTTTTAAAAATGCGCTTTTCTCAGGCCGTAAACGAGAGCCCCCCCCCCCCCCCCCCTTTTTTTTTTTTTGGCATCGCAGAAAGTCAAAATGGATGGAGCGATGGCACTTGGGCGCAGTTTTAATACAAACGTGTTTTTCAAAAGGTGTGCGTGACAATGGGAAAGTGGTTATTGGCCGCGAACAAAGGCAGGCTTTTGTATGCGTTGTGAGAAGCTGTTCAGAGAGAAACGCTTTCTATCGCGGTCTTTAAGCGATAAGAGCGCACTCGGTTTCCGGATAAAGCGTGAGCAGCTAATAATGGCGTTTGACGTCGGTTGGCCAGTGTCCAACGACGCATGCCTCTTTCGAGAACACCACGGATCTGTATGCCGGATTACGTGTTTCCTTTTTGTTCTTGTTGTAATTTTTGCTGTTGCAGCTCCATTACGAAGCTCGCGGTACGAATAGGCAGGCGTATTAACTGTGTAATTGCCACAGTGAATGGCGTCAATTGATGCGCATGTGTATTGTCCGTATTGTCGCCGTTTTTAATGGCGGCAGCACATTGTGTTTCTGGCTCCGCATCCCGATTCCCCTCCGGATGGGAGCCACGAAAATCCCGATATCATCTTGCACGAGGTATATCTGAGCCGGGGCAAGTAAGGAAGTATAGGTAACTGAGAAAGCAGCTATACGTTACGCCAGCATCTGTACCGCCTCTGGTAAAGTCTTGGTGGCCCAGGTGCACGTAACATTAGTAGTCCACCAAAACGCTATGCGTGCTATACGAAGCTTAGCAAGTTTGTTGCATATCCGGCATGAATGTCATATGCCGGTATTACGGCTAGCTGTGCAGAAATTTTGGGATCAGCCGTCTGCTGCTTTGATTCACCGTGCACAACGAGCGAAGTTGCCGTATGATACCACTCTGCGATGAGTCGACTATGTCGATACTAGGCGATGTAGTAACGGTGTCGTTCGCTCGCGCTCTATTCTAACGCGCATATGATTTTCGGGCCCATTTTATTGGAAAAAAAGGTGCGAGTTATATTCGTTGGTTGGTTGGTTTTGTGGGGTTTAACGTCCCAAAACCAGCTCTGATTATGAGAGATGCCATAGTGGAGGGCTCCGGAAATTTCGACCACCTGGGGTTCTTTAACGTGCACCGACATCGCACAGCACACGGGCCTCAACATTTCGCCTCCATCGAAATGCAGCCGCCGGGATTCGATCCTGCGACCCTCGGATCAGCAGCCGAGTACCATAGCCACTAGACCACCGTGGCGGGGCGAGTTGTATTCGAGTAAATACAGTATTCCGCCTACTCCTGTCCTCGAAGCTGTCCATTCTTTCCTGCTGCTTCCGAAGAGTAGTCTCTAATTCATTGACTGCTTCGGACAATTGAGCCACGGCCGCTGGATAAAAACGCACGTGGTGCGGCCTGCGACGTCGCCCGAAAACGGTGTGACGGGCATAGTTCTCCGCGCCGCCGCAGCGGCGCCACTGCTACGGGACCAGTGAGAAAATCAAGAGAGAAAAATTTTACGATAATTCAAAGGGAAGCGCTTTACTGTTTGAGGCAAGGTCCGGTTGCCTGAGAAGCCGAAGTTACAGAGCGAAATTCAATGAAGAAGGGGACACATGTACGTGCTGTGGAAAAGCTAGGGAAACGACAGATCATATTTTGATTGAATGTACAGATGTCCACCCAGGTGCAGCTGTGGACACTACCCTACAGGAGGCCATGGGTTTCAGGAGTAACAGGGGAAAGCTGAACATGCCGGCGATAGAGATAAGTAAAAGGCGCTTAGAGCATTGGTGGCGCAAAAGTATGGAGCAAACAAAAGCGCAAGGTAGTTCGGGTAAGATTGTTTCATCACAGAGGAACGATAATAGATAAAATAAATAGACGAGGAGAAAAATTAGTTGTAAAAATATGTGTGATTCGGGAAGAGAAATGTTTGTAGAGGAAACAGAAATAAAGCTAGAGCTTGGTGGCCCGGCTACCGCCCCGTTATAAAGGGGACGCACCTAATATCCATCCATCCATCCAAGTACACGCGGGAGGAGCCGCTGGTTGGGCATGTTTCGCGCAGAGTTGGCATTTTATTCACGCAAGACTGTGTATTGCTTTGCCAAAATAAGATCTCTACGCTGGCTGCAAGAACGCAAATACTATACTATACCCAGGAGGTCGGTACGGGCATTGGGCCGCTATAATGTACTCGCGCGAGCCTGAACAGCGCACTTTTGCCTCAGGGTTCGACATGCGACCACCTTTCAATATAACTGGCAAGTTCCTTATCGCTTGCTTGAATACTTGCTTCGCTTGATGCGCTTCTTTGCTCTTGAAAGAAAAACCTATTATTATTATTATTCAAAATTTCTTACAGGCCAATTGAAGGGTATTGAGTAAGGGGGGCATCCGTATAGGCAGAAAAATACACTAAACGGAAATACTAAACAGAAAAATACACTAAAATTAAACAAATAACAAGAAATAAAGGGAGAAATATAAAAGAAAGAAACAAGACAAATATTACAAGCAATAGAACGTTATACAATGATAAAGCGCAACGAAATTACGTTATCACGGAACGTTTTACGGTTAGCAATGGATACAATGTGATCAGGAAGACCGTTCCAATGTGCAATGGCTCTAGGTAGTGGCGATGAGTTAAACGCCCGTGTGATACCATGAATTCGCATGAAACTACGCGCGTTGTGAATGCGTCGAGATGTGCGCAAAGGAGTATGAAGCGGCAAACGGTGAAATTTGTCACTATAAGTCTACTTGTGAAATAAACACAATAGAGCAGTGGCGCGGCGTTCTTCTATAGTGGCTGAAATACAAGATCTCGGTTTTATTAGACGTTCTCACAAATGCGTGCGTACGGCTTACTGGATTGGCCAAATGATGTTCTTATATAGTGTTTTAGTTCCAGCTTTTTATAAATATGAGGCAGACAACTACAACTAAGTGAACATTCAGCCGCTTTGTAGACGCGTGTTTGCATTTCTATGTAAGGACGGAACTAGTTCGGATTGACTGATTGAAAAAAAGAAAAGGCCGAGGAAGGCGGTGTGAGGCTCATTTATTTATTTACAAGTTACAACATGTACATCCACGGAAAGGTCGACTCGTTGCATCTAAGTCGCAGCACCTTCCGTGACAGAGGCTTGTGAGTGAGTTTGAACCGCTCGATTACGGTTGTTGCATTCAGATCTCCGGCCCTGTTTGCCGCAACAGTTTGCTCAGAAACACCTCACAGGTCTCCCCGGTGTGGCTTTATTCATCCCTGTCACACATCAGTTCGCGACATATCACACAATTTGGTAGAAGTGTTGATGCCAAGCGCAGGAACTGCCTTCGCAACAGCCGTTGGAAGAAATAGCTTGAGCTTCATGGACTTCTTCTCGTCACTGTCAGGGAAGCGACGTGAGTACACCAGCGACCTGTCATTTGGCTCGCACACGCTACCTTTTCCAGTTATTCCCTGTCGAGAAATGTTTTTTAGTCATATTTTACGGCGATCGACGTCGCACGGAAACTCGTGGTACTGGATCTGAGGGTCCTTCCTTGTGTTTGTGCCACACAGCGGCGCGCAACAGTTGCGCGGCATAACGCCGCGCACGACCAAAATCATAGGAGGCAATTACAGAATAGAAGCGCCTCGACACGTTGTAGTCACAGGGCGTGCGAGCGAGGAGCAGAATTTCATCGACACGCACAGAAAACTCGTCCCGTACTGATTCGCGGGTGGCGAGAGCCAGGAGAGTTGTCCCGTAGCGGTGGCGCCCTCTCCGAAAAAGCGGCGAAAACTGTCAACTTTCCTCTCACAGCTTGACGCCGCTGCAGGTATTGTTGTTTTGTGGGGTTTAACGTCCCAAAACCAGTTCTGATTATGAGAGACGCCGTTGTGGAGGGCTCCGGAAATTTCGACCGCCTGGGGTTCTTTAAAGGGACTGACAACCGATTTTTAAGGACCCTTCTTTTTATGGCGCAATCGAAGGCTCGCCCTCTGTACTGTTTTCACCTGCAGCGGTTACTTCCAAAAGCGCGTGGATATTTCGCACGCGGAATTTTTCGATGTGAGAAGCCTCTAAAAAAGGCAGAGTGCGCACTCTAGCAACGTTGAAAAGTGACCGCGATGCCGATAATCCGCCTCGCTTCCGGACATCGTTCCGCTTTCGCAGGAGTGAGCGTAGCTGTGATTAACTACTCACACTTTGACCTGTTCAACTACTTTTTGAAATAAAAAGACGGTGCGACGAGCTCGCATTGTTTGCCAGGCCGATATTGTATTTGTAAGGCGTTCTTTCGCATGTCCGCGCCTACGTCATGAATGGCCGCGCTCCGGCGCTGCCACTCTGGCCATAGCCGAGCCAAGCCAGGCCAGCTAGTTCCGAAACCACGCTTTCGCACGTGACGGCAGAAGCGTGCAGTAGCAACGCGCGCTATAAACGAAGGGTTATCTGCACATTGTAAGTGACGAAAAGCTTATATCAAAAATTTCATGCGGTCCGATACTAATAAACAGGTAAAATATTGCGTAAATTTGTAGAAGGTCACGTGACCGCACTCTAACTCTAGTTCGTATGTTTGCCGCTTGAGTTACCAAACGTCAGTTTTCGCGACTTTGCATGAAGAAATAAAAACATAAACCCGAGTTTTTTGATGAAAAGTGGCGTCGTTTGAGCCAATGCAACACACAATGTTTCCGCCAGTGGGGTCATCTGAATTCCAAGTTTTGGGTGGTTGTCTGTCCCTTTAACGTGCACTGACATCGCACAGCACACGGGCGTAAACATTTCGCCTCCATCGAAATGCAGCCGCCGGGATTCGATCCCGCGACCCTCGGATCAGCAGCCGAGTACCATAGCCACTAGACCACCGTGGCGGGGCAGCCGCTGCAGGTAGCTGCAGCAGAGCGGAGTGCGAGCCGACTGCCGCTGTGACCAGTGTTGGTGCCGGCGTCACTTACGGTGCGAGAGGTCACAAGCTTTCCGGGCACTTTCTGCGAACGGCAGCTGGGAGCACGCTCTCGCCAACCTATGGCCAAGAAACGCTTTCGCGTTAAAACGCCGCTAGCTACATCCAACAGGGTGTTTGTCAATCCAAGTGTACAAGAACAAACCCACGCAGGTATAAATATCCTGATGAAGAACAACTACGTACGTCGTACAAGTGAGACATCTATGAGATACCTTTTATTGCGATAGAAATTATATGGACAGTGTCGGCTGGTTTTTGCCGTCCCCGTCGCCGCCGTCATGTACAGTATATGTATATATATATATATATATATATATATATATATATATATATATATATATATATATATATATATATTTATATATGTATAAAAGTCCCAAAGAAAAATAATTTAGATAAATGCTTCCCAAGCGCGGAATCGAACCAGGAACCTCGCTCCGCAGCGCGTGGCGCTAACCAGTACGCCACAAAGAGCAGATCCTTCATGGAGCTAACGGCGAGCCTTATAATACACGCCCTTTACCGCTGGCAGGACTCAGAGACGCCAGGCGCGTATAAGCGTTTCTTCATTACCAGCGAGATGGCGCGAGGAGCGCAACGGCCGCATTTAAAAGTCGGGGGCCAGCTTTCACGAGGCTCTTCTGTCAGCTTGGCAGGGAACGCGGCGCCGCCGACAGGTAGCTGGGTATGTTTTAGGGGCGAAGATTCTCTAACCTTGTCCCGCGTCAGGCGTCAGTCGTAACCCGCGTGCCGGGAGGCACGCGCTCACCCTCGGCGCGTGCCTCTCTCTCTCTCTCCCGGCGCGTGCCTCTGCTGTCTTGTGAGAGAGACACAGAGAGAGAGCGAAAGGCGCGCGTTGGCTATGGAAACGCTCCTTCTTAGAGGAACGCTCTACCAGCTCGCAAAGAAGGAGAACGCGCCGGCACGGGCGATATAACCAGGGCTTGTGTCGACGTCGCAGCGCGGAGGCCCCGCCCACCGCTTGCCGCGGCCTTGCAAGGTCGCGCCACCGCCGCCGGCGAAGCGTGTGCGAAAGCTGCCTCCGAGCACGGGGCGTCGGAGCGCCGACGGCGTGTTTACAACAGTTTGCGAGGGGCAGCCGCGTGAGATGAAGTTGCGTTAGCTCTGTAGGAAGCATTCAATGAATGTAGAAAAGAATGTGCCGACGCCCAGATATATGACAAGATGTGAGAAACTGAGTGAAAGGATAAGCACCTTGCCACATAATGCGAATGACCGGGAGCTATCATGTCGCCTCGCTTCATGCGTATGCTTTAATTCGGTAACTAGCGCAAGGATGCCACTTGCAACAGCGAGACTTGTTTAAATACGACTTGAAGATGCCTCAGTTAGAACACTGTTTCGCACTAAAGCCTCTAATCCCTACACGAAACCCTTGCGGAAAAACAAATGTAACGAAATAGGTACTCAAGCATGCGATATTGGTGACGCTGTAACCTATGTAAATACGGCTGTGATAACGCACACATACAAAAAATGCAATAACGTGCCAAAGACAAGGCTCTCAAACAACGGCCAGCAAGGCGCATAAGCGCGGCTTGCGGCTCTGCCCATACGCTCAGTTCCGATCGTGAAGGCGTGAAGTCCTGTAACGACGCGGCGAATTCCAAGCATGTAGTTCATTCGAGCAGTCTGACAATCGAAAAAAAAAATTAAAGCGCATCATAACCGCTACAGCATTGCCAAAGACACTTCTCGTAAGTATGCTATCGCAGCCGCAAGCAATTTGCAAAAGCGTCGCTGTAATCGGCCTTTCGCTCACGGCTACGTGAATTAACCTCTTATATATTTGTTTCATTTGAGTGAATGAAATTCGTATGACGTACGAGGGGCGTTCATTAAAGATTTCCCCTGACCCACTTCCTGTGCACGGAGAGCAACGAAACTTTGCAGATTTATTAGTCCTTCTCTACATAGGTGCCACCCAGGGACACACACTTCTCCCATCTTTTTATGCAACTGTAAACACCTCACTTGTAGAAGTCGACAGGTTGCTCCAAAAGCCATGTCGTGACTTCAGAAGTCGGAGTCTCATCATCTGGAAAATACTTGCCCTTCAAATATGACTTCACTGTTCAAAAGAGATGGAAGTCCAATTGTGCGAAGTCGGGTTAATAAGGGAATGCGGTAGAATTTCAAAGCCGCAGCAGCGTGGTTCCATCTGGACAACACGTGAGTTGTGAACTGCGGCATCGTCTTGCAGAAGGCGGACACCTTTGGTGAGCATGCCACGAATCTCTTTTTTTGATGGACTCTCGCAATTTCCACAGCAGTGAAGGGTAGTATGTCCCAGTAATTGTGGCACCCTTTGCTAGCAAATCCATCAAGACTACTCCGTGCTGGTCCCAAAAAACTGTGAGCATGACCTTGGCCACCGCGGGCTGGGCACGTGCCTTCTCTGGAGGTGGCGAGTCCAAGTGCTTCCACTGTATCGACTGGACTTTAGTCTGCAGATCATAGGGGTGGACCCAGCTTTCATCCTGTGTAATCAGTCTGTTGAAAAAGTCCTCCTGGTTTCCAGGGCACATGGCCAAGAGAGCCTGGGAGCACTCGGCACGTTCCTGCTTTTGGAAAGGTGTGAACAGCCGGAGAACCCAGAGAGCGGATACTTTACGCATATGAAGATGGTCTTGAATAATTTTTTCCACGGACCCCACACTAATCTTGACATTTTGGGCGAGGTCTTGAACGGTTACGTGGCGATTTTCCAAAATGGCAGCCTCAACTTGCTGGATGGTGTGCTCATCGTTAGCGGAGTGGGGTTACCCTGCAATCGGAGCCTTTTCTGCCGAAGTCCGACCGCATTTGAATTAGCGATGCCAGTTCTTCACTACATCATATGATGGGGAATCCTCGCCGTAGACATATTTTATCTCATCGAACGTCTCCCTTGAAATACAGCCTTTCAAGTATAGGAACTTGACGATTGCACTCTGTTCCAATGCATTCTTTACCACACCTCACACCACTTCAGCACCGGTAAAAGAAAGACCGTTATTATTTCAGAGTTGCGCATTGGCACGTGATCTATAGTGACATATGTCATTACACATGCGCAGTTTCAGCACCCTGCAACAAGTAGAAGTGAGTCAGGGGAAATCTTTATTGAACGCCCCTCGTATGTACAGCCGCGGCCACGTCTGTGTAGAGCGAGCGAGCAGCCGGATGGATGGATGGATGCTATGAGCGTCCCCTTTGTAGCGGGGCGGTGACATGTGCGCCACCAGGCTCGTAAGAAGATTTAAGCACTTTTTTCTCTCTCTTTAAATTTTCCTCGTGCCTTTTAAATTTACTTCAATCAAATCGATCATACTATAGAAAAAAACGGAAATTCATAGCCCAGTTCCCTGCGCCTTATGGCAGAAAGTCCATATTTTTTTTATAATTATTTTTGTCCGTTCTCTCTAGTTTTCTGCCACTTGTATTCTAACCGTCTCTTACTTATTTCAGTCGCGGCTATGTTCAGCTTCCCGTTGTTCGCCCTAAAACCCAAGGCTTCCTGTAGGGTGGTGCCCAAACGTACACCTGGGCGGATATTTCCGCATTCAATCAGAACATGCTCCGTCGTTTCCCTATCTTCCTCACAGCATGTGCATTTTTCTTCTTCTTTACTGAATTTCGCTTTATAAATACGCGTTCTAAGGCAGCCCGATCTCGCTTCAAACAATAAAGCGCTTCCTCTTGAGTTATCATAAAATGCCTCCCTCTTTATTTCGTTTTTGCCCTCTCGTTCAGAGTCGGCTTTTTTTCCATCGCTGCTCTCCAGTAACTCTTCTCCGCCTCTCTGACTTTTCCCTTTACGCTCTTTGTTGTCAGTTCTCTTACAGCCGTATATTTACTGGTGAGCCTCCTAGTTCTCTTTCTCCACTGCGTGTCAACGCTCTTTCTATATAAATAGCGGAACACCTTCACTGCCCACCTACTCTCTTTCATATTCCTTAGCCTTTCTTCAAACCTTATTTTGCTCTGCGCTTCCCTTGCCTCAAAACTCGCCCATCCCATATCGCCCTTTACAGCCTCGTTTGTCGTTTTCCCGTGAGCACCCAACGCGAGGCGTCCCACAGTTCTTTGATTCACATCCATTCCTGATTGTATCTCTGGCCTCATGCACACCACTGAGTTCCCAAATGTAAGCCCCGGTACCATTACCCCTTTCCACAGACCCCTAAGCACCTCGTACCTAATGTGTCCCCATAACGCTCTGTGCTTCATTATTGCTGCGTTCCTTTTTCCCTTTGTTGCCAAGGCTTTTTCATGTACCTTCATGTATATATCACCCTCATTAACCCATACGCCAAGGTACTTGTATTCGCTTACTCTCGGTATTTCTTGGCCCTGTATGGATACCGCCTGGTCGTTGCGGCCGCTGCGGGCTGTGACGTGGTGCGCACAGGAGCATGCGCGGCCTAATAGACATGCAGACCTGCGCACGCCGTTGCAAACCGGGCACTTGTTTTGCCGGCTGTGCGCATTATCCGAGGGCACCGCCTTACCGCACCCGGGGGCAAGGAGACTGCGCGCGTCAGTGGTAACGCTCGCGATTCTGTTGCGACACTATATATATATATATATATATATATATATATATATATATATATATATATATATATATATATATATTACGTCGCGAGTGAACGGCTCAGTAAGCAAGCAAGAACAAAGCGATTTATTTTGCGTGTCTCGCTTTTATGTGCTAGGCGATGACGTCATGACATCATTGGCGACACGCTTGCATGACGTAGCACATCTCCCCCTTTTACCAGTTGAACCTTTGAGGTGGTCGCCGTAGCCTGTTGGACCGGCGAAGCGGCGGCGGTGCCTCAGGTTGGCTAGAGGGCGGCGACCCCGCCGGCGTGGGGTCAGCCATGCCGGCTGGCATGGGCGAGGTTTCGTTAGCGGTGGTGGTGGATGTTGTGGCGCCCCCTGGCTGCGTCGTGTTCGAGTCCTTCGGGGTGCGCGGCCGCAGTTGGTCCGCATGACGACGTTGCTCGCCGTCAGGCGTAGACACAGTCGCCATCCGAGCCCCTTGGGTACTGGTGACCACTCCCGCGGCAACCATTTCGGCCGGCTGTGGAAACTTCTCAGGCACACCGGCTGTCCTGCACAGAACGGCATGGTAGAGGAGCGCTCTTCAAAACGCGGTTCACCGCCTGCACTCGGGAGGCAACAGTCTAGCCTGGTCCGTAGCTGATAACCCAGCAGTAGTTCGGACGGAGACTTCCCAGCCTTTACCGGTGTCCGTCGGTATCGGCATAAAAACTGACTGAGACGTTTAATGAAGGTGCCGCCCCCTTGGCTTTTTCGAAGGCCTTCCTTGATCGTGCGAACCGCGCGTTCCGCCAGGCCATTTGACTGCGGGTGGTAAGGCGCCGTCGTCACGTGGTTGATCCCGTTCATTCTTACGAACTGAAACTCGGCTGAGACGAACTGTGGCCCGTTATCTGAAACAAGTGTATGTGGCAGTCCGAACCTGGCAAATATGGGCCTCAACGCTTCCACGGTGGCTTCTGATGTCGTACTCCGCCTCGATATGGCCTCCAGCCACTTGGTTTCAGCATCTACGACCACCAGTAGCATGTGTCCTTCGACGGGGCCTGCATAGTCGATGTGCACCCGAGACCATTTGCGGCCCGTTTCTGGCCATGGCGCCGGAACCTGCGCAGGAGGCATTGCACTGGTTTGAGCACACCTCTCACATTCGCGTACCATCCTTTCGATGTCGGCATCCAGCCCTGGATACCAAAAAATGGTTCGAGCAAGGTTTTTCATTGCCGCCATTCCTGGATGTGTTTCATGTAGGAGCCTCAAATGACTCCCAGCAGCCGCTGATGGCACTACTATTCTATGTCCCCAATAAATGAGGTCCTGATTCACCGTCAGCTCATCCTTTTTCTGGAAGAACGGCCGGAATCGCTCCTCGGACTCTGTCAGGTACTGCGGCCAGCCCTGCAGGATCCACTTTCGCACCTGCTGTAACATAGCATCACGGATGGTTAGAACCGCCAACTCTTTTGCACTGATGGGTGCCGCGTTCACAGCCTCAGCGTATAATACATACTCGGGAGCGTCGTCTTTTTCGTTATCGGGCTGCCCCCGAGGAATAGGGAGTCGGCTGAAGGCATCTGCGTTCACGTTTTCAGATCCCTTACGATAGGTTAGGCTGTACCGATATCCACCCAACAGCAGGGCCCAACGCTGAATGCGGGCAGCGGCCATCGGCGGAATTCCCTTGTCTGGACTGAACAGTCCTGTTAACGGTTTGTGGTCGGTTACCAGTTCAAAGTGGGTCCCATACAGATAGTCTCTGAATCTGGTCACGCCAAATACGCGGGCGAGGGCCTCCTTTTCCAACTGGGAATAATTTTTCTCGGCTTTTGTTAATGTTCGTGACCTGAATCCGATAGGGTAGTCAATTCCTCCGACTCGATGCGACAACACTGCTCCCAGACCTACTGCTGACGCGTCGCACTCTAGGCGAATGGGCTTGCTTGGGTCAAAATGTACCAAAAGTTTTGCATTCTTCACTGCTTGTTTGGCTGCTTCGAAATGCTGTTGTCTGCCCCAGACCTATTTTACGCCCTTTGCCAACAATGCGTATAAGGGCGCTAGTAAGGTCGACACATTGGGCAAAAACTTGCCGTAGTAATTCAACAGACCTAAAAAAGCTTTCAGTTCTCTTACCGAAGTGGGCTGGGGGCGTCGAGCAGTGCCGTGATGTCGCTTTTGGGGCGTAGGCCGTTTCTGTCGATGCAGTGTCCGAGAAAGGTGACTTGCTCTTGCCTGAACTTGCATTTCTCACGTCGTAGGCGCAGGCCGTGTTCCCTCAGGCGCTGTAGCACTTGCTCCAGGATCCTGCAGTCGTTTGCCTTTTCCGATACAATTATGTCGTCCAAATATACCTGCACGCCGGGGATCCCGCTGAGCACGGCCTCCATGCGCCGCTGGAAAATTGCTGGCGCTGACGACACTCCGAACGCCAGCCTGTTGAAACAGTAGAGACCCTTGTGGGTGTTCAAAACGACTAGCCTCTTCGAGTCCTCGTCAAGGGGCAGCTGATTATTGGCGTTCCTCAAGTCCAATGTGCTGAAAACTTCTCCGCCGTTGAGGTTCGCAAAGATATCGTCAACCCGCGGCAGCGGATATTGCTCCATTATGGTAGCTGCGTTCACCGTAAGCCGGAAGTCGCCGCATAATCGCACCTGTCCATCTTTCTTGACTACGGGCACCACGGGTGTGGCCCATTCGGCAGATGTCACCGGTGATAACACCCCTTAGTTTACCAGCCGATCTAACTCTGCCGATACCATTTGTTTGAGCGCATACGGCACCGTCCGAGCCTTACAAAACCGGGGTATTGCGCCTTCTTTGACGGTCAGGTGTACTGGTGGCCCTCGGAGCAAACCCAAATCCGGAGCAAAGACATCACTGTACTTTGATAGCATAGTTTCCACCATTCTGTCCGCATTTTCCGCTTGCACACACGCCACATCGTTTCCAGTGAGTACCGGCACGCCTGCCGTATTGAAGCTACGGATAGTGTCACGGCCGCAAAGCATCGGTCCCGGACAGTCGATGACGAAGAGTTCGGCCTGAATGGTCGCGCCACTCATGGTCGCATTGAGTTGCAATTTTCCGTTGATAGGAAGTGGGCCCTTGAAACACGACAGCTTCATTGTTGTGGCTTGCAAACGTGGCCATTTGCCTCGGTGTTGCTCGAACACTGACCGCGGAATAACACTCACAGGTGATCCCGTGTCTACCAACATCGTGAGCGGCACTCCGTTCCAACTTATCTGGCGCAAAATAGGCTTTACGTGCGCGCTGTCCGTCACTTGGTGCGCAATCAGCGTGTATAAAGCTTCGCAGTCATCCGAACTCTCTTGTGGGTCTTGCGAAAAAGCGTTCGCTTGTTGCCTCCGATTAGTGTCTTCGTCCGACGCTCTACACACTCGTGCCAAGTGGCCGCGTTTCCGGCATCGATGGCACACTGTTCGGAGATGACGACAATCATCTGCTTGGTGCGAGGATGCACCACAGCGGGTGCAAGGCCGATGCTCACCGCGAGATAGCCCACTTGCTTTCTTCGACTGCGAACGTGAGAGGCCCGGCCGGACAAAATTCGTTGTGTCGGCTACCGGGGAGGGCAGTGGCTGCATGTGCTGCGCGTTTTCCGCGGCGGCCTCAGCAGCCATTACGAAGTCTCCTGCTTCCTTCAAAGTCAGGGAACCGCGGGTCAACAACAGACGTCTTACGTCGTCGTCTCGAACACCACATACAATGCGGTCCCGCAGCATGCGGTGCAACATGTCGCCGAAATTGCAGTCTTCGGCCATGCCGCGAAGGGCGGCTACAAAATCCCGCACTCGCTCACCTTCTGCCTGTGTGCGCGTGAAGAATCGGTAGCTGGCTGCTGTTTCGTTGACCTGCGGCTCGTAGTGGCTCTGCAGATGCTTGATGACATCGCTGTAGGTGAGGTCGTTCACGCTTTTGGTTTGGCATCGTCCCTGAAGTACTTTGACGGCGCCATTGGACAGAGCCGCCACCAGCAGGGCTCGTTGTTTTGCCTCATCTGTGATTTCCTGCGCTTGAAAGTATGCTTCCAAGCGTACCTTGTAGGCGGACCAGCCTCCCTCTTCTTCCGTGAATGCAGGCGCCTGTCCCGGCGCCATCGCTGCCTGTTTCAGCAGCCGCGCTTCAAAGCCTCCTCCCACCGCGTCGATTCGTGCCTCGTCGCCACTGTTACGTCGCGAGTTAACGGCTCAGTAACCAAGCAAGAACAAAGCGATTTATTTTGCGTGTGTCGCTTTTATGTGCTAGGCGATGACGTCATGACATGATTGGCGACACGCTTGCATGACGTAGCAATATATATATATATATATATATATATATATATATATATATATATATATATATATATATATATATATATATATATCTTCACCCATCCCAGATAATATAACTGGCCAATGTAAAGACGATATCACGTGTCTGCTGTCTGCATCAAAGATATCGCTTGGTTTATGCGAAACAGTCACGAGCGCGATATCAGTCGAAAGGCGCTTCATCTTTTGGAATAGATATGACGAAAGCGCCCTGAGGGAGCGCGCATCTTCGGTTAAACAAGCACACCTTTCAAAATTGTCACTCGTGCAGAGCCGGTCTGCATGTCTATTAGGCCGCGCAAGCTCCTGTGCAAAACACGTCACAGCCCGCAACGGCCGCAAGGTGTCGCCCCGCAGAGTAAGGCCGGCCGCTCGCGCGCTCTACACAGACGTGGCCGTGGCTGTACAGCTTCCACAATTCAATAATAGACGGCGACAGCGATTACTTCTACACATCGAGCTAAGCTAACGTCGTGCGCGCTTTGCGGTAAGCATCATCGCTCTGTGTCCGCACTTTGTTTATGCCAAGAAACTTGGTGCCGAGCATTACACTTGACAAACTTGTGACAATGCTATTTCTCTCAAATGAAACAAGCCACACTAACGCTATATAATTACACATATGCTTAGTCGTGACGAAAATGTTTGGCGCATAACCGATGCGCCAAACAGCCGGCATTACAGGTTCGTCCCTTTCCTTAAGACAGACGTAAACAGGAAACCGATAAAAACCTATCGCAAATTTTTTGTGCGTTGCCGAGGAACCATCCCACGGCACAGGTCATCGGTGAACACTTTTTTCTCCATTTCACGGCGGTGAGAAGCGCCCGCACTAGCGAAAACGCAGCGGCTGCTATGGTAGGCGCGCCGGCGGATGCCTACCATGCGAAACCAAAGCTCCCGACGACAGCGCCACCGCATCTTCGTGACGTAGGCCCGGTGGAATAGGTCTATAGGCACTGGATCTTGACTTGACTTGCAATGAAGTGCCGGTGGGAGATTTCACTTGTGCATAGTTGAACCATGAGGATTCGTAGCGTGCGCTTTAACTAAATTAATCCGGAACTCGGCACGATCTACGATGAACCTCCCGAGCATCGCCCACTCATCATCATTCACTCCGTGGATATGCTGCAATTTTTTTCACCATCCCACAGATGTGCGCATTTCGAGTTTGCAAGTCCAAGCTTGAAAGACGCGCTCCCCTCGACTGGCCGTTGCCAATAACGCAGTTTTTGAGCAAAGTGGAGCGCTTTCATTGTAAAGCGCCAAAAACACTTCCAACTGCAAACATGGACGCGTACGCTGTCGCACGCAATGCGCGGCGTTCATTTTCACGAGATGCACATTCTGAATGATCGTTTCAGCGGCAATAAACTACCGAAAATACCAACCATGTATATACAATCAAGCAACTGAAATGAGCCATTTATTTTACGTACTCTTCCTAATAGCAGCATTGCTTTCAAGTTCGTAGACTCGCTGAAGACCACTGCGGTGTCGAAGTGGTTATCGTTGTGTGGGACCAACTCGAGCTGGTGGCATCGCTTGCACGCCGCACAACTCCTTTCCTCGAGATTGTATCCATTTTGCAACAGATGAATCCACACCAGCCGACAAACGCTCGCTCATGCTCGCTTACGCGCTGCGAACCTGCTTGAACCAAGCGACGCCATCATTGTTTTGAGGGTGAGGAAAACGTGGAAACGAACGTGGAAGTGGCAGCAGGAACCGGAAAACCAGAAACAGCAAAAAAAAAAAAAAATCGAAATTCGATTACGAGGCAACCTTTCTAACTTAGAATGAAATAATCTTGAACTTAAAAAGAAAAAAAAAATATCAGGTGACATGTCGTATGTTGCGCTATGTATTGTGCAAAAGTTAGCGTTCGCGGACTACATGCGAGAGCGCAGCAAAAATGTGCGCGCTTCGCTTTCGCTGTGCTGCCACAGAAAGTTGTCGCCAGGTGTAATATTTGCGCAGAAAGAACCTTGCCCTTCCGCTGTCTGCTCGCGCGGTTGTCTCGTGGTGAGAGGGATGTTTCGAGCTTTCACCGTGATGTCCGCGCTGATGTTACGGGAGCGTACAAAAGTCACTCGAGCTCAGGGGACGCCGCTAAACGAACAAACAGAAGATGAGAGCGAACTGTTAATTGTCACAGCTCGACACTTGACGCACGGTAGTTTCCTTCGCTGCTTCGGCCGCCTTTGCACCAGGAGCGCTGTTCAAACTGAGAGTATCCATTGCGACAGCTCATACGCGCTCGTTCAGTGTATATCTGTGCGTTCGTTTCGTGCATGCTTCACTTGATAGTTCACGCTCATCTTCTGTTTGTTCATTTAGCGGCCTCCCCTAGCTTTGTATGCGTAGCTTTGTGACACACAACGCATAAAGCCCTTCGTACCAGCACGCGCTGCCCACGGGAGGCGCTCACTTACCAAGTGCATGTTTGCTACAATTAGTATTCCTCCTGAAGCTACGAGCCTCACTTCGTATAGCATTACAGTTTCTTGCTATCGCATTCATTGCTTCTCCCTTGCGGTGAAACTGTGACTTTTTTTGTATCGTGAAAGAGCTATTCGGTCTGTACAAGAAGAGTATGTTTTTTTTCAGTGGGACCACATAACGTAGTGCTGCATAATCTCAGTCTTCGTTCGCTGAAAAATTTGTCGCCGTAGGAGCTATCGGTGCACGCCAACTGAATGTGTAGATAAATTCGCTGCTCCTCTTTTTTTGAACCCCGGAAAACTTGCGCTAAGATGCGCATGGCTAGTAAAGCTGATCGATTTCAAGTTTGCATGGTTTTGCCATGCCTTGGTGGAACGTCATGTTATGACGTGTCATTTACGTTCGTCATGTAGTCATGTTGTGGCATACCAATTTTCGAAAATATCCCATTAGCGAAACGGCCAGGAGAGCACAAAATCGTAGGCGGCTAGATAGATATATCTACGCTCAAAGTCGCCGAAGTTCGCTAAGAAATGCTTCGCATTTAAAAAAACGGAAAGCTGCGTTTGTGCATAGATCCTCGGAATATCAATGATTGTCTAAAGCGGGAACATTATCAAACGCCAAGGTGGGAAGATACTGAAGCTGAGTTAGCAGGGGCCCAATATTTCTCTCGCCTTGATGCAAACTCCGGCTTTCACCAAATCCCTTTAGACAATGCAACGTCAAATATCTGCACATTCAGCACACCGTTCGGGCGATACCGTTTTTTAAGGCTTCCGTTCGGTATAGCGGCCGCGCCAGAAGTTTTCCACAATGTGATGAGCGAAATCTTCGACCGAGCTGTGGGAGTGCACGTGTATCTTGACGACGTCTTAATCTATGGAGCTACGAAAGATGAGCACGATGCGCGCCTCCGTCATGCTTTGCAGTTGTCCAGACAGGGATGTTTGACGTTTATTGCTGACAAATGCAAGATCGGGCTCGCTGAAATTGATTTCTTGGGTTACGTCATATCCAAAGAGGGCATAAAACCAAACCCTTTGTTGAGCACGTCTCTGGGCGAATTAGCCGGTACACAAGGCGGCCGTACACCGGATGCTAGGCGTGGCGAACTACTTTGGCAAATTCATACCCAACCTGGCCGATAAGCTTCTGCGCAGCCTTTTAAAGAAACACACCATTTTTGAATGGACAGAGATTGATGCGCGCGAGTGGGCAGTTATTTGTGAGCATCTAAGCAAACCACCGCTGCTCGCCATTTTTGACGCGTCCAGAGAAACAAAAATCTCTGCAGATGCTTCAAAATGTGGACCAGCTCTTTTGCAACGTGACGGTGACGGCAACCAGTTGCCTTTGCATCCCGCGCTATAAGCGCTGCAGAACAAAGGTACTCTCAGGTCGAGAAAGAAGCGATGGGAATTACCTACGGCTGCGAAAAGTTTCACTAGTTTGTCTATGGACGCCAGATTGTTATTGAAACTGACCATCGTCCGTTGACTGCCATTGCTACAAGAGCTATTGGTGACATGTCTCCGCGACTTTCTGCATTTGTTCACCGATGACTGATTTCGTGCCAAGCAAGCAGCTGCTCCTGGCGCGTCACCAACTGCCGCGCTAGGGGATACCGAAGGATTCAACGAGAACGTCCATGCAACAAGAATTGTGTCCGAGTTGATAAGCAGAAAGACCATGGATCGCCTAATAAAGGAAACGGCAGCCGATACCGGGTTGCAAGGTGTTATCAACTACTTAGGCGGCAAGGGAAAGCTTGAAGGCACATTGAAATTATTCGCATCCGAGTTGTCACTCGTACAGGGCATTTTATTTAAGGGATGCAAAGTGGTTATCCCTAAGTCGTTGAGGCCAGAAATACTGGACCGCATTCATGAAAGGCACTTGGGTATGAATAAGTCCAAAGCAAAAGCTCGACGTTTGGTTTTCTGGCCAGGGACTAACGTGGACATCGAGAAGATGCTACAGCGCTGTGCAGCCTGCCGCAAGTATGCTTACGCGCAGCAACGTGAGCCTCTAGTTTTATGGCCCGCACCGCAGTACGCGTGGTAGAGAGTCGGAGTCGACAGCAAGGTGGAAGTTCATACCTTTGTGTCTTTGATGCTTTGTCTAATTTCCCGCAAGTCGAAAGACTGACTGACGACCACCATATCTGTAATCGAAAAGCTGAGTGCCATTTTTGCTAGATATGGCATCTCAGTAGAAGTTTGCAGCTATAATGGACCTCAGTTTCCTCAGTCCAACGGTCTCGCTGAGAAAGGCGTTCAAATTGTGAAGACGGCGGAAACGAAACAGGACTTCTGGCTTTGGCTACTCAGCTATCGTTCGTCACCCCTCGAAGCTCCTCCAAGGTAGACGCCTACGCATGAGACTTCAGCCACCACTCAAGTGTTCCCGTGACTAAACACAAACAGCCCGAAGCTCGTGGCAGATGCTTACCAGCACTCAAGAAAGGCGAAGTCGCGCGGGTCCAAGACAAGGCATAGACCAGGAAGACGCGAGTGCTAGGACGAGTCGCACCAAGATCATACGAGGTAGCCACGGTAGACGGTTACGTGAGCAGTATCGTGAACAACAAGTCGAAAGTGAGTCTTCATCGAGCGATGAAAGTGACGGTCCCACCGAGCCAGAACGGCCTCAGCGTGAGCACAGCGAGGAACGTCAAAGCCCCAGTAACAGATCGCCCATGGAGCAGCCGCCTGCACAAGTTTCGGCTCCTCAGCAAGACGTACTACATCCTCAGCTACGCAGATCTGCATGGGCGGCAGACATATGACCACCGGATCGACCTATACGCTACGATAGTAACTTTAATCAAATAACTTAAGCTGATTTCTTTACCCGCGGGAAGATGTATCGGAGCAATGCTTGTAAGCCACGCGTGCGCATGCGCCACTGCCAGTGAAACGAACCTAATGACCACACGTTGTTATCATGCAGATTCGTCGTCTGAATAAAGGCTCTTTTTGTAACTGGCTTCCACTTGTCACTGATACAGGAAGAACATTTCACGTGTAAGTATTTCTCACTTTCTTCACGTACGGCTGCCCGTTTTCAGTGCATTTTGCTAAGTAGAGGACAATTTTAAACGTGCGGATCCGTATATTACATCCCTACGCCTGCATCAAAGTTAACTGTAAGCTTTAAACACTTGTTAGTGCTTCGTTTTCAGATCCGTGCGTACATGATTTGTCATGGGCCACACGCAAGGTCTGGTGCGCGTATTGGATCGTCCCTGCAGTGTTTGTATGCGAACTTTAGAGGAAGGGCACCTTTCCCGAGCGTAGACGCAGAATTTGTTATCCGTACGTGTTGACGAATGCGCAAATGCAGAGAGCACGTATGGCGTGTTTCTATGTGCTACTGGTTTCGGAAACGAAGAAAGAAAATTAAAAAAAAAACTGTGTGTAGCCTTCTGACTGAGAACGTGTGGTGTTCGGAGGGGTGGATGGAAAGCTTAAAACAGACGCTCGATCACCTCTGCTCTACATTAACATCGAACAACCCGACGTCTGTCTTCAAGTGCATGCTTTTCGGCGCGTGTCCCGTGTAAGAAATCTCCTATGCGCGTTTACAGTCATTACTAAAGGAAGAAGTTTTCTGAACGCACCCAACGGGTCTTGATAGACGCGGATCTGAGAAGACTTGGAAAACGCTAATAGTAATGAACAAATTCGGAAGAATGCGTGGAATACGAAAAAAAAAGACCATGGGGTTAGCTAAGGGAACATTTTACGTCAGCTAGCAGTAGCACAGTGCAGCTTATTTGCGCTATATCGCATCACGGCATCATAAAAACCTAGTTTCTACTAACAGATGAAGTAATCCAGCAAATACGATTTGCACAGAACCTCTCAGTCAGCTGTGTTCTTTTGTTTTCCTCGACGGCTGCAGCTGAGTACGGACGCGGGAAATTTTTTTTCTCAACTGGAAAACACCGTTGGTAATTGGCATAAGCATAAAGATGGTTTCTGTCTCAATGTTTCATCGTGAGCGTTGCAAAACAGCGCCTATCTTAATACATTATGGCAGGCCGCGTACTTTTTCCTACGTGGCCGTTGCTGGCTTCAGTTGGCCGGCTGCAGCGACTTCCACTCCGGAAGTGTAATGGAACCTCCTTGGTTCTTAGGGGCGCATTCGCTGAATCGTCTGCTAGCATTAGGAGAGGCAGTCGTTGACGGGGCTTTCGAGGAGGAGGAAAAACTTTATTTGCAGATGAGTTTGGACCCATTACGAGCCCTGGGCCACCGCACGGCCATTCCGTTGCGCCTACGTGTCCAGACCACGCAGGGCCGGGGCACTGGCACCCCGGTTCACACAGTCCAGGTCCTGCGACGCAAGGAGGGCCTCCCATTCCTTCCAGGTGCTGATGGCGGGCTGCCCCTGCGGGGGAGGATCGGCAGGGCAGCCAAAGAGAATGTGGTCTAAGGTGGCGGGTGCACAGAGAGTGCACTCCGGAGACATGGGGCGGAAGTGGGACAGGACTTGAGGAGTGGGTAGAGTGCGGGTTTGCAGCTGCCTCCAGGTGATTTTTTGGGAATGGGAAAGGCGGTGGTGGGGAGGAGGGTAGTGGCGACGGGCTAGGCGAGCTTGTTGGGTGAGTTCAGAGAACGTGTGTGCCCGCTCCCTCGAGAAATCCCGGCTGGGGTCGCCGTTTGCCCGGATAATAAGTCCTCGGGCTATGCTATCGGCGGCCTCATTTCCGGGATTGCCAGAGTGAGCCGGCATCCACAGTAGTTCAATTTACGGTACACTCCTTTAATATGTGCCAAGCGGGAGGATGAACGCGACCACGAGCAAAGTTAAGGATGGCTGTTTTTGAATCACTGAGTATATAGGCTGCATTGGTTTTGGCGATTGCTAACGCTGTAGCAGCTTCCTCCGCCTCCTCCGTGCTACAGGGCGAGTCCAAGAAGTGGGTAAGTGGGGGGGCTGAAGGATGATAAGCTACTGCGACAGAACGGTCTGGGCCACACGCGGCATCTACCCAGTGCGCATCCTCTAAAGCGCCATATGCCTTATGGAGAGTTACCGCTCGCGCGACGCGGCGGGAGTGGTGGTATTCCGGGTGAACGTTCCTAGGAAGAGGTTTGATTATAAGCGCGTTGCGCGTGGCGCGAGGTAGCGAGACTAATTCTGCAGTGTGTGCGGGTATGCGGATTCCGAGCGAATCCAGTATATGCCGCCCCGTTTCAGACCCAGCCAGACGAAGGTACTGCGATTGTTTATGAGCATCTATCAGTTCTTGCAGTGTGTTGTGAATTCCCAGTTTTAGGAGCCTTTCCGTGTTGGTATTCTTTGGGAGATTAAGCGCTGCTTTGGTAGCCATGCGGATTAGAGCATTTATTTTATCTTTGTCCGTGCAGGATAGGGTCAAGTAAGGAGGGGCATAGAGGATGCGACTGAGCACAAAGGCATGTAGCACTCTGAGGTTGTCTGCATGCTTCGTCTAGACCTGCTCGTGAATGTGAAACCCTTCTAAGAAGCTGGATGACGGAGTAGGTGGACTGCCTTAGTGCCTTCAGGGTAATGTTATTTTTTCCCGTGTCCTGCAAGTACAGGCCGAGAATTCGGAGGGTGGGGGTGTGCGGAATGGGAGTGTTTTGCAAATAAATAGTGATGGGGGCAGTAGGGGCACGCCGCGGTCGGAGTATGAGGTGTGCCGACTTTGTGGGGGAGCATTCAAGACCGATGCTTGCCGCGTGTGTAGCTATCTCGGTGGCTGCTTCCTGAAGGGTCGATTCGATGTCACCATTCGAGCCGTGCGTGGTCCAGACCGTTATATCGTCGGCGTATAGTGTATGTCCCAAGTGTGGAATGCGGCTAAGAACTTTAGCCAGAGGGTGGGCTAAGAACTTTAGCCCACCCGCTTTTTCGTGTAACCACCGCACCTTCGAAAATCGATCGAGCAGATTTTCCCGTCATTTCTTTTCGCGAAGTCTCAGAACACAAAAAAAGGTTGCAGTGACGCTTCACTTAGCAAACTCGGGATTGTTCCAAAATATTCGGGCGCAACGCCTCCCTTGTGTACTGCGAGCAGGATGTTACAAATTTGTGGTCTTTGTGCGGACGTCTCGTGGTTCCGTCGAGACCAAGAGATTCGCAAGGAACGTTTGGGGCAGTCAGTCTTTGCTCAGGTGAATTATTTCATACGCGCATAAGTTACGCGCCAGCGTTTGAGTGATGCCCCCCTGTTGTACACCGCTTTGACTGTAAATGTGGCCGTTCACTCAAGGGTCGTTGGCTTCTAGTGCGCACCGCTCAAGAGCAACGTACCGACCAAGAAATGCGATAAACACCAGCAGCGCGCGCGCGCGCGCGTTCGTGTGTGTTTTCGTCTTTGGTAGTGATGACCGCTGCGGCCGCTCAAGACCGTAAAATGTGTTCGTACCTTTCATCAAACATCGGCTTCGCCTCTGCGTGTGCACACAACTCTGGCCACACGCCTTCGGAAGAGGAAATGGCTCATGATTTTTTTCCCCGCTCTCTTGACGTAATCGTATACCTCACGCACCATCGCAAAAACATGCAATGTTCACGATGTTTGTGTCACAGCTTGCATAAAAGTGGGCATGGAGCAGAAATAATGCCGAGAAGAACGGGTGCATTTCTGTCCTACCCGTATCAGATGTAATTTCTCGCCGACTTTTGTGGCTGTTAGTGTGTTAGGTGGACGGCATTCCTCGCCTTTTGTAGACTCCTCACACAGAAAAGGGACGATGGGC
The DNA here is from genome assembly GCA_013339685.2 of Hyalomma asiaticum. NCBI lineage: Eukaryota > Metazoa > Arthropoda > Arachnida > Ixodida > Ixodidae > Hyalomma > Hyalomma asiaticum. The sequence continues at coordinate 115,858,468 of CM023486.1, forward strand.
ACGATAGCGGATGCAGTAAAATAAATACTTAGGCGCAGGAAACATGAAGCGCTCCTCGACACCACCGCCACAACGATAAAAGAGCCAGGCCTGCGCGGAACTGCAGGACAGTGACAGCGTTAGCTGGAGGAGCGACCTTATTAGAGGCCATTTTAAATGCTTGAGAGAACTATAGTGCAAGCAGAGGTAAGGGGAGGGGTAGGGGGGGATAGATGTCCCCTGAATCATAACTCTCACGCCGCCAAGTAGGGAAGTACCCACTACGCCATAATTACTGCGGTATTATAACGTGCAAATATGTATAACTGAACATCTTAGAGACTCTTGGCGTCGTTTCCCCGAGAACGAACCGAACTCTTGGCCCGGCGTCGACGGCGACCTGCGGTTTGGGCTTCTCTCTACACAGCTGTCTGTTGTGCCCGACGGTGCCTTGCTGCAGCCGCGCGCGTATACGCGCGCGGCTGCAGCAAGTGAATCGCAGAGCTATAGCTCTGCAATTCACTTCTTCAGCAGCGGTCCGCACTTTTACGAGGAGGCGCCATCAGGTATATCAAAGAGCGAAGTTGAAGAACATTGTTTCATAATGATGATGTTGATGATGCCTCTGTAATGGGTGCAGAGCTACGAAGCATGCAGCCCTGTCTTCTTTCAAATGATTCCTCGAACTCGTTATGCAATCCACTTTCCGCGACGTGTAGTGGCGTATTATTATTCTGCCACGTAACATTACAATTGTAAATGCGATTACTCGGCAGACGTTATACCTGTTTAGGTCTTTTAGCGATGATTTTTCAAGTACAGGTAAAGCACAGGTTTTTCGAGCTCAGTGGTAGAATGCTCGGCTGCCACGCAAAGGGTGTGGGTTCGAAACCACGCAGAGGACGTGAGTTTGAATCATCCTCGGTGCTGGTTGTTTTTTCTAAAATTTGCGCGATAGCGGTCACGGACACCGGCGGCGGCGGCAGACAACTACGGCGCCAAAAACGGCCCTTGTTGTGATCTCATAACAGCCTACGCTGTAATAATAATAGAGTATACGCTTCGATACTAACAGCATGGGTCGGGTTACAGCGCTCAGTGTAGCAGAGAATGCGGCAAAAAGTGTTCATTCGTCCGGTGTGATTGCTTTGTCGTTACCAGTTTGGGTAATAATCACAGATAAAGTGGGGCGTCGTCCCGTCGTAGGACGTGAAGCAGATGAAAATGAGAGATGTGGTGCCACACGGTATCAGTACTAAATAGGCTGTTCTTGTTTCGACTGTGCTTGAAGATTCGCCAGGCTGGAACAGAAGCCAACTGTGGCAAAATCCCGCACATGATACAATGAAGACCTCCAAACAGCCCATCGCAATCGCAAAGTGTACGCGTAGCATTGTTGTACATACATTTTCGCACTTTGTAGGACGCTTTATGTACGTGTACTGCGCTTTATTACAGTAATCTTTATGTTACGACATAATGCAGGAGTTAAATAAAGTGCACTATTGGAGACACAACAGATGACTAGCATACACATGCACGCACGCACGCACGCTTTAGTGAAGACAGTAAATGAAACAGAAGAAACGGTACCATTCTGGCAAAATTTTTCAAAGGAATTTCACAAGCATGATACCTTACTATATTCTTCAGGTGTTGGAATATAAACAGCTCGTAGACAGCAGGCAAAATCGCACTCGCGCACTTCCGTGCACGGACGACCAGAAAGCCTGTCGCATTTATTCCATCCACCCTTAGTCGCAGTGAACAACAATGCAGTTGTGGCCATGCGGCATGGAAGTCAACCGCTGAGCTAATAACATGGAGGAGGCCTGTTTGCTGATATCGAGAGCCTGTACAAATTTTTGGAGCACCCCAATTTTCATCAGCCTCATGTCGACAGCACCAGGAGAACAGAACTTTGCTGAGTATTTGTAAACAACCGAAGAGTCCCTAAATGGGAGTCCTTTTACTTCATTTCGGTTGACCAACGTTCGCTTAGACAACCACATCGTATCTAAAGCCCCACCTCATCCTTGCAAATTGCCAACGACAGGAGTCACACGAGAGAAAAATAGTGCTGGTTGTCACATGCACACATAGAAGTTGCGCATGCCCAGAAGCTTTATGATTCGCTTGCTTACGGTACCATTATCAAAACAGCAAATCATTGTTATCCACGCAGTCAAGTGCCACGCCTTACAGGCTTACTCTCGACACTGCAGAGAGAGGTGGCTGCAGGTGAAATAAAAGAAGAGACCGCCCGTGCCGACATGCAGGGGAGCACAGCTAACGCTCGTGAGCAGGGACAGTCGCAGCGGTCGCCCTCAGACCTGAATGAAAAAAAGACACATTTCAAAAACCGAAGAGAGAAAAAAGAAAAAGACGGGCTAGCACATGCATGCACAGACATACCCACCGCTCCGAGAGTGGGACTAAGGACAGCAATTACTTGCTCACTGGGGGAGCACGAAGGAGAGAATACAGGAAGCCAGAGGAAAGGCGGCAACATTGTAGTGTGTCCACCCTTAGACCCCCAGTCCCACCCCCCTCTTTTTGTGATCTATTCTTCGCTTCTTCGCGTACTGTCCCCGGCTAGTATGAACGTTCGTAGAAGCGCGTCTCCTCCTCACCCAGAGCCGGCCGGAGTTTCTTTTTCTCCGTTCTCCGCTACTCTGACCGAGTGGCGTAGCCTAGCGGGAAAATTTTAACCATAACCAAGATGGCGGCAGTGAGACCGCCACCATCGGCATGACGGCGACTACTTTTGTAAGAAATCTCAAAGTCATATCCTTGCAATCGTAGGGCCCAACAAGCAAGACGGCCGGATGGGTCACGTAATCCGGTGAGCCAACATAACGAATGACGGTCGGTGACAATTGAGAATCGGCGTCCATACAGATACGGACGAAACTTGTGGACGGCGAACACGACCGCGAGGCATTCTTGCTCCATTACAGTGCAATTGCGTTCAGGCTTACTCAGACAACGACTGGCATAGGCAACCACGTGTTCTAGTGCGTGAAGGAGTTGGACCAAAACAGCCCCGAGGCCTATACCACTGGCGTCGGTATGTACTTCATTGGGAGCACTTGGATCATAGTGGCGGAGTATGGGCCCAAATGTAAGGAGAAACTTTAGCTGTAAAAACGATGACTCACAAACTGCTGACCACTGGAAAGGCACGTCTTTGTTGAGCAGACACGTCAGTGGGTAAGCTAGTTCGGCAAATTTAGGCACGGAGCGACGGAAATAGAAGCACAAGCCCAGAAAACTTCGTAGCTCTCGTAGTGTCCGCGGTTATTTGAAGCTGCTAATTGCAGCAGCCTTCTGGGGGTCAGGACGAATGCCGTCTATGTTAACAAGATGACCGAGAACCAGAGTCTTACGGTTTCCAAAGTGGCACTTCTTAGAATTCAAGGTGAGTGAAGCTCTCTCAAGCGCTATAAGTACTATGTCAAGACGGCGATTGTGCTCTTTAAATGTGCGGCCAAAAATTGCGATGTCGTCAAGGTAACATAGACAAATTTCCACTTCAGTCCTCGCAGAATAGCGTCCATAAAGCGCTCAAACGTTGCTGGGGCATTACATAAACCGAACGGCATTACATTGAATTCAAACAAGCTATCCGGGGGGACAAAGGCTGTTTTCCCCTTGTCATCTGAATGCATGGGAATTCGCCATTAACCAGACCTTAGATCCACGGAGGAAAAATACGAGGCACAATGCAAACAGCCAATGACGTCATCAATCCTGGGAAGCTTGTATACGTCTTTTTTGGTGATGGAGTTGAGGCGTCGATAATCCACACAGAATCTCCAGGAACCGTCTTTCTTTTTTACAAGGGTCACAGATGCAGCCCAAGGGCTGCATGACTCCTGATTGACGTTCTTCCTAAGCATGTCTTCGATCTGTTCAGCAATAATTTTGTGCTCTGCAGATGAGACTCGGTATGGTTTCTGCCGGATAGGATGCGCGGATCCTGTGTCGATCACGTGACGGGTGCGTGACTCTGGTACTCCACACTGTTCGTCGCTCTGTGCAAAATCAAATATGGTGGTACGCTTGGCCAAGATGTAAAACAAGGCTTGGCGCTTTTCTGACGACAACTACTTGTCGATCATGCTCAAGAACTTGGCCTCTGTAGGATGACTCACAGGAACATGACTCACCGAGTGGTCGCTTAAGGCCGCAATACAATAATCAGCCACTTTCTGTTCGAAAAGGGCCAGTCGCATCCCGTTGGCCAGCAGCACAGGCTCATTAGCACAGTTTAGCACCCATACTGAAGATAGCCCATCGGTGATAGAAAGCCCGCAACGGGGCACGAACAAGTTTTTCTTAGCGCATTTGAGAGGGACCGGCTCCACGAGGACATCAAATGCGCCAGTGACTGCAGCAGAGCTATCAACTGGCACCCGCTTCATCGACTGGGGCGGCAACAGACATCGTCGATGACGGTGAGGGTTCCTTGACAGCTTGGAGACCCCTCACAAAACGCAGATAACAGAATTTCACCAGCGCCGCAATCTACAGTTGCGCCACACTCTTGTAGAAAATCGATCCCCAAAGTTACGTCGTGGGTGGAACTGGTCAGAACAGAAAATTCAACTTTGAACACACTGTGACCTAAGGCGACACTCACAACGCACACCCCGATGGGACACAATGACTCCCCGCTCACTGCACGAAACGTGGCACAGCTGTCCCAGAAAAACATCACTTTGTGTCCGAACCGTGATTTAAAATTCAAACTCATAACTCATACAGTTGCTCCAGTGTCTCTTAACGCCATCGTAGGACGTCCATCTACGAGCACATGGACCTTATTTTGCATCATAGACACTGGCACAGACATGCTTGGGTGTAGTGCAAAATGTTCGGCGACCTCACCTCCATCGGCCGCACCACCTAGTTTCACGGCGGTGGGGAATCAGCACGGCGACTAGGGCATGGGGAACGGCGCTGGCGTGCAGTTGGGGGCGTCAAGCTTCTTACGGAGGAGGGCGAGTCACCGCGGGTGGTCTGTCGGAAGCCGTTGCCAATGGACGTGTCGCTACGAGAATTCTGCTGGAAGCCGCTCCCGAAGTACGTGTCCCTTGTCCAGTGACCACTACCGCGTCGGCTGTTACGTCGAGGGGACACCGGCGGTTGTCATAATAGACATTTTTAGTTTAGCGTGATAGCGGGGCTATGGGAATAGCGTCACCGTACCGCAAACATTCGTTGCAGAAACGAGCTTTAGTTGAGCGGAGAAGCTTTTACGGCCCGATAGTTGTGATTGTGGCGCCATCTAGCGAAGGATACATGCGTTAAGAAAGGTGAAAAGAAATACAGCTCAAAATGTTCACTTACACTTCCGCGTGCAGCGGCATTCTAACTTTTCGAGAATAAAGAGAAATAAATATATACGAACCAAGCGCCAAGAGCATAAAATGACATGTAGCAGAAATGTAAACAGATGCCCTTTCGCTAGGCCTAGCAACGTTCGAAATGGGAAGCGTTCTCAAAAATTCGGCTGAGTTCTCCCTAATACTGCGTCGTCGAAGCTACCTGAAGGCAAACGAAGCCATTTTGCACAGTCATTTTCTGCGAACGAAGTGAATCCTGCCACAGCAACGTCAAATTCAACTCGAGGCGGGCGTACGAAACCGCCGCCATGTTTTACGTGAACTACGATAAACACGCAAACACGGTAACGTTAAGTCTGCGAAATACCGTGTGCACGCTAAACGGTATCGGCCGTTTACGGCACTGCGCATTTCCATCCAGCTATTCCGATAACTACGCTATTACGCTAAGCCCGATAAATTAAAAATGTCTAATACCGTCATTGTGCGAGTCGACGCTCAGAGCAGAAGCGAGCCACATTTTCACGGACACCGCAATGGTAGCACCGCAGTGCACCACGCACATCACCAAACCTTCCATTTTGCTCCACGTATTCGGATTGGTCTTCCCACGATGACACCATGGGATGTGGTTGGTTGGAGGTGCTCTGCAGACGATCACGACGATGCCAATCGTAGATTGGTCGCTCCGAGGATCTTTACCTGCCCACGTGACCGTATCCCCTGGCGTCAACGGATGCACACGTCGTAGGGCAAAAAGGCTTCTCTCGCCTGCGCCCTTGTCGCAGTGGCAGCTTCACATCGACCAAGTTCTTCCCGTGCTATTTGTCTTATGGTCGAAGCAAGATCGCAGGAAGTTACAGGGCTGAAGTGAGTACATTCAACACTGGCGACGGTGGTGACGTTGGCGAGTCTACCGAACTTGGGCGTGATGCGCCTTGTTTTAAGAGTCTCAGACGTGCGACACTGTTTGATAACGTCTACTACAGACGTGTTCTTTCCAATCAGGAAGTTGTAGACGTCCTCGGCAATCTCTTTAAGAAGGTGACCGACCTTGTATTCTTCTTTCATGCGAGGGTCTACAGATCTGCACAATTTCAATATTTCCTCGATGTACGTTGTGCATGTCTCGCCTGGCATCTGGGCGCGCTGCATCGAAGTCTGCTCAACGCGTTTCTGCTTCAGAGATGAATCTCCAAAACAGCTCTTTATTTCATTTTCGAAGTCTTGCCAGGTGGTGATAGCTTGTTCGTGATTTTCAAACGACACCGTGCCTTCAAGAAACAATGGCACGTTGGCGAGCCGGCTGTCTGAGTCCTAACGGTTGTACCAATTCACCCGACCGTAGTGGTTCAGCCACTCTTCAACGTCTTCTCCAGCTTTTGCGGCGAAGGTCCGTGGCATCATGTGATGTTGCCACATACCGAAAGGTGAAGACCGCATGTTGTCGCCGTCAGGAATGGCATCCATGGAAAGCGGTGGTAGTCCGTCCAGTCGGCAGCTTCGGCGCAGTTCCAGGTGTTGAGCTTCCGTGATCGTTGGTACCGGATCTTTTGTCGGTACCCGGCACCTCCACCAATGCTGTTATGGTGGGATGAGTTTATTCGGAAATGATCAATGCGAGAGGTCTAGGGAATGAAGGGACCCAAGTTCTTGCTAGAGTCTTCTTCCTCTGCTTCTAAGCATCCACCGCGTACCGTAGCAATATCATGATTTTCATGTTATGACCTACCATTTATGTTCGTCAGGCAGTCATGTTGTGCCACACCAATTTTTACATACATCCCATTAGCGAAACGGGCAGGAGAGCACCAAGACCGTGGCATATAAATCATGCCGCTCGTGACATGCATGTCATGATTTTCATGTTATGACCTGTCATTTATGTTCATCATGGAGTCTTGTTGTGGCATACGAAGTTTTGTAAACATCCCATTAGCGAAACGGCCAGGAGAGCACAAAATCGTAGGCGGTCATTAGATAGATAGATAGATAGATAGATAGATAGATAGATAGATAGATAGATAGATAGATAGATAGATAGATAGATAGATAGATAGATAGATAGATACGCTCAAAGTCGCCGAAGTTCGCTAAGAAATGTTTCGCATTTAAAAGAAAGCACTATGGCGTGTGCATCGCATACGTCTTAAGGGGTCCCTGAAATACTTTTTCATCGAAGTGGAGAAATGCGCCCTGACTTCAAATAGATCTGCTTCAGAAACTACTTGCCACAAAAAGTACTTCAATATGTTGGGAAGAAGCAGAGCTATTGGCAGTCAAACCGCGCCTACAATTACTTGCACTGCAAAGGTAGCTACGGCGGAGGCAGGGCGGACCCACAACGCTCCGCCTACTGGCATGCAGTTCAAAGTTTAGATTTTCACGCAGACGGGCTGACTTCCAATTTTGGCACCTACGAAGCGCCAACCAGTGAGTTGTCATCACTGAGCGGACCCCTTTAATAGATACACGTCTTGCCAGGGCTGGATTATGATACGTCCATAGTGTGCGCGACTGCTTTTGATTATTTTTCTCTTCATTCCTTATCTTTCTCTGTCCTCCCGCGTGAGTGTTTGTCGGCAGTTGAAAGAAACTTCCTCCTCGTTTGGGGACTGAGGCAACCGGAGATTTATTGCCCTGCGCGAGCTGGGCGGTTCCCAGAACGTTTCGTGCAAACGTGTGTGAGTGCGTGTTTCTGCGGCAACAGGCGTCGGCGCGGCTGTGAGTGACGTGTGACATTGGAGGAGCGAGAGAGAAAAGCGCGGGAAAGCGAACCGATTGGAAACAGAGGCGACAAGATGCAGCAGTGCGCGGGAGAAGACGTGGGTGCGTGGAGCCACGAAAGCGAGCGGGTGCGATCGACTGCGCGGAAGGCGCGAGCGATGTGCAAACGGCTGTGTGACTGTGCGAAGAATGTGTGCGTTTAATGTTGTAATGTCATCCTTATTTAACATTGTAATTTCAACCTTTTTAGTTGTCCAAGTAACTAGTTCTCATTTCATTCTTTTAAACTGTCCCTGTTATTTTATTTACGGCCATCACTGCTAATGATAGGTAGCATCATATTCATATTTATAGCAAAGATGTTCGCTGCTGATGCACTGATACTTGTGCTGCAGGCTGTGATTAATTCTAAGTGACACTCCTTCAAATGCTTGCTTGTATTCTCGGACATTTCAGGCAGTCACTGAGCAGAACATAATTCTGTCTTTATACAACAAGCTTTAATATGTCTTATAATTGTAAAGTAGGATTAATCAGCTGAGCTTGTGTTGCAGACTGCTGGAACAGTCAGTGGACCGCTCTGCTACTGTCACACCTACGAAGCCAAGACATACCATGAAATTAGCAAGCATATCTATGGCAAGGCAGCCGCAGAAAAAAAGCTGCCATGTCAGAAAATACAGTGTTTGTAACTATACTGAACCAATGTCAAAGTAAATATGGGAACACGTATGCTTGCCTTATGGGAATAGAGTTGAGGTAGTTTTTAGACGGTGGCCCATTTTCTCACATGTTCATAATGAAATCAGCTGCTCCCCCCCAGCAGTTATATCAGGTGTAGCCGAATGTTGTGGTGTCGTATATGCCATAATAAAAACTTCACGCGCTGCTGTAACCAGAGATTGCGCAGGCGCATCCTTCTCCCCAGGACCATCGGTGCTCCGGCAACCCTGAGTGAGCGGAAAAATAAAGCTCAGTTATCGTTTGCGATTCACGGCTCTCGGCTGTTTCAATACTCGCCTGCGGTAGCATCCCACAAGCTAAATGAACGCAAAGTTGGATAGTAGCAGCCAAAATATCAAGCGTGTAGCAGATGCCCGTGCTTTGTCGCAGCTTTCACAGCGGAGGAAGCCTACGATGGATGGATGGATCGATATTAGGAGCGTCCCCTAGCACCAAGCTCTAGCTTTATTTCTTTTCCCTCTACAAACATTTATTTTCCCGCATCATGCATAAATTCATAACTAATTTTTCTCCTCACCTACCTATTTTATCTATTGTCGTTCTGCTGCGATGTAACAATCTTACCCGAACTACCTTTCGCTTCTGTTTGCTCCATACCTTTGCACCACCAATACTCTAAGCGCCTTTTACTTATCTCTATCGCCGACATGTTCAGCTTTCCCGTGCTACCCCTGAAACCCATGGCCTCCTGTAGGGTAGTGTCCACAGCTACACCTGGGTGGACATCTGTAAATTCAATCAAAATATGATCTGTCGTTTCCCTAGCTTTTCCACAGCACGTACATGAGTCCCCTTCTTTATTGAATTTCGCTCTGTAACTTCTGGTTCTCAGGCAACCGGACCTTGTTTCAAACAGTAAAGCGCTTCCCTGTGAATTATCGTAAAATTTTTCTGTCTTGATTTCGTCTTTCCCTTTTCTGTAGTTGTTCAATGCCGGTTTCTTCTCCATTCCTGCTATCCAATCCGACTTCTCCGCCCCTCTGACCATGCTCTTAACGCTCTTTTTAGTCCCATCCGTTTCGTTACTGGCTGTATACTTGCTGGTAAGCCTCCTATAGTTCTCTTCCTCCATTGTGAATCAACGTTCTTCCTATACAAATACCTGAATACTTTCGCTGCCCATCTACTTTCTTTCATATTCCTTAATCTCTGTTCGTACCTAATTTTACTCTGAGCTTCCCTTCCCTCAATGTCAGACCATCCCATAACAGCCTCATTTGTGGTCTTCCCATGGGCGCCCAGTGCGAGACGTCCGACCGTCCTCTGATTCACGTCCAGCCCTGATTGTATCTCTGACCTCATGCACACCACTGAGTTTCCGAATGTAAGTGCTGGCACCATTACACCTTTCCACTAACCTCGAATTACCTCGTACCTGTTGTAACCCTACAGCGCTCTATGCTTCATTATTGCGGAGTTCCTCTTTCCTTTAACTATCATAGCTTTTTCTTGTACTTCCATGTATCTATTCCCATCATTTATCCATATCTCGAGGTATTTGCACTCTCGTACTCTGGGTATCTCCTCGCCCTGTATCGATATGGTCTGATCGTTGCTGTCATTGAATATCATCCAGCCGCATTTTGTCACACTAAATTTTAGTCCTAAATCTTCACTTTCCCGACCACATATACTAACCAGACCCTGCAAATCTGTTCGAGTGTCTGCGAATAGCACAATATCGTGTGCATAAAACAACCCGGGGAGCTTTTGTTCTACCACTATACCTGCCTGTCTGTGTGACAGCTTAAAACCAATATTGCTCTTCTCCAATGCTTTCTCCATTCTCCTCATGTAAAGCATGAATAATAGTGGGGACAACGGGCATCCCTGCCTCAACCCTTTACCTATATCGACGGCCTCCATTCTACCATTACTCGCCATACCTTCCCATTCCACGCATGCTGTATTTCCACTGTATATTTCCTTTAAGAGCTCTATACAGTCAACCCCTATACCAGCCTCTTTCATTATGTCCCATGAAATATTCTGATTTACGTTGTCATACGCACCCTTAATATCCAAAAGTTCCAAGTGTAAAGGTCTGTTCTCCTTTCCGGCTATTTCTATGCACTGCGTAAGCGCAATAAGGTTATCATCTAATCTCCTGTCGACTCGAAATCCATTTTGGAGTTCACCAAAAGTGCCATTATGCTCTGTCCATATCTGCATTTTTAATTTATTTGCCTGCATCGCCAACCTGTAGAGTACTGATGTAATGGTCAGTGGTCTATATGAGCGAATGTTATTTTTCTCTCCCCTGCCCTTATAAATGAACTTCATCCTACTTGGAAGCCAACTGTCCGGTATTCGCCTGTACTGTAAGCTTTTTTCAATTGCTTTTAATAGGGCTTCTTTGCTGTTTCTTCCGAGCTCATTTATTACAGTAATGCTAACCCCATCTAATCCTGTGGCTGTGCGTTTGGGAATCTTTTCCTCCACCTTCTTCCAATTGAAATTCTCCAGAACTAGTTCTTCCACTTGGTCTTCCTTGCTACTGTACACGTCGTAAAGGGAGGCTTGTCATTCTGCTTAAAGGAATCGGCTGTTGTGTTTCGAATATAAGTCAGTGCGTCGTAACCCTCCAATTTATTTCCTTCTTCATCCACTACATGCCGTTGCATAGTTACAGTTTTCTTACCCAGCGATTTCAGGTGGTTCCAGAAAAGCCTAGATGCGTCCTTCTTTTCGCGAATGTCCGATATCCAACGTTCACTTTGGCCTTTAATCTTGGCTTCAACTAAACCCTGTACCAGCGCTTTTTTTCTCGAGATATGTTTCCCATTTTTGTTTGACTTCGTCTTGTGGCCTCTGCTCCTTTTTTGCCCGCCTATGTATTCGAGATGCTTCCCGTCGATTCTCAATTGCGTCCCGAATTTCCCTGTTCCACCATCGTTTTGGCTTTCGCTTTCCCCTCCAGCAACTATTTTGTTTCTCTTTCATAATTTCAGTCCTCATTAGATTGAGAAGCTCATTATAATCCCACACTTTGCCTTTTGTTCTGCTCACTATGTCCTCGATTGTAGCGACTACGTTCCTAATTTGTTTTTCATTTAGAAAAGAGCTGCCCGACTTTAATTCGATGCTCTCTTTACAATCTACATAGCCCATTAGCAAAGTTATGCGTTTATGGTCACTCCCCAAGCTGCTACTCCCTTCCTCATCTATGCTCATTTCTCTCAACTTGTCGTGAATTCTTTGTGTCATGAGGCAGTAATAGATTGTTGAGTGCCTGCTTCCGACCTCCCATGTTACCTGCCCATTGCACTTAGGACTCATGTTAACTATATCGAGACTATGTTGTTCGCAGAGCTCTACCATCAACTTCCCATTATAATCTGTATAACCGTCGAGGTCATGCACATGAGCATTCATATCTCCTAAGATAATTATTTCGGCCCCGTTACCAAATTTCTGAATATCCTTGCTTATGCAATTCACTAACTCTTGGTTTTTCTCTTTACAGTTATTTCCAGTCCACATGTAAACTACACCCAATATAGTTTTCTTCCCGCTTACCGTTCCAGATACCCAGAGGTGCCCTTCACATGTCGAAGTAACCCTACACCAGTTTGCTTCCCGATGAATTAGCATACCGATTCCCCCACCTTTTCTTTCTGATTTTGTCCTGTTTCCCACACATAATTTGCAATAATTGGTGGCTCGGGTCCGGCACAGCAGCGCCGCGGTGCGGCAGCTCCCCAGAAAAGCTTCACGCTCCCCCGTCGTGCATTCGCGCGGCGCCTTGGCCGCTTTCCCAGTCATGGGTCGGCGCACTCATGAGCGAGTGCGAATGGGTGCTAGTGACTATGAGTGGAGGTGAGCGCGAGTGAGTGTGAGTGAAGGTGAGTGTGAGTGGAGGCGAATGCGAGTGAATGCGAGTGATTGCCACTGAGTGTGAGTGGAATGAGTGCGAGTGAGTGCCTGTGAGTGGAGGTGAGCGTGAGTGAGTGCCAGTGAGTGTGAGTGCGAGTGTGAGTGGAGGTGACCTGAAAAAATTACTGTGAGAGAGTGTTCTCCCACACCTATGCCGGCCGGCCGGTCTGCCTTGTGCGCGTAGCTGCCGCACACGCTTGTTCTGAAAAGATCTCGGCAAGATAGGAGCGTTTTGCGCACTCGTTCTTTCAGTGAGGCGCACACTGATTTTCATTGTTAGTTTTGAAATGATGACTCGCATAATAAAGCATGGCTACGACGGCCTCCCAACGACAGCGTTCTAACAACTTATTCGCTCGCGTACGCTTTGATGAGTGTGTAACAGAAAGTGTACCAACATTGGCTGGTATCCAGAGGAATTAGGCACGGCAAGGAAGGAAACAAAGGACGGGAGAAGAGCTTCGGCGCTGCCGCATCATTTGCGCAGTGCGGTCGAGCCATGCCCGGCGGGCTGCAATCCTTTGTTGATCCGCCTTGTTTGCTGCTGCGAGACCCACCAAAGTTCTCAGGGGCCAACTTCGTTATCCTGCTGTTTCTTCTATACAAGTCTGGTGCCTTTTTTTTTTTTGTCGCAGGGAGTGCGTTAGGCTTACAATGAATAATAATAATAATAATAATAATAATAGAAAGGTGGCCACTCAAACAACCTTTGACCACACTCGAGCAAAGCTTCCCAGAATGGCCTCGGCTATCGACCATGTTTTCACACGCGCAAGGAGACGAGAAAATGTTCTGCCAACGGCGAGACACATTTTCACTCCGTTCATTATACAAATAATGAACGCTACACCGTGCACCACTTACAAGTACAGCTGAAAGCGTGGCGCCAATTGAATCGATAACGGAACTTCCGCGCTAAAATTCTTCACTTCTCTTTTTGAGTTAAAGTAACAATCTGCACGGTCGCCGGCGTACGTGTGCCTGACCTGGTACTGTCAGAGACGTTCCGTTCTGTGTTCATTGCTTTTCATGATCTGCGACATTGATGTTACAATGATGTAACACGACAGTGATGTTACAATGCACTTATCATGTGTTTTTCTTTTCTGTCTTCTCCCGCTTTTTACGTCGTCGAAGAGGCCTGATGTGTTCTATTATTGTATTACTGCTGTGTCACAACTGCGTGTGTGAACCATTTAATTTACCTAACGCAAGGTGATGGCATATGTGCTGTGGAAGTTCATTGTTTAGAGCGCTGCTATACGCACGCGTCTATATACCACTGCATGTACACATGTACAACAAGAAAAAAAAAAGCTTTTTTCTTCGTGCATTATTTTCTTTATTTTTTAGTGGTGTCAGCTATAATAATTCCTGTGTCTGCTGTCTGTCAGCTCTCCCCTTCAAAGGGGGCCCCTTCTTGCCGTTGGGGAAGCTCTGGGAAATCACGAAAGAGGGAGCGTACAAACGAAAGAGTGTCAGCCCAGTAACGCCGACACGCAGAGCTGACCGACAACGAAAGCACTATAGATGGCTAACCACCGCACAAGAGTAACCGAGAGCCTCGAGGTCTGGCAGTGGAACTGCAGGACCCTTAGAACAAAAGTTGCAGCACTTGCGCGTTTTATAGATGCGACATTGTTTCCCCGGATGTAATATGTATAAAGAGCCAGGCAAGAGGATACCGAACCTCGTGGGATACAAGTTGCACACGCACCCTGACCACGCTCAGATATCAGCGCTGACACGGGCGGATATAGCGGTAAGCGTGGACTATACGTCCCTAACTGTGGTGTTCAACATCAAATCCTCACGATCTGGCCATGTAGGCGGGGCAAACCGAAAACCGCCCACCAAGGGATAGGCATGCAAAATTTGACATGTTAGTGACGGTCACCTTGAGCAAAGTGAAACGAAACGACCGATCCTGGGCGACTTTAACGCTCCGCACTCTGATTGGGGCTACGATCGAGACACACCCAAGGGCCAAAGGCTAGCGCACCTCACGGAGGACCAAGGGCTAGTGTTGCTCACGAGACCTGATGAACCAACCAGAACAGGAAACAGTGTAGTAAAAGACACGTCACCGGACTTAACCTTCAGCAACAATGGCGGAGGCGTCACGTGGACCAACCTAGGCGCGGACCTCGGCAGTGACCACTGCATCATTAGTGTTTCGACGAATACGACGCGGGTTCGGCATAGATTAGGGGCAGCCACCATAACAGATTGGATAGCTTATGGGGAGAAGCAAACTGCCAGAGTGCTGCAGATTGGACAGCATCCATCAGGGCCATATACAAAAGCACTACACGAAAAACTGTGGCCACGATAGAAACGCCGGCAGTCGACGGGCACCTACTGAACCTCTGGGAGGCTCGGAGAAGCCTGACCAAGCGATGTAAGAGGCAGAGACACAATAGAAAGCCCAAGATTGGGATAGCCCAGCTTGCGCAGGAAGCCAGTGAGTACGCGCGCCAGCTGCAAGAAACCAATTGGCTTAAGTTTTGTGATGACCTCAAAGGCACGCTTAGCACGAAGCGAACGTGGGCTATTCTCCGGAGTATGATAGATCCAGCGGGAACGCGGACCACCATAATCAGGACGCTGAAATTAATCGAACATGAGTACGATGGCACAGCTGATGCCCTCATTGAGGACATCAAGAGCCTCTACGTAGGACCAGAGGACACGCGATCACGGGAATACAGCTATAACGGGCCTGATAACGTTGAGTTTGACACGCCTATAACAACGGCAGAGCTCTACGCAGCTGCGCAGTCTTTCCGAAAAAACACTGCTCCGGGTTCGGATCACGTTACAAATGCGATGCTCCGCAATCTGAGTCGGGAATCATTGAAGCAGCTCACAACCTACTTCAACGATAACGGTAGGGTAGCGATTTTTTTCACGCCATTCAACGATAACGTATGGTCCGAGAACGGGGCAGTACCGCACGACTGGAAAGAGGCTACCATTATACTTATACCGAAACCGGCTAAACCCAGAGATCTACATAACCTGAGGCCAATATCGCTCACGTCGTGCTTAGGGAAGCTTTTTGAGAAGGTGATCCAAACTAGACTCAGCAACTACATCGAGCGGCATGGACTTTTTCCTCACTGCATGCTTGGTTTCATACCGCACGTGTCAGCACAGGACGCCTTCCTTATGCTCCGCGACGAAGTTTTCAACCCACCTCGTAACAAGGAAGCCCGGATAGTTGTGGCGCTTGATGTCAAAAAAGCGTTTGACACGATTTCACACCGCACAATCCTTGAACGCCTAGAAGACATAGGTTGTGGAAGACAGGTGTTTCGGTACGTCCTTAGCTTCCTTCGCGACAGAAAGGCACGCGCTCTGACACAATGCCCAATTGAGGCACTCCGCATCTTGTCGCCACTTCTGTTCAACGTCGGAATGAGGCGACTGGCCTTAGAACTTGAACAAGTGCGGGACCTCGGATGCACGATTTACGCCGATGACATCACGCTTTGGGCACACCGGGGTTCTTATGGCGAGAAACAAGACCTGTTACAGGAGGCCATAGACAAAGTGGCAACTTTCACCAAACACGCGGGTATGACGTGCGCACCAGAAAAATCAGAGTGAGTACGCAGTAAGCGCTGCAAGAAAGCCGGTATCCCAAGAATAGGGCCACGCTATTCGTGAAGTCACCCAAATGAGAGTGCTTGGCTTACTTATTCAAGAGAACGGCAACGTCGATGCCACAATTCGGAGCTTAAAATTAACCGTTAAGAACGTGGCACGCATGATCCGTCGAGTGGGACGCAGCCGCAACGGGCTCGCAGAGGAAGAAACAAACAGGCAAGCGTTTGTGATTAACCGCATCACTTACGGCCTCCCGTTCCAAAGACTCAACCAAACTGAAATGAAGCAGGTCGACACTCTTATCCGAATGGCATACAGATCGGCCCTGGGACTCCCGAACACAGTCAGCACGGAGCGCCTGGAGCGTTTGGGAATTTACAGCAAATATGAAGAACATGCAACTGCGGTGTTCATCTCGCAAAGAGAGAGGCTGAGCTCCACGCCCCAGGGCTGGTCTATCCTCTAACGGTTGGGATACGACCCTCGACCTCCGTTCTGTGGAGACAAAACAGATTTGTTGCCCCGAGATTTGAGAGATCGACTATACGTCGCACCTATTCCACGAAATATGAGTGCTAAATACCACGCAGGCCGCAGGCAGGCCAGGACGCGAGCCCTGCAGAAGCGATTCGGAAATGACCCAACAGCGTACTACGCGAGCGCAACTTCTCGCAAGGACTTCTACACGATCGCGGCAAGCAACAAAGTCACCAAGACAGCTGCCATGGTCAAGACCACCTCGGTATGCACAGCCGAGGCTGCAGCCGTTGCAGTGGCCATACGAGAAGCCGACTTTAAGGGTCAGCCGGCTTATGTATTCGCAGGCAGCGTGTCGACTCGTCATGCGGGGAACGCTACCACGCAGCGTCGTAAGAATTCTCGGCTCATGCCTCGACATTGACCACAGCATAATGTGGTGTCCAGCGCACAACGGACTGGAAGGTAACGAAAGGGCAGACCGCATCGCTCGAGGAAGCAACGACCGAGCAGCGGGCTCTAGAGGAACCTCCGTCCGTAGTACGCGACATATTAGAGATTCAGAGGAGGGAGCGACGCACCTTCGGGCCTCCGCACCCTAAATTGAACAGAACGCAAGCACGGGACTGGCGTCGTATACAGACCAATTCATACCCGCACCTCAACCTTCTCTGCAAGATGCACCCGGCCTGTTACAAAAACACCTGTCCGTGGTGTGGCGAAAAACCTACGCTAGCCCACATCACGTGGGAATGTGCGGCTAGACCAAAAAACATCATCTCACCCTTTCTGAGGGTAGCCGACTTCGTTCGGCAGTGGGAGGCACTGCTCGCAAGCGAGGACCGGGAGAGGCCCTCCTGGACCAAGCTCAGCGAGTGGAGCCCTGAACTGCCTTTTAACTTTTGTTTTCTTATTAAAGTTTTTTCCTCCTCCTCTCCCCTTCAAGCCCAACGACGCTTTGGCAGGCTAATTTTATATTGCTTTGATGTACTTTAAAGCTATTATTATTATTATTACTATTACTATTATTCCGCTAATTGTACACCACAACGTGGTGTACAATTACTTGAGTATGCATCTTGAGTATGCAACTTGAGTATGCATCTGTGATCTGGAATGGCATTTCTAATTCCAGCAGCAACGCCATTGAGCGAGTCCAGAAAAAATTCCTGAACATCTATAAACCATAGGTTCGCTAGAAATGGCCCTGATTCTTGCATTGGCACTGTTGGATCACTGTCACTGCCATCACTACACTGCCGGAGAAAACGCGCTGATCTGTTATTTCTTTTCAAGCTTGTGCATGGTATCATATGCTGCCCTGTACTGCTCAACTGCCTTAATTTCCGAATTCCACGTAACCTGACGAGAGAGAATAGACCTTTTCATGTAACCGCCTGCCTCGGTGAACATTCGACCATTGACAGGATACAACGTCTCTACAATGCTTACTTTTTAGAGCTCGATGTTTTTCACAGCTCCCAGCTCTGTTCTGCTCAGAGCTTTGCACTGTACTAACATAGTGTCGTACACTGTTCACATTTTTTCTTGTTTTGCCTGCGCATAGTTATGTATGTGCAGTTTTATAACGTTTTTATCCTCGATATTTTATTATGAATGTCTGCCTTTGTTGTTTTTTATTAGTATTTCTTGTGCAGTCTCCTTATTATATTGTTTCTTGCTATTTTTTTCGTGCACCAGTACAAAGGCCTTACGGTTGTTCCTGGGCACGCTAAATAAACTTTTGATTATTATTATTATTATTATTATTATACTCCATATTGATTCTATAGTCCTCAGCTGTTCAATACATACCATATACAACGATGAACTGTATGGTGATACTGAAACCAGATGGGCGCGATCGGAGATCTTTGTTCGGAACACCCAACTATTCGCTCACTGCAACGTCACCAAGTGGCTCCCGTTTGGCGCGAGTGAATGCGGCGCCGGCTCTGCTTTTGTCTGAGTGGTGGGCACCGGTTTGTAGCAGCAGGGGGAGAACAGGGAGGGCAGCCAATGGTGCACAAGCATGTCTCCCTTTCGACGACATGCTACAAAAGTCGATGTTTTTCGCCTTCAGATACACGAGAGTGTTTTATGAAAATGAGGGATATATATATATATATATATATATATATATATATATATATATATATATATATATATATATATATATATATATATATATATATATATATATATATCTTGAAACAAGGCGTGCGACACTTGAAGACGCCGCGACCGACTAAACCTATTCAGCTGGGACGGTTCACTTAGCGCGCACCACACAAAACCTCAGCGTCTTCTTTCACAGTGACTCGCACTGATGCCGATATGCCCTGCTACAATCACCCCCCGAGCAGAAAGGAGCCAACCTGCAGGGGAATGACACGACAGGGGGGTCGTAGTAAGGTTTGAGCCGTGCTACGTGCACTGTTTCACGTCCTCGACAGCGTCAGTCGGAAGACGGTTCAAGCGGCTCAACGACATAGTTCACTGCAGATGTCTGCGCGACAATACGGTAAGGTCCATGATAGCGGGAGAGTAGCTTGGTGGAAAGTCCGGGCGTAGTCGATGGTACCCAGAGCCAAACTAGCATCCCCGGAGTATACCGAGCATTAGAGGCAGAGGCGTCATGGCGGGATTTCTGGCGCCATTGGTCTTGCTCGGTGAAAGAGCGGGCGAGTTGGCGGCACTCTTCGGCAAATGCAGCTGCTTCGGAAGCAGGTGTCGCTTCAGTAAGATCGGGTCGGTAGGGGAGAATGGTATCCATTGAGCAGGAGGGTTCACGTCCATATAACAGGAAGAAAGGAGAGAAGCCGGTGGTGGTTTGCGGCGCAGAGTTATACGCGTAGGTGACGAACGGAAGCACCCGATCCCAATTTGAGTGGTCTTCCGACACGTACATGACGAGCATGTCGGCAAGGCTGCGATTGAAGCGCTCAGTCATGCCGTTTGTTTGGGGATGGTACGCGGACGCGGTGCGGTGAATGATGCGACACTCCTTCAGTAGTGCCTCAATCGCATCGGAAAGAAAGACACGGCCGCGGTCACTTAGCAATTCACGTGGTGCGCCATGTCGTAAAATGAGATTATGAAGAATGAAGCAGGCGACGTCTTTCACCGTGGCAGCTGGTAGCGCAGACGTTCGGCATCGCGTGTGAGATGGTCTGCGTCGACTATGATCCATCTGTTTCCGTCAAAGGTGTTGGGGAGCGGACCATAGAGATCGATTCCGACGCGGTCGAATGGTCGTGCCGGGCAAGGTAAGGGTTGTAGAGGCCCAACAGTGCTGTGGGGCGGTTTCTTCCGGCGTTGGCATGCGGGACACGACCTGACGTATTGGCGAACGTATCGGTACATGCCGCGCTATAGTAATACCTCAGTCGAAGGCGGGACTACGTTTTGAATACACCAGTGTGGCCACATTGAGGGTCGTCGTGAAAGGCTGAGCAGATGTCGGAGCGTAGATGATGGTGAATAACGAGAAGCCACCTGCGGCCGTCGGCGAGATAATTTCGTCGATACAACAAGCCTTCACGCACGACAAAATGTTGAGCCTGACGACGAAGGCATCGTGGGCCGGAGCTATGCGAATGGTTGGATAGGACGTCAAGCAGGGAAGCGATCCAGGGATCCTTGCGCTGTTCAGCCGGCATGTCGGTGATGCTAAGAGACGAGGCGGCGTAGGTTGGTGAGTGGTCAGGGTCAGACGGCAGCGCTGAACGGGATAGGGCATCAGCGTCAGAATGTCTGCGTCCCGAGCGATAAACGACGCGTATGTCGTATTCCTGAAGTCGTAATGCCCAACGAGCGAGGCGACCAGTAGGGTCTTTCATAAACGATAGCCAGCACAGGGCATGGTGGTCAGTAACCACGTCAAACTGGCGCCCGTAAAGGTAGGTGCGGAATTTGCCGATCGCCCAGATAATTGCCAGACATTCCTTTTCTGTTACAGAATAGTTAGATTCTGGTTTTGTGAGGGTGCGACTGGCATTATGCAACAACATACTCGTCACAGCCGTTTTTTCGTTGTGCAAGAACGGCACCAAGACCTATGCCGCTGGCGTCTGTGTGGATTTCAGTAGGCGCGGTAGGATCAAAGTGGCGCAACACTGGGGGCGACGTGAGAAGCTGTCGGAGCGTCGTGAATGATTCATCGCAATCGGAATTTCAAGCTGACAAGTTGGCGCTGCCAGAAAGAAGCCGAGTCAAAGGGGCGATGATCATTGCGAAGTTACGGATAAAGCGTCGAAAGTACGAACACAACCCTATGAAGCTTCGGAGCTCCTTTAGTGTGCTTCGGGCACTCGGCAACTGCGCGTAGTTTTGCAGGGTCTGGTTGAATTCCCTCTTTAGAGACGACGTGGCCTAGAATTGTGAGCTTTAGAGCAGCAAAGTGGCACTTTTTCAAGTTTAATTGTAAGCCGGCGGCTCTGAGACACTCAAGAACTTGCTCAAGGCGAGCGAGATGAGACTCGAAGTTAGTGGAAAATACCACGATGTCGTCTAAGTAGCAAAGGCACGTGTGCCATTTGAGCCCCCTGAGAATCGTGTCCATCATGCGCTCAAAAGTGGCAGGCGCATTACAAAGGCCGAACGGCATTACGTTGAGTTCCTATAACCCGTCAGGGGTCACAAAGCCATTTTAGCGCGGTCCGCTTCAGCCGATATGCTCTGCTACAATATATATATATATATATATATATATATATATATATATATATATATATATATATATATATATATATATATATATATATATATATAACGAAAGGGAAGGGGTCAAGGGCTCGTTCTTTATTTGTTAGAAACAACTTAATGAGCAAACAGACAATGAAGCCAAAGAAAGCATAGGGGAAGTTACTTGTGGTATTTTAATTGTGGAGAAAGTAGAAAGGAATTAAAGTGGACGAAAAGACAAGCCTGCCTTCGGTGGGACCCGAACCCACGACCCTCGGATGTCGCGTCCGATGCTCTACCAACTGAGCTACGAAGGCGCTCGTCCCCCCGTCCACTTTATTGTGTATTTATGTACTTATTATCATTAAGTTGTTATATATATATATATATATATTCGTGAGCTTGAACGCGTGATGGTGCACAGAAAACACGGTCATGCGAAAACGCGGCCGCGCCCCGCTGCTCACGAGCTGAGCATGACCAGGGCTATATGCAGGGGAAAACAACGACCTCCGATCTCGCCCTTGACGGTCACAAGACGCGACGTGCATGCTTAATTACTGTCTAGAGACGTTTCACTCGGGGTAGTTGCCGTTAACTGCATAGTATACCGGAGATGTCTCATCGACGTTTATTGACCTCAAGCGCTTACGCCTGTCGGACGCACTCCTGTGTCTTCACCCCGGCGGCCGCATATCGATAGATGTCAGTGCTATAGGCGGTCGACAAGATTTCAGGAGCCCTCCACTATTATGGCGTCTCTTGTAATGATGTCCCGGTCGTAAAATATTATTACAGTTATCAGCATAATTCCACCTGTTTCATTTTCTTTTTCCCTTTCACAGTACAATTGCGCATATAACGTGCACGAAAAGTAGGCTTGTGGTGCCCAGCTTTGCGCCGCAGTCGATCGTCAAATCGCTTACACGAAACGAATAAAAGGCACGCGCCGCAACCGGGAGCAACGACGAAGCGTCACTCGCTCCTGGCCTTTTCGCATGAACCAACGCAATACAGCAGAGCTTAAGCGACGAACACATCATTGAAAAACGATGGACTTGTCTTCGTCAGAGCAGCTCGTGTGTGACGTAGAAAGACTTTTCGCTTGCTTGCCGCGTTTCACCCAACGCTGGGCAGACAGAACAGTAGCCCGGAATAAAGACATCGAAATACTCGTGGCCGAAGCCTACATTACACATACTGAAATACATTCGACTTTCACATAAGGGGATGGTTTCGGAGATACTTTTGCACAAAAACGAGAAAAAAGTATTCCCGAATACACGTACAGGAACACAGATCTATCTATCTATCTATCTATCTATCTATCTATCTATCTATCTATCTATCTATCTATCTATCTATCTATCTATCTATCTATCTATCTATCTATCTATCTATCTATCTATCTATCTATCGTCAGTACTCCTTCAACCCGAACGTTTCGACGCGTGGACTCCTCGCTTGGACTGACGCCAGCGCCGCCAAACGTCGCCCTCTAAACGAAAGATGGAGGAGGGGTACATTTTTTCAGGGTAATTCTGCCTGACCGAATGCACTCCTCACTTCCTCTTTGCACACGTTTCGTTCGTCGCTCACGCTCGCCCACGAAATTCTTTGCCGTGTGCTTATCTCGGCAATGAACAACTGCGTGTGGCAGCTCACACGCCTTTCCAGTTTGACCTCACAGCTGGCGATTTAAAGAGATATGTTCGAAAAGCAGAGCCAATTCCCAGTGCATTTGTGAGGGTAGTATAATAAGTGAATCTGAAACGGGCGGTGGTGTAGTTGAACTTCTGATTCACTAATTTTCGCACAGCGTGACTTGCATTGCTCTCGCGATTTATAGTGTCCGCCTTCCTATTCACGCTGCGCTGGAGCCGGGGCGTAATATTTGCTCCAAAGCCTTATCGTCTACGTCACCAATAACGACACTCCAATCGTGTGTGGCTCGTATAGTGCTGGGCCCACGGTATGCGCCACAGGCGCGTGAATCTTATAGAACCTATGTCGACCAACTAAAATATATACGTGGCTTCGGTTCCCACCGAAGGCAAGCTTTGTCTTTTCGTCCACTTTCATTCCTTTCTCCACAATTACAACACCACAAGTAACTTCCCCTATGCTTTCCTAGGCATCATTGTCTGTTTGCTCATTAAGTTGTTTCTAACAAATAAAGAACGAGCCCTTGACCCTTTCGTTAATATGGACGAAAGAAACACCGGGGCTGCGGTAAATAGCCGCATGAAAAGCGGCGACTGCGGGGATCGAACCTGCAACTCTCCCCGGTGCCTCGAGGATCGGCCCACATTTCTAGGTTCGAGCTTTTCACATAACGGCTGGCTGAAAGACCTCCGCTCTTAAGGCCCCTAAATCACGCCGACATTTTTTTTCAACATTTCGGGTTAACACGCGCATCGAGTTGAGAATGCCGTCACAATGAACGATGCCAAATGCGGCTGCGCCACAAACTCCGAAAACGATACCGTGCGCCTCACCTGGCATTTCCGGCGCGCCCAAGTTAGCCGTGACGACAGCAACTTGGTCTTGCTGTCGCTACAGGATCGGCTTTGTCGTGCCATCACATATGGTGCCGAAACCCGGGATCTGCGGCTGATCGGCGACAAGAACGATTCCTCCGAGGAATAATCGTCGGTGTTTGGTAAGCCTCGCCGGTGGCAGCGCCCAGCAACGTCAACGAGTGGACGCAAGCACAAGGTTTCCTGTGAGTGCACTGCAGCAATGGATCGTTTGAAACAGAAGAGATCATTGGCACGCGCTCAGAATACCAAGATAACCACCGAGGCGACAGCTATATTGCAAGGCGACAGCGCCGATAGAGCGACACTCATCGCCTTGAAGGAGCGACTGACATCCAGCAATGACAAACTAAAGTAGATATCAGAAGAAATGGAAGATCCCATTCCAACGGATGAGCTCGCGTCGGAATACGCCGCAGCAGCCAAGTACGAAGATCAAGCGGTAGCGACACTTGCACGTCTTCAGTGCCGAATCGAGGACATCAACAACGCGCAAAGAGCCGTCGACGCTGGAAATTCGGCAAGTACCGCCCATGCTGTTGCGAATGTCGGCAATGTAAACAGCGGACCCCGCCTACCTCGACTGGAGATCAAGCCGTTTAACGGAAACACACGGCAGTGGATGGCTTTCTGGGAGCAGTTTGACGGCACTGTGCATTCAAATGCGACACTAAGTGAGACGGACAAGTTCCATCACCTCCGAAATTACTTGAGAGGAGAAGCTGCTGCAGCAATCGCTGGATTTGCCACTACAAGCGCATGCTACGAAAATGCAGTTCAGCCACTCAGAGACAGATATGGTGATAAACGGCAGATAGAGCAACACCACCTACGAGCCTTGCGAGACATTCGATGCGTGAGACTGGCATCTGACGTACAATTACATCTGCGCATTCTATACGACCAAGTCCAGATGCGTGGTCTCGACGCTATCGGGGTGCCGACAAGGAGCTTTTATGCGATGCTGTATGACATTCTACTAAGAGCACTGCCGCAAGAGACTGTCATTTCTTTTCATCGCCAGCGCCGTATAAGTGAGGTCATGCAAAGAACATCGGTTGCTACAAGCGAAGGAACAGCGTCATCGTGTCAGGAGCTCGAGAGCTTGCTACAGTTTACCCGCATCGAAATAGAAAGCCGAGAACGATCAGCGACACAAGAATCGACAGAACGCACTCGCAAGAATGTTCCATCGGCATCTGTCCTGCACACCACACGTATGGGAAAGCGGAAAGATGGTGAGTGCTTCTTCTGCAAATCTATGAGGCATCAAACGGAGGTATGCGTTTAGTTCTCTAACGATCGAAGAGAAGAAAGACAGACTAACCAGAAACATGAGGTGCTATAAATGCGCGATACCGGGACACCTAGCCAGAGATCGTCGAAGACGCATACAGTGCATGCCTTGCAAAAAAAGGCACGCATCATCTATGTGCAATCCAAACGCGAAGGAAAAGCATAATAAGAAATGGAACACAACGACAGCATGTGTTAATGACACACAGTCAGATCAGAAAGCAAGATCAACTGCCGTAACGAGCTGCCAACCTGACGAAGGTGTGCATCTACAAACCTTTCGTTCCTGGGTGGGAAGAGAGGCTTGCTACATAAGAGGAATTTTAGACAGCGGCAGCCAGCGTTCATTTATAAAGGAAAAACTCGCTACACGTTTGCAGCTAAAGGTAATCGGCGAAACGAAGCTGGCAATTAACACGTTTGCGTCTGAAGTACCTTCCCAAGCACGGCGAAGTAAAATAGTCGATGTGCACGGGAGCAGTCAGTTTGGTGACAAAGAACAAGTCATCGAAGCTATCACAATACCAGTGATTTGCCAAGATGTCGCACTGACGAATACTGACTGTTCCTTTGGAAACAAGCTTCGAGAACTAAAGATAGTATTAGCGGATGAGCTTACCATTTCTATGGCGCAAGCCGAGCCTGGAATAAGCTTGCTTATCGGATCAGGGCAAATATGGAGGATCATAACCGGTGAAGTGATTATAAGCCAGGAAATTGAAGGACTAGTGGCTATTAACACCATATTGGGTTGGACGCTACAAGGACCTGTGAAGAAAAGGAGCTTTGTGCAAAGCACATCCAGGGTAATGGTGTGCGTGTTAAGAGCGGATATACATACGCAGGCGGAGATTAGTGATGGTCTGCAGTGATTTTGGACTTTGGATGTTATGGGCATCTCCCCAGAGGAAGAACAGCTAACTTCTTCAAGCACGGTGTCCAGGTTCCTAGAAAATATTGTAAAGAAGGATCGACGGTACGAAGTTGCAGTGCCGTGCAAAGAACCTGACATATAGACCTCATCAAAAACTACCTCGTAGCATGTAACCGCCTTCAGAGCCTTATACGACGACTATCAGCTAAAGAGGGCCTGCTGGAACGCTACGACCACGCCATCCGACAGTATGCCGATTCGGGACACGCGGAAGTAGTTTCCAAAAGAAAACCCAACGAAGAGCGTATACCTACTACATGCCGCACCGAGAAGTTATCCGTGAGGACTCACTCACTACTAAGTTTAGGGTGGTATTTGATACCTCCTCACATGCAAGAGACAAGAAATCGCTGAGTGACTGCCTACAAACCGGCCCGAACTTGAACCCTCAACTGCTGCAAGTCCTTATGCGATTTTGCTGGTACAAAGCACCAATGACTGCAGACATAGAGAAAGCATTTCTGCAGATTGACGTTAGGGCGCAAGACGGGGATCTTTTCCTGTGGTTTGCTGAGAAGCCGACGTTACCATTCACGGAAGACGACATACAAGTCTGGCGAATGACCAGAGTACCTTTCGGATCAACGTCAAGTTCATTCGTGCTTACAGCGATCATTCAACATCACCTCAAAACAGGTGTAGCAAACGAGCGGTACGGAGTGGCCCAACTACTTGCCAAGTCATTCTATGTAGACGATTGGCTATTTGGGGCGGAGAATTTACGAGCGGCCCTAGAGCTATTCGCCACGGCGAAGGAAATAATGAATGACGCTGGAATGCCATTCAGAAAATGGACAACAGGTTGTCAAGACCTGCAGGAAATATTCGGATCAAATGAGCCAACTCTACCTAACAGCAGCGGACAAACGTCATTCAATACAAAAGTGCTCGGAATGACATGGAACATGAAGACCGACAACCTTACTTACAGCTCTCAAGATATCTTGTCATTTCTGGAGAAGGCTCAAGATACAAAGCGCTTCCTTCTGCAAACAGTGTCATAGTTTATGATCCACTGGGACTAGTTGCTCCTTTTGTGGTGCGAGGGAAGATGTTATTTCAACAGCTCTGGGTCCGCCGAGGCTGTGGTTAATTGCCGACCACTTACTTATGCCTACCTCGAAGCCGATGAGCCATCCGCGATTACACCAGCACATTTCTTTATAGGCCAACAATTTACCACTTTGCCGGATGGTGATTCAACAGAAGATTCAGTGAACCACAGCAATGCGAAGGAGTATTCACGCTGTGTACAACACCGCCAAACTTTATTGGATCATTTCTGGAGACTTTGGAAGCACGGCTATGTTCTCACTCTACCATCCGCACATCGTTCTCCTGGATCTACTTCCCGTAACAAAAGCATCGACAGTTGGGCCAGTTAAGGCATAATTTCTGAAGAAAACCAGCTCAAAACACACGGACACAGAAGAAGAAGGCGCACATGACGATGCTGGACTAACAACTGAAATTTTATTTCGGAAAACCGACATATAAAACCTTTCCAATCGCCCGCACCTGCGACAGTTGGACAGTTGGAGACATCGTGGTTATGGAAACACCCAACAAAGCGAAGTTTATGCGACCTCTGACAAGGGTTGAAGTTTACCTCGGTAATGACGGAATTGTTCGCGCCTGCCTGTTACGCCTGGGTAGCGGAAAAGCTTTGAAAAGGCCCGCGCAAAAGATACACTACCTAGAGATCGGCGCTACCACAACTGAGGCTCCGGAAGATGTTGGAACCTAGGAACGAAGACGAAGGGGAAGCGGAGGGGCGACCCACTACGCACCTGCTTCTTCTTCTTCTTCAGATTCTCAGACCATTAAATCGATCATAGTAATGTCCAGTACGCGTCGAGTTTTAGGGGCGAAGCTCCTTACGGCTTGTCCGGCGTCGTTGTCCTTGTCGTAGCCACCTCTAGATCTCAGAATGATCACGAGATGGCGCTGCGGTGCGGCGCGCCGGTTTACTGGAGGGTTACTGGAGAAGATTTACTGGAGGGCAGCGATGGAAAAAAAACCGACTCTGAATAACTACCGAGAGGGCAAAAACGAAATAAAGAGGGAGGCATTTTATGATAATTCAAGAGGAAGCGCTTTATTGTTTGAAGCGAGATCGGGCTGCCTTAGAACGCGTATTTATAAAGCGAAATTCAGTAAAGAAGAGGAAAAATGCACATGCTGCGAGGAAGATAGGGAAACGACGGAGCATGTTCTGATTGAATGCGGAAATATCCACCCAGGTGTACGTTTGGGCACCACCCTACATGAAGCCTTGGGTTTTAGGGCGAACAACGGGAAGCTGAACATAGCCGCGATTGAAATAAGTAAGAGACGGTTAGAATACTGGTGGCAGAAAACTAGAGAGAACGGACAAAAATAATTATAAAAAAATATGGACTTTCTGCCATAAGGGGCAGGGAACTGGGCTATGAATTTCCGTTTTTGCTATAGTATGACCGATTTGATTGAAGTAAATTTAAAAGGCATGAGGAAAATTTAAAGAGAGGGAAAAAAAAAGTTCTACGAGCCTCGTGGCGCACAAGTCACCGCCCCGTTACAAAGGGGACGCTCATATAGCATCCATCCATCCATCCATCCATCGGTAACGCGCTACTACAACGGACCGGTTCCTAGCAGGTAACGCGCTGCTACAACGGACGGACAGACCCAAACCTTAAAGGGGCACTGAAGCGCTTTTTAAAATAATTGAGGTTATAATGCTATTTAATCATTTTTCGTACCATGAACGCGAAAATCAGGTCGAAAATGGGCATAAACTTGAGCAAATGACCCTATTTAGGCAAAAAACGCGCGGCGCGCGTCGTGGGCGGCAACGAAAACCGTGTCACTGCCTATGATTGGTTGAGGAGCTTGATGACGTCATCGTGGGTGCCTCGGAAGAGCTTGCTGCCACCGCTGTGCTATAGTGCGCGCGCGCCGACCGGCCGTGCGCGTTTTATCAGTTCTTTTTCTTGCTGTATATAAGCATATCGCCATTATTATGGCTAACTGTAGCAATTACGATGAGTCTGTGGTAGAACTTCATGTGGTCGCCCGCATTCAGGTATGTATATTTCATTCAAATGGTGCCAACGACAGGCTACCATTGCAGTCGACTAGCAGAACTGCGATACACGTATCACGATCGGCTGGTATCCACGCCGGTCTGACGTGCAGTGCCGTGTGTTGGAGCATGTGCCACACACCGTGATTAAAGAAATATGCGATGAAGCACCCGATCGAGTGAGCAGCATGTAGGTTCTGCCCAGGAACAGCGCTCATCATGTGGTACATACACTCACAAGACCTCGCATTCTAGACAAGAACTATGCACAAGCAACTTTTCATGAGCCTCTTTCGTTTCGCACAAACACAATTAAAGGGGTCGTGAAAAGAATTTGGAGATGCCGGTTTGTAATTTTCACTGCTTCAATACACATTCGACAAGCCGATTCCGAAATATTTCGGCGAAATATTCAGTGCACATTTAACAACGCCCGTTTTAAATCTCAGCTTTCTTGCGCTCCCGAAACGACTATGCGACACTACCGGCCGACGTGGTACTATTTGGTGACGTTGAGTTAAGATATTTTTAAGTTCAAAGGCACAGTGAACTCGCGTTTGCTCTAAAGGAATCGATTTACTTGAAAGCTAGAAAGGAAGACAATACTTGGAAACCGTGCGGTGCCACCATTCGGAAGAAAAGCGGCAGCACGGTTTGTTTTCCCATGGCCTCCGAGGGCGCGCCAATCTCGGAGGTATGACGGCTACTAAGATGACGTCATCTGCAGAGTTGAGGGGAACGCGCGCAGTGAAACCGAAACCGCGTTTTTTATCGCTCTAAATCAACGCACACGGTGCAACGGAACAATGCGTATTGTTGATTGGAGGGTCAGGATCCCGAATACGCACTTAGTACAAAATGATCAGAAAACGTTTCACGACCCCTTTAAATAAGTGCACCCCTTCACGTGCGACAAGCACACCGGAACAGCGCGCCGTCATGAAGGCTTCGCTGACAGCCCATGAATATGACGCTGGTGTAGCTAGGTATACGGTGCGACTAACGCTGTTTTCAATCCGGCAAAAACTCATCAGCGCGTACATTTGCAACATGATTAACTCAAATTTTCATGTTGTGCGTCGATATGTGTGACTAGTTTTTGACTTCTTCAATGTCGCTTTTATGCGAAAAAAAGAACAAAAACAAAAAACAGCACGGCCGGTGTCCCTGTATTTTTCTGCTGCGGTTCTCGGCCTCAGGAATGATTTGGTGTATATATATATATATATATATATTGTAAAGAAAAGAGACATAGACACAGCGCCTTTGCCACAGGCCGGCTGTTCTATTCCTCGTCTTTCTCCTCTCGCGCCCGCTGAGCGCGCCCAGAGCCCGAGCACTTCTGCTTTGTCTTCCTCGCCTTTGCGCTCCTAGAGCGAGTGAGAAAGTTCCGTCCCTCAGCTTTTCCATTACACTAAGACGAGGAATAGAACAGCCGGCCTGCGGCAAAGGCGCTGTGTCTATGTCTCTCTTCTTTACAATGGCGCAGTCGACGAACGACCAATCGTAAGGGCGTCTTCGACGTTCATCAGCGCTGCGGGCATCCCACTCAAGGAACGCCGTCCACGCTTCCGTGATTATGGAGCCCGCAAGTATTCTACCCCCGGCAGCACCTATGGCACAATACGGGTACGGCGTCCAGGCCTCCTCGGTGTCCCAAGGGCTGCAGAACACCGGCATCGCGCTAGGACCTCGACCCAAGGCAGCGCAGGGGCTCCTGTTCTCAGGGAATGCCGTTGACGCTTCCCGTAGTAACAACTACTCGACAAGGGATACGTCGGCACCTGAGCCGTACAAGGATGTTGTCCAAGCTCCCTTGGACAAGGAACCTGCTGCAGGGAGAACGGTGACCACCTCCTCGGACAGCACCGTTGGCTCCGCATGCAGATTCCCCAACAGCGGCGCGGAGCTGCTGCACACAATCGAGCAACTTGGAGTTAAGGTCAGCATGTTGACATCGTCGCGCTGGAAGCTCCCACCCGCCGCCTTGCCGGTATTGTACGACATCAATACCTTTCTTGATATAGTCGCCGTACATGTGACGGCCTCACTCGACAGCCCACCCGAAAGCCGCACGGTGCTCTGGCAAGCCATGGAAAAAATAGCGAACCATCTCGACACTATGGCGTCAGGAAACTCCGGGTCCTCTCCTGCTCCGTTGCCGCCACCAGCTGCTTGGAAAATCCCGGAGTTCCGAGGTTTCCAGGACGACGCTGATTGGTGGATCGAGAGCGTGAACGACCTCGGAGCCCGGTATGCCTGGCCGGACGAGTACAAGTGGGTCGTGGCTATGAGCAACCTTGCTAATGCGGCAGCTGCCTGGCTCAGGTATCGTCAACCAACAGTCCTGGTCGGAGTGGAGCACCAGGTTGGTCGCCGTCTTCGGAAGGATTCGCCAACAGAATCCTGTCACCAGCGAATCTGACCAGTGCGCTACCGCAGCTTTCGACAGCCATCACGACGGCGTTCCAGGAGCAACCTTTTCACTCGAAAATACAGCGGACTGCACTCCTGCTGACGACAGCTACAGCTCCTTTACAGCACCGCAGGCCTCTGACCCTACATCGATAAGCGTGGCTGCAGCATCATTACTAGAGGCAGAGGGTATGTCCCATCCAGAACAGCTGCAGGCGCAGTCCTCAAGCTTGTCAGTGCTCAGGAATAAGGAGGCAGTGGCTTCTGTAGTACTGGACACAATGCAAGACGCCGAGGCCACCACCACCTATCCGCAGCCCTCGGAGAAGTGTTCTTTAAGTTCAGCATCTCTTTGGCATGGAGACGTGGAGACGATGCTCGAACTTGACGTGCTGCCGCACAAGGGACACGATCTGCACACGAATGCGAGGATGGAGATTCTTCCTGGACCTTTGGGGCTACCTCCCGGGACACCAGTTCTGTCAGCGTCTGGTGCCACCGACAAGGCTTCCATGCTCAGACAGGCGCTGGCTAACGTCAAGGAAGACACGGCGAAAATGACTGTGCCCACTATTACCCGGGACCAGTCAACAAAGGCCCATCCTCCCGCTTATGCCACGCCTTCTGACCTCCTCTCTCCTGACCTTTCTGGCTCAGATGAAGGCAGCATTCCCTCAACATGTGCTGCTTTTAGAACGTTCGGACATGTCGCCGATTCAGAGGTTGGCCGAAAGCACCGGTTGCACCGAATACCGACACGAAGACTCGCCCCCTTGCTAATAGACATTTTTAGTTTATCGGGCTTAGCGTAATAGCGTAGTTATCGGAGTAGCGGTATGGAAGTGCGCATGCGCAGTACCGTAAACGGCAGATACCGTTTACCGTGCCCACGGTATTTCGCAGACTTAACGTTACCGTGTTTGCGTGGTTATCGTAGTTTACGTAAAAACATGGCGGCGGTTTCGGACGCCCGCTTCGATCTGAATTTAGCGTTGCTGTGGCAGGATTCACTTCGTTCGCAGCAAATGACTGTGCAAAATGGCTTCGCTTCCCTTCAGGTAGCTTCGACGACGCAGTATTAGGGATAACATAGCCGAATTTTCGAGATCGCTTCCCATTTCGAATGTTGCTAGGCCTAGCGAGAGAGCATCTGTTTACATTTCTGCAACATGTCAATTTATGCTCTAGGCGCTTGGTTCGTATATATTTATTTCTCTTTATTCTCGAAAAGTTAGAATGCCGCTGCACGCGGGAGTGTAAGTGAACATTTTAAGCTTTATTTCTTTTCACCTTCTTTAACGCATGTATCCTTCGCTAGATGGCGCCACAATCACAGCTATCGGACCGTAAACGCTTCTCCGATCAACTAAAGCTCGTTTCTGCAACGAATGTTTGCGGTACGGTAACGCTATTCCCATAGCCCCGCTATCACGCTAACTCGCTAAACTAAAAATGTCTAATGACACACGACCTACCATCGCGGCATGGCCAATGCCGCCCCCGGGAGGCACTCCCGACAGGTGCAAAGGCAAAGTCACAGCGCGGTCGCTCTCGGCCACCGCGTTACACCCAATGGCGTCCCCCAGAAGGACCCTGGAAAGTTCCGTCAAACAAGACGCGCCGTAGACCACGGCGACCACTTCGCCAAAGCCAGTGCCGCCCGCCAGAAGCATTTCCGGCCGCTACGAACCCTCGCAGTCGTGGCCGAGTGTAATGGAAAAGCTGAGGGACGGAACTTTCTCACTCGCTCTATGTCTCTCTTCTTTACAATATATATATATATATATATATATATATATATATATATATATATACGGGATCGGAGTGGTGAGAACCTGTCGGCGATCTGTCTCTCTGGAATCGTGAAGCGTTTGCCCCGCCGTTTTTCTTGCGGCGAGATCCTCTATATGCGGACACACAAAAGGGGCCGCGTAGCGGTTCAGTATTGTATAACTTCATCAACGAGCGTACCGATTATATTCGAGACTTTTTGTACGTAGTCGCTGTCCAGAAGTCGCCTCGAACATAGCATACTTGCTCTTGTAGGACTGAAGTTCCTTCCTTTCCTAGCAGCAATGACCCACTCAGTGGATATCTAATCTTGAGAGAATTTGTGAAATGCTGCTGCAAACGTGGATGTTGTCGCAGCTGAAGGACGCACAGAAGCTCGGTATGGCAAGTCCACTTCGTCAAATCAGTACATAGGCCACAGCAAAGGCAGTATTGTGACATAACCAGTGATCTTGCTACCGGAAAAATCTCCAAGCATGACAACAAAGCAGTGCGGTACCCAGAAACCAGCACAAGCTCCTCTACTGACACAGCGCTGTGCGCAAACGAAAGCCGCAAACCAATGCAGCTACCCTACTCGCCCTCACGATGATGTCACTCCTCTGCCTTTCACTCTCTGTCATCCTCCTCACCTACTCTCCGCGCTCGCCGGGGGGCGTTCCCTCAGACCAAGTTTGGGCGCTCATATCGCTGTTGTTTAATTAAATACCGCGGAAAAAACAACCGTAGGTATGTTATAAAAGGTCGCGGATTTCAAATTTTCATTAAATTCGAAAATTTAGAACATATATATGTAGGCATTGGATCTTGCAATGAAGTGCCGGTGGGAGATTTCACTTGTGCGTAGTCGAACCATAAGGGTTCGTAGCGTGCGCGTTAACTAAATTAATCCGGAACTCGGCACGATCTACGACGTGGGAGCGCAGGAATCTCATAAAGACCAGGAGCATAGATGATATCGCGTGTGTGACATGCATGAGTGGGAAATGTCACGGGTGATTTACGGTAACACAGAACGATCTCCAGCTTCTTGTATATATTGTGAGCACTCTTAACGTACTTCATCGTTCTCATCTGTACATAACCATCATCATCCCTGTTCCTCTTCTTTTTCATGCTTTGATGCTGGTGGTGCCTGCAGAATAAACGTGTCTGCTGGCGTTGTCTGGTCCGGTCTCTCTCGGTCTTCCAAAGTGGTGGAGGTGCTGGGCGCATCGTTCTTATGTGTACAATATACACAATTTCTTGTATATATACACACAGTGTTTGTCACGTCTTTGATGATGTACTGGGCAAGATTCACGGTTTTTACCGATGAACACCCGGAGCTTCGGCCACTGATTCGTCATCATTGGATTGCCGTGTATCGGCTTTGTCGGGCCCTGCGCGCCCTTTGTTTGTGCCGTTAGAGAAGACCGGTCCCTAGCTGTTAGCCGCTGACCTCGGGGAAACGTCGGAACGGAGGCGACCACTTGGTTCGGACAGGCATCGATCACTGCGGGCCTCCTTCCTGTCTTGAACAGGGGAGGCAAGTTTTCCATAGAGCTCAACGAATCAAGAGAGTCTTGCACATACGTGGGTTCGATGGAGGCGAAAATGCCAGAGGCCCATGGGCTGTGCGTTGTCAGAGCACGTTAAAGAACCCCAGGTGGTCAAAATTCCCGGAGACTACGGCCTTTCTCTCTAACTCTTTCACTCCCTACCCCCCACGGACGCTTAGCCGTGTTCCCTACATGGGCTGCAGAAATTAGCGTCCTTTCCTAACCGAACCACAATCATCATCATCATCATCATAATCTTGTACATACGCTGTAAATATGATGTAAATACAGTATGGTTGTTTATTCGCTCTATCGTCCTGAATATCAGCCCGACTCCACCGCCTTCGTGATGGCCATACACAATCGCAACGACGTCCCGTTTAGTCTGGTACCACTTGCACGCGCTCCTGCATGCCTGTCTGTCCTTCCTCGTCGTGTGTGGTTTTGGCGGCGTTCTCGTGTGTGAAATCGTAAGCGCTCGGCAACGTCGCTCGCGTTCCACCACAATCGTACTGCACGTGCATAGCGGAGGCTTGTCAACCGGAAGTGGGCAGCTTTTTGAACTGCGCGTCACCGAAGACATATGTGACGTGACATTCGGAGGAGCACTCGGCGAGGAACCGGCCGGAGAGCACGGTGTAAGAATGCGCAGGAGAGAGCGAAACGAGCAGGCGCCGCGTTTCATCAATCGAACGCATGCGTGGTTTACGGCCCTTCAAGACAAGAAGGTAACACCGTTTGTCGTAGGTTGCGACTGAAATGTAGAGATAACAAGCGCGCAGACGCACATATGCAACCTACCAAGCTTTATGGGGGTATCGAACACGTGGCATCGAGGTGCCAAGCAGGCCCGCTAGGCTACGGCTGCTTCTGCCGCTCGGTATACACCTACTGCACCAGCAGTTGCAATAGTGCCTGCGTAACGAGAATTCTGCTTTTAATCTGTGATAAGCGCTATGATATCCATAATACATACGATCTGTTACCATTCCTGCCCCGTTTGCTTTTGAATGAACGACGCCTGTGATAACGCACTCCCCCATTTCGCGATAAAGCATGTGCCTGCGCTTTGGACTAATGTGAGTTGCAACGTTGCATCGTACCATGGAGTACCATTCAGCCGCCACGGTGTTGTAAACGTTCCTAGACAAGTTAAGAATACTCATGAAAGGGTACGTTCGCTTTGCACAAAAACCTTCATCCTACTCGTAACAGTTGGCTGATCGCCATACAGTTCGTCATAATCCTCGCTGACTGCTTCGCGTGACACGAATTTCCACAATGCGTGGGACCTGCAGGATTTCTTTTCGGAGGTGCTTCGCAAATACGGAGCATCATTATTACGTTAATATAATGAGAAAATGTCGTATTGAAACGTGCAATTCAACCATATATCGCTCGTACCCTTAAAGAATGCCACTGAAATATAAAAAAAAAAAAACGTTGCACTTATTTTACACACAAGATCTGTTTCGCTTCTCAAATCCTCCAGAGAGCATCGCTTCAG
This sequence comes from Hyalomma asiaticum, assembly GCA_013339685.2. Taxonomy (NCBI): domain Eukaryota; kingdom Metazoa; phylum Arthropoda; class Arachnida; order Ixodida; family Ixodidae; genus Hyalomma; species Hyalomma asiaticum. The sequence goes on from CM023486.1 coordinate 115,895,011, forward strand.
CCTTAAAGGGATTGGCGAACAACAAAAGCCTGTCTGCCGCTGCAGACGAACACAAGTTTTTCTTATGAGGAATAAATACTGCCTTGATCTGCAGCATGGGAAGTACTTCCACTCGCACGTGGATATACTCCGACCATTGAGAACCCCAGTTGTGGCTATGGTGAAACTCAAGGAGACCTTTTCACAGCTTACGAAAAGTGTCAGTCTTCCTTCGTCCCTTCAGGCACGTCATCTCACTTCCAACAAAAATGTAGCGAGATACCCACGTCCGACACTGTGTTACGATTCAATCGATACACTGGTTTTCACTGCTGAGACGCTGTGATGGAAAGGTGGGTGTGAAGGTGTAAACCCAGTACCGCTCGTCAAGTAACAATCGGGCCACGAGTGCACTCACACAAATCGGGTACTGTATTAAAGGCAAAAAAAAAAAACTATATACATATTGACACGTGCGGTTAATTGTTTCCGTTTGTTTGAAGAGAACGCCGTTATCACCTTCCTGAGAATCGCGCACTTGCTTTGAGAGCGCCGTTATCACTTTCTGTTACGCGCAACACAGGATGCGCTTATCTTGCATGACACTTCGGGAACCGTGTCGATCGTTCTTGAAACTTCGCATGCCCGACGCTTACATTTCAGCGACTTCTGTAATTCTAGAGATAATGCGAGAACGCGTTATGACGTGTGTATAAAAGCCGACGCATTGCACCGCTAGTCACTCATTCCGTCGACCGACGACTGTTTACGCCGCTATTGCTGTGCATTGTCATTGGTTTCTTTTCTTTTTTTTTTTCTTTGCTGGACACAAGTTCGCCCGATAAACAGTTCGCCTGACATCGCTTGAGTCCTGCGTGCTTCGCCTTGAGTGCTGCGTGCATCACTACCACGTGACATCTGGTGGAGGTGCTTCTCGGTCCATGTACTGCACGCCCCCGTCCAGCCGTGAGCCAAGGCCACGCCGCCAAGAGGACGACTCCAACCCGGTCCTTCGAGCTAGCCGCAGACAACACGGACTCCCGCCCGAATACCTGCCACTCCCGGACAAGGACAAGAAGACAAGGGCTGCAACGAAACCTGCACCACGATGACGGAAGCAAGATCTCTAGCAACTGTGGTCGTGCACCAGCCCAAAGAGCCGCCTACCTTCCGCGGATCGTCATACGAGGACCCGGAAAGCTGGCTGGACATCTACGACCACGTCGCAGCCGTTAAAGGGACTGTCTACCGCTCGGAAAATTTTTTAAGGTTGTGGTAAAATTGGGCACATCGTGCGTGACATTTATGGGAACGAGCACGCTTTCACCCCACAAAAAGGATTTAGGTTTTTGATTTTGCCCTGAAAGTGGTGCAAAAAAACGCCACTAGCGACACCCAACAGCGTCTTCGTCACTTTTCAAGTGTACGAGAATCAGCCCACGCAGGCATACATATTCTGCTGAAAAACTATTACGTATGTCTTACAAGCGTACTTCACCCTATCAGGCACCTTGTTATGTAGCTTGCAAGAGCGATTCGTTCTTTTTTCGCTGCTTTCGGGGTGGCGCAGATGGCGCTGCCTTCGAATCAGTACTGCGTTTGTCATGCACGCGACGCTGCATGTCAAAGGCGCACCCCCGCTCGCCGACTTTCCCTCGCCTCTCCTCCTCGTCGCCTCTGGAATGTCGACTTTGAAACCGGTTCCTGTTGAGAAGAAGCCTCCCGCACCTGAAAGGGTTTCCAGGGAGGTTTCCGCCCCACCCGACGCCCATCTCCAAGCCCCTATGCGGGAATGTAGCAACCAACGGAGGTGCGGTTGCTGCACGACGCAATGCCGAAGATCCTCCGCCGCCGACGACCGCGACGCACGAACCCTCGCGACGTGGTCTCATCACGCCGCCTGACCAGAATCTTCACGACAAAGCCTCGCCGCCGAAATATTTGCCGACGCGACATAGCAGCACCGGAGCAAGCCGACGCAGCCGTGATCCGACGCCCCGACCTAACCGGAACGCCAGACGACGAACCACCGACCTCGGCGTGATTATGGACAGCGTCACCGCCTTAGTCGATACCGGCGCCGACCACTCTGCCATCAGTGGTCTCTTCGCCGCCAAGCTGAAGAAGGTAAAGGCTGCCTGAGAAGGACCAAGTAAAGTTGTGACCGTGGTGCCGAAGGTCCTTCTCCGGGATTCCAGCTCCCCGCTCGGCGTCCTAAACGCACCGTACGAGACGGCATGGGCGAGGCGGGAAGGAGCTGGCTGCCGCTGGTATGGCGGCGACAGGCTCGCGGGCAAACGAGGAGGCTCAGAGACTTCAGTTTAAAAAGGGAATGAAAACTGTATTTACAGTAATATACAAAGGGGAATACAGATAGTTGACTGGTACATAAAAATAAAACTGACGCTGAACTATACGTAGGGCGACCCTACTCCGGCGTAGCCGGCAGTGCGTAGCACTTTTTCCACTCGTCCAGCATGCCCCGTCACATGGCAGAGCCACCTTTATTCACACAACCGCTCCGCCTTAACGTCTCAGCCGGCGAATCATCTTCGCTTTGCTCAGGCATTGGGCAGCGATTCCATCCTTTGTCCCGCCCCCTCAATTAGGCCGGTCCAATTGGTGAAATCACCACCCAATTTGTTGACTGTTGAGAGGGGTATGTTTGTACAATAATAAAAAAAAAACACATTCATCAGCACTAAACAACACATACATAAAAGCAAGCCATGCCACCCAAAGCCGAAGGGCGAGGGCAAAAGATGTGGCGCGCGTGAGACGCGATTACTTGCACACGTGTCCTGTCTGATCGGGCTCAGTTACAGGAAGCGAACGGTGCTCAAAAGACTCGGAACCCGAAGGAGTTATTGTCCGAAGGAAACCTTCCTATGGGAAAGTTAGCCCATCCGCGCGTCGGCTTCTGGCTATTTCGTCAAACAAGCCGAGCCGCACCGACTTTCTTAGACGCGTGCTACCCCACGGCGTGCGAGGAAGGGACGCTTGAACAAAAGCCATTCCGCGGCACGCGTGGTCCACAACCCAGTGGCCACAAAGCGGCGCTTCCGACGCCGAACAACAAACGGCTCGCGCGTCTCTGTGGCTGCCAACACCGGCTCGTCTCATGCCGCTACCACGATCAGTGCAGCCACCCCAGGTCGTCGTGATGATGCACGCGGTGCGCTCTACAGAACAACCGATGTGCAGCTATCACCGCGTGCTCAAGCACAAAAGGGCCCGCCTTGGCCTCCATTCAGGCAAGCGGGGTGGTTTTGTCTCCGCGGTACGGAGAATTGGGGGTGGGCTACCACATCGGCTCGTCCGCCAATTTCGGAAGAACCGCTTTCTGAACCAACGCCCGCCTCCCCCCTGCGCGTGCGGGCGCTCAAGATGTCGTGCATGCAGGAACACACGGAACGCCGCAGGGCGTCCTAAAGGTCCAGGTCCTCCGAGGTGTGTGTGCCACTGCCGCGACCACTGTCCAAGCATCCGCCCTCTTAGCTCCGCAGCGGGGTGCCCGTGTCCCCAGAAGACGCGGAAGACACATATTAGGAAAGTAAAGAAAATTAACAAATACGGCCGGGGTCCGACAAGCGGAAAGTCCATGCCGCGAAGCGCGTCCTATTGACAGACGTCGCCCGTCGCAGAGTAAAATCTAAAAAAAAAAGAACGCGCCTTGCTAGCGGCAGGCTTACAGACCAGTTATCCGAACAGTCTGTGAGCGCGGGGTACGGCTTTGTAGTGAACATATTTTTTTTGCTTTTAGCATTAGTGAAATGGTTGTTTGTAACTAACACCTTAGGGAGGCCCCGCCACGGTGGTCTAGTGGCTAAGGTACTCGGCTGCTGATCCGAGGGTCGCGGGATCGAATCCCGGCCGCGGCGGCTGCATTTCGATGGAGGCGAAATGTTGAGGCCCGTGTGCTGTGCGATGTCAGTGCACGTTAAAGAACCCCAGGTGGTCTAAATTTCCGGAGCCCTCCACTACGGCGTCTCTCATAATCAGAACTGGTTTTGGGACGTTAAACCCCACAATACAATACAATACAACACCTTAGGGAGTGACGATCGAGCTCAGCCACCACGCGATCAAACGTTGCGGCGAAGCCAGCTTATGACGCCATGGCGGGAATTGTTGATGCTCGCTGCAAGGCTGCTGCAACGACGTGAAAGTTTGCCTATCATTGAGTTTTCAGCAGTTTTCAGCTACCCCTTTTCGTGAAACGTGCATGCGCGACCTGGTGGTGATATTCTTTCTGGCAACGAACAGTTCTGTGCTGATAGTACGCTTCACGACTCACATCTCCGCATTACACGGCTGTGCGGCAGTGAAGCTATTTGGAGCGCAAACAAAATCCGCGTGCCGTCACTGCTTTGGCGCTCGGCTTGCGTACCATTTGCCCTGCATGGCCTGCGTGGGTTCCTCTGGTTCAATTTTATTCAGATATGCGTCGAACGATTTACTGCGGTCCTCTTCGCGCACTTGTTCGCTCTCCTGTGTTACCCGTGAGGTGAGTGCGCTCGAAGCTTTAAATTCTTTTTCAGGCCGGGTTGATGGCGGAGGCCGGTGTGACGTTGCCCTCTGGCGCGTCGCATCAGCGTATATGTGTTAGCACCTTTACTGTGCCTCTCCGAATGATATATTTTCGTGGACTTTAATGGTTATGATAAAATGTGGATGTTGGTCTTCAAGCAGGCTGCGCCTTACAGACTGCTAGAGGTAGATCTGGGTCCCGGCGAGCGTGCGCAAGAACGTGGGTAACAACCACCGATCGTCGTGGTCTTCTGCATCCAGGTGTTTGGGCGCATGTCATACATCTTCAGTACACCTTCTTTTTCCAGCTTGGACAGGAGCGCGAATATGGCGGATGATTTACACAGCGGAGTGTGTGCCCTCTGAGGCATGCCCTTGAACCACACATGCGAGTCGACCACGGTGTGTGAGCCATGAACGAACTCCTGGCATTGGTAGCGTCTTCGAAGGGGTCTTTGAGGAAATAAAAGTGAAATGAAGATTTGGAATCGGGTCGCACGTTCAGTTGGATATAACCTGTTTGGATGGTCTTAAGCAGGACACTGGATGAGAATGTCAGTATTAAATGTTTGGTTGCAATTTCGTTATTGTCTCGTCTGATTTTGATGCGCTGCACTTTGGTCACATTTCAGTCATCCCTGCCTTCCGGAAATTCCATCTCGGTCAGGTGGAGCACGTCTACATCTCAGAGAATTCCCCGTCTCTGTGGTGCTATTGGTCCAAGTGAGTCTTGAGTTGTTGTGGCCACCGCTAGCCATTATGGTGGTCTCATAGACAGGCCCAAGGTTCTCGAGTAAACATTTTGCCACAGCAAATGTTCTTGCTGACTTTTCTCGCTATGTATTACATGGAACCGCAGGAAAGTTTCATATCCGCGTCTCTCGAAGAGGTGCGGAGATCCATCGCCCCCTCTTCTGAGGGTGGCGGGGAAACGCGTGAGTTCCCATGTCAGTTCGTCAGCAGTGGCGGCCACCCACGGCGGAGACCAACTTGGGGACCGTATATTGTTACTGTTAGCCAACGTGCCCAAGGCAGGGCAGACCTACACGGTTAACCTTAGCCGCCGGAAAAAGTAACAGGGCGTGAAGAGGTTGAAAGTAATGCGCGGAGGACAGAAAAAGGCGACTACCGATTTCCGCCGTCAGTCCAGGGCCAAACCGGTAGGCTCCACTCGCCCGCCTCAACCACCAGGATCCCGCACACGCACGGCGACACGAGCTGCCTGCTGACACATCTCGGCCACGCCGCGCGATGCGAGCGCTTCTTTCCTCTCGGGAAGTGCGACACTTGAACAGGCTCGCGTAATGGCATATATGAAAGAGCTCCGTGACAACGTGCGGTTGTCTCGAAATCCCGTCGCTGCCTGCTGGAAGCGGCTCGTGGCACACTCTTGGGGACACCACGCACAGCGGAGCTGGTTTACGTTTGCCACCGCGAGGCGTGTCAGCAACTTCGCTCGGAAAACGCGCTGCACACACGTCGGTTGCAAGCGGTGGTCCGCGCGAATTCTCGAGGAATGCTGGTTCTTCCAGCGCACACGTAGCTGCTTCTCATACAACAAGGGTGAACCGGTGTGGCATACGTCGAGCAAGTTGCCTAATAAGCCGTTAAATGAGGTGTCATTGCCACGCGGGAAATGTCTATCAAAAGAGATAGATAGATAGATAGATAGATAGATAGATAGATAGATAGATAGATAGATAGATAGATAGATAGATAGATAGATAGATAGATAGATGGCGTGCGCCACTGAATATTTTACGAATTATTGGTTGGTCACGCGGCCACATGAACTTATCATTCAGATTCATCACGTACAATGATGATGATGATACGTAGTTTTCACTGGCGCAGGGGCCAAGTGTGGCCAAAGAGCGCCATTTCAAGAGATGTAGCGATAGCGGTGACTCGTGAGTTAATTGACAAGATGCACTGCGGCTGTAGAGGGCCCTAAAATCAGATCGCTGTAAATGGCGTGAAAATATAGGGAGTAAAATTATCATCACCTACAAAGCTTTGCATGCACTGCCTCACAAGGTGGCTCACTCCCCCTCCCGTTATCCTTTTGCGGAGAATACGTCTTTTCATCAATACAATGAACCAACTAGCCCTACAACGTGTTTTACTGGATCTCTTGTTTAGCCAAAGCAAAGTACGCTCTAAACATATTTTCAGTGTCTGCTTTTGTCGGTCGGCGATTGACATAATGTCGATATTCGGTTACTTGGAGCACATTCTCGGGCCTAGCATTAACGGTGTGAGCTGCATGTGATCGCACCATCTTTAATCGTTGCGTGTGTGACAAGTAGATCATGTTGGTGCTGTAGAGATCATTCATTCGTTGTACGCTCGTGCCCTATTCCATGTCAGTTCTGGTGAACGAGTCGGCCAGGAGACGTGGGCGACTTGACGGACAGATACGCTCAATGTTGCTCAAGTTGCCACGACTTTAAGAAGCAAGTCAGGCTTCCATTTAACATCAATTAACAACACCGAGCGTAAACAGTGCACAGTTATTGTCGGGAAGTTTTGTTGCATGTGCGTATTGGGCGCTGTTTTCGGCCGTCACCACTGCACGGGGATGAGACAAGCGAAACATGGAATTTGGCAGAACTGCTCCGCTTACGAAAGGCGATCTTACGTAATAAGCCTGACATTCGCTGAAGTGCTACACAGGTCATGCTATTTCTTAGAGAAATCAATTTGGCACGACATAGCAGAAATTAAAATACTTGAAAAGATTGGCGAGAGTGAGTGCATAATAGCGTTCAAAACCAAACAGCCGGAGAAGGGGATTTAACGAAGCGTCTGAGCTGTGCTTTCGTAATAAATCCTCCTTCGGTGAAACAGATTTGTTTTATTCGCACGCTTCTGCGGCGTGATGTAAGAAATTCCGCGGAGAGGCGCTGGCTTCATTAGACCGGCTGCGGCACCGGAGCAACGACGTATCAGGAACGGTTAAGGAACGGTTAAGCGTTACAAGGGATGCTCGCATGAACTTGCCCTTAAGTCTAGAACAGCGCAACAGGAGAACTTGAGGAGAGCATGGGTTGAAAGTTGGGCGAGTTTGTTCATCTTGAGGTCTGATACAGCGCACAACGAGGGACACACGGACGTCCTTGTTATGTCCCTCGTTTTTTCTTGTGCACTGTTTCAGACTTGAGGAGATGCTAAGCAGGGAGATAGGAGGAGATCGACATTGCGAGGGATGATCTCGTATGGATGGGAAGCGCGGCAGGCTAATGGATATTCCACAGTGTTCCAGCATGTTCTTCGGCGCGCAGTCGTGGAATCGTCTGCTATAGAACTATAGCATATACGGGAGGCTGGGAGCACACGTTCCTCCAATACAGGAACGAATTAGCTCGTCCCTTCCCAATTTTACAGCGAGTTCCCGGTTTCTTTAACGTGAGGGGAACTCGCTCCAGTTACGCCATTACATTTGCGTTACATTTTTTAAACTGAAAATGGTGTCGGATAATTGTCGAAGCAAACTTGAGTGACTTGGAGCGTATTGCGATATCACTGTTTTCTAGTGCTGCAGCAAGCAGATTGGTTTGCTCGGGGACTGACCAATAATTTTAAATAACAAAACGAAGGACGACGGATAAGCGGTGACTTCACAGCCTCCACCAGAAATATGAAGCTTGTGCTGGAAAAAAGAAAGTGGCCAAGTCATCCTATTGCATTATGCCAGCTTTTCTGAACTTGACCGTATCACCGTTTTATCATCCGTGTGCTCGGGTAGGTAGCGTTGAGGGTAATGGCGTCAAAAACGCAATGTGTCCGGCGTGGAAATCGCTAAACATTTCAAAAACTTATTTTCAGGATGGACTCTCGACCGTCTGGCTTGGCATATATTACTTTTGTTTAGTTCTCACAATTTTAAAGCATTCGTGATGCTGTTCTTTTGTTAGTTATGGCGGCGCGTAATGTGTGCCTGTGAGAAGAATTCCAACTCCATGGCCGTCTGAGGAGTTTGCCGATGACTTACATAACGTGGGACTATTTACTTTTTTTCTGATGGAACATAACGAATACGCTTCGTCTGTTCAATTTGTACGGCAGCCCAACCTTCATGCGATGACAAAATGACATCGGTGTGTTAGAAATAAAAATAAGTAAATAAATAAATAATCAGAAAATAAGGATAAATAATAAAAATAAATAAATAAAATGCGTCACGTCCGTCATTTCATCACACGCCAACCAGAAGATGACGTCTGCAAGCAAAAATAACGTATGTCACACATGAAAGGTTCGCAGCAGCGCAACAGCTCAACCCAAGTAGCAAAAACGTGCCCGCGTGCTCCTGAGTGTGGGTATGGTTCTTATCATAACAGGACATCGTAAAATCTAACGTCAGCGCCCCGCTGTCCATGCTGATCGGCCACCTATATGGACAAAGGCATCCTTGGAACGTGGGGCCTACGGTTATGGACGTGCGGCGATGCACGTCCCAACGGTGGGCTTAAAAAAACGAAGAACGCGGCTTTTTCAAATCAGCAGACGTAAGCTGACTTCTCACTACATGGCGGTGAAACTGGGGGTTTGTCTGCAGAAAACAGCGGCGGCAAACGAGAGATGCTCGCCACTGACCAATGAAGAATGCTACGACAAGAGCCTCAAAGGGAAGCGTAGCTGCGGCGACACTCTTGTGCAATATGTGACGGAAGAACGCGGCGGGTCTCCAGCAGCATGCGTGGCTACGCTGCGGGTGGGACTTTCGCGGCCTTGCAAGCCAAAGTGCTCCGCTCTTTCCCGAGTCATCCGGCCCTTGTTCCCATATTTTCTGTTCCTGTGGGGCGGCGACACTCTTCTTGCGTTCTATGTGATCCCGCAGGAAGCATAGCAGGAAGCATTTCTTAGCGAACTTCGGCGACTTTGAGCGCATCTATCTATCTATCTATCTATCTATCTATCTATCTATCTATCTATCTATCTATCTATCTATCTATCTATCTATCTATCTATCTATCTATCTATCTATCTATCTATCTATCTATCTATCTAAGCCGCCTACGACTTTGTGCTCTCCTGGCCGTTTCGTTAATGGGATGTATACGAAAATCGGCATGCCACGACATGACTGCGTGACAAACATAAATGACACGAAATTACACGAGAATCATGATCTGCTTGTCATGAGTCACGTGGTCTACATGCCACAGTCTTGCTGCTGTTACGGCCGTTTCGTTAACTTCGTATGTAGCAAAATCGTTATAGCGAGACAATAATGCAGATCCATTTTACGTTCCTGATGCGTGCTTCGCATTGTCTTGATCCCCACTGCACGCGGTATCTGCCATTTTTTTTTATTTTGTTTGCGCGGTGCCTTGATGCCATCTTTCTTAACCACTTACAACCGCCATGTTTCCCTTTCCGAGGACGGTGCTGCACGGATGGACAACCTTGCGAGTGGGAAAGGCCGTGCTGCATCGCGCCGATTGCGTTCTCCTCGCCCAGAAGGCCACCAGCCCCGCTACCAGCAGACGGGGGTTCGCGGCATTCAAACTCAAGACGAGATTGGTCGTAATCAAACCGCCGCTTTCGCAACAGTATGTCTCAAGGACAGAGGCAGCTCTCAGACTTCTTGGGGAGCTCATCTCGAAGGATCGACAAATGAACGAGTCCTCGAATGCTCGAACTGATTTATACTCAAATGATAACTTATGTTTTGTGACGATGGCGTCTCAATGTGCTTAAAGGGGCCTTTATGCATCATATCTGATTTCTTTGGCAATATTTTAGTAATCTCTTGAAATTGCTTACCTGAGGCCGTATGATACTTTATTCAGTTTCTGCCAGCCAGGAAATTAATATCAATTCCTTTGATTTATTGTATACAATATTGCGCTTAATACACATAACAGCCGAAGCAGCTACACTCTTCGAAACGATTAATCGATCAATCAATAACTGGTCACTCAACCAACAGTTCATTGCACAGTTGAAAACCAAGTTGCTAACAAATCTACACTACCCAAAACTGATTTCCGACACTTGGCTTATCCGTGGAAGAATAGATGGTGCGAAACCAGAAGAGCAGAAATCTCAATCACGAAATTACGATGCCGAGTCCCCCCACTGAACTTTTACATGTACAGGCCTGGTCTGGCTCATTGTGTCTGCATTGTGATGAGGATGAGTCTCTGGAGCACTTCTTCATATCGTGTCGAAGATTCAGTATCCCACGTAAAAGGTTTTTGGAAATTTCCTTGAGAAACATGGGTTTAAATTTGTCTCTTCCAGTAGTCCTTTCTCTTGGTGCGACTACTCTCGGATTTAGTCACAGGAACGTTTGCAAGGCCGTATGCGATTTTCTTCGGGAGACAAAAAGAATTCAATGTTGATCAGCTCAGCTTTTTATTTTATATATTTTAATCATGATCTGAGACGTGACAACCAATCTCCATAGCATTCACTTCTTTTTTTTATAATTATATACATTCAGTCATCGCAGAAAACTATTCGTTTAACCTAAATTTGATTATCAAATTTGTATTGCAATTTTTGTATTTTTTTATTAGTAGTTCTCTTCCATACAAATCTCTTTTCCGGTTCATGGCCGATCCGCCCCCAGAGTGGGTTGCGCCAAGGTACCCAAGGACCAACCAACCAACCAACCTTCCTCGGCAAGTGTCTGATGCAATAGAGCCGCTCGAAAAGAGGAGAACGGCACGGCTGTAAATAGGTTACTTGAAGTGAAAACGGAGAGCGAAGATAACTCGTACAACGGACAGGCAGTTCAACCCGACTACATCAAGCTTATGGTCCGTCGGGTAAGTAAGCTAATCAGGGTGCTTTATTATGAAGAAAAAAAAAAGTGTTTAGATGCACGATCGAAATTTTTCTCAATTTTTGTTTCAGTTCTAGACAAGAGCACCGAAAAACTCGTGCTATCTTTCACCATTCCTATTGTTAGAGCTTGCAGATATTTACTACCATTTGTTGCGTGCCTGGTGCACAGACGTGGGAGCGAATGTATGGCATATCTTGTGTTTTGCGCGTCGGCCTGTGCGCTATTCGTGTGGTTGATTGCCCTCGCTTTCGGCGACGTTGTGAAGACGGCGAGAGGCGCAACGTCAGAAAACGGTGGCAAAAGCGCTGCATCTGGTTTAGACCGAAGGGCGTCCGCTTGAACTGGTCAGGTGGCGTACTAAATGCCATCTTGTGTTGAATGGAGGCGCAAAATGCCAGAGGCCCGTGCGTTGTCAACGCACGTTAAAGAACCCGGGGCCCTCCACTGTAGGTTTTCTTACACATCCCCAACCCCTGCAGAAATTAGCGTTCTTTCCTTCATCGAACCACAATCATCATCACTTGCTAGGAACGGTGTCTAAGAGTCAAAGGGCAGAATAAAAAAAGGAACAAGTTCACCGGAGAACAGGGCACGAATGAATCCAGCAAATTCTTAAATAACATGTTGCGTGATAACCTTGTGCAAGTACAAAGTACATAGTATTGAAAAATATTCCGTGAACGACGAAAAGGCAGGCGTGGGTATTTTCTCCTCCTCGCTTGGCGGGTCCTATTTCATTTCATTTCCTTAAAGACCCCACACGGGGGTATTACATAAGGGGTGGGGTCAGCAAAACACGAACAACAATGCCACGTCTGTCTATATACAGAAAAGGTTATTTAAGTATTCAGAGAATGACGACGCACAGGTGATGTCGACGATATGTTGGGGAAGGCCGTTCCAATCTTTAGCTGCGCGTGGAAAGAAGGAAGCTGAAAAAGTAACAGTTCCGTGGACGATAAACTTGAAGGGTGTGGCCAGTGCGGTGAGAGATGTACGATGCTGGCATTATGTAAGGTGCACGATTAAGTGATGAGTAATAGAAGTGGTGGTACAGAGTGGCTATGCGACTAATATCACGAAGATTGCCAAATTTCACCCGTGTATTTGTAGCTGAGCATCCTCGCACTGCGGTGCAGCCAAAGCGGCGATTTGCACCGCACTAACAGCTTCTTCCAAGTCTCCTGCTCCGCCGACGTTTCTCACCTTAGTCCCGACCGATAAATCTAGTAAAATTATTATGGTTTCCTGGTCACAGTGGATGTAAATAAGATAGCCGATTCATTAGCGCGAGCTTCGCTTAACGGACCTTTGGTGCTCCCGGCAATGGAATTTACCACAGGGATAAGATATCGGACATTTGGACTTCACCCTGATGTCACTATAACGTGGACAGATTTCCGACACGTAAAATTTCCGTGGAAAAGCCAGTGGTGTCTGTCGCGACAAGCGATGATTACGAGGTTACTCTGTCAAGTCCCTCCATTCGCACAGCGCTCATCTGCTGATATGTGCACATTCTGTCCTAGAATTGAAACTATGGAGCGTTACTTTTTCAAATGTAGCCCCTACACATCAGTAAAATTAGTAAAGCTTGAAAAATCAGCTCTCAACACGTCGACAATGTAAAGTCCGTGGACTTCGATGAGAAATAGCCAGGCTTCGAAATGGTGGCGGAAGACAATACGCCTGTAGAGAGCCGAGCAGCGAGACGCCACGATGCGTTTATTCCGAACAGAAAAAAACCAAACATACATACACGTGCCACGCGCTCGCGGTCGTACTTCCTCTTCTTTCGCGCCGGCTAATTCCTTTCTCTTTTTAACAGACAAACCGTTTATCATAGCAATGTTCTCTATGTAAGCAGAAGTGCTGATAAAGATACCAGAGAAATTGTCGAAGCTATACTGATATCAAAAGCAGGTGATAGTTGCGTTAGTAGCCCTTCTGTCGCTTTGATGCAAAGTGAATTGGACTTTCTCGATGCATCTGGTTTTCATGTGTGATGACGGGGTATTTTTGTGTGCGTGTCCATAAATACCGTGCTTTCCGGCAATAAATCATGAGTTGAAAGTGAGCTCTCGTGTCGTTGTCCTCCCTGTCCTTGTGTTCTAGCCAGTGGCGTAGGCAAGCATGGGCTGACCGGGCTGAAGCCCCCCCCCCCCGAAATTTTTCGAGCCGGCGCCGGGCTGGCTATGCTGACTCGTCACGATGAACAAAGGCGCATATCCTTGGAACGTGTGGCTACGGGAATTCACCTCTCAACGACCGCCTGACGTCTAGGGGCTTGAAAGAAGGAAGAACGCGGCTTGTTCAACGGAGCAAAGGTGATTAACTCGCCACGCTATAGCAGGGAAAGTCACGTCGTTTTCTGCAGTAAAGCAACGGCGGCAAACGAAAGACGCCTGTCATTGATCGGTTTTATGATAAGGGCCTTAAAGACGTAGATTCTTCGGAAAGGACTGAGGAGACCTTAGGAGATGATATATTCTTGATGGCACGGAAAGATAGAATGGTGGAGAAGGGTGCACGGTAACTGTCTCTCCGGAGAGGACACCGCAACCGGTACACTCAAAGGGAAGGGGGTAAGAAAGAACAGGAAGGAGAAAGAAAGTTCAAAGCACAAGGAGGAGCCTTAGCCGAAGCAGTCACAGGAAAAGGGGAGTGAATGAAGAGAGTGGAAAGGAGAGGCCACTTTAACGAGACTGGAGATCACTGGCGGCAACGAGTGCCAGGTGTGACTAAATCACTCCCAGTGAGAGAAACCAGTGGGTGCTCGGCGGCAGTGGGGAACACAAAACGGCCTGAAGGGGAGCCGGCGATCTTCACCCCCAGCAGCACAACGACGGCGTCAGACACACCTTCGCAATGTAGTACCACTCATGCAATGCAGTACTTTTGTCCTATGTGACAAAAGGAAGCGGTCAGGCTGCGTATCCGTCTACGTGTGCAGTTTGCTGGAGGAAGGTCGTTTGCGGGCGAAAGCTATCAAGCTAGCGAACGAACTTCAAAGCAAAGTATGCCGCTGTTCCTTGTATCACACGACTTTTCTTCCACGGCTGCGACTGGGAACACTCATGGTATGCGTTGTATGCAGCAGCCGGGCTTCTTTCTCTCAAAAGGACAGAAAGTTGAGCGAGTTGGTAACATTCCATAATCAAAAGAAGAGGCGTGCAGGACACGGACCTGTGAATTTTAGAATTTTAGACCTGTGAAACTGAAACCTTCTGTAGTAAAACAACGAGCTGTCGATCTCCTTTTGAAACATAATCTAGATAAGGTTGCTTCCAGTGTTAAAAAGGCAAAATTGCTCACTTTAGAATTATTTTTCTCGGCGAAAACCCATAAGCCAGAAATTCCGTTTCGCTCGATTGTATCGGAGTCAGGGACGTGGCAAGTTTGTGTAGCTAGGTATTTACAGAAATGCTTAACTTCCTTAAGTTTTTCTGACCCCTTCCATGTACGTAATTCTCAGGCTCTAGTTCAGTTGTTAACAGAGGAAAATCCTGGCGACTGCACAGCGTTTAGCATGGATGTGGAAGATTTGTATTACTCGTTGCCGCATGAAGGTTTATTAAATTGCGTGAAAGAATGTATTCAAGAACAAGGGCAAGAGTCCGGTTTCATAGATAGATGCGGAGTTTCCACAGGTACCTTTCTAGAAATTCTTTCCATGTACTTAACGTCAACATTAGTTGGATACAGGGAAGGCGTGTATGTGCAGAAATCAGGGATTTGTATAGGTTCAAAGGTAGCCCCTATTCTAAGTGATCTATACTTGAGCAAGTTTGACTGCCGTTTAAAAGAGGCCTTAGGGGACCGCATCATTAGGGTATTTCGGTATGCGGACGATTACTTGGTACTTTGTAGTAAGGATGATTTTGAATCCGTCGTCACCTATGTAAGCGATCAATTTAAACTTAATGGAGATGGTTTAACGTTTACGAAAGAACTACCGGAGAAAAACGTAATACAATTTTTAGATATCTCGTTGTCATTTCAGCGGAATCACGTGTGTTGGCAGTATTCCCCTAGAGCATCTAAGCCGTTGCTAAATTTTGACTCCAAGCATTCGAAAGTAGTAAAAAACGGAATAGCCTTGTCCTGTTTAAAGTCAGCCCTATCGAAGTCGTGCGTGCACCTTTTGACCATTAGCTTTAATGCGCAGGTTGAGCGCCTCTTAGATGCAGGTTACCCTAGACTAGCCATAGCCACAGTAGCTGAGCGTCTTAAGAAGTCGATTTCGACCGGAACAAAAGCGGTAGCAGAGAGTAACATTAACAAGAAGAAGGTCGTGAGTATTCCATACATCCACGCAGTTTCTCACCGCGTGCTTAAGAAAGTGGGAAGTAAATATGGGGTTAATGTTGTGTTTACGGCTCCCAATAAGTTAGGAAGGGTTTGTGCTGCAGTGCATAGAAGAATTGAGCAGAAGGAAGGTAAGAAGCGAACCGATATCTGTCCGGTTAAGCACCTAGCCAAGAACAATTTCACCGACTGCCGCATGGGTGTAGTTTATAAGATTCCTTTTAGCTGCGGACGGTTTTATGTAGGGCAAACTGCGCGTTGTATTAATCAAAGATTAATTGAACACAGGAGGTCGCTATCAGGTGGGACGCCGTCCAATCTATCCTTGCACTGCCAGGTCTGTAGCTGCATGCCCGAGTTAGATAATACCGAGATCCTGTACAGGCATAAGAACGAAGATACGCTTTTATTGGTTGAGGCCTGGTATATCAGTATTAGTGGAAGTGCATGCGTGAGTCAACCGTCGATTAGCTTAAACAGGGAGGAGATAGAACGCCTTGGGAGTTGTCTATCGCGTAGGCGGGCACGTGTAACCGATTGACAGGTGGCGCTACCATTCCGAGCATGCGCAGATAAGCTGTGTGTCTTCTTTCTTTTTCGCCTCTGTGCTGTGCATCAGTTGCTAGTCGGCGTTCGTGGTGTTCACTTCTCTTCTTGTGTCCGTGTCCTGCACGCCTCTTCTTTCTTCTTTCTCTTTTTCCTGTTGCAGCTGGGGGGCCAGCGACGCCGTACTTCGTGCGGTTTCTGCGCTCCCGCAGGGAACATATCTACAGTCTCCGCTGTGTCATTTTGAGCAGTGTCCCTAATGGGTTGGATAGTTGTTTCTTTGAAGCCTCATGGATGGCCTAATGTAGTTTCTTCTTCGTCATCTTTGTTGATCCCTTCGATATGCTCACAACGAGCGCGCCCGGCATGTCCCCTTCAGGAGGCTGTGCTGAGGTGAGAGGAACTTTCTACGAACCTCGCGATTGGACAGCATTGTTTGGCAGTGTTATCCACAACTTAAAAACGGGCAATGGCGAGTCGAAAAAAAGCTGTGCTGTGGTTCGCCGAGCGCGTTCTCGGCTTTATCCTCACCGTCAGCGTTCCTTACGACAACCACGACCACTGCTACACGGTCACCAGCCCCGCTACGAGCAGACGGAGGTCGCGACACTCTTTGAAGACCCGATGGTCATCTGCGGATCGTCGCTTTCACGAAAATATGTCCCAAGGGCAGAAGCGACTCTCCGACTTCTGGGCAAGCTCATCTTCGAAACGCCAACATATGAGCGAGACCTCGAGCGGTAAGTCATGTCTTTCAACTTGCATCGTTGCATGTTAACTGATGTAATCGATATAGTCACCTTGCAATGGCGCTAAGTTGGCCTGTATGGATGATATCTGAATTATCTGAAAATGTTTAAATAATGCCTTTTAAATGTTTGCGTAGTTCATGGTTATTGCCAGGAAATTTATCGTTAATTTCATTTCTTGAGTAGCAAGTTGCGCTTGTTAGCCATAATAGCCGAAGCCGCTACTGTCGCCGAGATGATCAATCAGACTCAGTCAATGGTTTATTGTATAATGCGCAAAGAAAATGAATACGAAACTATTTGAATTGATACCATTTTTAGCTTGTATCAGATCAACTTCCAAAAGAGCATTGACAGTCCGCCGCTGGCCTCTTAATATTGTACAGTTGAATAAAAGCAAGTGAGGCAGAGAACGGTGCATTTGCAAGCAAGCACTTGAATAAGTTGATCGAGGTGCTCTACTGTAAATAAAAAAAAAAGCGTCTTCATGGATGATGAATGTTTCCTGCAACTTTTGTTTCAATGCGCATATCATTCCGGGTTATATCATCGAAATACACGAGCGATCGTTCATCATATACGTCGCTACAATTGGGGAGGGGGGGGATTTATACTGCCCTTATTTGGTTGCCTGGGGCGCAGACGCGGGGAATGTAGATATGGTATTAGGAAAGGAGAAATATGTGTGCACTATCTTGTGTTTTAAGCAGGTGTACGTCTAGTTGCCTGCAGTTGCAAACGAAATCGTATGATTACTTGTACGACGGATAAAAAATACGTTCATAGAGCTCGTTTTTGTGACCACAGTAAGGCAGTAAAAAATATTATGTGCACTATTCTGCTAGAGTAACCTTAGTGTCAACGAAATAAAAAAAAAAATAGAAGAGTACGAGGCCTGAGGTAAGTCACGGTAAACATATTGCCCCTAGCGCCAGCAAAGATGCAAGAACTATAGTCAAGTTTTTTATGAACACTGTTGATTTGCTGTTTCCAATGTAGATGCCAGTCTAAATTGACCCTTGGGTGTCAACTCACCCTCTGTACTCTTTCGCAAAGTTGACATCTTTTTTGACATTTTAACCTCATGGAATGAACGCGAGGTGTCGTGGGAGACATAATGTGACTCGATATTCGTGCGACTAATAGCAATCATCCTGACATTACATAGTTTACTTTCGGCAGATTCCGAATTACAACCAAAAGCTCTCGCCTTCTTGAGAATGCTTTTGTGCTCTAAGCGCGTTCACGCCTGCACACTCCATCCGACGTGAACGAGCACCACGAAAGCTTCTCAAAATTTTGCGGGGGGCGAGCCGTCTCGCAGCGAGTTCAGCGATTAACAGAGAGGGGCAGAAGCGAAAGAAAGGAAAGGCGGGGACGGCCGTTGAACGGGATGAATAGCGGGACCAAGTTCACACGCTTAGAGCAGGAAGGCAATCTGTGGACGAGAAGTCTTGGTTCGGAGATATGCTTTCGGGAAAGCCAACTTTTGCAGGATAGTCAATTTTTGCAAATGGTCAAATGGCGGACTGCATGACACAAGATAACTAAAAAAAAGTTCCTGCGCGTTTCAGGCAATGTCTTAGGATTTTAAATTTACTTTGATCTTGATGTGGTAAACCATACCGAAGGCTTTCATAGTGTCTCAAAAAAATATCGACTTCGTTGCCCAGCTTTTAAAATGCGCCGATAATTGTTTGCGGAAAGGTCGATGGCGGTGCTTACAGATTTGCCAGAGGCAAAGCTATATCGCTGGGGCCGTAGTATGATGTTATTCAGGACGAATGCATTTAACTGTAACGAAATAAGTATTTCGAAAAAGGTGTTAATAGTACACAGGACTGATACAGCTGTGTAGCTGTATCTAACCCGAGATGTACTGAGGCTATATACTTGGAATCAAATCCTAGACGAGTCTTCGCTTTTCATGCAGACGTACTGATTTATTTTGATTGGTTGTTAGAATAAGCTCCCATAGTGTAGTAAATATATAAGTGCTGGTGAGAAAACCGTAAATACTAAATACATAAAATGATACAATGTTCAGGAGGGTTTTCCACAGTTTATCAGGATGGCGTAGACATCAATGCATAAATGGACTCACAAAAGGCACCTTAGCGACAGTTTGGTATTGCGGAAGTTTTACGCAGCATCGCGGCATCGTTACAAGTTATATTAAAATTATCATTGCGCCATTAGTGTGCGCAAGTGAAGGACCTTTGTATTAACGGTGAGGAAACGAATGCGTCTCTGGTAGATTTTTTATCAGCTCTTTTTCTTTGCCACCTGGGAAAGTATTGTCTCCACGAGATTGTATTGTATTCGCGCTCAGTCGGCCGGGACAAATGAATGTCGAAGTTAGAACATACTACAGACCATGGGCCCTTTGATGAGCCCCAATGCTCCTTCAAAAATAAGATATGTATTGCTTTTCAATTGTTCATACCATGCTATAAAGTCGTCTTTGCGTTAATCTATTATATTTTCGCTAATTTTACATTTAAATGTGACACACAGTGGTGAATTTTGCAATGATTTAATGATCTACTTATGCAGGAACGCGTCCTAGACCCACCGGGAATGTCAGCCCCAAACAAGCACAGGATGATATTCGCCTTCAGGAAGACCAAGGACCTTCTCAGGGTAACTGTTATGTTGATTCTTATGAAAGAAGAGTGGGACACTTAAAAAAGAAAAAAAATCCTAGGACTATCACTTAAGAGACGTAAAGGTGAAAGCCAGTGGCTTTGGTTATCGAATGTCAAGTGGGTAATTTCGCACAGGCTGTAAAGATTGACATGGCTCATAGCCGCGTATCCCAGCCTGCCTATCCAGTGCGGCAATGAGCCAGCTTGTTGATTGAGCGCTTCCAGCCACCCCTGACTTCCACCACCTGGTCGGGCTCCTTGTGTTCTCAGCCGTGGCAGTGGTGAGGGAAGTTTTCAGGGCATTAATGTTTAACAGGTTTTGTATTTTCTGTACCGCATTTCTTGTACCATATATAGTTTTCCGCAACATTGTTCTTCATTTTTTCTTTACGGTAACGTCCGCAACTCCGCATAATACATATAAGGTCTTCGCCTAAATAATGGAACTCTTTCAGAACACCAAGGGACAGAGTGCAGCAGACTCGACATTGGCCTGTACCAAAATGTCAACCAAATTGACAATGTCCTAAAGCACCAGCTCCTCACGTCCCCCTGGCGACCTGGTAGAAGCTATGAGTTCAAGTGCGTCAAGGACTTAAAGCAGAAGCGGAAATTTCAGCTGGCGTGGCTTGACAAATACCCATGGCTGAGTTATTCCGCGCTGTGTGAGGGCTCATTCTGCCGCGTTTGTGCACTCTTTTGCCGCCCTGAAGTTGGCAAAGGGCGTCATGCGTCCACCGGCGCACTCGTGTCTAGAGCTTGCCGAGATTGGAAGCACGCACTGGAACTTTTCGATTCACATCAGAACACGGTGTACCATCGGGAAAGCCAATCGGCGGCTGATCATTTTATAAAGGCCTTCTCGAGTGGTGCGCTTACTGTAGTTGAACAGCTTGATAGCAGCAGAAAGCTCCAGATAAAAGAAAACAGAAAGAGACTGGCCCCTATAGTCGACACAATAATATTTTGCGGAAGACAAGGGCTGTCTCTTCGTGGTCATAATGACAGCGGGCCACTAGATCTCGACAGTGCTCCAACAGAGAATGAAGGCAACTTCAGAGCACTACTACGCATGCGGAGTAGTTGCGGAGACAGCTACCTTAAAGAACATATACAGAACTGCTCCGGCAATGCGTCATATCTAAGTCCTACAGTTCAAAATGAGATTGTTGAAATCTGCGGCACCCTCATTCGAGAGAATCTCGTGTCAAAAATTAACAACGCGGGCTGTTTTTCTGTTCTCGCGGATGAGACCACAGATGTTGCTGGCATTGAACAGCTCACCATATGTGCTCGCTACTTGGACAAGGGAAGCAACCAGGTTGACGAAGTTTTTTTGGGTTTTGTTCCTGTAGATGACCAAAGTGGCCGGAATATCGCACGGGAGATTGTGAAGTTTTTAGTGAACGTTGGGATTGATATGGAGAACCTTCGAGGGCAAGGGTACGATGGCGCAAGTGCGATGGCTGGAAAAGCAAATGGCGTGCAAGCAGCGATTCGCGAGAAATACCCAACTGCTTTGTATACGCACTGTGCCAGCCACTGTTTAAACTTAGTGCTTTGTGCTGCTTGTTCTGTAGCTGATATTAGGCACTGCTTCGAAACAGTCAAGGAGACTGCGAAATTCTTTCGCAAATCGGCAAGCCGATCAAACGTGCTGCGTGCAAAGATCGCTGACGTGCGATCCGAGTCAAGGCGCAAGCGACTTCTCGGCTTGTGTGAGACTCGTTGGGTGGAAAAGCATGACGCGCTTCTTTCTTTTGTTTCTCTTTTTGACTGTGTCATTGCGGCGCTGGTTGAAATTGAATTAAATGGGAGTTCCGAGAATGCAGCCCAGGCGAACAATATGATATCTGCCCTGCTATCACCATCCTTCATTGTGGGCCTCCATGTCGCAGAGCACGTCCTGGCAGTGACCCTGCCTTTATCGAGACAACTTCAGGCAAAAAATTCGGACATGTGTACGGCGATTGGTCACATAGATGTTGTGCAACGCACAATTGAGCAATACCGAACAAACGCCGAGGCGTGCTTTGGGGAAGTATTCTCCAAGGCTCAAGAGTGTGGAGAGCGCCACAACGTTGAAATAGCAAAGCCAAGGATTAGGAGCCTCCAACAACATCGCGGAAATGATCACGCAGAAAGTGCAGAGGAATATTTCCGCAGATCCGTGTATATACCTTTCATCGATTTTATACTTTCTCAGCTAAAGCAGCGATTTGAGAATCACAGGCGGTTGACAGAAAGTTTCGGTGCATTGATTCCCGCAGCAGTTCCTCCATCACATGATGCCCGCCTAAGGCAAGCGAAGGAACTAATTCTTGCGTTCTCTAACGATGTGGATGAAATTGCTGCTCTCGGTGAATTTAGGCTCTGGTGGACTAAGTGGGAGTCAACAGGACCAAGCTTGCGTCCTAGCACTGGGCTCGACGCCCTTCCTCACTGTGACAGCACATTTTACCCCAATATTTATAAGTTGCTGCAAATATTGGTAACACTCCCTCTAACCACCGCCACAGCAGAAAGATCGTTCTCCAGTTTGAGGAGACTAAAAACCTACTTGCGCTCAACAATGTCCGAGGAGCGGCTGGTTGGCCTAGCCCTCCTCTACTGTCACAGGGATATAAACATAAATCATTCTGATGTCATCGACCGTTTCGCGAAGCTTCCCCGCCGCTTGGGGTTTGTTCTCTAGCTTTTCTCTAAGGATTGCATGCGGCTCTGTAAATGCTTTAAAACCTACTGTCAGATTTCTTCCCATCGCTCATATTCATAGGCCATTTTTCTTCCAACACCTCCCGAGAGCTAAAGAAAAACCACATTGCTTAAGTTGGAGATGTTTTTAACTATCGTGTAGCGCTATTATTTCTCAAATTAGTAACTAAACAAGTTGGTTACGACTTCACCGGTTCTGATCTACTTCTTAATCCTATTAGCACAAGGTTGCAGCCCGACAAAACCTTCTGTTACCCATATACCATACTAATTACGGTAAAATGTTATCCTCCTTTTGTGCAGCAGCACTTTGGAATAGTCTAGCATATGCCAAAAAATTGTCTTCCACTTCATACTTATCTTAACTCCAGCTAAGAAGTTATTCGCTTACTTATTGCATTGAAATTTGGATAACATTATTTGCTCACTTGTAGCCATGTATTTTGCTACGTCTGCGTATATTATCATTCGCTTTTTTACGTGTGTCCGGTTTCCTGATTATTTTTACTCCTCTGTATTCCGCCTTTTGTGTAACGATTAATCAAGGATCCTGGTGCAGTGCTATGTGACCCTTGTATGTTTGTTATTTCTTGTACTGCATTGCATTGTCCGAAACAATAATAAGTTATTGAAACCGCTGAAACTGTAAAAGCCGCTAATCTCGTTTCATTGTGTTGTTACATATTCTGTTGGCTTCCTTATTTTAGATTCCACGTTTTGGATACTGTGCCATAAATGCAAGTGCCTCCTTTTATACGTTAGTACTCCATCACTCCCATGTTACTGTTTATGAAAACTGTTAGCATTTCATCAGTCACTGTGAACTATACGCGGTTGGGGTTCTTGTTTCTGGCCCAGTGGCGAATTATGAAAAGCGCAGAGCGACGCTGCTGCGTTGTACCAACCCGTTTCCACAAAGGAAACGCCTCAGCTACTCAAAGGAGAGACGTGGTACAGACTTTTAAGTCAAGACGTTTACGTCGTCTAACCCTTTGTTGTTCTGACGGAAACATACATATGTTTTCTGTATATGTTGAACTCAAAAGCAACATAAATTATTGCTTCAGGTACTTCCGCGTTCGCGAGATCACCATTGTTAGTTCTAAATCAAGCGACGGAGTCAGTGCTCCTTGGAGCGCCTTTTGATGCTCGCCGTTTTCAGACAATGTTAAAAAAGTGTCGCAGCGTCCTTCAAGAAGAAACCTGTGCTACATGTGGTGCATGCAGAGTTTTGATCCTAACTGTGCTGAATGGCCTCGACTGGACTCAATGCTGACGTACGGACCCAAAATGTTTGTATGTGCGAAGTATTTGTTATGTGATTTACTGCGTTTCAATAAAAACAAAGCATTAAAAAATATGGTCTTTCACTCTATGGTGTTTCCTTGTGGTTAACATAGAGCTCATCATAATCCACACGTTGCCCTGCAGTAAGCAACCACATGGAAATATAGTCGAGCAATGTAATGCCTCTGCCTGCACAAGGAGTCTGTGTGAGCACCATGCACGCCAATTTTCTCTGCGCGGAGTTCCACTTGCTTCCAGTTTTCACCTACACACCTGACCTGACATCACAGAACGGCAGTAAACAATGCCAAAATCATAAGAGCGACCTGACAGGTCCTCCAAGACCACCCAATGGTCGTATGCAATCTTCAAGCCCCTCCTACCCCCCCCCCCCCCAAAAAAAAAATAAAAAAATTACAGCATATCCACGGAGTGAATGATGATGAGTGGGCGAAGCTCGGGATGTTCATCGTAGATCGTGCCGAGTTCCGGATTAATTTAGTTAACGCGCACGCTACGAACCATTATGGTTCAACTATGCACAAGTGAAATCTCCCACCGGCACTTCATTCCAAGTCAAGTTCCAGTGCCTATATATATATATATATGGGTTGCCGGTGAACGCTTCTCCAACGCGAGCAGTCGGTATTTTTCTCAATCAAGAAACTTGCTAGGAGGCGCTGCCTGCGCCAACGTTGTCACTCGCGGGTGAGGGCGCGTTCTCCTTTTTTGCGAGCTGGTAGAGCGTTCATCAACGCGCGCCTTTCGCTCTCTCTCTCTCTCTCTGTCTCTCTCTCACAAGACAGAGAGGCACGAGCGCGTGCGTGTCTCCCGGCAGGCACGCGCCGGTGGCTACCTACTACATACAGCGGGGACGCACGACGCACGCCTTAAGGAGCTGGGCCTCTAAAAAAAAAAAAAAGCTACGCGCTTGAACGGCCGTATACACTGACTCTTCAAGCCCCTCCCCCCCCCCCCCCCCCGAAAAAACATCCTGGCTACGCGCCTGGTTCTAGCGCTATGCTTCGTTCAAAAGCACACTTAAAGACACTGAGCGTCTCTGAGCAAATCCGGTCCCATCGGTCCGCGCTGTACGGTTTTATACCACTGTCACACTAGGCAACTTGAGTGCACTTTGAGCGAGTGCACTTACGCTCAAGAGTGCACTAACACTCAAGCGCCTGCTACACAAGAAAGAGAAGTGTGCTGAGCGCTTTTGGATGGATGGATGGATGCTATGAGCTTCCCCTTTGTAACGGGGCGGTGACATGTGCGCCATCAGGCTCGTAAGAAGATTTAATAACTTTTTTTTCTCTCGCTTTAAATTTACTTCAATCAAATCGATCATACCATAGCAAAAACGGAAATTCATAGCCCAGTTCCCTGCCCCTTATGGCAGAAAGTCCATATTTTTCCCTAAAATTATTTTTGTCCGTTCTCTCTAGTTTTCTGCCACCAGTATTCTAACCGTCTCTTACTTATTTCAATCGCGGCTATGTTCAGCTTCCCGTTGTTCGCCCTAAAACCCAAGGCTTCCTGTAGGGTGGTACCCAAACGTACACCTGGGCGGATATCTCGGCATTCAATCAGAACATGCTCCGTCGTTTCCCTATCTTCCTCACAGCATGTGCATTTTTCTTCTTCTTTACTGAATTTCGCTTTATAAATACGCGTTCTAAGGCAGCCCGATCTCGCTTCAAACAATAAAGCGCTTCCTCTTGAATTATCATAAAATGCCTCCCTCTTTATTTCGTTTTTGCCCTCTCGGTAGTTATTCAGAGTCGGTTTTTTTTCCATCGCTGCCCTCCAGTAAATCTTCTCCGCCTCTCTGACTTTTCTCTTTACGCTCCTTGTTGTCAGTTCTCTTAGAGCCGTATATTTACTGGTGAGCTTCCTAGTTCTCTTTCTCCACTGCGTGTCAACGCTCTTTCTATATAAATAGCCGAACACCTTCACTGCCCACCTACTCTCTTTCATATTCCTTAGCCTCTCTTCAAACCTTATTTCGCTCTGCGCTTCCCTTGCCTCAAAACTCGCCCATCCCATATCGCCCTTTACAGCCTCGTTTGTCGTTTTCCCGTGAGCACCCAACGCGAGGCGTCCCACAGTTCTTTGATTCACATCCATTCCCGATTGTATCTCTGGCGTCATGCACACCACTGAGTTCGCAAATGTAAGCCCCGGTACCATTACCCCTTTCCACAGACCAGGCACGTAGCCAGGATTTTTTTTCGGGGGGGGGCCCAAGGCCTAATTCCTCGCAAAAAGCATCATCACCATCATCATCATCATTTAGTGACACTTAAAGGCCCTTTTCACGGTATTACATAAGGGGGAGGGGGATCAAAAGCATCAATCACATCAAGGTGACTATTATACAGTTTTAAGAAAGACTTGCCGGTGAATATAGAAGGCGCTTAATTATTCGACCAGAATGAGAACAGAGTGGAATGCAGCACAAAAGGAGGCTAGTTAATCCGAGATGGAAAGGACGTTCTTGACACTGCTGTAAAGCTAGTGCGTGTGCACCAGAAAGAATACATTCCAAACAAGTGATCTCGACAAAGAAGGGCCATACAGAGTCAGTGACAGAAAGAGGAGTGACAAAAAAGAAAAAGGAATGCAAAGGAATCAGGCGCCCACTTACGGACGTGCGGCCAATAAAAAAATTATTGTCGGACGCTTTCCTTACCCAACTTCTCACACTCTGTCTCAACAGCAGGCGTGCAGGAAGAATGTGAGCCACTTTATGACACTAGTTCTTAAACGAAAAACAGACATATTCGGGAAAACAATTGAACCACAAAGAATGAAAACACGGATCCTTTCACGACAAAAAAGAAGCAGAACGCCTACATTCGTTTTAGGAAGCAATATTAAAGAATGGCAGTGCTAGTGGTTTTAAAATTAGTAAAAGTCAATGCAAAAGAAGAAAGAACACTAGCAAGCAGCTTGGCCGAAAAGAGTGGTTCATGCTGCAATTTTCATGCGTCGCGGTTTCTCCATAAACACAGTGATAACTTCGTCGACATTGTCTTGCATCCGGTGAATTAATGGACTTAAGAACCAGGCCATTAAGCCTCTCTTCGGCTATTCGGTTCCTGAAATATGTTTGTACTCTTTTCAGTGTCGAGATGCGTTCTCCAGCAGCTGTACTCACTGGGAGAGTTGCCAATATCTTCAAGAGTGTGCGAACGTTCGCGAAGAGGGCTTTGTCGCATTCTAGTAAAGCGTCCGTCGGAAAGCGGAGAAGTTCCTCCTCTTGCATGGCTTGCCAGTTTTCCAGATTTCCCATCCA
The DNA here is from genome assembly GCA_013339685.2 of Hyalomma asiaticum. Classification (NCBI taxonomy): domain Eukaryota; kingdom Metazoa; phylum Arthropoda; class Arachnida; order Ixodida; family Ixodidae; genus Hyalomma; species Hyalomma asiaticum. Next base: position 115,921,873 of record CM023486.1, read on the forward strand.
CCTTTCAGCGTAAGGATATGCGCTGTTGTCATACCTCTGAGGTAAAAATCGAAGGCCGGCTGCACAAATTCAAATTTGCGCTTGCAGGCGTGCTTTGGCAACACAAATAGCAAACTTCGCAGTGTTTTCGGATAGTTTGCAAAGCGCCGTTTGAGGGAAGTTTTCACATCGTCTATCTATGGAATGAACGTGGCTTGCCTATAGCCCCCTTTCGCAGAACTACAAGCACCCTGTTTACCTTGTTTGTTTACCCTGTTTACTCTTACCTACACGCGGGCGCCTGCCCCACGACACAGGGAGCGGAAAAAGGGTGGTGGGGTTCGCAGAGGTGCCAGGAAGGTTGAACGGGTCAATGGGTCGTCAAAGCCGTCAATTTTCATAGAAAAGTCGTCTTTATCAAGCTTTCGGTTAGCTTCCGCCGTCCGGTCGAGGAAAAACTCTGCGTCTGCGGCAAAGCAGAACCGTACGCGTGCGTGTTCCCACGCCGCGCAGCTATCAGACAAACAAAGCACCGGAATGCTCCCTAAGTTGCCGGCACTACTCGACTGTACAAATGACGCCCGCAATGTACCGCCTGCTAGCTACCGCCTGCTATCGTTGCTACCGCCTGCTGTCGCCTGCTATCGTTACGAAAAAGACATTTCTGCAGGGAATCCCCCAGTGGAGTCAACGCTACCCTTTTCTGTATGTCCTATCATTCTTTGCACTGTTCCTTGAAACAATCCAACTACCGAGCGCCCCGACCGTACATGAGAATCCTCGTTTTGCGCAATATAGCCATGGTCGCCTTTTGCTCCAGAAAACCCGACACAACCAACTAACCACCTTCCTAAACATAACTGATGCGACGAAGAAAAGTCGCACGAAGTACGGGCAGATAACATCGCTTTTTTTTTTTTTTGGTTTCGAAGCTGCATGGCAACATTTTGTTCTCTCTGGTAATTTCTTTTCCAACAAGCTTGTCCTACATGTATGAAAATGTCCTGCGTTGCACAGTTTTCTGTCTGTTTACGCAATCACAAAGCAGTAACTGTTTCCGACAGTTGGTTTCAGTTGGTATGACCAAAATGTCAGGAAGATTGATACGGTGGTCGCTATCTTAGGAATGTTCGGCTATCGGGTTTCGATCTCTTGCAAAATTGCAGAGGTAATTCCTGTGCTGTCGAAATCTTTCTTTCAGGTTTTTCGTTTCGCCGATATAGCTCGCATCGCATATTTGTATACAGTGCATTCGGCCCTCTGCCTCCGGATGGTCTTTGCGAATATGTAGAGAACATGTGTTCGTAGGCTTGTGAGTCACTCAGATGCCTTCTTTTCTGAGAATACGAGTGATGGTTTCGCTAACGCCTCGGACATATGGGAGAGTGTGGTGTTTCTGTTGTGGTGTTGATTCAGGAGCCGGACACAATCTCTCAGCAAGCGTTGCCGTGTTTTTGGAATTGAAGTCTTTCGGAATAAACGTTCTTGGGTAGCTGTTCTTGGCGAGTTCCCTGACTATCGTTTGTTTTTCATTTGCTTAGATGCGCACGGCGCTACTTGTACTGCCTCTATACCCCTGCGCTATGGCTGACGGGACGAATTTCGGGGGGGGCCCGGGCCCCCCTGGGCCCCCCCTTGCCTACGTGCCTGCCACAGACCCCTAAGCACTTCGTACCTATTGTGTCCCCATAAGGCTCTGTGCTTCATTATTGCTGCGTTCCTTTTTCCCTTTGCTGCCAAGGCTTTTTCGTGTACCTTCATGTATCTATCATCCTCATTTACCCATACGCCAAGGTACTTGTATTCGCTTACTCTCGGTATTTCTTGGCCCTGTATGGATACCGCCTGGTCGTTGGGATCATTGAATACCATCAATCCGCATTTTGTTACAGTAAATCCTAGTCCTAGACCCTCGACTTCCTTCCCGCATATATTCACCAGCCGTTGTATATCATCTCGACTGTCCGCGAATAAGACAATATCATCAGCATAAAATAAACCCGGAAGCATCTGCTCAATCATCACGCCGCCCTGTTTGTGTGACAGATTAAAACCAATGTGGCTATCTCCTAGCGCTTTTTCCATTCTAACCATGTACAGCATGAATAACAGCGGCGACAAAGGACATCCCTGTCTCAGCGCCTTGCTAATATCAACGTTCTCTCTGCTACTTATTCCTTCCCATTCTATGCAAACTGTATTTTCTCGATATATTTCCCTCAAAAGCTGTACACAATCGTCGCCTATGCCCATTCCTTCCAAAATTTCCCACAATATTTCCTGATTAACATTGTCATACGCTCCAGTGATGTCTAGAAAAGCCACATACAACGGCCTCCTTTCTATTTTAGATATTTCTATACACTGAGTAAGAACAAATAGGTTATCGTCTAAACGCCTGTCTACTCGAAATCCATTCTGAAGTTCTCCCAAAATATTGTTACGTTCTGCCCAGGCTTCTATTTTTAATTTTACTGCTTGCATAGCCATCCTGCATAGTACCGATGTAATGGTTAGCGGTCTATACGAGCGAGTGTTATTCTTTTCCCCGGCCCTTGCCTTTATAGATTAAGTTCATTCTGCTTTTTCGCCAACTGTCCGGTATTTGCCTCTTCTGTAAGCATTTTTCTACGGCTTTCAATAGTGCTTCTTTAGTGTTCTGTCCCAATTCGTTAATGAGGCTAACGGGGACCCCATCTAAACCCATAGCAGTGCGCTTTGGAATTTTTCCTTCGGCCTTTTTCCAGTTGAAATTCTCAAGTTCTAGCTCTTCCTTAGTTTCGTTCTCCGTCATGGTTTTATCCACTGGGGGAATCTCTTGGACGATCTTTTTAAACGAACCGGCTGTTACCTTCTGGATGTAACCCAACGCTTCGTACCCTTCCAATTGATTTCCTCTTTCATCAACAATATGCTGTTGCAATGTGGCAGACTTTCTACCTAGCGCTTTTATGTGGTTCCAAAATATCCTAGGCGCGTCCTTCTTTTTTTCATGAATTTCTGTAACCCAGCGTTCGCTTTCACCTTTAATTTTTGCCTCGACCAATTTCTGTACAATAGATTTTTTTCTCTAAATATATTTCCCATCTTTCCGTGACTTCGACTTGCGGCCGCTTCTCCCTTTTTGCCTGTCTGTGCTCCCTCGATGCTTTACGTCGCTTTTCGATCGCTTCCCGGATTTCCTTGTTCCACCATCTTTTTGGCGTTCTCTTTCCTTTCCAGCAAACAGTTTTCTTCTCTTTATTTATTTCTTTCGTCATTGCGTGAACTAGCTCATTATACCCCCAGTCCTTGTCTCGTATTTTGCCTACTTCTTCCTCTACTCTTGCGGCTATATTTTTTATTTGTTTGTCATTTAAGTACGACCTGCCAAACTTCGACTTTACGTTATTATTTTCAGTTTTATATCCCAGTTGTAACGTTATGCGTTTATGATCACTACCCAAGCTGTTCATCCCGTCCTCGTCTATTCTCATTTCTCTGAGTTTTCCATAGATTCCTTCCGTCATAAGACAATAATCAATTTTCGATTGTCTGTTTCTGACCTCCCACGTGATCTGTCCACCACACTCGGGCCCTGTGTTAACTATCACAAGACTATGGTGCTCGCAAAGATCGAGCAATAACCTCCCATTGGTGTCTGTATATCCGTCAAGGTCGTGGATGTGGGCATTCATATCCCCTAGGAGGATGATTTCGGCCCCATGACCAAATTCTTTAATATCGGTGTTTATGCAATGCTTTATCTCCAGATTCTTTTCCTTACAGTTATTTCCCGTCCACATGTAGGCTACACCTAGCCACGTTTTCTTTCCACATACCGTGCCCGAAATCCAGAGGTGCTCTGAACACGTTTGTTTTACTCTCTCACATTTGGCTCCGCTATGAATAAGCATTCAAACACCCCCCCCCCCCCCTTTTCTTTCTGATATGATCCTGTTGCACCCTTCCCAAACATAATTGTCAATATGTGGTGGCTCTTCCAGGTCTCTAAGGTGTGTTTCTGTAACCGCATAAACGCCTATCTTTTCTTTGTTTAACTGTTCCTCAATCTCTAATCACTTTGCCTTTTTTCTGCCACCCTGCATGTTTATGTAACTAATTGCTATACGTGCCTTCGCTTTTTTCTTCCTTTTACCTCTTTTCTGGCATTTCTCAGTGCTGTCTGCCCGAAAATCCCCCTGGTTGTTTCCTTTGTTCCTTGCTACCCCGGACTCCGAAGGGCCCGCGTGCCCCCCAAAAAAGCTACTGCACGTCCTGCAAGCCGCCAACCTACCTCATGACCAAGCCTCCTATCGAAGTGAATTCTGTCTCTTTGGAAACCCCCCCCACCTATGCACCTCCCTGTTTATTTCCACTACTTCGAAACCCTTCTCTCGACTCGTATGCCATATCTCTTTGTTTGCCTCGACAACCGCTCTTTGGAGGTTGCCGTCACGCACTGGTACTTCCGGTACTGTGCACACTACTATCGCACCTGGGGGGGAGATGGCGCGCATGTCGTCGACGCCTTTTGCCAAGGTCGTCGCTAATCCTGACGATTCTTTGTTGAGGACGTCGTTTAGCCCTGCCGCAATCATCACGAGGTTGCGTACGTGAGCCCCAGACCTGAGCTTTTCTCTTGCTTGCCTCATGACTGAACCCAGCCTATGTCCTGAGAACGTCCCTACCATTACTCGTTTGTCGCCTTTCACCCTCTCTTTGAGTGCCTCGGCGCATCGAACTAAATTGGAATCGCCAGCTATGATAACCCGCTGAGGTTTTCCAGCTGGAGTCACCTGCACCTGGCTACTGTCTGGGTGTTTAGCCTGAGTCCCAGCTGCTGTATTGTCTACTCCCTCCGGCAAAGCTACTTCCTGACAGCTGTGCCCCGCGCTCTTTGCACCTGCGTTTTTCACACCCTGTTCTTGCTGCCCCCCCCCCCCCCCCCCACGCGATGGAGGTCGGCGCTGCACTATTCTCGCTGTTGCCTGCTTCTTTGTTCGCCTTAACTACCATGGCTAGTCCCTCCTCTGCTGACCTAAGCCTCTCCCCCATGGCCTGCGTTTTCTCACGCTCTTTTGCCAACGCATTTTCAAGCTCAGCAATTCTGTCCACAAGTCCGCTCTGAGCAGCCATCATCTTTTTCCAGTTTTGCCTCGATCTCACACTGTCTACATTTTGCGTCAGCTTCTTCTGCCTTCTCTTCCGCACAAACTTCCATTTTCACAGCTGCCCCGCACCCTGAACACTTTGCGGTCTTTTTGACCATGACCGCTCGTAGCACAAGGGTTACACTATCTAAAGAACAAAGGCCCTCGGTACTACAAACACTTCCCTAAGACAATACGTATCCAAAAGCTCAATGGATAGCCCACACTTCAAAACACTCGAGGTGGGTACGTCGAGGAAGAAAAGGGACAGCAAAAAAAAAAAAAAAAAACCCAGAAAACAAGTTACAGACCCCCAAAAAACCGTACCAACTAATAACCACAAATATAGTTTATGCTAATGACCTATACTAGAAAAGCAAGCTCAATGCATGCAAGAAAACTTATCTGCTGCTGTCGTTCCGGAGACCTCGAAAAATACATCCGCACACGCCGGCGCCCTAGCAAACACCTCCAACGCTCATGCGTTGGAGGTGTTTTTGCTCATGCTCTACTGGCGCCATCTGGTGCCGTCAACGTGAGAAGCTTTCTGAGCCCACTACCCGTATAGTCTAGCGCACTGTACCCGAGGGGAACATATCCTGTAACTCTAGGTAGATGCGATGCCAGCCGCCACAGTCAGGAGCGCTACTGACTGTAGAGGTCTGAGCGCGCGCAGCCTCTGCAATGTTGATCTCGGGCGGTGGCTTGCGCTCGTTGCCGTAGAGGTAGAATTCACCTGGCGAGAACGTCCAGGCAGCGTTCCACCCGCGCCAGAGAGAAGCGAAAGGGCGGTTGTTATCGCCCCAGGTGAGAACCTGCTCTAACCTCAAGTCCGGAACCCGACGAGCTGCAGACTTGAGGTCACAACAGCCTCCCATGGGGGCATCCCGCGTCCTGTTTTCTCGATCTCCAGCCACGCCTTCATTTCGAATCCTCGATTCCTTCCTCCCTCCTTCGACTCCTGATTGGTCGGCGTATTTCACACGAGCATGTGCCCTGATTGCAATGCGTCGTCATAATCACTGATGATTTCCGTCGCGCGCACTTCAAACACCATGGCACTTACCAGGCACGGCCACTTCCCTCATCGCAGGCAGTGGTCCGGCGGTGGCTTGTCTGGCTTATCTCAATATCTTATGAGTTAGGTGCGCCGTAAAGGGCGTACCTCTGTCTGTGATAAGAACTTCTGGGCCTCCGTGACGCAGGAGGATGTTCTTAATGGGGAACGCCACTACTTCGGCGGCACTGGTAGGGCCATTATTACGCCGTAGCGGGTGAGGTAGTCAGCAGCTCGATGATCCATTTATTGTCTGGAGACGACGTTGGGAACGGCCCCAGTAAGTCCATACCGATCTGCTGGAACGGTCGGCCAGGTGTCGGCTGCAGAAGTCCGGCTGGCCTATAGTCGTCGGGGGCGTCTTGCGTCGTTGACAGTCTCGGTATGTCCTTACGTAGGGAGGGAGGGGGGCGACGTTGGCAGTGAGGCGAGGCCAGTAGTACTTCTCATGCATCCTCGCGAGCGTACGGGAAAATCTCAGGTATCCAGCCGTCCGGCCGTCGTGCAAGACTTCTAGAACTTCCTGGTGCAACGCCGAAGGCACAGCTAGAGGGAGCTGTCCGTAAGGACGAGTTGTTGAGGAGAACGTTGTTTCGCAAGGAAAACGACGACAATCCTCGTCTGAATAACCTTCGATAGAACGGTGGACTTACCTTACAGGTAATCTTCAATGCTCCTGAGTTGCTGGTAAGCGCGTTGTTGTACGGCGGAGTTGGCGGTACTTGTCTGTGCCAAGAAGTTGCCCTCATCTTGGATGTCGCGGATCGGAAGGTTTACGGGGCGCTACGGACAAGCAGTTAGCATCAGAATGTTTTCGTCTGAACCTATAAATGACGGTGATGTCGGATTCTTCAAGTCGCAACCTCCATTGAGCGAGGTGCCGCACAGAGTTCTTTAATTTAGCTAGCCAACACAAGGCGTGATGGTCGCTAACAACTATTGAAGGGCCTGCTGTAGATCTAGGGGCGGAACATTGGCGAAGCCCAGATAATGGTCAGACGTTCATTTTCTGTTGTGGAATAATTTGCTTCCCGCTTCGACAGCCACCGGCTAGTATAACTGATGACCCTTTCTATACCGTAGTTCTCTGTACAAGGACTAAGTCGAGTCCTACGCTGCTTGCGTCACTGTGGATTTCGGTACGAGCGTATTCGTCGAATGCGCAAGTATTGGCGGAGAGTGCAGGCGTCACTTGAATTTATCGAAAACGTTGACTTACGGCGTTTCCCATTTGAATTTGACATCTGCTTTCGTGAGGTACGTCTGTGGCTCGACCATCCGTGAAAAGTCCTTTACGAAACGCCTATAATAGGCGCATTGTTCAAGGAATCTGTGCACTACGTCCTTGTCATTAGGCGAAGGAAAGTCGGTGACCGCAACTGTTTTCTGTGGGGCAGGGCGTACTCCACACTTGCTACTATAACGTGCCCCAGAAACAAGAGCTTCTCGTATGAGAAGGGGCACTTTTCTGGTTTCAAGGCGAGTCCGAAGGTCTCGATTGCTTCAAGAACAGCTTCAACGCGCCAGATGTGTTTGTCCAATCTTGAGGCAAATATAGTGACGTCGCCGAAGTAGACGAGGGAAGTCTGCGACTTCAACCCAGCCGATACTGTACCATGACGTGTTGGAATGCAGCAGACGCCGAGCAAAGACCAAAGGGCCCGTCATCTGCCCATATGAAGGTAGCATTCCCTCGGTCTCTCTCGTCGACTTCGATCTGTCAGGCAGTCTCGAGGTCCGTCGACGAAAGGCACTTTGCGTTGCAGTGATCCAAGGCGTCGTCTGTCCATAGGAGAGGTTGCAGGTATTTCTTCGTGATTTTGTTCAGGCGGCGATAATCGACGAGCAAACGTAGAGGTCCGTCGTTCTTCCTCACTAACACTACGGGTGACGCCCACGGACTCTTGGACGACTGAATGATGTCATCGCGTAGCACTTCGTAGACCTGTTGCTTGATGGCCTCACGTTCCCGTGCCAGATGGTAGGCGCTCTGACGGAAAAGACCGGCACATTCGTCGGTTGTGATGTGGTGTTTGGCAATTGGAAGGGAAGCCCCGACGATGACGAGAAACAGTCCTCGTATTGCTGGAGCAAGGCTCTGAGCTGTTCTTGTTTTTACCCAGAAAGACCTCGGTTGACATCGGAAGCTGGTTCGAACGCTACTCTGGTTGCGGGTCCCCGATAATCCGACAGGGCGAACACATTTCTGGCTTCCACAAATTTATTTATGTAGGCGACCATCGTACCCCTTTTCAGACGCCTGTATTCGCTGGTGAAGTTTGTCACCATTACCTTCGCTTTACATTTATGCAATTCGTCTGTGACTCTTCCGACGCACATCTGACGGTTTGAAGCAAGTGTTGGTCGCCCTCGATGACGCCTTGTGGGTCTCTAGGTTCCTTAGCGCCGACGGGAATGATAACGCCGGACAGCAGCGGTCAAGTGACTTGCTCTTCTGTCACATGCAAGGCCTCGTAATCGACGTTCCCATCCGGCGGCATCGGATCTTCCGTGGAAAGCTTAAGTCGACGCTGTGTTGGTTCAGAAAATCCATGGCTGGAATGACGTCTCTCGAACAATCCTGTAGGACCACAAGACTCACCGCATAAGTATGGCCGTGAATCGTGACTCTCGCCGCGGAGATTGCAGTCGGAGTTAAAAGGTGTCCCCCTGCTCTTCGGATATCTGGTCCTTAATTCCCAGGCAGTTTTTACGTCATTCAGTTGGCGGTGGGAAGACCACTAATCACAGAGTAGTCGGCTCCTGTGACGTTGTGGCCATCGATGATCATGACAACCTCGGTGGCACGTCGTCTGGCAGTACCGTTAGGCCGGGCCGTCGTATCGCGGCTGCGTCGGCTTGCTCGGCTCGCTCTGACCAGGCAGCGTGCTGAGGCCACGCCGGGAGGATTCGCGAATCGTGGTCGTCGGCAATGCGTCGTGCAGCAACGGCACCTCCATCGGTTGCAGCCGCTAGTTTCCAGGATAAAGGATGGCAGAGCGGCCCCGTGCTAGCCCGGTGTACTGTCATCGATCCGGTGAGATGTAGCTGCCGGTCGACGGCTAGCGAGATGGCCGTCGATGCAGCCATTGCGCTTCGGTGACGTAGTCGGCGACGTCGCGTGGTCGCTCACCTGGCCGCTGAAGTGGCGTGTTCAAGGGGAATCCAACGCAGTTCGCGATACTGGCAGTAACGGTAGGTGTGTCAGGCCTCCCCGCAGTCGTAGCATAGCGGGCGGTGGTCGGGGGCGTGCCAAACGCTCGCGTTTCTTCGGTATTGGCCTCGAGATCGGACACAGTCGGCGCCTAGCGGCGAGTGGACGAAGTTCCCAAGTGGACGAAGGACGCAGGACGAAGTTCCTCCGTCCTCTGCTAGCCGCCGGGCTTTTACAGGCGCGCCTACGTCGTGCATGTTCTCCCATATGTTTGTTCCCTGAGCCGGTGCAGTGTTGAATGCTTTCATGTACTCTTATCTAAGCATATAAGTGTTATTTTTATTTAGCTTCGTGCTGCAGTCTTGGCTTTTTCTTAAAATCACTGAGCGCTTGTGTCGTAAGCCTGCTTTATGTCATCGCTGCAGTTCCCCTTCGGCAGTTATCTGGCTGCTGCTGTGCATTTTGGGTATAAAGCAAAGTGCACTTGATACTCAAAATCTAGGCGTTTGAGCATTAAAATGTTTGCTTAATATAGGCATTTGTCAAACATGGTGATGGCACTCAAGCGACGTATACAGTGACGTAGCTTGACTAACTAGGCCAGTGAACTGGGTTTCATGGAACATGACATGCGAGGTATTTAACCGCAACTATGCTTGTAAGCGATGCAGCGGAGTACACAAGCTGCCACTTGAACTCAGTGCACAGAAACAGTTCTTTTTTGTTGCTGTCGCGTAACAGTAATGCCAACATTGCAGACAGACGAGAACTTAAGTATGGTGAAAGAAAAATCTGGTTGAGCCCTCTGCCATGGGAATAACACGAAAGTGAAACCTGCCTTCGCGAAGTTGTGGAAGAATGCATGAACGGCAATCTGGCAAACAGAGGGGCAGGAGACGGGTTGTGAACATATGTTACATGCTGACATCAGCGGCACCTCGACACGGCACAGGGATCCTCGACCGCTGTCCACGAGTTCTCGAACGACTCACATTGCTCCGGAGACACGGAATTGCACGCGTCAGAGCCCTGCGCAAACCTGCTATAAACAAGGAGCGTCCGCAAACGGTGACGCCTTGCGAGCGAAACAGAACGGGTGGTCAGCGCGCGTCCTTTTGCGAAAGCACAGCCGGCTGCAGCGAAAGGCGCATAATTTGCTTTTCGACGGCTGCCGACGGCGTCCCTGGAGCAGCGCATGTTGCAGCTCAACACACATGGCCACGCATGACAAATTTTGTAGCGGTCGCGTTCGTACTTTACCCGAATAACGCGCCGTCATGACGCCGCCAGCTTCCGCGGCGGTCGAGGCGTGAGGACTATACCGAAGCGTTGACTGCTGGTGCAAATTAGCACGACAATGTGCTTCGCCCAGTTGTTCCTGGATGGCGGTACGACCGCAGCGAACCAAGAGTGCAGCATAAGGGAGGCGATGTTAATTTAAGCGTAATTTTGCTTGTTAAACACTTTAGTTGACCGAACGGCAACTTTACGAGTTGTATCTAAATACAACTCGTAAACTGCTGTAGTTAAGATCAGAGTGTCGGAACGGAACGAAAAATGAAAACGAAAAACGAAAAAAACGATATTTTTGACCGGAACGAAAACGTAACCGGAACGTTATTAATTATTTCGTTCCGGAGCAAAAACGAAATATTTTTTATCGTTTTTCGGTTCACGGGAAAACATTGCGATCCGGAACAACCGAGGTCATGCAACGTGAGCAATAATGCATAACTCAGGGATCAACGTCAGCTCGCATCTCGGGCAGGTATTTCAAAGGAAAGACGCGTTGAAATATTGCAGGAAACCAAGAAAGTGGCAGCTATAGCTGTTTGTATTAAATTCAAGCGGACTTTCGTGTGCCTCTCACACGGGCCGTCGTGGAGAGGGCTTTGTCGTCGCTTATGTGGTGAAATTTTGGGACGAGCGCAAAGAGCGGCAACCGGAGCTGTACATGTTAGCACAAGTGGCCCTTGGTGTGCCAGCCACACAAGTCAGCGTTGAGAAGGCATTTTCAGCACTCAAGTTCGTTTTGTCAGAGCAGCGGTCTCGCTTATCGGCGAGTACACTTGATGACCTGCTGCTTCTGAAATCGTGTGCCCCCCCTTAACGAAAATTCGGGATTCAAACTTGAGGAAAAATAAATACCAAGTTTTTGTTGTGCCCTTGCTTCGAAAGTTTTTGCGACTTCCCTCATAGTCACATCGTGGCTTTGGGACGTAAAACCCCAACATTTATTATTGCATTTTTATGTAATAGTTGAGTATTTTTTGCTGTTTTTAAAAGGTACTTTAATATTAAGTATTTTGTTCGTTTTTCTTATTGAAAAAAAAAAACGTTATGAACCGTTACGGAACGTTTTTTCTTTTGTTCCGGAACGAAAACGGAACGGAACTTTTTTCTGTGGAACGAAACGAAAACCGGAACGAAAAACATTTCGTTCCGACACCCTGGTTAAGATATAAGGCCCATATGTTCCCTATATGAGGAATGTTGCGGTGGCATATCGGGAAAGCTTCCAGCTCCTCTCGTCGAATGCCGGGTGAATGTGGGTTCCAGTCCGAGCGGGTGGAACTTTCTCATTCTAAATGTATATTGATTTTTAAATGCGAAGCATTTCCTAGCTAACATTGGCGACTTTGAGCGTATCTATCTATCTATCTATCTATCTATCTATCTATCTATCTATCTATCTATCTATCTATCTATCTATCTATCTATCTATCTATCTATCTATCTATCTATCTATCTATCTAGCCGCCTACGATTTTGTGCTCTCCTGGCTGGGACTTGCCTTCACAAAGGCATACTCTGCATTAATTGGAGCTATCGACAGTGCAACATGCGAGATGTGCGACACCGACGAAACCCTCGACCATCTGCTGTGCCACTGTCCGCGATTCGTCGAGGAAAGGAAAACCCTTGCTGAGACGCTACGCCACGTTGACGATCGGCCACTTTCCTTACAGATGATACTCGAACACCGCCCTCATCGCTCGTGGGCCCACAAGGCACTAAAAGCACTTTTGCGGTTTTTGAAGATGATTGGTTTGCGCGAACGCCTTTGACAGTTGGACTTGTCCTACAACGTCTTTTTGATTATTCCCCTTCCTTCTCTCTCCCCCATCTTTCTATTCCCCCTTCCCATTCCCCCAGTGTAGGGTAGACAACCGGACTCCCTTCTGGTTAACCTCCCTGCCTTTCTGTTTTCCCCTTCCTTCCTCCTCCTCCTGGCCGCTTCGTTGATGGGAATGTACACGAAAATTGGCATGCCAGAACATGACTGCATAACGAACATAAATTTCAGATCATAGCATGAACATCATGACATGCTTGTTATGAGCGGCATGATTTGCATGCCACGGTCTTGGTGCTCTTCTGGCCGTTTCGTTGGTAGGATGTGCGCAAAAATTGGTATGCCACAACATGACTGCATGACGAACATAAATGACTGGTCATAACGTGAAAACCTTGAAACGCAAATCATGAGCGGCATGATTTTAATTAGAAGTTCTTCCTTCCTTTTTATTTTTCTAAGATTTCGGCCTTAGACATTTAATTTTCCTGCTCTTTACATCATTACTTGTAGCGTGGCCAATCCTCCTCGTGGGTATGTGCCAACTGTAGAGGCCACAACAACAACAACATGCGACGGTCTTGGCGCTCCGCTGGCCGTTGCGTTAATGGGATGTATACGAAAATTGGTATGCCACATGACTGCATGACGAACGTAAATGACTGGTGATACCATGAAAATCATGGACGTTTCGTTAACTTCATATGTACGAAAATCGCTACAGCGAGACAGCAATGGAGGTTCATTCTACGTTCCTGGTGCGTCCTTTGCATTCCTTCGATTCCCACCGCACGTGGGACTTGCCGTCCTTTTTTTTCTTTTTCAGATTTCCACTTCCGTTGCGAAAGTGCATCACTGATTTCTTGGTGGACCCCCATAAAACATTTTCGTGTTAAAAACGGACGGAGAGAATCGCCGAGGAAGTCTAACGGTGAGGCTGGGTGACGTGAGTGCCCCGTTGAATGACACATCACACTTCCTTCTCGTGGAATATGAAAGTTTTGCGTGCTTCCTGCACTGAAGCGAGATTCAATGACGCATGTATTGCCGTTTGACTGCTATTAATGCTTCTATATTGGGAGCGAGGACATACCGTGGCGCCGCCACGCGGGAGAACCGGTGTGACGCGCAAAGTTGGATTGCTCCGACAGCACTGCCTTGCTCAGCCCGCAGCTGCTTTGCGCGTCGCCTTTTTATTGTTGTTGCCGTTTATTTCAGCTAGACGATATCTGTAAAATACTGTTGTGGCTACGTTATTGATTCTTCAACAAGGTAATTAACTCTTCCGGAAAAAGAATAGGTTCATTACAAAGCTTTAGACACCGCGTCGACTGCTGTTGTCGTCTGCTATGGTCACCGGCGAGGATACCGCGCGTGCGGAGTCCGCTGGTTTTTTTAGGTGAGATAGCATTTTGATGAATGAAAATGAATGAAAGGTAAGCATCAGATGGTTTTAGCGCGTGGTTGCGGTAAATACACATAGCTTTTGGCCGCAAGAAAGGCCTGCGACGTGTTTCTCGTGCAATTCATTCATTGTATGTTTGCATCAACAAAGGGACCGCCGTTGACAAGAAGAAATCGAATTAGCAAATTCGTATTCATGCTGAACACGCATACCCCTATGCAGCGCGATGCGAGTGGTTCCTTCATTTTTGCGGAAAGCAGCAGGCATAGAGCTGCATTCAATTGCGACGTCGACCTTTCTCACATGATTTAAGGTGTACACACGACATACGCACATGCGCGCCTCATTAAACCTTGTTATTTTTGAACAGGGGGTTCACCTTAGGACGCTGTGGCTTGATCACAATTTAAATTCTCGCCAGTATGACCCCAAGGACACTAGCCTGGAGCACAGTTGTCCGTTGCTTCTCTTTCTGTTGCTTATTTTTCCCGCGTATTCAAGACGGTCGTCACACGGCGATTTTCGATCGCGGTCGAGCCAGTTCATGGCTGCATTTTTCGACGAATGACTCCCGTCCGTATTTTGCACGAAGGGGCCAATAGCGATCGAAAATACAGCGTAAGACCGGACGTATTAGTTTACTCATTTGAATGCACTAGCAGAGACTCCGGAACGAGGGGGGGGGGGGGGGCGGTCGCCCCCCTACCATTTTTCTAGAGGGGACTCGGCCCCCCCCCCCCTCCCACTTTCCAACCGTTTCCGCGGAAATAAAAATTTTTGACAAGAATTTTCAATCTGGTGGTAGTTAAAAAAACCCCAGGTGGTCGAAATTTCTGGATTCCTCCAACACGGCGTCTCTCATAATCAAAGCTGGTTTTGGGACGTACGTTAAACCCCACAAATCAGTCAATCAATTAAGCTGGTGGTTCTGTGGTGCAGTGCTTTCCAAAACACTGGATCACACAACCACGTGGGTTGCGCGGTGTGCCGCAGGTTTTCAGTACTTCCGAAAGTCCCAAACATTTTGAAATGTATACCAATGTGAAATAAGCGATGATGCAAATATGTAAAATATTATACGGCTAAAATGAATTAAAACAATAATTGATTTCATTAATATTATAGTAAATAATAATACATAATATGCATTTTAAATAAATTAGAATCGACAAATACTGAGAACAAAAATAATCAACACAACATGCAAAGACGACAATAAATGCCCCCCCCCCGCACACACACACTCCGAAAAACGTTCCGGAGTCCCTTTGCACTAGTACGCTGCAAGGTGTAACTTATTGTGTTCTAAATGATTAAGTGAAACTATCAGTGTCCAGCATCTACACCTTCATCGATAAGCCGTATGACACCCAGCAGCTGCTGATAGAAGGAGAATCTATGTTTGAAGCTGGCCACGTCGTCGCCTGCAGTGTAAAAGGGGGGAGAGAGAGAGAGAGAATATTTTTTATTGATGAATCCGGAGATGTTAGCCTGGTTAATGGCCTGGGTGTAAAAGGGGAGAAGTGATACTGGCTGGGTTCATTTTGCAGACGACGTTTTTTAGAAAATACCAAGTTTCCAATAACTCCGAGCGCACTTTTCAGCTTTTGTGGTCGCTAGGTGTCCGCGAACGTGAAATAAACGCGAATCGACGATGTTTGTAGATAAAAACGCTGGCAAATGGCTGTTGAAGCGCGCGTGAAATGCGTGAACCGTCCGCTTCGGAGGAGGCTCGGCGCGAGGTGGGATCGTGGGGTCACGTGATCCAACTTTGCACGTCAGAACGACCGCAGCGCCAGCCCCTCCAGTGGTGGCCCTCGCGCCCAATCGTAACAGGGTGCGCACAGTTACTTGAAAACCCGGGAAACGCTTGAAATCGAACATTTCATCTTCAAGGACTTGAAAGTCCTGGAATTTCGTTTCCGCCTTTGAAAACCCTGGAATTTTGGAGATTTTCACAGGGTCCGATTGTACTACTCACAATTCACGGCACATGAACGTGTCTGGGCAAACTTCACTGGATATCGCGTTCCGTGACGCCGCGATTGCGAAGTCGAACACGGTCAAAACGCCTGTACTCGATGGATCGAGGCATGCGCACGTCCGCAGCGCCATTTTTTTGTCTGGCTTGCTTCGGCTTCGGCTACTGATGGCCACAATGAGCATAAAGCCACAATAGCATTAAAATGCAAATAGAAAAAAAATGAAAGACCTGCCTTGAGCTTCAGAACTTCTAGTCTAGTGAAACTGCAATAAGTGAACAGAATATCCTTTGTTTTGTGCTACACGTGAACTACAACAGTGTTCCTTAATTTTTGTCAAAGGTCCTTGAAAAGTCCTTGAATTTATCTCTTGAGAACCTGTACAAACCCTCAGTAATAACTGCCCCAAACCGTTGACAAGAGAGCGCCGCAGTGTACATTTTCATGCGCGCCGGCGAACGTCTATATCCACTCGCTAGCTGTAACTCACTCGCACTCGCCTCCACTCACACTCCAAGGCACTCACTCGCGCTCGCATTCACCTCCACTCACACTCACTGGCGGTCACTCGAACTCGCACTCACCTCCGACTCACACTTCACATCACATCGCACTCACCTCCACTCACTCACTGTGCACTCCTCGAACCCACTCACCTCGCACTCATTTCCACTCACACTCACTCGCACTCGCACTCACTTCCACTCACACTCACTGGCACTCACTCGCACTCACTTCACTCACACTCACTCACACTCACTGGCACTCACTCGCACTCCCACTCACACTCACTCGCACTCGCACTCACTTCACTCACACTCACTCACACTCACTTGCAACCACTCGCACTCACCTCACTCACACTCACTCGCACTCGCACTCACTCCACTCACACTCATTGGCACTCACTCGAACTCGCACTCACCTCCACTCACACTCATTGGCACTCACTCGCACTGGCACTCACCTCCACTCACACTCACTCGCACTCGCACTCACTTCCACTCACACTCACTCGCACTCACCTCCACTCACACTCACTGGCACTCACTCGCACTCGCTTCCACTCACACTCACTCGCACTCACTTCCACTCACACTCACTCGCACTCGCACTCACCTCCACTCACACTCACTTGCACTCACTCGCACTCATTTCCACTCACACTCACTGGCACTCACTCGCACTCACCTCCACTCACACTCACTGGCACTCACTCGCACTCGCACTCACCTCCACTCACACTCACTTGCACTCACTCGCACTCACTTCCACTCACACTCACGGCACTCACTCGAACTCGCACTCACCTCCACTCACACTCATTGGCACTCACTCGAACTCGCACTCACCTCCACTCACACTCATTGGCACTCACTCGCACTCGCACTCACCTCCACTCACACTAACTCGCACTCGCACTCACTTCCACTCACACTCACTCACACTCACTCGCACTCACTTCCACTCACACTCACTCGCACTCGCACTCACTTCCACTCACACTCACTTGCAACCACTCGCACTCACCTCCACTCACACTCACTGGCACTCACTCGAACTCGCACTCACCTCCACTCACACTCACTCGCACTCGCACTCACCTCCACTCACACTCACTTGCACTCACTCGCACTCACCTCCACTCACACTCAAAGGCACTCACTCGCACCCACCTCCACTCACACTCACTCGCACTCACTTCCACTCACACTCATTGGCACTCACTCGCAGTCGCACTCACTTCCACTCACACTCACGGCACTCACTCGAACTCGCACTCACCTCCACTCACACTCACTTGCACTCACTCGCACTCGCACTCACTTCCACTCACACTCATTGGCACTCACTCGCACTCACGTCTATGAAATGAGTGCGAGTGAGTGCGAGTGAGTGCACTCATGAGTGAGCGCGCCGACCTATGCAGGCATCTACGGCAAATAGAGTGACACGAGTTTTTCCTCCCGGATAGAATAAACGGCAGCGGTGCCAGTACACTGCGCAGGTTTCACCTGGTCGCCGACCTAACTCGGCGTGTTGCGTTTCAAGATAGGGCGTCGGTGAAGCGCGCCATAGCCGCGGGCATCGGGGCTTCGAGATAACCTTATGGGGAGCACGTGTTCCTTTCACGCCCAAGGTCGCGACCACCCTGCCCGAAACCACCTGGGTTTCATTAGGAGACGGCGCGTAACGAGGCAGAGTCGACTTTCTGGCCCACCGAAAAGATACCTGTTATCGACGTGGGGGAGGACAACCTGGCACGCACGCTTCGACCCCTGCTGTGCTCCGGCTCCGAGGGAGCCTCGCCTCCGCCCGGCCGCCCCTCCTGTCTTGGAATGGCCCTGGGAGATGTATTAGAAGGCTGCGACGGATGAAACGAGAGGGAGACGAGAGACGGAGATCGGACAGCCAGGGTCTCAGTGCCCGAGTTCGCTGTGCCGATAGTTGAAATGTAAATAAATGTTAAGTTTTCATTTTCAACTACTCGGAGTCGTGCCTTCATCAGCAAGCCAAACTTGATCACCTACACGAACGGCCCACGCGCGACGCTACAGGCACTACGCGCACTTCTTCAGTCGCGCGTACATCTCGAACTGTGAGCGCTGTCTAATGTATCAGAGACTAGAAGACATAGTATTTCGCGACTGTCCTCCATTCGTGTCACCGCAGTAGACGGCGGCCTCTAGGCTGACTGACATGGGAGTACAAGCAATAGATGAACGCTGTATTTCACCCGAAATAGGGGACCATACCCAATTACCAAATGCTACAAGGTCATTTTTTCAATAGAAATGGACTGGATGCTAGACGTTCGGTACCACTGCGCAAAGTTGCGGATTATGAAAAGCGACTATTAGACTTAGATGCAACTAAAGTGGCTTCTTTCCATTAAGCGACTATTAGACCTTTATCATAATCCTCGAGTGCATTTCCCTGCACAGCATATTCGTCCGACTAATGGCGGCCCCTGTCACGTTTCAAGTAGAGGCGAGGTCCACCCGTGCTGGGGTTTGACTATTGCCAGTGTTTATGTCAAGAGAGCCGGTCGACATTTTCCGCGTCACAGCACATTGTTTTGCAGAAGTGAATAGCTGCCATAAGTTGGGCTAGTTGGTATCAAGCGTAATGAAATATGATTACTGGCGTCCATGTCCCCTTTGCGCAAGCATTCATGTCTTATTATGTATATACGGATCACTCATTCTTATCCCCATCCTCATGCTTCATCACTCTTCTTCCCCTGTTGCGTTGTCCCCGAAGTAGAGTAGAGGCCGGGGCGTACTAGATCAAGCCACCCTCTCTAGCTGTCTCCAGTGTATTGGACTTCAAGTACGCGAGTATATAGCCTCATTATGAAACTGAGGTTGCTTCGATGTAACGTTGCTCGCTGTGACAGATTATGCACTGAATTGTGATGTTGTTCATTATAACGATTATATTAATATTTCATGCGATATTTTCTTTGAAGGTCACTTTGGTCAGTATTCATTGTCACTTGATTGATGCTTTTCGTAGTCTTTTCAAGCTTGCCTCTTTACATCAGCTGATGTCCTAGGCAAATTTTCACTTTGATACCTGGGCCATATTTGAGTTCCTTTGTTCATACTCGTTGATTTTATGTGGCGAAGATACTGCATAACATGACTGAAAGCGGCTATCACACAGTCATCCATTATGCTGTCTGTGCTCATATAACAGGATGCGCTGCTCTCATGCTGAGAAGTGCATTGTCGTTTGGCTTTTGATTATTGTTACTAGTGCGCTTTCTGTAAGCCTCTAGTCGTTAATAAATAAGTTCCAGATATATTTAAATTATTTCTTCTGCAGTTCCTTTTGAATATTGTGGTTTTATTTTTCTCGCATTTCTCTTTTTTAAAACTACCATAAGTTAGTTTCTCAATGAAATGTTGAATAAAATGTTGTTGACGTCATGATCATTGCCAGTGGGGACTCCTTGTTAGGCCGCTTGCCAAGAAACTTTCTATCCTTAAAGGGCCCCTAAACCACCAAGAGGTCGAAATTTAGTTGTAGTGTTGCTTTTGTGCCGGTGTCCGAAACGAACACGTAGCCGCAAGAATTTTTCGAAATGGTGCCGAAATAGTCGAGTTACACGCGTTTGATTATTAAAACGCGGCGCTTGCCTGTTTCGCTCTCTCCTGCGCCCGCCGGCCGCTGGCCGGTGCCACCTCCTCGCCGAGTGCTCCTCCGAATGTCACGTGACATACATCGTCGATGACGCGCATCCGGTTGACGCGCCTCAGCCGGGCTACCTAGGGCTACCGCGTTCGCCAAGTGTTTTGTTGGTGCTGTGCCAACGCTCTCTCGTACCGCTATCCGTCGTGTTCTGACAGTTGCTGCAGTTTCTAGTCGGCTGTACCTCACTTGCACTTGCGTAGCGTAGCGCATTTGCGAATTCACACACGAACACCACACGAACGACACACGACGAGGAAAACAAACAGGCAGGGAGCACGTGCATTTGCTAGCAGACTAACCGGCACTCACTCGCACTCGCACTCACCTCCACTCACACTCATTGGCACTCACTCGAACTCGCACTCACCTCCACTCACACTCATTGGCACTCACTCGCACTGGCACTCACCTCCACTCACACTCACTCGCACTCGCACTCACTTCCACTCACACTCATGGCACTCACTCGCACTCGCACTCACTTCCACTCACACTCACTCACACTCACTCGCACTCGCACTCACTTCCACCCACACTCACTTGCACTCACTCGCACTCGCACTCACTTCCACTCACACTCACTCGCACTCACCTCCACTCATACTCACTGGCACTCACTCGAACTCGCACTCACCTCCACTCACACTCACTGGCACTCACTCGCACTCGCACTCACCTCCACTCACACTCACTTGCACTCACTCGCACTCACCTCCACTCACACTCACCTCCGCTCACACTCAAAGGCACTCACTCGCACTCACCTCCACTCACACTCACTCGCACTCACTCACACTCACTTGCACTCACTCGCACTCGCACTCATCTCCACTCACACTCACTTGCACTCACTCGCACTCGCACTAACTTCCACTCACACTCACGGCACTCACTCGCACTCGCACTCACCTCCACTCACTTGCACTCACTCGCACTCATTTCCACTCACACTTACTGGCACTCACTCGCACTCACCTCCACTCACACTCACTGACACTCACTCGCACTCGCACTCACCTCCACTCACACTCACTCGCACTCACACTCACTTGCACTCACTCGCACTCACCTCCACTCACACTCAAAGGCACTCACTCGCACCCACCTCCACTCACACTCACTCGCACTCGCACTCACTTCCACTCACACTCATTGGCACTCACTCGCAGTCGCACTCACTTCCACTCACACTCACGGCACTCACTCGAACTCGCACTCACCTCCACTCACACTCACTTGCACTCACTCGCACTCGCACTCACTTCCACTCACACTCATTGGCACTCACTCGCACTCGCACTCACGTCTATGAAATGAGTGCGAGTGAGTGCGAGTGAGTGCACTCATGAGTGAGCGCGCCGACCTATGCAGGCATCTACGGCAAATAGAGTGACACGAGTTTTTCCTCCCGGATAGAATAAACGGCAGCGGTGCCAGTACACTGCGCAGGTTTCACCTGGTCGCCGACCTAACTCGGCGTGTTGCGTTTCAAGATAGGGCGTCGGTGAAGCGCGCCATAGCCGCGGGCATCGGGGCTTCGAGATAACCTTATGGGGAGCACGTGTTCCTTTCACGCCCAAGGTCGCGACCACCCTGCCCGAAACCACCTGGGTTTCATTAGGAGACGGCGCGTAACGAGGCAGAGTCGACTTTCTGGCCCACCGAAAAGATACCTGTTATCGACGTGGGGGAGGACAACCTGGCACGCACGCTTCGACCCCTGCTGTGCTCCGGCTCCGAGGGAGCCTCGCCTCCGCCCGGCCGCCCCTCCTGTCTTGGAATGGCCCTGGGAGATGTATTAGAAGGCTGCGACGGATGAAACGAGAGGGAGACGAGAGACGGAGATCGGACAGCCAGGGTCTCAGTGCCCGAGTTCGCTGTGCCGATAGTTGAAATGTAAATAAATGTTAAGTTTTCATTTTCAACTACTCGGAGTCGTGCCTTCATCAGCAAGCCAAACTTGATCACCTACACGAACGGCCCACGCGCGACGCTACAGGCACTACGCGCACTTCTTCAGTCGCGCGTACATCTCGAACTGTGAGCGCTGTCTAATGTATCAGAGACTAGAAGACATAGTATTTCGCGACTGTCCTCCATTCGTGTCACCGCAGTAGACGGCGGCCTCTAGGCTGACTGACATGGGAGTACAAGCAATAGATGAACGCTGTATTTCACCCGAAATAGGGGACCATACCCAATTACCAAATGCTACAAGGTCATTTTTTCAATAGAAATGGACTGGATGCTAGACGTTCGGTACCACTGCGCAAAGTTGCGGATTATGAAAAGCGACTATTAGACTTAGATGCAACTAAAGTGGCTTCTTTCCATTAAGCGACTATTAGACCTTTATCATAATCCTCGAGTGCATTTCCCTGCACAGCATATTCGTCCGACTAATGGCGGCCCCTGTCACGTTTCAAGTAGAGGCGAGGTCCACCCGTGCTGGGGTTTGACTATTGCCAGTGTTTATGTCAAGAGAGCCGGTCGACATTTTCCGCGTCACAGCACATTGTTTTGCAGAAGTGAATAGCTGCCATAAGTTGGGCTAGTTGGTATCAAGCGTAATGAAATATGATTACTGGCGTCCATGTCCCCTTTGCGCAAGCATTCATGTCTTATTATGTATATACGGATCACTCATTCTTATCCCCATCCTCATGCTTCATCACTCTTCTTCCCCTGTTGCGTTGTCCCCGAAGTAGAGTAGAAGGCCGGGGCGTACTAGATCAAGCCACCCTCTCTAGCCTGTCTCCAGTGTATTGGACTTCAAGTACGCGAGTATATAGCCTCATTATGAAACTGAGGTTGCTTCGATGTAACGTTGCTCGCTGTGACAGATTATGCACTGAATTGTGATGTTGTTCATTATAACGATTATATTAATATTTCATGCGATATTTTCTTTGAAGGTCACTTTGGTCAGTATTCATTGTCACTTGATTGATGCTTTTCGTAGTCTTTTCAAGCTTGCCTCTTTACATCAGCTGATGTCCTAGGCAAATTTCTACTTTGATACCTGGGCCATATTTGAGTTCCTTTGTTCATACTCGTTGATTTTATGTGGCGAAGATACTGCATAACATGACTGAAAGCGGCTATCACACAGTCATCCATTATGCTGTCTGTGCTCATATAACAGGATGCGCTGCTCTCATGCTGAGAAGTGCATTGTCGTTTGGCTTTTGATTATTGTTACTAGTGCGCTTTCTGTAAGCCTCTAGTCGTTAATAAATAAGTTCCAGATATATTTAAATTATTTCTTCTGCAGTTCCTTTTGAATATTTGTGGTTTTATTTTTCTCGCATTTCTCTTTTTTTAAAACTACCATAAGTTAGTTTCTCAATGAAATGTTGAATAAAATGTTGTTGACGTCATGATCATTGCCAGTGGGGACTCCTTGTTAGGCCGCTTGCCAAGAAACTTTCTATCCTTAAAGGGCCCCTAAACCACCAAGAGGTCGAAATTTAGTTGTAGTGTTGCTTTTGTGCCGGTGTCCGAAACGAACACGTAGCCGCAAGAATTTTTCGAAATGGTGCCGAAATAGTCGAGTTACACGCGTTTGATTATTAAAACGCGGCGCTTGCCTGTTTCGCTCTCTCCTGCGCCCGCCGGCCGCTGGCCGGTGCCACCTCCTCGCCGAGTGCTCCTCCGAATGTCACGTGACATACATCGTCGATGACGCGCATCCGGTTGACGCGCCTCAGCCGGGCTACCTAGGGCTACCGCGTTCGCCAAGTGTTTTGTTGGTGCTGTGCCAACGCTCTCTCGTACCGCTATCCGTCGTGTTCTGACAGTTGCTGCAGTTTCTAGTCGGCTGTACCTCACTTGCACTTGCGTAGCGTAGCGCATTTGCGAATTCACACACGAACACCACACGAACGACACACGACGAGGAAAACAAACAGGCAGGGAGCACGTGCATTTGCTAGCAGACTAACCGGAAGTCGACGTTCTCCTTCCACCAATAAGCGGAGCTCGGACTCTTTTGACGTCACCAAAAACCACAATGTCGTCACGGCTAACTTTGGCGTGCCGGAACTGGCCGGAGAGGCGCACGGGATTGTTTTTCGAGTTTGTGGCGCGGCCGCGGCGCGTAGCGCTGCCGCATTTGACATAGTTCATCGTGACGGCATTTTCAACTTGATGCGCGTGCTAACTTGAAATGTTCAAAAAAATGTCGGGGGTGGTTTAGGGGCCCTTTAACTGTAGAAAGATATTCACTACTGTTTTTGGTAGATTTGCTTCATACTATACAAAGTACAAGCTATATTGATTTTTGTACGCATGTATTTTGTATGCACACTCACTTCCACTCACACACACTGGCACTCACTCGCACTCGCACTCACTTCCACTCACTTGCACTCACTCGCACTCGCACTCACTTGCACTCACACTCACTTGCACTCACTCACACTCGCACTCACTTCCACTCACACTCACTTGCACTCACTCGCACTCACACTCACTGGCGCTCACTCGCACTCGCACTCGCTCCCACTCACACTCACTGGCACTCACTCGCACTCACACTCACCTCCGCTCACACTCACTTGCACTCACTCGCACTCGCACTCACTTCCACTCACACTCACTTGCACTCACTCGCACTCACACTCACTTCCACTCACACTCATTGGCACTCACTCGCACTCGCACTCACGTCTATGAAATGAGTGCGAGTGAGTGCACTCATGAGTGAGTGCGCCGACCTATGTGTGTCTCCGCCGCTACAGCGGAAGAGCTGGGCGCATCGCAAGTGAGAAGCCTGCCAGGGCAACACAATCCGTTCCACGGCAGAAACGCAAACACCAAGGAGCTGCTTACAGCGTATCCTGCTCCCAGTGCCCAACCACTTACGCAAGCGAAATCCTTCAGGAAAGAATGCGCCAGCACAAGAACGATGCAGAGAATGGAGTTGCAACGCAGCGCCCTTGCGGAGAACTGCACGACCACAAGATCGATATCTATGGTGGTTTCATTATTTTCACCGAAGCGAATCCGGGAAGAGGGCTCTTGTCGTGGCACACACAGAACACTGCAGAAGACGTCAACCGGTGGCTGGGAACAACGCCCTCTGTGTAAGTCCACTGTCTCCGCGACTCGAGGGGACGGAGGTGCCGTGCAGGGAGGAGCGACGTCGCCTCCACAAACGAAACCCCTGAGAACTGCTCCCGAAACGACTCTGGCTGGAGCCAGTTCTGCTCAAAAAAGAAAGCACGCAAAGCACAACGGAAGACGAAGTAAGGCGCTTTGGGTGAGCGCCTGAATAAGGCGTCAATAGTTCGCAAGCAAGTAACTAACTCCTATGATAGTATGCAGCACAGTTACGTCTCCGAGTGGTCGTGTAAGCCATTGCTTCACCAGTAGTAGCGTAACTAGCCCATATTTGCTGACTTGGGTCCACGCGCTTCCTCTGTCGCTCGTCAAGCGGGGACAACGACCACACCACGTCGCGACGCTGAGTCGTTATTGCCCTCGTAACCCCGCACAGAAATAGGCTCGGGCTGCTCACGGAGGCTGACAAACGCGACGCGTCCGCCTTCCTCGGCCGAACAGTGCGAACCTGACCTCCCGGCAATCCGGGTTTGTTTACGGGTTTCGCGAGTGTCATCAATGTAAAAGTGACTGCTACCACGTCGTACTAACAGTCAATTTTATGAGAACGCGGAGGTTCTATGCGCGAAAAAGAAAAAGTGAATAGCGGAGTTGGCACTATAGTGGCGCAGGGCTAGCGAAGCACTCGGCTCGTCCAGGTCATCAAGAGCAACATCATTATCGCCCGATTCCTGCAGCAGCTCGCTGGTTGCCATAGGTATACGCCGCGGCTGGCTTACAGAGCTGCGCTGTTAAAGAGAAAAAAAGAGAGGAGGAAATGAGGCATGGGGAAGTGACGACCGATCGGGACAATCTCAGCATACTCTGCTCACAACTAAAACGGGCCCTCGGTGTCCTCATCACACCGAGAGCATGCTCCAGAGTGTGCTGGAAGAGATTATCTGCATCCGGGTATCTGCATCTAAAAGATGCAGATACCCGGACTAGGGTATCTCGATGCATTATTGCTGCAAATGAGACCACGTGTTTCGAAGGGAAGGCTTTTCGTGCTAAGTCAAGAAAAGGCGCGCCATCAGTCCTTGTGTGTTTGAAGCTGGACACCCTCGGAACAGACCCACGCAGGGGCACAAACATTTCGGTACCTAGATGACAGAGCTGTCGCAATGCCGCACAACATTTATAACGCCGACTTCGCCTGCAGTCGAGTCTAAAGGGGCTTTTTTTGTTGCGTTGACTACGAACCAACCACATGTTTGAAGCACAACAACCTTCTCAACTAAATACATAAGTTTCTTTTTTCACTGATATTCGTTATTGATTCGAAAGATGCACATGGCACTTTAAGTTCGCTCCAACATTGCTGAAAATACTACGCTGCACTTAATACATGTTTTTCCGGAGCATTATCACGCTCGAAATAAAAAATAAAGATGTATTCCAGTATCTGCATCCCGGGATACTATCACGTCTTTTATCCGAGATATCCCGCTACGTCACAGGAAAATGTACCTGACTATCTGTATATACTTTTCCGAGTATTTCTGCTGTCGACACGTGCTAATAGAGTTCGGCCATCGAAATGAGCGAGAGGATGGGGCAGTTGCGCCGCGATTTCGCGTGGAACGTACCCTATACAGCACTGCCTCAAGCGTCTATGCAGTGACGAGCGCAATGTCGGCTAGATCGACGGTGACTGCTGAGCAAGTGGCCATGCTGGATGGCATATGCAGCGAAATCATGGAGGGCATAAAAGAAAGAAGAGTGAAGAAAGAAGCGCCCCGCCACGGTGGTCTAGTGGCTACGGTACTCGGCTGCTGATCCGAGGGTCGCGGGATCGAATCCCGGCCGCGGCGGCTGCATTTCGATGGAGGCGAAATGTTGAGGCCCGTGTGCTGTGCGATGTCAGTGCACGTTAAAGAACCCCAGGTGGTCAAAATTTCCGGAGACCTCCACTACGGCGTCTCTCATAATCAGAACTGGTTTTGGGACGTTAAACCCCACAAATCAATCAATCAGTGAAGAAAGAAGCGCAAAAAAAAAAGGAATTTAAGTGCGGAGCATTTCTTAGTCGCACGATGTCGCGCTTCGGCGTCGGCGGCGGCGGCGCCGTCCACACTCCCACTGCGCATGCTCGGCTCGTCTCGTGCCGGCCCAGGAAGACACCCGCTCCAGGCGGGCGTTCAGCAAGCCGAGCATGCGCAGTGGGGGTGCGGACCTCTCCCCCGTATTCCTCTCCCTCGAACGCGGGCGGTGTGTATGTAAGCGGCGGAGCGCGCGTTCGGAATTCAGTCAAGGGCATCTTTACTTGGCTTTTGCGCAGTGGGGGTGAGGACCTCTCTTCACCTCGTCTTCACCAGTTACGCAATCGCACGACCGCTCCTCAAAGACCCCTTGACAGTGCACTTTAGCCACCACAAAGCAGTCATCCTCTCCGTCCAATACAACGACGGCACCAAGCAATAAAGACAGACTTTACACTCCTTGCCTTCGCTTCTCCTTCATTCAATAAATAAGAATAATAACGACGAAGTAACCATTAAGCATTCCCAAACCATACCCAATTACGCAACATTCACGCGATACCCCCACCACTCTGCGACGCATTTACTCGAGTTCCCCCCGTGGGAAGACGCGGGCGTAATTTTTTTGAAGAGACGGAGAGACCGACGGTACGAAGGCAGGCGCCATAACCGGAAGGCTTTTCTCTTTACTCTGGAAGAATCGACACATTCCAGTCGACATTTCGATTTCCGTTCTTTGCTAGTGTTTCTGTTATATTTGCGAAGTGATTAAAGGAGATGAATTTGTCTTTACAGTAGCTGAATTAGCAAACAGTTCCAGTGTGACCAACCTCGCTAGTATTGCAAACGTAAGCCCGGTAAGCCTTGAGGCTGAACACAAACACATGCCTTCGTTGGCTGCATTTCGTGTAATGCAGCTTTCAGTGCTCATGCAGCTTAAAGTGCATTTCAGTTTATAAAAATCTTGTGACTGGTCTGCTTTGGATCTGCTGCTACTACTATTTTGATACTGGACAAAAATTGGTATGAAGCTGAGGAAGATTAGTCTTAGTAGAAAAGCTAAATGGTGACTCGCATCTTTGATGAAGGAGAGACTTGGAAACTGGAAAAGAGGGGAAGGGTGCTATTTGATAATCTGAATATTTTGAGGTAATTTGTTACTGCTTTGTGCTAGAGTGTGCCTACATTTTTGCGCTGAACGGTGCTGCACAGTTTTCTTTTTGTCCTGTAAACCAGTTACTTTCTTTGACGTATACATTGCCTTGGCATGAGCAGGCGAATTGTGCCGAAGAAACAGTGTCATTTTTACAAAAATATATCTGTTGGAACTCTTCTGTTTCTGAATAAAATGGGTTAAGCACAGGCTAAAAAAAAAAAAAAAAAAGAAGAAACCACTATGCCATAGACCGATGCTTGCGGGACTATGGGAGCTTTGCATTGTATTGCAACACAATCTGCTATGGGCGAGATCTGCTACGCCTGTATCTGCTACGGCTGTGTGTCCTTGATAAAAAATAGCTTCTGGTTTGCTTAGGGGAGTACTGACGCGGCTCTTCCGCATTTCGGCACTGTTGCTCTAAATAAAAGCACTGGCGCCGAGAACCCTATAAAGAATGTCGCGGTGCCTCGGAATGTAATGAAATATTTTTAATACGGCTGCTTAAAAAAAAAAAAAACTACTTTCGGTTTTCATTTAGAGCGGGCGGTGACAACACAGTCGGACGTATGTCCAAGTCACGTGAGCAGGTGGTGGACAACAGTGATGTCGCCAAGCGACTCCGACAGCGACTTGAGCGATTTTCAGAGAGTGCGCTTACACGCCATATCTGTATGTGCTGTCTATTGCGGTGGGCCTGGCTTGCGTCACGACACTAGACGTGCTTACAGGCTGTGGACAGCATCAACAATGCGACGCCTCAAAATGGTGTCCCCTGGCAGTGCCTTCGCTTCGTCTTAGCGGTCGACTCCTGCACAGGGTCTCCTTCGGCCCGGTGATCGCAAAGGGGCGGGCGACATGGGCACCAAAAGTTGCTATTGGAGCAAAGCGCTGTAATCAAAGGAGCGTCACTTTTTCTTTCCTTTTTATTCTGCCGTGAGTGAGATGGCAGTATTTGTTTTTGTTGTTGTTTTGTGGGGTTTTACGTCCCAAAACCAGTTCTGATTATGAGAGACGCCGTAGTGGAGGGCTCCGGAAATTTCGACCACCTGGGGTTCTTTAACGTGCACTGACATCGCACAGCACACGGGCCTCAACATTTCGCCTCCATCGAAATGCAGCCGCCGCGGCCGGGATTCGATCCCGCGACCCTCGGATCAGCAGCCGAGTACCTTAGCCACTAGACCACCGTGGCGGGGCATTAGATGGCAGTAGACGACCACAGTTTGTGATATCGCGAAAAGAACGATTAAACACGAACCGGCCTCGACGAGCGAGGTCAAAGCGCATTTCATGATTGGCCGTCCACCAATATCGGCGTTATTGAAAGCGCGCCCCTTTTACGGCCGTCGCCGAGTGGCGTTGTTGAACTTTCGGCGCGAAATTTCGCCACAAGTGATGCGGACGACATACCCAGTTTTACGAGCCTTCCTTCGTTCAATTCCGCGTGAATATTGCTGCGCATTCTGTATATTGTAAATTACCTTCTCGACCACTTGAGTTGGACAAATTTTGAGTGTACTTGCAAAAGAATGTAAGGAAGGCTTTGCCGCCTAATATGACTTGCCATTTTCAGTCGCTTTTATGTGTGCTTTGAGGCATCGTTATAATGCTGGGCAGGGATAAACTACATAATATTGTCATTCCCAAATATACGTCTCTGCTTGCTTAAAGAAGCGTGCTTTTCCTTTGCCTTCTTCTTTTTTTCAAGGGGGGGGGGGGGGGGGAGTGCAGGATGCCCGACATTAAACGAGGGGACAGTCTACCGTTCTTCATCGATTTCCTGTTTTTTATCGCAATAGAAAGCGTGCCGTTCGAAGTGTGCGAACTTTCAATGGTTTCGTCGGGAAGTCAGCAGAAAATTTGAAAACGTAATTTCTCGATCTTCGTGGTCACCCCTCCTGGACGTGTAGGGATGCTTGCAACACTGGTGACTGGTTTTCTTTTTTTTTTTTGCAATATTAATTTAAGAATGAACCGCTGCCTTTAAGCAGGATAGCCGAGCCTGCCTGGGTATTTCTTGGTTTTTATTTACACTTGGAGTTTGACACTCATCACCTAAGATGACGCCACAGGTCGTTCTTTCCCGATTTTCATGGCCAAGTCAAAAATATATTTCCTGTTTTATGGGGCGCAAGCAAGCTCGTTTCCGTCGATGTAAGGAACGATCTTCTCATTTTCCCAACAACCGAAAAAGGAAATTTCTGAGTGGTAGACACTCCCTATAAAGCGTGCCCTGCTGGTGTATATTAAACGGCGTAGCTTCACAGGTGCTTTCAAAAGAAAATTTATTGAAACAATCGCGGCCAATTTTGTCGTCACTAACCCCAAATCATAAAAAACAAATGTGGTTGAGCCCTCTGTAATAGAATCGGCATAACGCGAAAGTGACACCTGTCTTCGCGAATGCATGAACGGCAATCTGGCAAACAGAGGGGCAGGAGACGGGTTGTGAACATATGTTACATGCTGACATCAGCGGCACCTCGACACGGCACAGGGATCCTCGACCGCTGTCCACGAGTTCTCGAACGACTCACATTGCTCCGGAGACACGGAATTGCACGCGTCAGAGCCCTGCGCAAACCTGCTATAAACAAGGAGCGTCCGCAAACGGTGACGCCTTGCGAGCGAAACAGAACGGGTGGTCAGCGCGCGTCCTCTTGCGAAAGCACAGCCGGCTGCAGCGAAAGGCGCATAATTTGCTTTTCGACGGCTGCCGACGGCGTCCCTGGAGCAGCGCATGTTGCAGCTCAACACACATGGCCACGCATGACAAATTTTGTAGCGGTCGCGTTCGTACTTTACCCGAATAACGCGCCGTCATGACGCCGCCAGCTTCCGCGGCGGTCGAGGCGTGAGGACTATACCGAAGCGTTGACTGCTGGTGCAAATTAGCGCGACAATGTGCTTCGCCCAGTTGTTCCTGGATGGCGGTAGCGAACCTAAGCGAACCAAGAGTGCAGTGGGGACAACGCCGCCGACTCATGTCTTACCCTGCGACGGTGACTACAATCCGCCCACATCACCCACACTCAGTCATTATGTCGCCAGGCTCTGGAAGAGCATATCTTTTGTTAGATTAAATGTTTTTTCTGAGTGCTGAATTTGTTTCATTTCACCATATATGAGTGTTATTACTTTTATGCACCCATTGTTTCTTTTTGTTCTCAAGCCTTTATTGTTCTGTATTATTTCTTGTTGCACCATTACATGTATTATGCCATCCTTGTATTTTACTTCTTTTATGTGTACTGCCCCTCCTGCTTGGGCCAATTGGCCTGCGGTATATTGAAATAAATAAATAAATAAATAAATAAATAAATAAATAAATAAATAATAAATAAATAAATAAATAAATGTATTGACGGCATCCTATTTTCCTTCTCACAATAACTGCAGCATTCCGGCCACCAACCATCAATTAGAAGGCGCACAACAAACCACTTCCAAACTCCCAACCGGGCACCCTTCCCCGAAACACCATCCCACTACGATATACCAAACATATAACGCCCTCGTGTCTTTGCTGCATCACCAATGTTGCGGTGGTGTATATAGGTAGAGCATCCAGCAGTGGCGCACCGGCGGGGGGGCTTTCGGAGGTTGTAACCCCCCCCCTCCCGAGGCTGTCCTAACCCCTGCCACTCCATAACTGCTCCTATGTCCTAGAAGTATGGGGCGCTAATTTCTCTGCAAAACGCCTAAAAAATGAAAATAATCATCTTCATTGATGTTACTATTACTCGGCATTTTATTTACTTCTTTTTATACACACAACAACTGTGTAATCGCATGCCCGGCCTTTCGTGAAAAATTGAACCCGCCCCCTCCCCCCCCCCCCCCCCCCCCCTGGCAGAGATCCTGGGTGCGCTACTGGCATCCAGCTTCTGTCGTCGCATCCCAGGTGAACGTGGGTTCGGGTACGAGGAGGGTGGAACCTTTTATTGTAAATGCGTCTGCATTTTTAAAGACGATAGTCTTTCTTGGGATACTTCAACGCAGAAATTTTGGTGTGTGTGTGTGTGTGTGTGTGTTACATTTGTCCCCCTGGTATGGAAAAAAAAATTAAAATAAAGTGGGGGTAGCCCGCGCCACCAGAAGGTATATCGGGCTTAAAGCCAATCGCACCATAAGAAATAAGGGGAAGTGTTCCCAAAAAGAAAATTTTGTGGAAAGGCCAACTGAAAAAAAAAATGTATGTATCGGAAGCAAGGCCTGCAGGGCTTTTCCTTCTATAGTAAAGGCAGGAGATGAAGACTGTGGTAATGTTAGCGCCAAGTAGAACGTAGCAGTGAGAGCTTCCAGCAGCAAGGCCGTCCTTGTAACAAGGGGAAAGCGGGAGTGCACTGGTACGTGTGGTTTAAAGTTCCGTGACCGACGACGTAGTGGAAGCCACAACTCGAGCCAGGCGCCTCGGACCTGTAGGCATGATCTGGAGATTGAGATCATGCCTACAGGCGTGCGTGCGTGCGTGCGTGCGTGCGTGTGCGTGTGTGCGCGCGCGCGTGTGTGTGTGTGTGTGTGTGTGTGTGTGTGTGTGTGTGTGTGTGTGTGTGTGTGTGTGTGTGTGTGTGTGTGTGTGTCCTGCTTTTCGGTTCAGTAGAATGGCGAAAGTTTAACCCTTTCCTCAACGACCACCCATCTAGAACTCGTACCTGCGTTCATACTTGTGAGCACAGTCGACCGAAGAGCAAATATTACGCATATCTGAGGCGCAACATCAATACGTAAGTATTAGATGGTGTGTTCCTTTAGTAGAAAATACATAGATGCGTAATTCTAAAGACCCTAGTGCTTGTTAGGATGCGCTAAAAATGCGACGCTATGCAAGAAAAAGCGGACGTTTCCTACGCTTCCGTAAAACGACACGGTGCTGCCACCTAGCAGTAGCTCTGCGTACTACGCAAGCTTCTTGCGTTTCCCGATATCATGGCCAGATGGCGTCCATATCTCACGCAGCACTGCCTCCACTTCATCAATGCCAGCCACATGCGGCCGATTAAACATGGACGGGGCGCTGTCTGAGGCAAGGCAAAACATAAATGGCCGTTTGACGATATAGAACACACTCTACAAGACATGCCCAGACAACGCAGGGAAAAGACCGACGGGCAGATTGCAGCGGAGAAGCGCCGACGTGCCGATGCCCGTCGTCTCAAGCCTGCCCAGGATACGTCAGAGCAACGAGCCCAGCGGCTAGCGAAAGATCGTGAATCGAGGCGCGCCGTGAGGCAACAGGAAACAGACGAGGTGCGCGATGCGGGAATTGTCATTGACCGAGAGGCTAAGCGAGCGTACCCGGCGGCTGAACAGACGCCCGAAGCTCGTGCCGAACCGCAGATGAACCGGGACTCATGTAGTGCG
The DNA here is from genome assembly GCA_013339685.2 of Hyalomma asiaticum. Classification (NCBI taxonomy): domain Eukaryota; kingdom Metazoa; phylum Arthropoda; class Arachnida; order Ixodida; family Ixodidae; genus Hyalomma; species Hyalomma asiaticum. Next base: position 115,955,466 of record CM023486.1, read on the forward strand.
GCCGGTAGAAGACTATTGTCTTTCGACGACATTTCCAGCGAAACACGGAGATACGCGGCCAATTTTTTTTTTTTCAGATATGCACTTCTGTTACGGAAGTGCGTGACTGATACCTTGGTAGACCCCCGGCATATACGTATTAAAAAGAACTTGCTTCAAGTTATATTGACTTTATATTTACCAGAATCACCGAAACTGCCGAACATTTCGCTATACTCTATATATGATAGCCTTTGCAGTCGCACTGTGTTCGATGCACTCGACGATGCCGCCAATAAATATCGTTTCGATTTTCATTATGCGCGTCCACCGTGCCGGACAGCTTCAAGTCAACGTCGATCACCTTCCGTCGGTTGGTATAGATTGTCTTAAAATATCGGCAGAGGCTAAAAGAAAGAAAAAAATCAAGCACGATCGCCAAAATGTCTGTACATTTAGAACTATAGCGCTTGAATTTAAAACATTGTGTTGTGAGTGATGCGGGACTTCCGGAAACCTTGTACCATACGAGCTATTTTGTTTTGTTTCCAAAAATAGTACGATGAACTGCAGTATAGGGAAAAAAAAAGAGCGAGAGAGATGCTCTCTGGAGGCCATTGCTGCAGGTGACGCTGGCTGCGTCGTGAAGTCTGTCTCCGGGGAAATACTCGCCGCGCCGAATCGCGTCTGGAACGGTGATCGAAAGGGGCCCGAGGAAATTGCGGCAGCGGAAGAAAAGTGGGAGAAAAAAAAAATGACGACGAACAATTTTCCTCGCTCACCTTTCACTCCGCGCGATTGTTCAACCACTGTTGTTCTTGCTCACGACGCAGCCAGTCGCCATGATATGCAGAACAAAGAAAGTATAGGACGCCCGGATAGTTCCAAACAGGGCGACACGCTTCGTTTCCGTACCAAGCGAACCTGGTATCGTGGCTGGAGCGCAGCATATATTGCGGAAAAAAAGAGGCGATGATTATTCAAGTGAAACAAATGTAATTTGGCATTGTTCGTAAAGGCCGATGCCACATGGTCTTTTCGTTGTTTTACATCCAAAAATACGACGAGAGTGTACAACGGACGCGAACGACTGGCGATGATATGAATAGCGTGGCATGCATGTCATTTACGTCGTGGCATAAATGACAAGATCGTGAGGTTGTGGTGGTCGTCTTATCACCCCTGTGTAGAACTCAACAGCGCCAAGTGTGTGCGCACGGATAAGTGACAGGTCCCCACATAAATGAAATGTCATCTGTGTCACGGCGTAAATAGCACAAAATAGCCAGGCCTGCGCGGAACAGTGACAGCGTAAGCTGGAGGAGCGACCTTCTTAGAGGCCATTCTAAACGCTTGAGGAAACTAGTGCAACTAGAGGTGGTAGGTGTCCCCTGCTCCATAACTTGCGCCAAGTAGGGAAGTACCCACTACGCCATAATTACTGCGGTATTGTAACGTGCAAATCTGTATAACTGCACATCTTAGAGAGAGTCCCTTAGCGTCGTTTTCCAGAGAACGAACCGAACTCTCTGCTTGGCGTCGACGGCTAGCTGCGGTTTGGGCTTCTCTCTGCACAGCTGTCTGTTGTGCCCGACGTTGCCTTGCTGCAGCCGCGCGCGTAGCTGTGCGATTCGCTTCTTCAGCGTCGGTCCGCACCTTACGAGGAGGCGCCATCAGGTATATCGAAGAGCCAAGTCAGGTTGCTGGCGTGACTGCTTGAAAAGGTAGCGCTTCGTAATAATGGTGACGGAAATGTTGAAGATTGTTTCTTAATGATGATGTTGATGATGCTTCTGTTATGGGTTCAGAGCTACAAACCATGCCGCCCTGTGTTCTTTAAAATGATTCCTCGAACTCGTTATGCAATCCACTTTCCGCGACGTGTAATGGCGTATTATTATTCTGCCACATAACATTACATTTGTTAATGCGATTCCTCGGCAGACGTTGTACCTGTTTACGTCTTTTAGGGAAGCTTTTTCAAGCACAGGCGTATGAGTGGCTTATCCAGGTCGAACCTCTGACTGCTTTGAAAGAGTTTTGAATGCAAGCGCGCTTGACGAATTCATCTCGTGTACAACGTAAAATTGATCGCTTCAAGTGAGACTCAATTTTTGTTCACCTTTGTGCCTATTTTTGTAGTCAAGTGACCATTGTTTAACTGTGTCTGGTAATAAAGGAAAAAGAAAGAAATAGGCGTAGCGCAGTGGTAGAATGCTCACACAGAGGGTGTGGGTTCGAATCCACGGGTAGGACGTGGGTTTGAATCCTCCTCGCTTTTGGTTATTTTTTCTAAAATTTGCGTGATAGCTGTTACGGACACCGGCGGCGGCGGCGGCAACTACGGCGCCAAAGACGCCCCGCCCCTTGTTGTGATCTCATAACAGCTTACGTTGTAAAAGTATGGTAAGTACGTCGCGCGGTGATTTCACTGTATACGCCAAAACGCGCATGCATGAAACATGTCCCATGACATCAACGGAAGAAATGAACAAAATGTCATAGTAGTTATTTTTTTCTTTAGCTAGGTTGTCCCAACACGCAGGACATAACATAAACGACGCGACATTCATGCCATGATACCGTATTTGCTCACATGAACACCGCACTTGTTAGACAACTGTCGCCTTACGACGGCTTATCTAATTGGTGGATATGAGCAAGCCATTCTGTTCTTGACTAGTGCGTGGCCATTGGCTAACGTGGAAAGCAGAGGCAAGGAAAAGGGACTGGCAAGAATGAAGTGGAATAAATTCGCTCAGGAAGGAGCTAAACTGCAAATTATGCCCTGCAGTGAACGTAACGGCTATCCCGGGGCTAAAGCGCAATGATGGGCAGAAGTCGATGATGTTGGCTGACCGTCGACTGATGCTGATTAACACTTGCTAATATTGGCCCACTGTTGACTAGCGCCGGGTAGTCATGGCTTTTGGGGCTGGCTACTGATGGCTATTTTGAACAATAAGGTAGTATGTGTCGTCTGTTGTTAGTGGAAATCAAGAAGAAACGCAGACGTAAAAGAAAAGCAAGACAGCCGATGGTCATTGAGGATAATAGAGTTTGCAACTGCTCGCACGCATGCATTAATTGCCAACTTGGCGCAACCATTCTGTTGCCCCACGAGGAGAGGTTCACTTGCGGTCGTGCAAGATTGATTGATTTGTGGGGTTTAACGTCCCAAAACCAGTTCTGATTATGAGAGACGCCGTAGTGGAGGGCTCCGGAAATTTCGACCACCTGGGGTTCTTTAGCGTGCACTGACATCGCACAGCACACGGGCCTCAACATTTCGCCTCCATCGAAATGCAGCCGCCGCGGCCGGGATTTGATCCCGGCAAGAGTAAGCTCAGTTTGAAAACATTGTTTCTTAAAATGGCGTCTCAGCACCTACGAGACACCGAGACAACTTAACAAGCGCCGAACAGCAACAGATTGAGAGCGTAAACTTGACAACTTCCTCATTAGCATGCATCAAGGCCGACGAGTGATTGAGGGTATACCGTTTTCTGATGAAATGCACTGTTACGCACCTGAGAAACAAAAGTGCCCTTATTTACGTGCTCGCTCGAACCTCCATACTTAGGCGCGGGGGAATGCTTAAACCTCACAGTCACAGAATGAAATGTAGCCGTTTCACGGAGCACCTACAGACGGCGGTTAACGGCAGGCAGTGACTAGCATGAAATGGAGTGAGGATGAAAGTTGTGAGTAATTTTTAAGCGAGATTAAAGGGCCCATGACAGCCATTTTTTTTTTGTTGGAGACTTTTATGTTCTAATGAGTAGAACAGTGTCTTGTAATCACGGCATGGAGTGGCAAATTCTCCAGCGTGAAGTGTAATTAGTCACAGCATCTTTAATTCTGTTCAATTTTAATGAAGCTTCGAAACACGCGCCAAAAACTGCAACAAACTAGCGCCGCGGGGCTAGCGCGGCGGCTGTTGGAAGTGAGCGCAGGCACTGATCACGTGAGCTCAAGATTCGGTGACGTTGCGGAGAGCGCAAGCTCCAGACCAGTTGCTGAATTCGTCTTCTCGCCGCACTCGCTTTATATCGTAGCGTGTGTACAATGTACGCTTGAGCGACCAACACGGAGAGGAAGCAGAAAAATACGGCTTTTGGCGTGGCCTCCGCGATCGGCTGTTACAGCCGATCTCGGAGGGCACGCTCGGAGGCCATGGCGCGGCGCGCCCGTGTCTCTCTGTGACGTCACGATATCAACTCACAAAAGTGAAACGTCACAGATGGGCCACTAACCACGTCATACTAGTGGCGATGTCGCGAGGTGCTGCAAGCTCGGATGAGCATTCCCACTTACATTGAAACCGTATTGAAATTACTTAGAGGCAACGTTCGCCGCTAACACTCGCGGTCAAGGTTGCCTTCGTATGCAGGAAAACCAAATAACGCAAGCATCTTGCGTTTGAAATTTTGGCGTCATGGGACCTTTAAATAAGTACAGCGTTAGCAATTCCCGCATAGCACGCGAACTCTTCTATACCTGAGGCTGTCCGAAAATGCTCTTCCGTGATATTAATCAATTACAATTTATTGCCCAAAGCGGTTTATTCGAGGCTACGTACAGGCAGGGCGAGTATCATAATAAGGATCAGGTGCGACAATGTTGAGAAAGTAAAAGCGACAACTACAGTGTCAACTGAAAGTGTTCAGAGAAAGAACGGTTCAAAGAGGGAGCTATTATGTGCAATTCACGGCGAGACGGACGCTTATTACCAATAAATCCGAATCATTTCTTGGCGAACTTTGGATCTATCTATCTATCTATCTATCTATCTATCTATCTATCTATCTATCTATCTATCTATCTATCTATCTATCTATCTATCTATCTATCTATCTATCTATCCGCCTACGCCTCACAACTCTCCTGGTCGTTTCGTTCGCCTGATATACGCGAATAAGTTTGCATGGTGGGGTACGTATGTATGAGAGTTCACCGAAGACTGACCTTTTGCACCGCTAACCACGTGATACACTCGCCATTAAGGACACTGCAATCATGTGTGGTATGCGGGCATGCACCACAGATGTTTGAATTTTGTAGAGCAAATGTCAATGAAGGACAAACTGAAATGCACGTCTAACGTATAATTGGATCACGCTTTGAAACATGAACGGAGTAAATTTTCGGAAAGAATGTGCAAGGTGATTTTTTTGTGGTGAACTTGTGCTCGGTTCACACCTTCTCCTTCCTTCCACTTCTTCACTTCCTCGTGGAGCCGAGCTCCCCCAGCTGACGTTTCCGCTGTGAAGAATGATGGGTGGAAGTCTTTCCCCTACCGCCTGTCCGTCGTTGGTTGTCTCTACTTGAAGGATGGAGACCAGCCTTTTTTCTTCTCACACAAACACAACTTGACTTTATATACAAGACGGTACATACACGTTGACAGACAGTAGCCTCGGTTGGCAGGACTTAGGTGGAACCATCTGTTGGTAGGGCTTAGGTGGAACCATCGCTTCCATTCGGCAGAGCCGACTAGTGCATAGCACCACTCCCGCGACCACCACCCGGACTCGTGCTAGATGTCCTCTCCAGCACTATCCGCTCCGTCCTCACCAACCTTCAGCCTTCCGACCTCGCTTCCAACCGTCCTCTGACAGGGACGAGGGGCCACCTTTTAACTCAAAAGGAAAAAACGGAGGCTAAGAAAACACATAAATCAACTCGCCCAATGACAGGTTCTACTACACCTTATAAACACTGGTTGCTCCACCCCTGAATCCCTCACAGCGAATCATAATCTTTCACAAAAACAGAATCCCGCATGTCCAGGATGGTGCCAAACCCCTAGCGACATATCGGCATCAAACAAACAGGCCCCCGCATAGCAACTAGCACACCGAAAGGAACATGGAAACACACAGGCGCAACCATCAACACTGACAACAAAAGGACAACCGGTGAACAATAAACTTGGCCTCCACTCCTTGCTCACATGTGCTTTTAAAAAAGGCTCTCCATGGGGTGGGATGGTGCCAAACCCGAGCCTAACCAGCTGGTGACTACAGACATTCCTCGACAGGCTGTCTGAACTACACGTTTCCCTGGGGCTGCCGAACCGGTTCCCAGTTGACCTTGTTCTCAGCTGTAGTACGAGTTCCAACAATGTGTCGCCTCCTGCCCCGCATGTCCACCACATGGCTGTGCGCCTTCTCCCGCGCATACTCGACCATCTCGGACTACCGTAATTTCCGTCTTTTTTCGACGACCTTTACGCACACAGGCAACCAGGCAGTAAGGGGGCGTCGAACTGGGGCCCCCGAGGTGGCAAGTAAGAAGCACGTTACCATTATGCATATACAAAATAACTTGGCCTAATCATGATCAAAAAAATTCCATTGAGAACTTTTCGAGTATTTCGTTTAGATCGCCCTTCGTTGGGTGGTGGACTAATGATATTAACTTGAGAAAAATTTTATCATAAAGCTCACGTAGTCTTCCAGGTAATGTCGGTAGAGTGTGAAATTTTAGCATAGACCTAAACGTCCCAGGGTACCGTCCCTTTTCCATCATAAATGCATATTTTCCTATGGGCGTTCGCAACAGGCAGCAATTAGATTGTGTCCCTTCCAGATGATGATGATCATTATGAGCCTTCAAATATGGCGCATAGCCACTTCGGGGGATTGGCCAAGACCTGATATGCCTAACTTTTAGTCGGTATATCCAGATGCAAAAGCGACTTCATTCTTGCTGGTGACTTCAATTCACGTCATATTTCCTGGGTATTCAAAACTGCCTCTTGTGGTACGCTGCTGGGGGGTTGGACAGTAGATAACAATCTTTCCTGTTTAAATTTGAAACAGCCTACCTTTGTTCGCGGGCAATCACGCTCAGTGCTAGACCTTACCTTTTCTAGCATAACTCTTACTCTAAATCCCTGGCTAACAGTTGATTTCGATTCAAGCAGTAATCATCTCCCTGTGTATTTTGAAATTATGTGCCCCACTAGAGCAGCTGTAAAGCAACAGAATACGTTTATTAATTATAAGAATGTTTAAGGATTGCTTGTGTGCTCACATTGATGCCCTTTTTTGGCGGAGATAATGACAAATGTGGCGAAAAGGAGCTATGAATTTGTAATTGGTTCGGCTTCAGCTAATTACAATTAATCTAACCACTGGTGGAATACTGAGTGCTCAAGAGATTATAGAAGAACGAAAGCAGCATGGAAAAGACTCCTACATAATCAGAGGGCAAAAAAAAAAAAAAAAACTCGAAGGATTACCAGTTCTTTGCGGCAACATTCAAACGCACCGTTTCTAGTGCGAACGAGGAGCATGACAAAGAACATTTCGAATACCTATCAAATCCCACAAACAAACGAGCTTTATTTCGATACCTTCGTTTTAGAAAAAGAGCCCCAATGCTAATAAATGGGGACTCGGTAGTTTATACCTCACAAGAAATGCAGGATTCCTCAGAACTCTTGGCTCAAGGACTAGAAAACTGGGTCACAACGCAAGTTCAGAATTCTGTTTTTGTCACACACTACAGAGAGGTATCCACTGCATATCTAGACCAGGCCATGTTGAGATTGCCAAATGCAGCGCCTGGCCCGAACGTGATTACAAATAGTATGCTAAGGACATTATATGAGGAGTCACCAAATGATATTTTAGAGCTTGCTAATTATTCTCTTAGGAATTCATGGCTCCCATGTGAATGGAAAATAGCCAAGATTTATTCCATTACTTAAAATAAATTACAGCGTATCCACGGAGTGAATGATGATGAGTGGGCGAAGCTCGGGAGGTTCATCGTAGATCGTGGCGAGTTCCGGATTAATTTAGTTAACGCGCACGCTACGAATCCTCATGGTTCAACCACGGCCGCTCAATGAAAAAAAAATTGGCAGATCCCACGTGTAGTGGGAATCAAGGAAATGCGAAGCATGCATAAGGAACGTAAACTGGATTTGCATTGTTGTCTCGCTATAACGAGTTTGGTACATATGAAGTTAATGAAACGGCCGCAAGAGCACCAAGACTGTGGCATGTAAACCATGCCGCTCATACACGCATGCCATGGTTCTAACGTTATGACTTGTCATTTACGTTCGTCATGCAGTCGTGTTGTGCCATAGCAATTTTGGCATACATCCCTTTAAGGAAACGAGTGGCATGTAGATCATGCCGCTAATTACATGCATGTCACGATTTTCATGTAATGACCTGTCATTTATGATCGTCATGCAGTCATGTTGTGCCAAACCAATTTTCTTATAGGCTCCGTGCAGTCGAGTTTTCCATGTGCGATATCAGCGCCAGAATGCACTGCCTGGCGGAGAGAAGAAGCAAAATTGGGCAGACTGTGACTGGAAAATACGCGAACGCGATGCGCGTCTCCAACTCTATAGCATCACCGACCGCCCGTCCCACCTTGTTTCGTTTTATTTCCTTTGATACGCGCGCTCCAAACATGCGGCAAACTGTTCCAAAGGGCGACGCCGCGAGCGTTCGTGTGGTTCGAAGCACGTCCGGAAAGCAGCGAAGAAACGCGCGCGTCGCTGTCGCCTCGGTTTCCACCGTGCGCGCGCGTCTCATACGTGCGACTCAAGCGGCCAATATCAGCGATAATGAGCCGTCCGACGAGAGCTACGTAGCGCCCTCTGGTCAGTAGATGGAACCCATACATCCCATTAAGGAAATGCCAGGATAGTGCCAGGACCATGGCATGTAAATAATGCCGCCCATGACATGCGTGTTCTGCTTTTCATGTTATGACCTGTCACTTATGTTAGTCATGCTGTCGTGTTGTGCCATAGCAATTTTGGTATGCATCCCATTAACAAAACGCCTGGCATGTAAATCATGCCGCCCATGACATGCATGTTACGCTTTTCATGCTATGACCTGTCATTTACGTTCGTCATGCAGTCATATTGTTGCATACCAATTTTCGTATACATCCCATTAACGAAACAGCCAGGAGAGCACCAAGACCGTCGCATGTAAATCATGTCACTCATGACATGCATGTCATGGTTTTCGTGTTATGACCTGTCATTTATGTTTGTGATGCAGTCATGTTGTGGCATGCCAATTTTCGTATACGTCCCATTAACGAAACGCGTGGCATGTAAATCATGTCATTCATGACATGCATGTCATGATTTTCATGTTATGACCTGTCATTTATGTTCGTTAACCAGTGATGTTGTGCCATACCAATTTTCGCATACATCCCATTAGCGAAACGGCCAGGAGAGCACTAAGACCGTGGCATGTAAATCATGCCACTCATGACATGCAAATCATGATTTTCATGTTATGACCAGCCATTTATGTTCGTTAACCAGTGATGTTGTGTCATACCAATTTTCGCATACATCCCATTAGCGAAACGGCCAGGAGAGCACCATGACCGTGGCATGTAAATCATGCCGCTCATGACATGCATATCATGATTTTCATGTTATGTTCGTCATGTAGTCATGATGTGGCATACCAATTTTCGTTGACATCCGATTAGCGAAACGGCCAGGAGAGCACAAAATCGTAGGCGGATAGATAGATAGATAGATAGATAGATAGATAGATAGATAGATAGATAGATAGATAGATAGATAGATAGATAGATACGCTCAAACTCGCCGAAGTTCGCTAAGAAATGCTTCGCATTTAAAAGGTTTCCATTAAGCGGCCGTGGTTCAACTATGCACAAGTGAAATCTCCCACCGGCACTTCATTGCAAGTCAAGATCCAGTGCCTATATATATATATGGGTTGCCGGTGAACGCTTCTCCAACGCGAGCAGTCGGTATTTCTCAATCAAGAAACTCGCTAGGAGACGCTGCCGGCGCCAACGTTGTCTCTCGCGGGTGAGGGCGCGTTCTCCTTTGCGAGCTGGTAGAGCGTTCCTCTAAGAAAGAGCGTTTCCATAGCCAACGCGCGCCTTCCGCTCTCTCTCTGTCTCTCTCTCTCTCACACACAAGAGAGCAGAGGCACGCGCCGGGAGAGAGAGAGAGGCACGCGCCGAGGGCGAACGCGTGCCTCCCGGCACGCGGGTTACGCCTGACGCCTGACGCGTGACAAGGTTAGACTAAGAGGAGCTTCGCCCCTAAAAGCGAGGGGTGGGCTACACTATCGTCAACACCAGGCCGGTTGCATCAAATGTAGTGAAGCTTATTCAAAGGGTTCTTTATGCCCATATATCAGAATTCATTAGCGAAAAGCAATTTTGCTGGGTCCCTGTCAAATTGGATTTCGATCTGGTTGTTCAATTTGGAACGCGCATCTGGAAAGTCGAATTACCATTGACCGGCACAACAGGCAGTGTGCGGCTTTGGTTACGCTGCGCGTATGTAAAGCACATAATAGTGTTGAACACGCTATTCTAATAGAGCGTTCCCAGGCAACATTGTAGCACGGGTTAGGGAATTTTGTTTCAAAAGTGGCTACCCTTCTACACAAACACGCGGTTTGCAGCAGGGTTCCGTATTTTCCCCAATATTATTTAACACCTTGATGAACAATATTCCTGTTCACAAAGGGGTGAAAACCTATATTTATATGCTGATGACATTGCTTTTTTTTTCTATTCACAGGGACATTCACGCCCTTTGCTATATACTGCATAGATATTAAAGGGAACTTGAAATTTGGCTGGATAGCTTGGAGTTGAAGTTGAACGCCAGTAAGTCTGCTATTGTGGTGTTCCCTGAGAAGGATCCTGTGCAAATTTCGATTAATTATAAGCTTCACATACGTCAGTTGGAGTCAGTAAAATATATCTGGGTTATTTATAACGGAAGTCTCAATTGGCGGCCGCATATTGATCATGCGGTGACTAAAGGAGTGCGTGCGATGGGCATACTGCGTAAGCTAAGCAATAGTAGATCTGTAGTGAGGAGAGAAGCAATTTTGATGGTTTGTAAATTGTACGTGCGTCCAGTTTTAAAATTTGGCTGCGTAATATTTTCTGGTGCACCAGCATACAAACTCCGGCCGCTTGCACTATTAGGGCGAGAGGCTTTACGACTGTGCTTAGGGCTTCCAAAATTCGTTGCAAATGCAGTTTTATACCTGGAGACGCCAGTCCCACTCCTTATAACCCGATTTAACATGCTAACGGTGCAGACATTCTGAAGACTATATGAATTTCCCTCAAACCGAGATCTAGTAATTTTCCTCTCTCATCCAGATTTATTTTTTTTTTCCTATTTACTGGCCGAGGTTTCACACTCCGCAAATTATATTTGTTCAGGAATTACTTAAACCATTAAACGTACAAATTCGCGATGTACTTTCAGTCACTGCTCAACAAAATTGTCCGGAAATTGTGTGTGATCACATCTTTCCAAATTACGCGAAATTATTACCCTACCGTATGCTAAACGGATTATTACAAGATCGCCTAAGTACCCTACCGACAGAAATGGTTAGTGCGACAGATGCATCGCGAAGCAAAGAACGCGCTGGAGTAGGAATCTTTTGCCCAGAACTCGACTGGTCTTTCTCATTACGGCTACCTGATTTCCCTCCTACATTTCTCGCCGAATTAATGGCCATAATATTAGCTTTCCGCAAATTAAATATTGCAATTAAAGTGGTTGCTATTCTTAGTGACTCTTTATCTGTGTGCTCTTCTTTGTCTGCGACTGCATTAAAGCTCTTCTGTCTTCTAGCTCCTGATCACGTGAAATGTACTCACTTAATCTGGGTACCTGACCGCAAAGGTTTGTTTTTGAATGGAATTGCCGATTAATTAGCAAAGGCGTCGCTCCATCCACCTATGATTCGGGTCCTACCACCAACTGCACACTTAACGGTGGCCAGATTTCGCGCACTTGCAAAGCAATCGTCAGACTTTAAACATCTTTTATTCACCTGGCCTGGCGGATTATGCAACACAAGGGAGATGGAGGTTGCCATCACAAAACTACGTTGCCGAATTCACTGTTTAAATTTTCACAAATCTGGTCTGGTTGCTTCCTCGCTGTGCCCCATCTGCAATGATCTTGTCGCCGCTTCAAAATCCAATGAAAGACAATTCTCGAACCAATTATTCGCCAACCGCGCCTGCAATTTACTGAGATAACTATCCTTTCCTTTGGAGCGTCAACTTCGGGGTCACAGGGATGTTTGTTCAGCAATGATAAAAATTCCTAACTGAAACCGAAAGAATTTTACCTTGATTTTCATCACCTGTGCTTCGCCAAACCACGCGTATATTATACAGATCTTAAAGTCAAAACAGTATTGGCGAGTCTCCTGCATTGGGCATGTGCCCAAATACGGAGCTCACACACTATGCCGTGACCACTTGGCCCCCATGTTACGCAGTTTGCGCGCTGTACCAAAGTGCATTTCAGCGAACGAGCGACCAGGCGGCTTGCACGCACGAGACCCGTTCGACGCGAGCACTGTCGTGCATGGCATGTCGTCGCTCTTAATGAACATCTTCTTTTATTAACCTGCATTAGTCGAATTCGCTACATTTTCTTATTTTATTTCATTTCATTTATTTATTATATCCTCAAAGGTTCCGTATGGAGCTTCACATGAGAGGTGGATGACATAAAAGAGGTGGTATCGATGAAAGTGATGGTTAAGATACAGCTCAGTCTGCTTCTTGGATGGCATTCTCGAAGCGAGTAAGATCTCGGATGACTGCTGCCTCTTCCGGACGGCCATTCCAGTCTTGGGAGGTGCGCAACAAGAACGACTGCTGAAATGATGTGGCGTGTGCACGCGGCGGAATCACAGCGTTTGGATGACTTGTGCGATGACCTCGATGTACTGGTTGGATAAGCTGGTTGTCACGTGTGGCTGAATGAAATAATTTGTAGAAAAGACAGAGATGTGCGATACGACGACGAAGAGCGAGAGTGGGAAGTTTTAACTGGGGTTTCAGGGCGGAGATGCTGGAGTAGCGAGAGCAATCTGAAGCAATGAATCTGGCTGCTCGGTTCTGGACAGGCAGACAGAACTTTTAATTAGGTCCTGAGAAGCGCCGCCCTTAGGGCAGCACTGCGGGCCGCGTGGGGACAGGCAGGCCTATAGCCTCAGTGCCGCATCGTGGGCTCTCTGGACAGCCAGGAGTTGTGGTACAAGCTCGGAACTCCTGATGGCAGAATTCCACTCCTCCTCGGCGACTTGACTGGGCCCATGTAAACGAGGGGCACCGCCAGAGCATGTGTTCTAAGCTGCTAACCGACCCGCAGTCCGGGCAGGCAGACTCGAAGGCATCCGGAGCAATAATGTTGAGTAGAGCTAAACTGGGATATGACCTAGTTTGCAGCATTCGGAGTGTGATTGCCTGAGGCCTGGAAAGTTTGGCGTGTGGGGGCGGAAAGGTCCGCCTGCCCATTTGATAGTGTTCTGGACAGACTCCAGAATTTTGATATGGTTATAGTGAATTCCACTGGCGGATCTGGAGCAAGTTTTTTTGCTCTGCGGCGGAGAATTTGAATTCCACTGGCGGATCCCGAGCAAGTTCGCATGTTCCACTGGGCGATTTGGGGCAACTTGCTCCGCGTTGATCCGTCTCGTAGGGCCGGATTCTGCCGGAACTCCAGCTATACGGTGTCGTCATTTCCGGATCAGCCGAGCACGGCGATTATATGGTAGCGTTTTTTTTTTCTTCATTTTTTTAGGCGCTGTCTGATAACCATGGGCTTACATATTTTGGAATGGCGTCGTTCGACCCTACAGGGGACTGCTCCTCGCTCTGAGCGACAGCAAGAGTTCTACGTTGGGAAGCAGCAGCAGAAGCGATGAGTCGTACGTGCTGCACGAAACGTTATTTACGGAGCTGTTTCCAGAGTCCCCGTGCAAACGCCCCAAAATGCTCGGCTACGTCGAAGTAGTAGTACACGCGTACTCGGAGAAAGAGGTATGCATACTTTTGTGCGAGGTCTAACGTAGTCCAACGCAACAAGGGCAACCGGATTCATGCGACAACGACCCGATGAGGATCGTGTCGCTCCGCGACGGATATTGTTTCTCCGTCGTGGATTCGGCACACCGCTCCAGATCCGCCAGCGTAATTCACTATTAGTTTCGTCAAAGAGGGCAGATCACATTCAATTTTAGGTCTTACAATGGCAACATAAGCGAGTAGTTTAACGGAAGGTGGTGCCATGAAAATATTACGGCGTATGTAACCAAGGGCGCGGTTAGCGGAGTGAGCTATGTGGTCACACCATGATAGGTCGCCTGAAAGATGGACACCTGGGTATTTGATCGAGTTAGTAGCAGCTATGTGACAGTTGTTGATTGTGTAAGCAGCCGGCGCGTAGTTTCTGCGACGATGAAAAGAAATGAGTAATGTTTTATTAAGCGACATCAACTAGGTGCTACACCACTGTTGGATGCGTAAGAGGTCATGCTGTAGGGAAGAAATATCGGTATAGTTATGTATTGGGCGGTAAAGGACACAATCGTCGGCGAAAAGCCGAATTTTAGATTCAACAGAAAGTGGAAGGTCGTTGATATATATTAGAAACAAGAGAGGCCCGAGGACCCTGGGGCACGCCGGACGAGACAGCGGAGAGGTTGGAGGAGAGGTTATTAACATGCACAAATTGTTTGCGGTTTGTTAGGGAATGCTTTGATCCAGTGGAAAACATGCTGGTGAAGGCTTAGACGTGAGACCTTTAGCAGGAGACGAGAGTGGGGTGCCTCGTCAAAGGCTTTTTCGAAATCTAGAAACAATGCATAAACTGGGATGGTACGGTCTATGTGGAGGTGGACGTCATGCTGGAATAATATTAATTGGGTCTCGTATGAGTGACCTTTACGAAAGCAATGCTGGTTTGGGTGAAGAAAACTTACAGATGATAAAAAGCTGGCGACATGAGAGAAGAAGACGTGTGCCATGATCTTAGAACGAACACTAGTGAGCGAGATGGGACGGTAGTTACCTGCAGATAAGCGATCGAAGACTGGAATGACCTTCCCAATTCTCCAGTCCAATGGGACTTCACCTGTGTCGAGCAACTGCTGAAAAATGATTGATAGTATGGAACCGCACATGTTTAGTATTTTAAAGAATTTTGGCATTGATGCCATCTATACCACATGATGAAGAATTTTCTAATTGGTTGGTTACATTAATAATGCCCTCTGGGTTGAACTCAATCTTCGGCATTGGCGGAAAGACGAGGAAGTTTAGGAAGTTCGCTGCTAGGTTCGTTTGTAAAAACGGAACAAAATGTGGAGTTGAATGCAGATAGAACGTCGCAATCAGCAATGGGAGATCCAGAACTGTCACAAAGAGAAAGTGTAGTTTTGTCGTCCGGTTTCAATGATTTTCCAAAAGCGGCATGGGTTGTCCAGAAGCATGTTAGGTAGGGTGGCTGAAAAAAAATTTTCTTTGTTTTTGCTAATAATTTCACGTATTCTTTGGCTGTACTTTTGTCCATACTTGGGTGGTACAGGCGGAGGCTTTTATTTTATGTTCTTTTTTCTTACGCCTCAGCATAACTTTTGTACTTTTGTCCCAGGCTAGCCGCGAGCTTGACTGCCTGGCGGAACGATGGAGGTGCTGGGTATGAACCGTATCAACGAAGGTCGCCGTAGCGCGCCAGCAAGCAACTCCCGTCAGCGGGCAAGCCGCCGTCTTGCAGGTGGCTCACCGGAATTCTTCCGTTCACACCAAAGGGAAACTCAGAAGTAGGGAGTCATGTGTACCACAGCCAGAAGTGGTCGTGAGCCGCCGACGTTCCACGGTGACTCGCTTATTTATTTAATACCGCGGACACGAGGTCCGTGCAGGGTGGGTAGAACACAATACGTAAAAGCTGAAAGATGCAGTTCCGCGAATACAGCAAAACGTGTTTTTAAGACTATTTTAAGCAATGCAGATGTAAAAAGAAAAGTGATATAGTGTTCCACTCATTAATGGTGCGCGGAAAGATAGGTTATTTCGGGGGCAACACAGCGGTTAGAGCATTTGGGTAATGTTGGCGAGTGTGCCTCGTCAATAGTGCATTTAAATATGCTGCCGGATCGATTGCGAGCTTGTTAGCAATTAAAGTCGAAAGAAAGTCAAGACGTAATTCTTTTCGACGCTATTCAAGAGTTGGAATTTAATCCGACTGCATTAGTTGAGTTGGTGAGTCGCATGTAGAAAACTTGTTATCTGTCTAGGGACTGGTTCAAGTTTCTTGACGTTACACCGTGTGCAATGCACTCAAGCTTCGGTGGAATGCAAGACGTCGAGCTGCGTCACGTCTGTGTCACCTTTGCGTAATATGAAAACCGCTCGTCTTGGGAAGATCGTAAGGCGGAAATAGCACTTTGAGCTGACAAACGAGAAGGTGTATGACTTCCGGCACGCACGGTCGGCCGAGGTCGGAAGCAACAGCCATCGAGAAGGTGCTCACCGCGAGCTAAGCCTGCACACGTCGTCTTCAGAGGCGTGCACACACTGCGAGAGCCGATCAGGTCAGTGATGCGTCGACGTTGCTCGGTATGAACTGAGCATACCGGATCCAGACCAGGCAACCCGCTGTACAAAGCAGAAGGCACCGTTTGGGCTAGTTGGTGAGGATCCACAAGAAAACAATTCGCAGCACGAAAAAACGGGCAAGACAGGGCGAGAGCTGCAATTTTATTCAAGAAACCTATCTTCTTTAGATTGTGGGACAATTTATAGATAAGTAGCAGATACAACGTTGATGTGCTCTTCTCGGCTCCTAGCAAGTTGTCAAAAATATGTCCTGTGATGAAGAAAAAAACCAATGTGCACTGTCAAACACCAACTCTGGTTAATGTTGTGTCCACTCACCTGCGACAAGGTCTATGTAGGGCAAACAGGCAGATGTTTTCATGAGCAAGCAAAGGAGCACTATAACCCAGCGGGCATCTTGCTCTTCACTGTCGGGAGCGCAAATCCGTTTTTTCGTAAAACCAGATTTCTTGGACTTGGAAAAGATCAGCTGGGTAGAGCATATTGAAGCACATCGATTGAAATATATCATATAAGAGTAGCAGACACTCAGTGTATCAGCACTCATTCAGTGTTACTATATACTTGATAAAAAAAATGACTTTTTTGGCAAACTGAGATTACTGTTCACGCGTGGAAGACAGGCCTGCACTTAAGCTTCGGTTTCTTCGATGAAATTTCAGTTGGAAGTGCAAATCTCGTCCTGTCCAACTCGTTCCTTTTGTCGTCCCCGTTTTTTTCGCGCTGCTAATTGTTTTCTTATATACGCTGTACGAAACAGTGCACCAGTGGCGACTACCGTGCCCTACCCCGCCGACAACACGCAGTACACGTCGCCTGTTCCAAGCGCCTATCGGCCTTCAGCAGCGTGGCCCGTTTTGTGAAGAAGAGGACAAGTGACCTCTGGCATGACCACGAGAGCAGGCCTCTTTGTTTTCACAGCGGTGAAGCTGGTCACCTGTGTAACTTCTGTCCGTACCGTCAAGCTGGATTGATTCCCACGAATGCGCCATGCCCCTGAAACAGCGAACGGCCCGTACAGATTGAAGACTATATATCTGTCGACACGCGAAAGCCCCGTCATTCGCCGCCAGCATCAGCCATGGTCGCCATCATCTATGGGCTGCCGATTGCCCAGCCCGCGTGCAGCTTGAAGACTGCCAAGATGTTCACGCAGCAGAAAAACTGAAGCCACGTGAAGGTGAGGGCGCTGATAATCACAGTAACGAAGATCCTCCATCGTGGGTTCAGAACGATGATGATAGAGACGGATTAGACCTTTAGCGCGGATGCGGGCCTTGATTAATAAGCGCACGGCCACCTTATAACGTATAGATGGCTTGAGATTAGGGGATTTACTTACGTTTCTGACTTGATCGTAATGCCAGAATAGTCAAGAGAAATTATACTAGGGATGTTTTTTTTTTTTTTTGCATGCGAACGGCACCTTAATTACCCTACGTAGGTCTAGTGTGTCATTTTCGACAGAACAAGCTCTACCTGTAGGGGAATCGGAGAAGCGACGTCGTCGTGTTGTCCACGACGCTGCAGTGTGTAACGGTCATCGTGGAGAATGACCGGGAAGGTATACAGCGGGTGAAAACGGGCTGTTCTTGAACAAAGGCATTTGTGCGGCTCGAGGTCAAGCAATGGCTGTGCAGGTGCTTACGAATTTTGGAAATGGTTTCCAGCACATCGCACAAGGAACAGCTACTGCCTATCTCCACGAATTCCAAGCGGCGACCGAAATATGCACCCTCGCGACAACGCCAACTGCCCTGCCAGGAACTTGCAATGTCGACGCCTCGGTTACCATCAATCTACAGCTACCCGGAGCACGAAAGCAGCAGCTACATGCCTTTATTAAGAATTTTTTTCAGACTGCTTCTCCACATTTTCCAAGGTGCGTCGTAGGTCTACAACAAAACACAGAACAGAGGAAGCCACGAGGCCGGTATGCCCACCTCCGTATTGTGTTTCACCAAATTAGGACAGACAAGAAGCAAGTATACGCCTTCAGGTGACGTCATTCCAACAGTCCATGGGTGTCTCCTGTAGTGCTCGTTAAGAATACACAATTCTGTTCTGCGTCGACTATCGGGAACTGAACGGTGCAACTAAACGGAATGGGTACCCTCTTCCCTGTATTGACAACACACTAGACCGGCTGCCATATGCAAGGTTCTTTTCTATATATCCCAAGAGCGGAAAGGTGTGGATGAGCGGGATCGTAGAAAGACATTCTTAACCCCAGACGGCCTCTACCAATTTAAAGCGCTTCCCTTTGGCCTCTGCTCTTCGCCAGCGAATGGTGGACACTGTGCTCGCTGGACTGAAATGGCAGTCCTGCTTGGTGTATTTCGACGATGTGGTTGTATTTTCTTCAACATTTGACCAACATTTGACCAACATCTGCGTCGTCTACAGCTGCTATTGGAAGCTATTCGCTTAGCAGACTTGACAAGCCGGAAAAATGCCAGTTCGGCGTCGAAGAACTTGAATATCTCGGACATGAAATCGGCGCTGAAGGCGTTCGGCCAGACCCTCGACACCCATATTCTCGAATTCTCGACACCCACAAAAAAAAAAAAAAAAAAAGTCGGCGCATTGGTTTTTGGGTTTATGTGCCTGCTATTCGCAGCTCCAGATAATGTGGTTCATCTGGCAACATTGCTCAGATAAAAAAAGGTGGCGTCTACATCCAGAGTCACGGCCGCGCTTTCGCTTAGCGCTGTGCTAAAGTTTCTTGATTGCGGGGTCAGATCACAATGCTTGGTCGAAGGCGAAAAGGTGCTTGCTGCCGAACATCTGATATTAATCGGCCTACAGGATTTGAGTGGTGTGATAGTTTCTCTTCTTTTTGCTCTTTTTTTCTTTTTTCTCTCTTTGTGTGTGTGTGCGCATGGGCACATGCCTATATGTTTTCATGAATCAAACCATTCAGGGTTGTTCGCGTATGCTCTGCATTTCTTTTTCTATCCTCGACTTTTCGCGAAACTCAGCGCGGTGACGATCCCTTGCACTGTACTGGTGCCGAACCCCTCTTCCGCTTCTTTGTACTCCGCACACAACAACGACATTTTGCATCAGCGTTTCTGTACCGCACTGCGGGGGTTGCAGCAGCATAGACTAAGTTGACGGCAGCGCGAGTGTCTCGTACTGCCGCCTGACGACCTCGGCCCACCCGTTCGGTATTAGTGAGGCGCCGTGCGGACGCAGACGTCATCTTGCACTGGCCTTTGCCTCTTGGACACACCTCTGTATCCCAAAGCCCCTTTTTTTGTGGGCTCTCCCCTTTCCATCCGCCCCCCCCCCCCCCCCCCCGTTATGCATGTTCGTAAAGTGTACTTAAACACCATGCGCCCATGAGAAACTTTCACCTTTGAAAAAGGCTGGTCTCCAGCCGAAAAGTCAGAATAAATCCTAAATGTTTGTCACTGTGACTTTCTGATCGTAGATATGTAGTGTGGAGTAACGACCATGTGGAGTAAAGTGACCCAGATGGGCACGTTACTCCACATGGTCTAGGCGTGCCGACAGAATCCAAGAATATCGGCAAACCAGTCAAGCCCCGACCATCAACCGAGCACGGACGGCGGCCAGAGCCCCCCGTCTTCTGGAGGTACTAAATACTTTCAACTTACGAATGTTGCATTTTTTCATGTTTTCACAGCCATTGTAAATCAAGTACGAGTCAAAATCGACACTGAGGATTTGGTGAGAACGCGCGGGTTAAACAAGCAACAGAGAGAAGCCACGAGGCAGGGAAGCCTCTATCGTCCAGATTTGCTCTAGGATACGAGCGTTCGATATGCAGCGAGCATTTTTTTAGGGACGATACAAACGTCTGTGCACTAACGTGGGCGTAGAGACGCTTTGGTCGACACGCAAGCGTGCGGGATCATTCCATATTCTTAATATGGTGTTCAACGATGGTTACATGTGGCGGTCGCCGTTTTTTTTTTTTTTTTTTTGTGAGAACACGAGGTCACACACACACCTGTCCGGCCCCTCCCACGTGCTGCGCGCCCTCGAAGCCAACGGTTGACAATAAAGCAAACCTTGTTTGCACGCTCTGGCGGCTTGAGTGGCTCTGGCCTCCAGGTACCAGCCGATCCCGTTGATCTCTACGTTCCTTGTTTCGTTCGCAATAATGCCCAAAATTTTCGCCTCTCCTTCATGGCGGCACCATTCCAAAGTCCGCCTCGATGAACGCGCGTTCGTAGGGAGCTTCGAGCGTATATGCGCCGCAGTGGTAGGGCACCATTCTTAGACCGCTCTTGGAGAGGGCACAGGGACCCGCGTAAGGCAACGACGCTGGCGGGTCAATGTGGCGCAAGTATATACCACTGATACCTTGGTCGCTTACTATATATAATAGGTGAGCTATTACCACAAAGGGTTAGCCCTTGAGGCGATGTGCGAACGTGGGTTCATCCACTTCAAGTGGTGCAGTACTAGCGAAACACCGACGTAGCAATGGGCAAGTTCACTTTGCACTCTTAAAAAAAGAGGTAGTAGAAAAGGTAGTAACGGGACCAGTTACTACCGTTTTGGCACCATTACTACATTTTTTTTGTCACTTACTAGTTTAGATGTATGCTAGAGGTAGTAAATGTCAGGGTAGTAACTGTCACTACATGCGTACGTATCAGGTTAGTAAACGTACTACCTCCACTGGCAGCAGTATGTTATGCTGTAATTGCGATAAGCGTACGCGGAATTTAGTCAAACTATAACTGATTTGAATACGTTTGAATCCCATGCAGCGTGGTTGCATGCATATACGGAAAAAGAAAAATACAAGAATCTCGATTCAAAACATTGATTACTTAGCCGAATCCACTTCTGCTTTCCGGAACAACTCGAGCGTCCTTAAGGAAGGACATATATCGCGGAGACGCTTTGATCTTCCGTCTGCGGTAGTGCGCGCTGTCGTTTCTGGTTCGAACATGTTTTTAAGCTGTCACCTAAATATTTTTATGTGCAGCGTATTCGCCAGGGCTAATCACACAAAGTAATTAGCAATCGTTAATTGGTGTAACACGATGTAATTAGTCAGCACCAATCAGCGTGACCGGACAATGCCTTACCGCGCTCATTTTTGTTTGATCTTAATCCTTTGCAATACAGTCGACCTGATATGGCAACGTAAAAGGCAAATATAAACCGAGTCATAATAAGTCCGATAAAAGATTGCCATGGTAGTAAAGTTACTACCTTTGGTTACTACCCATAGCTAGAGCTAGTAACTGCAGGTGGTAAATGACATGGTAGTAATGTTACTACCTTGCTGTTTACTAACTGCAGTTACTACTTAGGTAGTCAATGTTGTGACAAGCATTTACTACCTAAAAGTTAGTAAGTAGCACGAGCTTTTTTTAAGAGCGATGATGTTAGTAAGTAGCACGAGCTTTTTTTAAAAGCGATGATGCAAGAAGAAACATTCAACTGCTTATGCGAAGATCACTTTCGCGTTATACCGATTCATTTGACAGAGGGATCAGACAGATTTTTTTTATCGCACCTGTAACCACATCTCTCTTAAATGTAATGTGTTGAGTAATTAAGCCTGTAAATTACGACACTTGACTGCGAGAACAATGACTTTTTGATGTTCTGGAAACGGTACCGTAAGCATGCGAGTTACAAAGCTTCCGGACAGGGGCAATTGTCTTGCCTAATTCGCGAAGAATTCGACGAGAAAACGTGATGCAAGCAATGCGACCATAATAATAATACTGCTTGCGTGCTCTGCACATAAAGGCAAGAGTCAAAGAAGGCATTATGACTGAATTGCCGCTCAGTAGCATGATGAATGTGTGCACATAAACCGTTTATAATATATATAGCTAGACACTTGCCATCTCTTGATTGCAGAGTTGTTCGGGCTATTTTGTCCCCGATCATACAAGCTAATAGTAGAACTATTACTGACAGCAGCAGCTATAAGGTACGGTTGTAGTGTACAGATAAATGTCCCGGAAGTGAAATACTAGCAACAGTAACGACGAATCCAATAATATCCTATTTTGTTCGGTTCTGGAATCGAATAGTTATTGTTTGCTTCAGCTTGTCTGTGGTGGCATTCGATTAAATCTCAAGAGTTGTTATTCACGTGACACCCACCGAAGAGGCGTCAGAAAGCGCTTATTTACGCCAATGTTTCACGCCAGTAAATGCGATGTGTTTATTAGCTGCCCTGATATGAAGGACAAATGTGAAAAGGAAGCGACCGTTTCAGAAGGCGCGGTGTCGCGCCTGGGAAATGCCCCGATCTTGTGAGTGGTTTGGCTCTGATCCCACATATGCGACATATGAATTGTGCATTGTACTCATTTCGGACTAACGTTTTTATTTGCGTAAAATAGTTCTGTGAGTATCTGTTTTGTCAAAAAGCCCGCGACGAAAAAAGGAGGAATCACCAGTGTGCTCACGAAAAAATGTTGAAGAAAGAATGTCGCATGAGGGCAGCGTGTTCACCCTGAAATGGAGGATGGGAAGCAAAATAGGGAGAGAAGATCGTACGAGCTTTGACGTTACAAGTTGGTGTCGTACGGCAATTCGGGTGCAGGGAGGGCACCGCGAAAAGCCATGATCCCCTAGAAATGCAGAAACCAACATCGTACTGCCTACGAGAACCAGAGCGCGGATTAGACAGCAAATGAAAGTGACCATTTCAAGGTAAGTAGTTACAGAGTGCTTGATGAAACATGAAAAATCCTCTTGCGGATGAATAACGCGGCAAAAATGTATTACCAAGGCACCTTTGAACGCGCGGCCACAGAATTCTTGTGTCTCTGAGGAAATCGCGTGAAGAAGAAACGCCAAGAATTCAACAACGCACCGATAGCTCGGTGTCTTGGGTCACCTATATAGCTAGTCCCGCTCCAGAAACTTGGATTGCCAGAAGCCCTAGGAACCGAGAGTATTGCCCCTATACTCGCAGCTCCTTTAGACTGTCGGCGCGATTCAATGGTTTTTTCATTCCACTGTGGCCTGCGGATGGTCATGCCGCGTGTAGCACGCGGATCTACAGATTCTGGTAATAGGCACATTTTATAAAATCTGATGAGGGAAGGAAGCATCTTCAGTGGCATAACGTTGTCATCCCTTTCAATCCGCTGCAGTTGAATTTGTGGCAGAAACTTTTTTTTTGCTGATGGCGAACTGGCCCTGCACTTTGCAGGTTTCATTGGCGGTGGTTCATCGATTTTAAAACAGTTGAATTTTTTGTCTGCTTCGCATAGTCCTTCACTTCCACGATGTCCGTCCTGCGATGCTGGCAATAAACCGTATTTTTCATCAGCGAATGGTTGCGCAGAGGTTTGCGTCTCCTTGTTCTTCAAAAGGGCAGAAAGCTGAGCGACTTGGTAAGGGTCCATAGTGTTTCCTGTTCTTTTCACTATGGACTCGGCCGCAATTTGTTATAACTATCTTGAAAGCTTAACAATGTACCTCGCTCGAATCATAAGACCGGTGTTCCTGCTGGACTGATCAGTTTATTCGTACGGCGATGCTTGCGGTGCCAACTGACGCGCACTGCACGGATTCACTTGCGCGGGCGGATGCGAATGACATCAGCTGCAACGTAGTGGCACGAAAGAATTCATGGGCAAAAGTAGCCGACATAAGAGTGCCCGTCACTTAGTGATCTGACCCTCGTATGGCTAACGAGTATGCCAAGCGTCGTCGTCGTCTCGGTAATACTGCACGGAGCAAACGTAATATACTCGATGAATAAAGGCGTTGGAATCGGCGTCGGGCCCCGAGTTCCTTAATTACCAGCCGGTGATTTCACGAACATGCGGTTGTGATGTTCCTCTCGCATCAGCTGTATGCGCGCAATTGTTCTTCGTGCAGAATGTTTTAACGCGAATGTAATGTTACGCTGCATTTCTTGGCTCTTTGAGGTATCGTAACCGCGTCGATTCTGGAAAACGTGTTGGCAGGCGCTGTCCCTCGGGTATGTACACAAAGCATGCCAAGGCGAATATCCGCGATGCTTGTTCGCGCCGCGAAAGAAACGGGGATTATCATATTCTGTTCACGCTCCCACGCTGCACCTCGCGAGTGCATTCCCCGCACGGGCGCCTTGCAGATAAGGATTTCTTACTCAGGCACCCGAAGCTATGGTGGAGAAAAAAAATAAACGAAACGTATCTGGGGACACAGTCAAGTTGGCGGGTGCCAGACTAACGAAGCCTTTGGTTGCCATTAGATGGCGCATAAAACATTGGTAGCGATACCTCAAACGGCTCTCTACCGACTGTGGTGTAGAAAATTGACGTCACTCGAAAGCCTTATTTCGCGCTCCGTGCCTTCCTCGCACAAATGAACGAATGCCCGCGACTTCGCTCTGTTACTACTTTATTCACGTTCAACGTTGTGGTCCCATCGACGAAGACGGAAGAGAACGTTCCGCCGCCGCTACACTTGACATTCGGCCAGACCATCCTCGAATTCGCCTCCTATCCCACGTCATCAAGCAATAACTACAATCAATGTATAATCAAGCTCCAAGTTTCCGAGACTAGAGGAATAAATTTAAAGAAAAAGAAGAAGGCCCACCGACTCGCCGTCACTGGAGGGAGGCACGTAGGCAAGGGGGGGCCAAGGGGGGCCCGGGCCCCCCCCCCCCCCCCCCCCCCCGAAATTTGTCGTCAGCCATTAACGCAGGGGTATAGAGGCACAAGTACAAGTAGCACCGGGCGCACTTAAACAAATGAAAAAAACAAACGATAGTCAAGGAAGTCACTAAAAACAGCTAACCAAGAACCTTTATTCCGAAAGCACTTCAATTCCAAAAGCACGGCTACGCTTGCCGAGGATTCAGCGTCCGGCTCCTGAATCAACAGAAACACCATGCACTCTCCCGTATGTCTGAGGCGTTAGCGAAACCATCGGCCGTATTCTCAGAAGAGAAGGCATCCGAGTGACTCACAAGCCCACGAACACATGTTCTCTACATATTGCCAAACGCCGTTCACCGAAGGAGAGACCCCAAGGCACTGTATACAAATATGCAATGCGAGCTACATCGGCGAAACGAAAAACCACAAAGAAACATTTTGTCAGCACAGGAATAACCTCTGTAATTTTGCAACGGATCGCAACACGATAGCTGAACACTCCCAAGATAGCGACCACCGTATCAATCTTCCTGACACAACGGTCGTACCAACTGAAACAACTGAAACCAGTTATCGGAAATAGTTGCTGCTTTGTGATTGGGGAGAGAAACAGAAAACTTCGCAACGCGAGACATTTTAATGTATGTAAGACAAGCTTGTTGGAAACAAAATTACCAGAACGAACAAAATGTTGCCATACGGCTTCGAAACCAAAGAAAACGACGTCATCTGCCCGTACTTTGTGCGACTTTTCTTCGTCGCATCAGTATGGTTGTGTCGGGTTTTCTGGGCAAAAGCGACCATGACTATATTGCGCGAAACGGGGATTCTCATCTACGGTTAGGGCGCTCGGTAGTTGGATTGCTTCAAGGAACAGTGCAAAGAATGACAGGACATACAGAAAAAGATAGGGTTGACTCCACCGGTGGATTCCCTGAGGAAATGTCCTTCTTAACGAGAGGAGCGGTGTCTTTGATGCTGCATAGCTAGCAGGCGACATATTGCGGGCGTCATTTATACAGTCGCGTAGTGGCGGCAACTTAGGGAGCATTCAGGTGCTTTGTTTAACTGATAGCTGCGCAGCGTGGGAACAAGCACGCGTACGGCTTTGCTTTGCCGCAGACGCAGAGTTTTCCCACGACCGGACGGCGGAAGCTAACGGAAAGCTTGGAAAAGGGGACTTTTGTATGGAAAGCGACGGCTTCCAGGGCCCATTAACCCGTTCAACCCTGCTGGCACCTCTACGAATCCCACCACCCTTTTTCCGCTGTCTGTATCGTGGGGCAGGCGCCCGCGTGGCGGAAGGAGTGAAAAGGGTAAACAAACAAGGTAACCAGGGTCGCTTGTAGTTCTGCAGAAGGGTACTGTGAGCCTCGTTCATTCCATAGGTAGATGACCTGAAAGATTCCCTCAAACGGCGCTTTGCAGACCATCGGAAAACGCGGCGAAGTTTGCTATTTGTGTTGCCAAAGCACGCCTGCAAGGGCAAATTTGAATCTGTTCAGCCGGCCTTCGACTTTTACCTCAGAGATATGACAACAGCGCACATCGTTACGCTAAAAGGTGAATGGGAAATCTGGAAAACTAAATAGCAAACCATTCAAGAGGAGACTCTTCCCCGCTCTGCGACGGGTGCTTTACCTGAATGCAACAAAGCCCTCGTGCCGAACGTTCACACACTCAAGATATTGGCGACAATTCCGATGAGTACAGCTGCTGCAGAACGCAGCTTCTCGACACTAAAAAGACTAAGAACATACATATTTTGAAGAACTGTTCAGCTGAAGAGTGGCTTAATGGCCTTGTTCTTATGTCAATTCACCGGATGCAACTCAGTGTCGACGAAACTGTGTTTATAAAGAAACCGTGACGCATGAAAAGTGCAGCGTGAACCACTCTTTTTGGCCAAGCTGCATGATCGCTTCTTTTTTCTTTTGCGTTAACTTTTACTATATAGTAAAACCACTCGCAATGTCATTCTTTAATATTGCTTCCTAAAACGAATATTAACGTTCTGCATCTTTTGTGTGATGAAAGCATCCGTGTTTTGGTTCTTTGTGGTTCAATGAAATTGTTTTCGCGAATATGTCTGTTTTTTTCTTTTAGGAGTTGCTGTCATAAAGTGGCTCACGTTCTTCTCGCACGCCTGTAGTTGAGACAAAGTGTGAGAAATTGAGTAGAGAAAGCGTCCGACACATATTTTTTTACTTCCTGCAAAGTGGGCGCCTGATTCCGTTGCACTGCTTTTTTTTTTTTTTTTGTGGCTCCTCTTTCCGTCACTGACTCTGTATGGCCCTTCTTCGTCTAGATTACTTGGTTAGAAAGTATTCTTTCTCGTGCACACCCACTAGCTTTACTGCAGTGTCAAAAAACTTGCTTTCCATCTCGGATGAACTCGTCTTTTGTACTGTATTCCACTCTGTTGTCATTCTCGTCTAATAATTAAGCGCCTTCTATATTCCCGGGCAAGTTTTTTTAAGCATTGTATAATAATGACCATGCTGTTATTGGCGCTGTTGTCGCCCCCTTTTGTTATGTAATACCCTGAAAAGGGCCTTTAAGGGTATTACAAATGATGATGATGATGATGATGATGATGATGATGATGCTTTTTGGGCCCACCCCGAAAAAAAATCCTGGCTACGTGCCTGACTGGAGGAGCTAGCTCCGACAAACTGGTGTCCGCGGTATGCGCGCCTACCCATCGTTGTTGTTTTTCGTCGAATTTTTTCAGCACGATCAGGCCCCTGTGTTAGTAATTGACTTCGGTATTTACATACTGCATTTCGAAAGTGTGGTTTCCAATCTCCAACTCCTAGAATGAATCGCTCATGGGGGCTTGTATTTATTACGAACGGTCTTTAACGTTCGTAGGTTCGCTTTTCGTATATGGGATTCTTTTCCCACTGTCTGTTCATTAGCGGCCTATACGTGGCATCCCAACGCGCATATTTGTTACGGAACAGCTGAAGATCCTGTTCACACCACCTGAGGCCTTCCCCTGAACTTCGGGCTCTAATAGATGACTCACGTATCACCCCTAGAAACGACAAAATAGCGGTGCGTTTTCGGCACCGAGCTTCATATCTAATCTGATTATTCATTGGGTTTTTACGTCCCTAAACCACGCAATGATTTTAACTCCGGAAAGGAATGGTGCGTATCGAGCAGTGGTCTTCCCGTTGCGGTTCGAACCCTGTGGTGCAGCCGGCATCGAGGGAAGAGTGTGATGCACTGGGGAGAAAGGAACCATGTGGGAGGGACGCCAGGAAAGGAGGTTTGCGCGGCGCGCGACCTGGACGCATGCGCAAAGGGTTCCTTCCCACGCAGCCAATAAAAAGCGAGCTTTATTAGAAAGAGGGCAGCCCCGGTGAGTGGGACTCCGGACTGCGGCGGCGGCGGCCACACGGGTGCGAAAAATTTGCCTTCTATCGGCCGGGCCTTGCTCGAGAGACTTTCCTTTTTTTTTTTTTGGCGGGACTCGCCGGCGTGTGCTCGCGTTTGTCCTCGTCTCCGCCGCGCACTCGGACCGAGCTCGTCTGCACCGGAGGTCCCGGTACTCACTTTGTCCTCGCTTTGCGCCGAGGAAGAAAAAGTTTGCCCCTTAGCAGGTGAGTTATCGCTGCCTGTTCTCACTAGTGAACGTATCCTTAACCCCCGATTGACGCTCATTTTTTTCGTTTTTAATGCGAGAATCGCTGCTACCAACATAACGCAACAAGTCGAGAGGCACGAAAAGAGGACGCTTCAAGCGTGTTATCAATGCCTTGCTTCGTGGATTGGCTTGGAAGTATATTTCCATAAAGCGGCCTCATCTGGGCCCAAATATAAATCGCCAAACTACCTCATCGGAAATGCAGTGCCTTCGAATAAGCGTTTTTCTCTTTTTGTCAAACGCAGCACGGTGAAAACAAACTACGAGCACGCGTCATTCACAAGTGCGCTTCATCGCTCACTCATCGCTTTCGTTGTCCAGTGAAACGCACTTTCGCGACAATTCCGCTGGCAATCAGCGCCAACGCTCAGGCTACGCGTGGTCGAGTCACAGTGTAGTTGGCGAGAATAAATCGGCGCAAAGTTTGCCACTGCGCCGACTTCGCCAAGCGGTGCTCACCTGCTGCGCAAGAAAGCGTTACTTGTCGTGCTTACTTTATCCCTGTCGTGATTTACCCACTGATTATTGGACGCACTCTCGTGTCACAGTAAAATCAGACGTTATTGTAAAAATAAGTTTTTACAAGAACAACTTGTCAACATATTTTCATTTTCGTAAGCCACAGAACCTCGTAACTTTCGGGGCACAGCATCAATCTTTCGACGCAGTTGATTGTTCGCCGAGTATTACGGGATGTTTCAAGGAATCTTTGACGCGGATTAAGAACACGGCCAGATCTGGTTATTTACGGCTTACCGCAGTCACGTATTTTCAGAAGGATCTGAAGAGACTGACAAACCGATGGATTATGCGCCACCTGATTGTGTCGAAATCAATAAGCTCGCTCTTCTTTGACCCACTGTCAAGTGAACCGTAGACGATCGCGTGCGCGAGGCTTTCAGGAAACTCGGCTTATCCTATAAAAACGCTCGTAGTTATCGCCACGATTTGGTTCTTGTCGTGAGCACAACCAAACCTTTGACGAATTCCACTACAGCTGTACAAAACGGAAGCGGCGTGTTAAGCAAGATGTCAAGTTTCATTCCCACCACATCGCACGTACTGCGAGAAATTCCATCCAGGGAAACGGTTGCAAGACGGCTGCAGATTATTGTACACGCCAAATGTTTTCGCCACAGCGTTGATTTATTTGAAGAGTGCGGAGAACAGAATCCCTGGATTGGTCCTTGCTTTCCAGTTGCGCATGCGTCGCGAGAATCAAGTCAGAAATAAGGTCCCCTTCCCCGTGATACTTCCGGTCGTGTATTGATGTGATAAAAAACGACATATTCTTATGGCGTCGTCAAGTGATGGGAAAAGAGCAATTTAGCGAGGAATTTCTGATCGAGAGATCAAAGAACAAAACAAAAAAGGAATAATCGATCAGCTTGTACCGTTACACTATCGTAGCAGTCGTGCGAAACGCGACTATTATATATGAGAATTTGTGCTCAATGGGCCAAACGTATTTGGAGTAAAATAGCGTTTATTGCCAAGAGTTTCGACCGCGGGTCCGGTCTTTTTCAAGGCAGAGATACGCCTTGAAACGATAACTGCGAAGGTGTGTCTACTATTTTACTCTCTCTCTCTCTCTCTCTCTCTCTCTCTCTCTCTCTATATATATATATATATATATATATATATATATATATATATATATATATATGCGTTGAGAAACGACGGACGAACGTGCGAAAATGTTTATTTGTTCCAACGTTTCGGCAGGAGGGCCTGCCTTTGTCAGGGAATACAGGGCACAGGCGAAAACGCACTTCTTAAATACATGACTCCGGCGGGGGCCCCCAACACGTGCTTAACTATTATCATCATAGATATGGCATATATCATGTCACTATCAATCAACATAGGCACTTGTGCGATATGGTTATTACTGCATGAAAAAATTGCGAGCAAGACACAGTTTTCAACTACAAAGTGTGGGTTGTGCGCAGGGACAGGCAAATGGACAGTGGAGGTGTACAACAAATGTAGTATTAAAATTTGTTGTACACCTCCACTGTCCATTTGCCTGTCCCTGCGCACAACCCACACTTTGTAGTTGAAAACTGTGTCTTGCTCGCAATTTTTTCATGCAGTAATAACCATATCGCACAAGTGCCTATGTTGATTGATAGTGACATGATATATGCCATATCTATGATGATAATAGTTAAGCACGTGTTGGGGGCCCCCGCCGGAGTCATGTATTTAAGAAGTGCGTTTTCGCCTGTGCCCTGTATTCCCTGACAAAGGCAGGCCCTCCTGCCGAAACGTTGGAACAAATAAACATTTTCGCACGTTCGTCCGTCGTTTCTCAACGCATACAAAGTACTGGATCCGCAGAAACGCTACTTGATATATATATATATATATATATATATATATATATATATATATATATATATATGATGCATGTATGTATATATGTGTGTGTGTGTGTGTAAAACAACGCCGTCCTACATATATAGCACTGTATGGCGTATTAGTATCATCTGCCTTTCTTTTGGAACTTATCTATGGTCGATTTCAACCTAGAGGGTAAAAAAAAAATAAGAAACTTTCTCCGAGCCTGAGCTGTTAAAAAGGGTGTGGTGTTTATAAGCTATACGAATAACCTCGAACTAAGATATTCACCCATAAATGCTCCGAGACCGACGAGCATTTAAGTTGTGGTCGTGCTTCGCGCGAGCTACATTGCTTCATGTTGTGCAGTAAACGAAGGTGGACGAACCGTGTGCGCGGTGACACGAGTTGAGCATCGAGAAATTACCCGAGTCATCTTTTGACCGGACACTCCTTCGTACGGGAACTCACGACGATGGAATTGTTCATCAGCACCAAGGACGCGCAGACACTTGACGGCTCAAGATCATTGCGTTCATTCATCGGACAGAAACGATAAGACCACGCAGAGACTCGTCACACGCTGCGTGCACGATTCCTGTTTCATGTACCACGTGGGTGCGTCTGGTTGGGTATAATGTCGAGTAGGAAGCAAGAGGCACTGGTTACGTCGTCTCCTAATACAAGCTGTTGTTGCCGACCGGGGACAAGCACCAGAGATGGCAGGTGACAAGTGGCATACAAGCCACGTCACCGCATCTGTGCCGTGACGCAGTATGACGC
This sequence comes from Hyalomma asiaticum, assembly GCA_013339685.2. Classification (NCBI taxonomy): domain Eukaryota; kingdom Metazoa; phylum Arthropoda; class Arachnida; order Ixodida; family Ixodidae; genus Hyalomma; species Hyalomma asiaticum. The sequence continues at coordinate 115,987,278 of CM023486.1, forward strand.
AGTACTCGCATTTACGCGTCATAACAATTGCTCACGTGCCCTTACGGTCCTTTCTTTTTATCGTGGCGTCCACCTGGAAAATGTAGTGTCTCCTTTTCAACAAGGTCCATTTTGCCTCAGATTCGTTCTGGTTCGCAGAGATAAAAGCCAGCAGCTGATAGCAGCATGCATCTATCTATCTATCTATCTATCTATCTATCTATCTATCTATCTATCTATCTATCTATCTATCTATCTATCTATCTATCTATCTATCTATCTATCTATGCCCCGCCACGGTGGTCTAGTGGCTGTGGTACTCGGCTGCTGATCCGAGGGTCGCGGGATCGAATCCCGGCCGCGGCGGCTGCATTTCGATGGAGGCGAAATGTTGAGGCCCGTGTGCTGTGCGATGTCAGTGCACGTTAACAGAACCCCAGGTGGTCGAAATTCCCGGACACCTCCACTACGGCGTCTCTCATAATCAGAGCTGGTTTTGGGGCGTCAAACCCCGCATGTCTCCAGGCTTTCGTTCACTTTGTGCGCACCAGGGTTGGGCCGGTAGGACGATGAACGTGAATGACATCGCTCACTCATGCACGTCTTAAACAACGACGACACCGGCAGTGCTCGGCCCGAGGCATGCACGACGCCTGGGTGGCCCTGTGTTAGTCACGCACCCAACACTTGCCGAGTATACGCTTGCCATTGGTTGAGATTAAAACGTAAGAAGCAGACAGACAGGGACAATCAATGAAGGCAAACTGCAACGGGTAGGAGTCATGAGCTGCATCATGGTAGGAACCCGATATCTAAGGTGTCAAACACGGCGGCTACTCCCACGCGGCACACATCGTTAATGAACCTATTGAATCAGCAGTATAGTTGGCGAGTCCAGCGTCAACTGCAGCGGCAGTGCGTGTTAACCGCTCTTACAGCAACGTCATGTACAGTAAATATGTGCCGCTAACCCTCGGCTCGCTTAGCTTTGTTCGACCCCGTAGGAATACTCCGAAAACGGTCATCTTCGCGTCGACGAAGCAGACGTCTGTGTGGCTGCAGTGGCAAGCCTACGCACACAGCCAACCTGCGCTAGGTCATTTACAATAAAGGTTCACTCGTAACACCCGACCGAATGCCAAACAATTGGCCATAGGCCATTTCCTCGCTCACACTGATTTCCACAATGCGAGGATCTGCCGGAGTTTTTTTCGCGCATGTTGTGCCACCTGCCAGTCTCGCTCCGTTGGCAGGCCGGAAAGAGCGATAGGCGTTTTTGCTTAAAGAGCACCAAGATTTAGTGGAAAGAGCTGCTGCAAGCATACGTCGCCGTCTTATACGAACACTGCGTTGTAAGACAGTGTCCATTCCCTAGCACGCCGAACACAGCAGCAACAGATCTGAGATTTTGCGACCGGGTCAAATAGGTATGTTAGGAAAAATGACTGCTGCGGGATGCCAATGGAAATGAAATTAGAGCGACAAGCTTTCCTGCTCTCCAGAGGCTCTCACCCACCACCGTGATTATGATAGCAATGGACGCGGCCAACCCCACTCACGACTGTTTTCCTGCCATCTTAATGAACGAGCCTACAGCCAGCCCCGAAACCAAATCCCGGTATAGAAGGCAACCTTGGCTGACAAGTTTTGTTCAAACGCCGAACTGAATTTCACAACTGCGTCCCACAAGCCGAGGTGGCTTTGAGAGCGCTGACATTACGGTGGTTCTCGCGCAACAGTCGACGACGTCGCTCAAGAACATGTCGCCGGATGCCAACGTTACAAATGTGTGTGTGTGTGGGGGGGGGGGGGGGGGGGCGCTTCATCAATGCAGGCAGATCACACACGTCACGTATCCCGAACGCGTTTTGCTGTCTGAGTGCTTGCGTAGTTCATATAGATGCTGCATGATGCCGACTCAGGAACAGCAAGCTCCACTCATGCTGCCGTTCTCGGGTAGCGTTTGGCCAGCTCTCTTGTGCACGATCTTCCTTACTTTCTTGGGCTACCGTTGCGACGCGTGGTTCAGGTATAATCGCTATTTGCAAGCGACGATGGACTGAAGCGTGTTCGAAAAACTGTCTCCTAATTCAGAAACTATCCTTTTTCATACACTCAATCCTAAAGCATTGCCGGCGGAGACAATGCGACATGTACAAGTTACTTCATTTGACTGCAGTCTTTACGATGTATCCGAGACAAATCCTTTCGTTAGTTACTCCACTCCTTCCTCGGATATTCTTCAGGAAATCTGTACCTATTCGTTATCACCGTCAACATTTCGCGAGAAAGTGCCCCTTTGTGCACAGTTCGTAGGAAACCTGAGTTGTTCAGCGAGGCATTTCATTCGAATGTCTCTTCATCAGGAGGATGGGTGTTCATGAAGAACTCGGCATTAGATAGCACCGCGACACTGAAGAACTCTCCCTAAAATAGCATATCGTTAACTATTTAGTACTGACTTGCTACGCTGCTTGAGCGCTTGTGACGCTGGACGATTGCAAACGCACCCCTCCTTCCCACACTTTCCAACACCCACCGTGACCAGCAGCGCGTCAGAGAGGGCACGGTTCGGAACCCAGCTCTGCAAGAAACATTCGAATTCTTGCAAGATTTATTAAAGCATTCTATATATATATATATATATATATATATATATATATATATATATATATATGGTTGAAAAGAGAGACACACGTTCAAAATTCTTGTGAATGAATTTTGAACGTGTGTCTCTCTTTTCAACCCTACATTGGACCGGACCCATCGAACTTCAATCTGAAAAAAAAAAATATATATATATATATATATATATATATATATATATATATATATATATATATATATATATATATATATATAAGGAACAAAAATGAGTACGACGCACGTTGGCTTTTGCACTGTATATTTACTGACGTTTCGGCTAGTCTCCAGCCGAAACGTCAGAATAAATCCTAAATAACATGTTTCTCACTGTATAGCCAGGAAGAACTTTTCTTTATATATATATATATATATATATATATATATATATATATATAGTTTAGAAACGAATTGCGCACTTGCGAAAATCGCACGTTTATTATTCAACGTTCCGGCCGTGGCACGGCCTTCGTCAGAATGAAGCAATTACAGTCTCGTAGCCTCTTTTATGGGCATACACATGTGGGCAAGGTCATGCACGTGCACGTGCAATTGTGCAAATATGACAAGGCTGACAAGACAAGAATATGTGAATCACAAGACTGATGCAGATGTACATGTCATCGCCACGTAGACGCGCGACAAGGAAAAAAAATTTTAACAAATAAAAAAACAGTAAAGAACCATGTTTATAGAAAACATATATATGCGCGACAAAGGAAAGGAAAAAAAAGTAAAAACGTGTTTTCAGAACATATCTACACAGCGCGTTAGCTGCAATGTGACGATGATTATACAAAAAAGAACATAATGATATCAAGACATGACTGATAGGAACGACACTTTACCAACGCTCTCGTTGATACCGCATGACACAGTGTTAAATTTACGGATGAAGAATGATTCTCGTACTTCCCGGTCATGGTGCGTTTTGAAACCTGATTGTAATATCGTTGCCTTGATTTTGTCAAACGTGTGTCCCGGCAGCCTTACATGGCGAGATAGTGGTAGATGCGGTAAGCCGTTAACATGCGCTCTGTGGTTGTTAAAACGCGTGCGAAATGAAGTTTCGGTCTGACCGATATACTGCATATGACACAATGAACATTCCAGTAGATAGATGACATTAGCGCTATCGCCAGTAAAATTGCCGTTGATTTTTAGAGAAAAATCAGATGCAGTGCTTTGGGCAGTATTTGATGACGTCATATGCATACAGATTTTGCAGCGGGGTTTTTCACAAGGCTGGCAACCAAGATGAACAACAGCTTTTGTCTTCGAACGGGTTAGCATGTCACGCAGGTTTCTGGAGCGACGATATACAACCCTTGGCGATTCCGTGAAAATCCCTCTAAGCCGATCGCTCTGTGTCAATATGTTGTAATGCTTTCTGAGGATGTGGGACACGTTAGGAACAGATGCGGAATGTGCTAGGACAAGGTTAGTGCGTGATAATGCCGCTACTCGTTTGTCCGTACTGATGAGGTCTTTCCTGTCAAGCGAATCAGCCCGTTTGATTGCGTCGTCAATTATCTCCGAAGGGTACTTCTGGTCAATTAGTGCTTTACGAAGCTGGTCACAGTTTCTAGTGAATTCACTGTCGTCCGAACAAATCCTTTTAAACTGAATAGCTTGGCTATACGGGATGCTTGCCTTGCAATGTTTTACGTGATTGCTCTTAAAATGCAAGTACCGTTCCTATAAAGATTGGTCGTCAGTTTGCCATTACACAGACATACCGTGACGTCAAGGAAGTTTATGCTGACTGGCGAATAACAATGAGCAAATGAAATTGACGGTGCGGCATTGTTCAAGTCCGCAATGAAGCGAATCAATGCTGCTTCACCGTGGTGCCAAATATCGTCGATGAAGCGTTTGTAATAAAATGGTTTGAGGTCACGAGTAGTGAGGAAGTTCTTTTCTAGTATCTAATGATACCACCCACAACGCCGCGGCAGTGGTACTACTTCGACATGCCCGAGACCTGGCTCGGGCGTATCTGACTGAACCTGCCGGGACGCTGCCTGGACGACAAAATACAAGAGGACATGTCAAGTGTCCGACAACCCTTAGATGGCATCAAGTAAACGCAATTCGCCTTTTGCATCATTCTGTATAACACAACTCGGCAACACCAGTTTAAAGCACCCCTCCGCAACAACAATCTAGCCGAACGAAACGCTTTCGCGTTCTCATCTCATAAGAATATGCTTAGGGATTGTCGAGCTTTTTTGTTTCACCATCGTAAGTTCTTTTCTGTCTATAATGTTGGCATCGCTGTTACGCGACTAAAAGAGTTCAGTATTGTGTTTATCGACAAAGACGAAGCGGTGACGTGAGGACTGGATACAAGCCCACTCGTCCGTTCTATCATGTTACTGCGCACTGCGTAGCAGCTTGTGTACGCGGCCGCTGTATCATACACGCATACTTGCGCTTACATGCCTTCCATGTCATGTTCCATTAAACGCGAGGCAGTTAACAGGCTAAGTCAAGCTACGTGACTGTATACGCTATTTGAGCACTACCGCGATATTTGACGGCGCCTACTGAGTAAACGTTTTACTACTGAGCAAACACATCGCTTTATTCGCATGATTATTTGAGGGACCGCAACAAGAAAACGTTTATGTTTTGTGCACACGAAAAGAAAGATGTGTTCTTCAAGCGAAAAACGTCCGCTATTTTCCATCACGCTCCCAATCGCATATCGCGAGACGATATCGCTGTAGTACTGCATTTACGCGTGATGTTTCCTGCTTGACTGATTCAGAAGAGCGCAATGTCTTACACCTGAAATGCACAGCAGCAGCCGAACTGAAATAAATGTGCCTAACCGGAGGTGCGACGATGACATATATCAAGTTCACAACACAGGCGCTCAGTGATTTTAAGAAGGAGCAAAGACTGCAGCGCGAAGCCATATAACTAATACTTGTATGCTTGAATACGAATACATGCAAGCATTCCACACTGAACCGGCTCAGGGAACGAACATACTGGAGGACCTGTCTGACGTATGCGCGCATGTAATAGCGCAGCGGCTAGCAGACTACGCTATGAGCTATCCACACTTGGAAGCTTCGTCCACTCGCCACTAGGCGCCGACTGTGTTCGATCTCGGCTGCGGCTAGCTGCACACGTATGCTGCACAAAGTACGTGCGTCGCTATTTGCACGAAACATCTGACTGCGGCTGCTTTCGCGTCGAAACCCGTTAGCAGTCTTACGCGACATGCCACCGAGAAGTCGCTGAAATGCTTCAAAAGACTGTCGACTATCCTTCACCGCTGTCCCGTTTTAAATGCGAAGCATTTCTTAGCGAACTTCGGCGACGTAGAGCGTATCTATCTATCTAGCCGCCTACGACCTTGTTCTCTCCTGGGCCGTTTCGTTAATGGGATGTATGCAAAATTGGTATGCCGCAACATGACTGCATGACGAGCATAAACGACAGGTCATAACATGAAAATCATGACGTGCATGTCATGAGCGGCATGATTTACATGCCACGGTCATTTTGCTCTTGCGGCCGGTTCGCTAATGGGATGTATACGAAAATTGGTATGCCACAACATGACTGCATGACGAACATAAGTGGCAGATCATAACATGAAAAGCATGACATGCATGTCATGAGCGGCATGATTTGCATGCCACGGTCTTGGTGCTCTCCTGGCAGTTTCGTTAATGGGATGTATACGAAAATTGGTATACCACAACATGACTGCATGGCGAACGTAAACGACAGGTCAGCAGAACACGACAGCATGAGCTGCACAGTCGTCAATGTAAGGAACACAATTTCACCACAACCGATAAGAGTAGAGCCTTTATATTCGCACTCGGGGTGATCTCGCAGTGCTGACACGCTCGTTGCACATCTGTCCGCGAGAACCTGCCCCCTGACAAATATTGTACGTCTATATGAGTCATCTGCGGGGTGCTATTAGCAGCATTCGTGCTTTCTCCAGATACGGTATTCGTCATAGAGAGATGCATTCTAAACTTTTCGCTTTTCTGTGACGCGCTTCGGGGAGGACCTCACAAGTAACAGCATGCGACAAACCGCATGGTGCAAACGCATCTCGCGCTTGTCGCTGCGAGAGTTCGAAACAATATCGAGCCCATTGGCAGGAATGCGTGCAGTACGATGTGAGACGGCATTGAATATCACTGAAGAGGCTTCTTCCGTCGTTTGAATTTGGGAGGTGCTTATTCGTGCCAAGCGGCGTGGCGGTCTCGCTCCTTCTGAAGCCAAACAGTGGATTCCGTGCTCGGAATCACGCAGTACCATGGGAAAACGCCTCGTGACATTGCCACGTGGCAATTATGCGCAACTGCACCGTGACAATGGACCGCCGTGCGGTAGCACTGCACAGTCTTCGACGCGGGTTCGCAAAGATCAGAAACGAAAAAGGCGCTGCATGCTACTAACGCCGTACGATCTCTCAATAAATGCACCCGTCTCAATGAAGGGTCGAAATGAAGACAAATCCCATGCGCGTGGCCAATATAACTCGATGGCGAGTATGCCGCCGCGATAAGCCACTCAAGCAGCCATGCACTCGCGAGGAACAGTTTCGCGAAAGCGGGCTGTCTGTCTCGCCAAAACAAAAAAGAAAGTTCCTCGGCTTAGGACTGTGCAGCACAAAAAGGGAACAGAGGAAGCGCGACTATACACTCCGGGCGTCGGCACAGTGCGTCTTCGTTGCGGAAGCCGCGAAAGCTGGCCTGTCATTCATGTTCCAGCAACGAGTAGCCGCATTTTCTCGCTCCGTAACAGGATGTTGGGATGTCTCCGCAAAATGGAATTAATGTTAAGTGCAGGAAGTCTCACACGTTAGTATGAGATTGATATATGCGTGTTTGATTGGACATGAGTTGTTTTTCAACGAGGTCACCGCGTTCTTGTTGCTCTGATGGCGTCCTCTACGACAGACGACGGATAGCTTTGGCGCTTCAGGTCCGCCCAGAGCTGCTCGCAGTTGGATGCGAAATCTTCTTTAGAGCATATTCTTTTAATGCGGAAGGCCTGACCATATGGAATGGAGGTCTTGCAGTGTTTTGCGTGGCTGCTGTGGAGGTGCGAGTGATGGGGCCCATAGGTTGTTTTTTTTTTTTTGTCCACAGCAGTTAAAAGCTCGTTTTTAGCAAGGTAATTGTCGTGTCTAGGCAATTAACTTGCGAGACCGAATATGCAGAAGAGAATTAGATACAATTATGGATATTGTTGTAATTTGATATGAATTTTAACACTTCAGCTTCCTCGTGAGGCCACATTAGGACTATGTCATCGATGAACCTTTAGTTAAAGGTGTTAAAGAGTTAAAGAAGGAGTTAAAGAAACCAATTAGCCTACTCCCAGTAATATACAAGCTATTTACAAAAGTAATTTCTACGAGGATAAGAGAAACACTCGACTTTAACCAACCGACCCTTACAAATATGCCATATATCAGGAATTGGGCAAATGTGGCTATATATGGCACGTGCCCGTGTGTGGCCGTATGTGGCCGTACTTGCCCAAATCGTTTTAGAAATATAAGTGGCAATGAAAGACACGCACGAGGAATGCCACGTACGACTCTTATGCGTATTGGGGAAATACGGGCACGCAGGGACACGTGCCATATATAACCAGACATACACATATGGTCATATATGTATATCTGGCTATTTATGGCACGTGTCCGTACGTGTCCGCATTTACCCAATATGCATCAGAGTCTTACATGGCATTCCTCGTGTGTGTCTTTCATTGCCACTTATGTTTCTAAAATGATTTGGGCAAGTACGACCACGTACGGCACGTGCCATATATATATATAGCCACATTTGCCCAATTACGGGTATGGCCACATATAGCATTTTTGTAAGGGGAGAGAACAAGGTGGCTTTAGGAAAGGTTACTCGACAATGGACCACAGCCACGCTATCAACCTTGTAATTGAGAAGTACGCGGAATATAACAAACCTCTTTATATGGCGTTTATCGACTACGAGAAAGCATTTGACTCCATAAAAATACAAGCAGTTCTAGAAGCTCTACGCCGACAAGGGGTACCTGGCGTATACGTGAAAACCATAAACAACATATACAAAGATTGCACAGCCACACTACTCCTACATGAGAGAAGCAGAGAAATCCCGATCGGGAGAGGTGTGAGACAGGGAGATACGATATCCCCGATGCTATTCACTGCGTGTTTAGAGGAAGTCTTTAAACGTCTAGACTGGGAAGAAAAGGGAATCCGAATAGACGGAGAATATCTAAGAAATTTAAGATTTGCAGACGACATTGTGCTCTTTAGCAATGATGGAGACGAACTACAATACTTGATTGATGACCTAAACAGGGAAAGTATTAAAATTGGATTAAAAATGAATAGGCAAAAGACCAAAGTTATGCTAAGTAGCCTAGCTAAGGAACAGGAATTTAAAATCAACAATGAACCCTTAAAATGTGTAAACGAATATGTATAGCTGGGACAGTTACTAATAGGAACCTCTAACCATGAAAAAGAAATTCTCCGTAGAATAAGGATGGGCCGGAGAGCATTCGGAAGGCATTACGAAATCATGACTGGGAACTTACCACTCTCACTAAAGCGAAAAGTATTCAATCACTGCATTCTCCCAGTACTAACGTACGGTGCAGAAACATGGAGAATAACGAAAAAGCTAGAGATGAAACTAAGGAGCACGCAACGTGAATTGGAAAGAAAAATCTTGGGGGTAACGCTAAGAGATAAAAAACGAACGGAATGGATCAGAGAACAGACAGGAGTAGCCGATATTATCTTATCAATTAAAAGAAAGAAGTGGACCTGGGCAGGACATGTCATGAGGAGGAAGGATAATAGGTGGACAGTAAGAGCGGCGGAATGCATACTAAGAGAGGGAAAACGCAACAGAGGTAGGCAAAAGGTTAGATGGAGCGATGAAATTAAAAAGTTTGCGGGCATAAAGTGGAACCAACTCGCTCAGGATAGGGTAGATTGGAAATCGTTGGGAGAGGCCTTCTTCCTGCAGTGGACCTAAATAGGCTGATGATGATGATGATGATGATGATGATGATGAAAATTTTAATAAATATGATGGTATTTACTTCACAGCTTTCTAGAAATTGGGATTCTAGTACGCCCATGAACATGTTTGCGCAGTCCGGGCGTCTTTTTGTGCCCATTGATGTGCCGCTCACCTGGACAAAGTGTTTACCATCGAATTGAAAGTTACTGGGTTCCAAAACCAGTTTTAAAAGACTTTCTTATATTTCAGCATCTGCTTTCTTGTCGAGTGAAGATTGTGCCTATGCGTGCACACCTTCCCTTGTCCCGTCTGCGTGTGGAATGTTGTGTACAGAGATTTCACGTCCAGGGGGGTGACAAGAATATATATATATATATATATATATATATATATATATATATATATATATATATATATATATGTTTGTGTGTGTGTGTGTGTGTGTGTGCGTGTGTTAGCCCACACGACCTACTGAGAGCCAGGTAGTTTTACACAGGGAGTCGAAGCGGCAGTGGCGCAATAAATTGGAGAAAGTCGTACCTTGGATGTACATGCCTGGTGCAGACAAGATGAACGCGAAATTGGCTGCAGTGAATATGCAGCTGAGCTCACTAAGAATTTGACAAGCTTTTATGTTACAATACAGCTGCGTTCTTTTTTTTTTTCTTTCTTTTGTTGCAAATGCATTTGTGCCGTGGGAATATACAAGAAAAGGAGGATCGATTCACCGGAAGGCATATTAGAATTTCCTGAGGAGAGCATGCACAGTCTCATAGCAGTTGTTATGACGCGTATGTGTGCGTACATTAAAATCAATTTTAACAGTTCGAGGCCGGTCGACGATGTCATGCGTAAGCAAAGAAAAAGCCCTCTCTTGCACGCGAAGGCAGCGATGTGTAGCTCGAAGTTGCGTACCCGAAGCTGCGGCTGCATTTCCATGGACAAAGAAAGAAAGGAAAAACAAGTAAAGAGAGGAATAAACAAGTACATCACTGCATCTTACAGATCAAGTGGTTAGTACAGAATAACTAAGGGTGGTATGGCTAACATACAACTCATACGTTCGTCATGAAATCAATAACATGGCACCCTTGATTACCAGTTAATTACGGCACGATTATTGATAAAATAATACAATAATGATAAAAGAGACTATCTATAAAAGATAGTCTCTCTAGTTGTGCCGTTCTCTGTGCTTCTGTGGAGATCATAGAAGCACGGAGAACGGCACAACTAGAGAGGCTATCTGCTACCTATGCCGGCAGAAAAATTATGCTAAGAATATAGGCGTACATTACCACGGAATACGGGGACAGAAGGAGGCACTACTCCCAGCCGTTAGGAACGTCATAATGACGGAGACCAAAGAACACGCACCCGGTGCACGACGCCGGGCTGAGGGCAGACGGGGTCCTTTTCGTCGATGCAGCCACAGCATATCCACGGAGTGAATGATGATGGGTGGGCGAAGCTCCGGAGTTTCATCGTAGATCGTGCCGAGTTCCGGATTAATTCAGTTAACGCGCACGCTACGAATCCTTACGGTTCAACTACGCCCAAGTGAAATCTCCCACCGGCACTTCATTGCAAGTCAAGATCCAGTGCCTATATATACATATGGGTGGCCGGTGAACGGTTCTCCAGTGCGAGCAGTCGGTATTTTTCAATCAAGAAACTCGCTAGAAGACGCTGCCTGCGTCAAGCTTGTCTCTCGCGGGCGAGGGCGCTTTCCCCTTCTCTGCGAGCTGGTAGCGCGTTCATCGAAGGAAGAGCGTTTCCATAGTCAACGCGCGCCTTTCGCTCTCTCTGTCTCTCTCTCTCCCACCGAAGGCAGGCTTGTCTTTTCGTCCACTTTAATTCCATTCTATATTCTCCACAATTACAATACCACAAGTAACTTCCCCTATGCTTTCCTTGGCTTCATTGTCTGTTTGCTCATTAAGTTGTTTCTAACAAAATAAAGAACGAGCCCTTGACCCGTTCCCTTTCGTTATTTCATAGCTTGGGCCTCGTTGTGGCAGCATGCGAGGGCTTATTGGGCAGCAGCTATCTCATCTAAGTTCACGTTCTACGTGACGCCTCCTGGCAAGAAAGTGTGTTCCACACACGCCGCCATGGCCATGAGTGGCGCTGCCTAACACTCCCAGGATAATAAGTACATAAATGCACAATAATGTAGACGTGGGTACGAGCGCCTTCGTAGCTCAGTTGGTAGAGCATCGGACGCGACATTCGAAGATCGTGGGTTCGGGTCCCACCGAAGGCAGGCTTGTCTTTTCGTCCACTTTAATTCCATTCTACTTTCTCCACAATTACAATACCACAAGTAACTTCCCCTATGCTTTCCTTGGCTTCATTGTCTGTTTGCTCATTAAGTTCTCTCACAAGACAGCAGATGGAAGAGTGAGAGAGCTCGCGCGCCGGGAGGCACGCGCCCTCCTAGTAGCGCGTTCCTTGTAGGTAACGCGGTACTACAACGGACGGACAGACCCAAACCTTAAGGAGCTTCGCCCCTAAAATACCTCGCGAAAAGGACGTTGCATCCTACCTACCTTCTCCATGGTGGTGCTGGATACCCACAACAACGTATACGTGTCACAGGATCCACAAGAGTACAAACTTCCGAAGCGGCGGAAGAAATGGAAATCGCCCCTAGCCATACTTCACGGTACAGAAACGGATTCACTCATCATAAGTGACAGCGATCCGCAACTGCAGAAGAGGCTGGATCTCCGTAGGGGAGGCACGTGCACTGAATATGCCAGGGCTAAAGACTTTCAGAACGGCATCAACCAAGACCCTGAAATGGTTCCCCGTGCACATGGGCGAACTGAATAGACAGAAATACGGGACAATCTTAACGAGCGGGCCCACCGTGTCGCGAGACGTCCAACCCACACTTTCCGGGCAGCTGATACGCATCGGGTTTTCCGGGGTGACCCCGTTACGGGGCAGCAGAGCCTACTGCCATACAGGACAACAAAGACCTCATGGTGACATATAGCCATTTCAGAAAGCAGAGGCAAACTTATCCCCACCAGCAACTTGATAGATCTCAAGCCAGCGACGCTTGCAAACGCACACTTTTAAGAATCCTGCACACCTACACAGGCTACATCCGCATTTACATCCACCCTGTCCTTGGTGCGGGTACGCCCACGCTGACATGACGCACGTTCTATGGGGCAAGTAATCTACAGTTGTAGAAAGAGGATAATATCAGACCAGATCCCCTTGAAGAACGCTGGCGAACTGTCTTGACCAGCTCAGAAATGACAGACCAGCTATGGGCTGTCCAGCGCGCCAGGACTATCGCCGAGAGGAAGGAAGGAAGGAAGGAAGGACAGGGATGTTAGCCAGTGCTGAGACCGGCTGGCTACCCTGTGCAGGGGAAGAGGGGTAAGGGGAATGAAAGCAGAAAGGAGACACGACAAGAACAAAGAAAAAGACAGAAAAAAAAACACACGCACACAAACGCGACACTGCTTAAAGTCTGTCCCTTAGACCACTCGTCCGTAAAAATCGCAACAACGCGTTGTACGCTTTCCGTGCTGACGATGGCCAGTGTCCCAAGACTCGTTGCTCGGACAAAGGGCGGCTATCAAGTCTGTCTAGAGCAGCGGTAAGTTCTCTCCTGGGGCAATGGACCACCCGGTGATTTAGTGGCCCAGGTCAACGAACTCGTTGTCTTCCACACTAAAGTTTTACCATACCAATACCATTGGTTCCCTGTTGCGACACTGCTACGGCGTGGAACTGGCTTGATGCATCTCGGTAAAGTGTAGGATTTCGTCGATAGAGATAACTCCTTGATGTAGTTTGTACCCATAATCCCGCTATTCTTTCACAATGCACAGTCTTGATTTATAAAGTGAGTATAAAGTGATTTATAAAGTGAGTGCATATATATATATATATATATATATATATATGCACTGGATCTTGACTTGCAATGAAGTGCCTGTGGGAGATTTCACTTGTGCATAGTTGAGCCATGAGGATTCGTAGCGTGCGCGTTAACTAAATTAATCCGGAACTCGGCACGATCTACGATGAACCTCCCGAGCTTCGCCCACTCATCATCATTCACTCCGTGGATATGCTGTGAACTTTTTGTTTCGTTCAGGCTCGTGACGCTTTAAGTGCATAAGTGAATGATCGGTGCCGTTCAGTTTTCACGGTCGAAATAAGCGAAGTGTCACTACGACACGAGTGAGGCAACCATGCACGCATGTTCATAGGGAACTTCGTCAGAAGGCAGAACCGAGCGTGGATGAGGGAAAAGCCGTCCAATGGCCGTCTTGCTTGCTTTAATGAGGAAGATCACCGGGGGCCATTTGTTCGCGTTGCTGCACGCACGAGTGACAAACACAAGTGTACAGCGCCTCTAGCTCAATGGTGGCTTCGGGCCACCGCACGTTGACGGTGAATGTTTGCAGCGAAGAGTAATTGGGCACAATATTTTGCTTGTACTTGGGAAACAGACGATCCTTTCTTTTTTGTTTTTTTTTACAATATATGTCAAGCACATGAAAAACAAGGAAAACGGTAATACGAGCTATTGTTTTGCTGTCCTGAGCACGCCTGGTCGGGCTGTACATTAATGCATAAAAGACTCCTGTGACAAACAGAACACACAAGTCAAGCAGCGGCAGTTTTTTTACGGGCCACTCATCGCACAAAGCTTTGCGGCACGGTCAAGAGAACAGTACAAGTTGGTCAGTCAGCGACGCCGCCTCATTTGCTTTTAAGCCAAGGCGGATAGAGGTACTCGGGTAAGCCTATAGCATAGCTGTGTAACCATGCTACAAAATACTCGAGGGCACTAGTGTGTATGGCAGTTTGAAACAAGGCGATGCAGCTGGCGTCGCAATGATGGTTTGCCCCGCCGCGGTGGTCTAGTGGCTATGGTACTCGGCTGCTGATCCGAGGGTCGCGGGAGCGAATCCCGGCCGCGGCGGCTGCATTTCGATGGAGGCGAAATGTTGAGGCCCGTGTGCTGTGCGATGTCAGTGCACGTTAACAGAACCCCAGGTGGTCGAAATTCCCGGACACCTCCACTACGGCGTCTCTCATAATCAGAACTGGTTTTGGGACGTTAAACCCCACAAAAAGAACAAAACAACAACAACAGTCTGATGCTCTCTACAGCAGTAAAGCGGTGCACTACAACCGCTGCCGTAACGAAGTGTAGTGTAGTGTCACTCACGTCACTGAAGCTAAAAAACAGGAGCAATCAAATGCACCAGAACGTTTGCAGCCGCAAGCACGAAGACTAGACAAATCCGCCCTTGTGCTTATGATCGCAGCGCCAGAGTTAGTACTTTTCGCTGGAAACTGTGCGGTATGTACGACGCAAATAACATTCGAGCAGACAATATGCACGGCCAGTCAGGTTCGTTCGTCGACGAACTCATGCGGAGCCGAGCAACGCTGCGTGGATGTGACGAATCTGTACGAACGAACCGTGGCTACGATAAGTCAGCGCAAGGCAACACTGCTAACATTGTCCGCTGTAAGAAAACCTTAGCTAATAGTCCGTCTAATGTTAACCGCTAGCAGTAGCAAGCGCTGACCTATTGGCAACTCCAGAAGACGCTGCTCATCTGGCAACAATGCTCAAATAAACGAAGATGCTGCGACATCCAGGGTCACGGCGGTTAGCGCTGTGTTTCTGGTTCGCGATCATAAATCGTGGCAATTCGTCGAAGACAAAACTGCCGAATACCACGCGTCTGCCTGAATGATTTCATTGAGGAAACGACGTAAATGTTTAGTGAAAAACTTCGCGGAGGACGGTACAGCACAGTAGAAGGAGACAGCAGTTTTGCGCTCGACCAACAAGGCACCTCCCCGCTTACCCTTCACGCTTCAGTATGGCTGCGTGCCAGCACGCTCAGCGAGCTGCTCCATATATGTTTTAAAAAAAACCTTCCAATCGAGGCGGAGGTTGAGGCAGGCTGGCCAGAAAAGGAGGCACGTAGGTGGAAAACGCAGCGGTCGCTGGTGAAGTCGATGTGCGCTCTCCGTAACCGCCATAGTTGTAACCGCCATGAGGCGATCGTTTCGGAACATGGGTACAACCACCACCTTCACAACACGCAAATAACACGCGGGGCGGCTATGTACAGGCACACTGAGGCGTAAAGCATGAACCAAGGTGGTGGACAGCCCGCAGACCAGCTGATGCAAGGACATCATTTATAAAAATTTCACTTCGGCAAGGAAACTCTTTTAGCGTGCGTCATTTCATAAAAACAGTGATGGATGTATAGCGGAATTAGAATGAGCGGGTCGACAGAGTGTCGGCTGAACGGTGCCATAAACGTGGCCTATCCTGAGACGGGCCAGAATTCGGTGTGTCCGTCGAGCGAGTGGTTTGGTCAGACGTGGTTTTAGCTTGTCGTCAACTTGCACACCCGTTCCGCCTGCAAGTGGCTGTCTACGCACAACTGGCTTCATGTTTGCACCAGGTACCACACACATCAGTTGCGCCCCGATTGGCAGCTTATACAGCATTCCTGTCAGCCATTTCACTGCCAGCAATACCGTATATGGCCTGGTACCCAGCAAACAAGAGCAAGCTTTAGTTTGTTAGCTGTGTATCTGTTTGAGTGGCCCGTTAAAAAGAGAGTATGGGCTATTCTTGCCGCGGGGCAGAGAGCTATAACTACGCTTAATGAACCCGCGTATACACTACGGACCTGCCTATTTTTGCAACCGTCCTGTTTAAACATTATGGTATGTAGTGTCCAGCAGCTTGAGCGTTGTTTTTGAAGATGACTGGTAGACTATGTAACCACGGTCCATGCGTGATAAAACAAGAATTCTAAAACACGATAAGTGATAGTAGCTGTCAGTTGCTCACGATAAATATGATAAAATCTTTCAAACGTTCATTGCTGTAATACATTTAAGCTTCAGCTCCTTAATATGCTAGGTGAAGGTTAGTTTAGAATCAAATGTTGCGCCAATAAAATTTCGTTCCTTTGCAACGACTAGGTTTCATCGTGATGCCACGACTATCCCTCGTTGACTAGACACACAGGTGGCTTTTTCCACTGGTAATAAATTTCAATCAGTTTTCGTCTCCCGATTTTCGCGAGCCGATTGACACTTCGCTGCATCTGGCACTCACATATTGACAAGTTGCAAGATATGAACATAACTTGAATGTCGTATAAGGAAACGGAGTAGTATAAGATGTGTGGCAGCTTGTGCTAGTTGGTTTGCGTTCATGATGGCGAGTTAGGAAAAAAACCGACAGAGTAGAAAGAGCGCTGACTTCCAACTGATCTTTATTTCGCAGAGTGGCAAGATATATACATACAAAGAAACGAAAACAAAACAAAACAAACGAAAAAAACACAAGAAAGGACAAAGAAACAAAAAACGAGTCTAATCACTCTACTGCCAATCGTCACATGTGACACGTGTTCGCGATTGCCCCTCAGCCTGGCCAGGTAATCACGCTCAAACCGTGATAGCGTAACAGCGTGATTACCTGGCCGGGCTGAAGGGCAATCGCGAACACGTGTCACATGTGACGCGAACTTTTGCGCCACCAATGCTCTAAGCGCCTTTTACTTATATCTATCGCCGGCATGTTCAGCTTTCCCCTGTTACTCCTGAAACCCATGGCCTCCTGTAGGGTAGTGTCCACAGCTACACCTGGGTGGACATCTGTACATTCAATCAAAATATGGTCTGTCGTTTCCCTAGCTTTTCTACAGCACGTACCTGTATCCCCTTCTTTATTGAATTTCGCTCTGTAACTTCGGGTTCTCAGGCAACCGGACCTTGCCTCAAACAGTAAAGCGCTTCCCTTTGAATTATCGTAAAATTTTTCTCTCTTGATTTCGTCTTTCCCTTTTCGGTAGTTGTTCAATGCCGGTTTCTTCTCCATTCTAGCTATCCAATCCGAGTTCTCCGCCGCTCTGACCATGCTCTTAACGCTCTTTTTCGTCCCATCCGTTTCATTACTGGATGTATACTTACTGTTAAGCCTCCTAGTTCTCTTCCTCCATTGTGAATCAACGTTCTTCCTATACTTTCGCTGCCCATCAACTTTCTTTCATATTCCTTAATCTCTGTTCGTACCTAATTTTACTCTGAGCTTCCCTTCCCTCAAAGTCAGACCATCCCATATCCCCCTTAACAGCCTCATTTGTGGTCTTCCCATGGGCGCAGTGCGAGACGTCCGACCGTCCTCTGATTCACGTCCAGCCCTGATTGTACCTCTGACCTCATGCACACCACTGAGTTTCCGAATGTAAGTGCTGGCACCATTACACCTTTCCACTAACCTCGAATTACCTCGTACCTGTTGTAACCCCACCGCGCTCTATGCTTCATTATTGCGGAGTTCCTCTTTCCTTTAACTATCATAGCTTTTTCTTGTACTTCCATGTATCTATTCCCATAATTTATCCATATCTCGAGGTATTTGTACTCTCGTACTCTGGGTATCTCCTCGCCCTGTATCGATATGGTCTGATCGTTGCTGTCATTGAATATCATCCAGCCGCATTTTGTCACACTAAATTTTAGCCCTAAATCTTCACTTTCCCGACCACATATACTAACCAGACCCTGCAAATCTGTTCGACTGCCTGCGAATAGCACAATATCGTCTGCATAAAACAACCCGGGCAGCTTTTGTTCTACCACTATACCTGCCTGTCTGTGTGACAGCTTAAAACCAATATTGCTCATCTCCAATGCTTTCTCCATTCTCCTCATGTAAAGCATGAATAATAGTGGGGACAACGGGCATCCCTGCCTCAACCCTTTACCTATATCGACGGCCTCCATTCTACCATTACTCGCCATACCTTCCCATTCCACACATACTGTATTTCCACTGTATATTTCCTTTAAGAGCTCTATACAATCATCCCCTATACCAGCCTCTTTCATTATGTCCCATAAAATATTCTGATTCACATTGTCATACGCACCCTTAATATCCAAAAATGCCAAATGTACAGGTCAGTTCTCTTTTCCGACTATTTCTATACACTGAGATCGTGATCGCATATTCACAGTGATGACGCCATCTAGTGTCCAGTCACCCAACCGCCATAATGCACACCACGGCCGGACTCGACTCTTTCTCCTCCGCGTTCCTTACGGCCTTTGCAATGATGGATTCCGCCGCCTGCCGCCGCAACTCTGTGGTGGCGCTGTTAGCTCACCGCTACCGCCTCCGCAAAGCGCGTTCACAGATGCGCCCCGGCAGGCAGCATGCGAGCAACATGTGTGTAACTCCGGCTGTCGAACGCAAGTTACCTCGAATTTTAAAGCCTTATGTTTATTTTCAGTGTCGGTAGTCAACATCCTAGCCTCATGCGATGTGGATGAAACGGCTTACAGCCTCTGCTTGAAGCCGCTAGCTTGTAGCAGACAACGCTGGAAAGATTAAAGGGGAATGTTAAGCCAACACGCACAATTATTGAATAAACATGTGCTTCCTTAGGGAAAATGATTATCTGAGTACATGCACTTCAATTTATAAGAAAGGTACAGATACTGGGAGGCTACCACAAAGATAAAAATTTTACAGGTACAAACTATTTATTTCCTGATCAATAGAGTGCACTCTTCTACATTTTGGTGCCAACAACCTTCACATTATGTACATTAAATCCTAAAATATTTTCTGGGTGGCTTATGCACATAACCAACTGGTTTTTCATTTTTTTCCGTTAACATTTTTGTGTAATTCACTAGAAGTAGTCTGACAAATTTGTCAGCAATCACATTAGCTATGCGCCTTTTGTGACCATTACCAACATCTTCTGGACAGTCCAAGATGGGCGATTGTTCAGGGTAGGGTGCAACAAGAAGTTGCAGCACTTCATGCACTTTTGTTCGCGGAAGGTGCTTCGATGCCGCTTCAAAGAAAGCCACAATGCTGTCCAAAAGTGCCAAGAACATGCGGTTCGGGTAATGGAGTCCACTTTTGTTCTGTTCGTCCAATAGAGTGAACAAAGGATCCCCTTTGTTAGTCGTCGTCACCATCATCACACATGCATCACAACCAAACTCACTAATGAGTTTCACGAGGTACCCCCCAACATACACCAGACCGGAGTATGTCACTGAGGGGGATGGATTCAAAAAGTGTCCTTTCAAGTTCTCCAGCTGTGCAATTACTTCCTGTGGTACAGTTGTAGCAAGCTCTTCAGCATGAGTATCTGCCTCCTGCATTTCCTTTAGAGGGATGGCCTTGCCTTTGACAATGTTATCAAGGGCAATTGTCACAGCCCTTGCATCAAGCACATCGTTACCCCCACACATGGACCTGAGCCGTCCGAAGAGTGCTTCAACAGGGTCACTGTTAAAGTTCCTTGTAAGAACGTATTTCATTCCCCTCCCTAAGAGGAACCTTGTTGTTTCCGCTGTTGCCTTGGTGGTGAACAGCAAGGCTTGGTACGTTTCATCTGTGAATTCGCCCTTTCCTGATGCAATTGACGCCTCTTGAATATTCCTCACGTAGCAGGTGAAATCTTTTTCCAGCCATAGTAATCTGTGGTCGTTTTCGTCAGAGATGGGCTTCTTGTTGTCACTCCCATTGTACACCGTGTCATGGACGTCGAACCATTGCTTCATCATCTTCATGAACAACACTGTTGGGCTCACTTCTCTGAAACTGTAAAGGGCTGGGTCGCCGCACCGGTTCTCCTGGAGGTGACACAATGCTGCAGTCACTTGCGGGGAGAATATCTGAACTGCGCGGAGCACGTTCATTTTTTCTAAGTTCGACGGGTAAACGTGCTTCCTGGTCAAGTTTCTGGCCAGTTTGACGGTTTTGTCCTTTTGAAATTCATAAAGTTTCTGTACGAACTTCCCAGTAATGACCTCTGTGCCATCTGTAAGTTCACGTTCCAGGAACTGGCTTCGTATGTTTTTCAGGATATGACAAGGGTCAAAACTCAGGAAAATTACTCTATCTGAATCGTGAGGATGGGGGACCACTGAAGACAAACATCCGCTTCCCATGTGTTTAAACATAGTGACATTTGCTGAGTAATTATCTGTAACGATTCTGACAATTACAAATCCGCAGGATTCCACAGCAGAGATTACATCCTTGGTCCAGGCAAACAGGTCTCTCCCACTCAGCTGTCTGGTAAAGTAGTAGGCACATGGTATCCTGTATGAATTCGCCACACCATGCAGAACAAAGCACAGTACTCTATTTGCAAGAGTCTCTGCCGAGCTTCCTGCCGCACTGTCGCTGGCTTTGTCTTTAAGACCAAAAACTGTGTCGGCCTTCCTGTCATACACACATTTTGGCTTAATGGCAGCCTCGTCTATGATCAACGACGCCATGTGCTGTTTACTGCTGAGCATCGAGGCCTCAAAGATCAGCCTCTCCTTCATGGCAGGACTCATACCTGAAGACGTTGGACTTGGGCCCACATACCTCTGAAGCGTACACTTCGCCGGCAGTGTCAACAGGTCAGATTTTCGGGCGTGATCATAACCTTTTGGCGAAAGGAAGCGCCAAATCACACACTCTCTGACAACTGCTTCGGAATAACAAGGTCGTTTACTGTCATAGACTTCAATCTGGTGACGGAGAAAAACAGCCTTTTTATCACCGAATCGGCAACGATTCTTTTGACGGCAGTATAGTGTTTGTCGTCGTTGTATTCTTTAATCTTTTCTTTGTCTAGGGCAATCTTTCTCAGGAGCCTCGCGCACTTCAAGCGCTGGTACGCAACCTGGGCCCGAAGCCTTTTCATCATAACAAGATAGTGACGAGATCGGTGAGCGTTGTTATTGTTGGTTTGTGTTGAAGCACTTTGCCTCTCCTCGGTTGCCTCCTCCCTGGCACCAAAATCTTCATGAGCAGGCAACAGTGACTCTGCTTTTCGCTTTGAAGAATTCCCAGGAGCTGGAGGGCCACGATATGCAGGATCCTTCCGCGGTCTCTTTGCAGCTGGCACCATGTAGGACGGGTAGAATTCGAAGATGGTCGGTGCAGCTCCCGTAACCAACTTCCGTATTCGGCATTCGGGAACATAATCACTCTCACTGAAGTGTTTGCTACACACTACAGTTGATGCGGACTTGTCGTTGATGACGAGATTTTCACGAGAAATGTTTTTTCGCCACTTAGAACACAGTTCCGCATCGCTAGGAAATTGGTGAAAGGAAACACCCGACGTCTTCCCCTGTTGAGATTTGCAAAATGGCACACAACAGTACACCATCGCTACAGTGATCGCGTTTGCGGCAGAACGAAGAAACGACGTTTTCGCGCTTGCAACGATCCCATGGAGAAAGCTCACATATTCAGCTGCAAAAGCTGGCACACAGTAGGTAGCACACGAGGGATCGGCGACACAGGGAACGCTGCTTCAGACGCCGCCGTCAATCGCAGAATTGGTGAGGTAATTGCGTCCACAAAAGCAGACCAAGGTTGCAGGGAGCGGGTCCACACTCATGCCGTGGACATCAGCGGGCAAGTCTGATGAACGTTGCGCGCACAAGAATCTCACCAGTCGGGACAGCAGCGTCGAACAAAGAACCAACTTGGCAGCAACTACTGAAGAAAATGGCAGCAGCAATACCAAGCCCGCGCGGGCCCTTCGCCCTTCGCTCCTACGAACACGGTGAGGTGGTAGCGACCTCTTGCGGCGAGCCATCGAGCGACTTGTCAGAAAAAATTCCATTGACTCCCGTGGCGTTGCAAAGGCCGTAAGGAACGCGGAGGAGAAAGAGTCGAGTCCGGCCGTGATGCACACATCTCTATGGGACAGCGCCATCTAGGAAACTAGACGACAAAGGGCGATGACGACCAGCGCCATCTAGTATATCGTCACCCAACTGCAGTTTGCATGCAACTCTATGGGACAGCGCCATCTATTGTATGATAAGGGAGACGCTACTGGCTACGGCGGATGGACATACCGGACGGGCCGCAGGTAATGCCATAAGCAGCTTCGCCCCTAAAAAACAACCAATGCGTTTTTCCACCATGCTACAATTAGCAGGAATTTAACTACATCACATTGAACATAGAACACACAGGCTAACATGACACGAACGCACATACACGCCAATAACACAACCACAGCAAAGCACAAAGCCCACAACACACTCGCGATACACCGTCTTACGCTGAAGTCCCGTATATATAACCGTTATACTTGACCTGCTATGTAGCGCCGGTGGTAAGGTACTGTTCTCCGTAATTAAACAAAAAATAGGCACAGAACAGGTGTATGTTTAGCGTTGGCTCATAGGTAGCCGCTCGCCACGCAGATCCGTTAATCTAAACGCGCGGAACATATACAATGTCTTTTAGATTAACGCATTCCTATCATGAGCTGGCATTCCGTTTTACGGGCAAATGCGAGTTCGCAGTGCTGGTTCGCGATGTAAAATGCACCTGAGGAAGCGAGTACGAACATAATAGCGGCTGAATTTCATCAACGCCAGCGAAGAAAAGCGGCACCCGGGTGCTCCGATACCACCCGCTTCATTCCGACGGCGTTCCCTTACGAGTCCGTCGAGCACGTCTGTACGGCGAACAACCGCTGGCGATCACAAAATATGCACTCCTTGTTCGTTATTCTGCACACAGATGAAATATAGTCTCTGCCATCAGAAGTGTTTAGGGTACTATGCTGTACTTACCAGGCTTGCGAACGGGACGGATCGCAGTCACGGTATTTTCACCGTCGACGCGCTCATGGCCGTCATACGGCTCGATGCCGATTCGTAGCGAAGCCTTTTTCTCTACATGTATGAGTTATATCCAGTGAGTCTTCGGAGACCAGCCGTCGACGATCACAACAGCTTACTGTGTCGCTGAAAGTGCTTCGTTTCGCACACGTAAGCGAAGAATCCGAGGCGTGTAGGATGGCGGGTTTCACTAGCAAGTGTGCGGCCGTTCGATCGGGGAAAAACACGGGAGAGGCAGCTCGCTATGACTCCCGTCGGTTGAGGCTCGTAGTCGAGGAAGGTACCGTTCATTAAACGTACACTGCACGCGTTTGTACGCGAAAGGTTGTACGTATAAGTCGTAGGAAGGTCGCTGCTATAGTTCTATCGAAAAACACTTCACAAAGCGGCTGTTGTCTTCTTCAATCGTCCGCTCCCACCCGAGCCGCCATGTTTGCGGCTGCGAATGCGAGCATCACATGGGTGTGGCAGGAGTGAAATTGCATTTTACTCTCTCATGCCGCAAGACGTATGGACATTTCACTCGATCCGACGTTTTGCTAGAGTGCCCTCAAGAGTAGCTCGGTCGTTTCACTCCTGCGAAACCGGCTCCAGTTTTTAGAATGTGTTCCCAATGAAATGTCCTAAATACCTCCTGTATACATGCTGCGAATAACATTAAAGAGGTTGTGTGCCCTTGTCATACGCCCTTCCTTATAGGTATTTTATTGCTCTCCTTATGGAGGACAATGGTGGCTGTGGAGCCGTTGTAGATGTCTTCCAGTAGTCTTACGTAGTGTTCGACTACGTCATGATTCCGCAATGCCAGCAAGACTGCAGAGGTATCGACCGAGTCAAATGCTTTCTCGTAATCTATGAAGGATAGGGGTTGGTTATACTCCGCGTATTTCTCTATCCCCTGATTGATAGTGTGGATATGATCTACTGTTGAATAGCCTTTACCAAACCCTGTTACTACCCTGATAATATGGGCGCACTACTACACGTTCAATCGATCCTTCAATTGCCAACCAAGTAATTGAGAATACGTCCCTCTTTGTGCCTACTCATCTTGGACAATAGACATAAGGGCTGTGTTAGTGAAAACTTTCAAAAACAGAAATTTTCTTCATAGAGAAACTCTTAGCTTTCTCGGACGTGACAAAGTGTCAGAAACGTGCTAATTAGCGACAAGAGTATTTAAAATTTCCCACCTAGATAATTGCTAACTGGAAGGATTCGGATGCTGTTGCTAATGGCGAGTTTGTAACCGCGAATTTTTTTTTTTTTCAGCCAAAGGAAAAGCTAACGCCGTGTAGCGCGACGAAAGCTGGCCGCGCTGAAACAAAACTGAGCGCGCGAGCAGCACCGGAACTCACGTGACCATCCGCTGCGGCGGCCACTTGGAAATGGTGCAACAATGAAACCATACCAACTTTCTCGGTTTTAATGACGCATAGTATATTATTTTCCCCGTAGCTACGAAGCCGCGACGCTCGCGTTATGCTTTGCTGGGTGCAAGAAAAGACACTGCGCGCAAACTGTCTATTCTTATAGCCCAAAGATCAGAATGTTTGTGCGAAGCAGGTGCATGTCGCCGTGCCGAATGGCTCATCGTGTAACGTAATGTTGGTACTAACATTAGTGCACAGCCAAGACATGTGTTTGTGTACGGGGAAAATGCACGCTACGGTGTGCGTGTCATAAACGTCGTTGTTTCAAGTATAGGGCATGCAGCGCAGTTGGACACGTCGACTGATAGCAGAACACATAGATTCATTACCTTGGTATGGTAGCGCTTATTAACACACATTAAAAATGTTATTCATCTTACCCGAGCACCATCATCTTAAATGCTGGTCATATATCGTGTGTGTGTGTGTAGCTTAGTGGTAGCGCGCTTGCTTGGCACAATCGCAATCTATCAGGAACGCATTTCTTTCATGATGATAGGCTAAATATTTGTTCTAGTTGGTGCTTGCCGCACAAAGGATCGGAAGGAAAGGTTGGCTGCACTGTGCCGGGGGCTGAGGGCAATGACAGGACAACACATATTGGGGATATGACACGTGATTCAGTACATGGTGTAAAGTCAGGCATTCCATTCAATACCCTACCTCCAAAATATTCGGCTATACCAGGGAGACCGAGACGTACGCGGATAGATAGATAGATAGATAGATAGATAGATAGATAGATAGATAGATAGATAGATAGATAGATAGATAGATAGATAGATAGATAGATAGATAGATAGATAGATAGATAGATAGATAGATCAAAGTGACTCAATTTGGTCAATATATCCTTCGCGTCTAAAAGACTATACTTATTGTCGCAAACTACGCGACCGCAAGTTTTGAGTAATTGGGACGTGTTGGCACGCGACATCCGGCACCTCCTGTAACGGCGACCTAAAGACATTATCGCGGGCCGCAGGTTTTGAGAGTCTTCCTTTGTTTTAAAAGCAAGCATGGCATCGCTTCTCTGCGGCTCATCATTGGCAATATCTGCCAAGCTCTGCTAATGGAAAAGTTGATTAAACAATTATAGTGAACTAGCTATGTTATTGGCACGTTCCAGCACATTTACAGACGTCTGCAGCGCCTGGAAGCTTCTCCCTTTAAGAGAATTTCTTTTTTCAACAAACCTGTCTTCGGGAATTTGTTAATGCTCGCTCAAAAGGCCCAGTCTGCTACTGTGCGGCACACATCGGCTATTCTCCAACAACCACGCATCTTATGGCGTCCGCCTGATTTGTTCATTGCGTTTGTCCTTGACGCAGTCCGTAAAAAGTACATTAGTTGTCATTTAGTGCGCAACTAAAAAACATAGCCAAGTGTACTTTCATTCTGTAATAGCACAATTACAAAGACAGAATTTGCACAAGAGTGTCCCAACGTGAGGAGACCGTGCCGGAACCCCATGTATACATGACTGTTGCGGCAAATCCATCGGAGAAATACAGGTTATGATAACACAGTTTGAAACATAACCAACGTGAGACATTTGTACACAGTTTGATAACAGCGAAAGCTATTCTAACAGAGGCGCCGTTTAAAGGTGTAAAAATTATGCAGGTTCACACACGCTAAGAAATATGAAGAGAAAAAAAACGAAAGAATAAATATTCGAAGCACCACTGGAAATATGCACAAAAAGAAGTTGACAACAGCAGCAACTGTGTAACTAAAAGATTTATTAACAATACAGAGTACGTACAATATATGGTTTATGTCAAAATAACTTACTTGTATATTAGATGTTGTTTTATTCTTTTTTTAATGCAGCAAGAGATAACGTTGTTTTGGTGGCATAAGGAAGAGAATTGCACACTGTATTATCACAAAATTTAAACGCTTTAGACAG